>CM040118.1:382780788-383997792 GCA_022559845.1 Amorphophallus konjac | reverse complement strand
AAGCTACCCTTTTCTTGGTCTAGTGGCACTCCGCCCTAGCCAAGCTACACCCCTTTCCTTGGCCTAGCGGCACTCCGCCCTAGCCAAGCTACCATTTCTTCGTCTAGCGGCACTCCGCCCTAGCCGAGCTACCCATTTCTTGGTCTAGCGGCACTCCGCCCTAGCCAAGCTACACCCTTTTCTTGGTATAACAGCACTCCGCCCTAGCCAAGCTACACCCTTTCCGGTCTAGGGGCACTCTGCCCTAACCGAGCTACACCCATTTCTTGGTCTAGCGGCACTCCGCCCTAGCCGAGCTACCCATTTCTTGGTCTAGTGGCACTCCGCCCTAACCGAGCTGCACCTATTTCTTGGTCTAGCAGCACCCCGCCCTAGCCAAGCTGTACCCTCTTCCCGGTCTAGCGGCACTCCGCCCTAGCCGAGCTACACCGTTTTCTTGGTCTAGCGGCACTCCGCCCTAGCCGAGCTACCCTTTCTTCATCTAGCGGCACTCCGCCCTAGCTGAGCTACCCCGTTCCCGGTCTAGTGGCACTCCGCCCTAACCGAGCTACCCATTTCTTGGTCTAGCGGCACTTCGCCCTGGCCGAGCTACCTTCCTTGGTCTAGCGGCACTCTGCCCTAGCCAAGCTACCCTTTCTTCGTCTAGCGGCACTCCGCCCTAGCCGAGCTACCCATTTCTTGGTCTAGCGGCACTCCGCCCTAGCCAAGCTACACCATTTTCTTGGTATAACAGCACTCCGCCCTAGCCAAGCTACACCCTTTTCTTGGTATAACGGCACTCCGCCCTAGCCAAGCTACACCCTTTCCCGGTCTAGGGGCACTCTGCCCTAACCGAGCTAAACCCATTTCGTGGTCTAGCGGCACTCCGCCCTAGCCGAGCTACCCATTTCTTGGTCTAGTGGCACTCCGCCCTAACCGATCTACACCTATTTCTTGGTCTAGCGGCACCCCGCCCTAGCCAAGCTGTACCCTCTTCCCGGTATAGCGGCACTCCGCCCTAGCCGAGCTACACCCTTTTCTTGGTCTAGCGGCACTCCGTCCTAGCCGAGCTACACCCTTTTCTTGGTCTAGCGGCACTCCGCCCTAGCCGAGCTACCCTTTCTTCGTCTAGCGGCACTCCGCCCTAGCCGAGCTACCCTTTCTTCATCTAGCGGCACTCCGCCCTAGCTGAGCTACCCCGTTCCCGGTCTAGTGGCACTCCGCCCTAACCGAGCTACCCATTTCTTGGTCTAGCGGCACTTCGCCCTGGCCGAGCTACCTTCCTTGGTCTAGCGGCACTCTGCCCTAGCCAAGCTACCCTTTCTTCGTCTAGCGGCACTCCGCCCTAGCCGAGCTACCCATTTCTTTGTCTAGCGGCACTCTGCCCTAGCCAAGCTACACCCTTTTCTTGGTATAACAGCACTTCGCCCTAGCCAAGCTACACCCATTTCCCGGTCTAGCGGCACTCCGCCCTAGCCAAGCTGCCCTCATCTTAAGCTTGTGGCATTCCCACCTGTCACCTTCTAAAAAGGGAGGGAAAGAAAAAGAAAGTAAAAAATGGGGTTAAAAATAGAGATACCCCGCCAAACTTGCTCCTATATTAGGGACAAGTGTAAAAATGGCCCAAAACCCAGCTGTGGTGAAAACCCGAAAGGGCACTGCAGGCAAAATCGGGTACCCCGCCACGTGAAAACCCGAAAGGGCACGTGGGCAAAAGCAAGAGGGGGCTGACTCCGGCGAAAACCCGAAAGGGCGCTTGGGTCGGTAATGTGGTGACTCCAAAGAAAGCCTCACCTCCCACCATAAAACTCCTCATCGATCGACAGGTGCTTTGCCCGATCAACGATTAAACCCATCCGGAATGGACCTTACGTCTATTCTGTTGAAGCCTTCATGCGTTGTTCAAGAAAAATTCCCTCGATAATAAGCCCACCACGGGATAGACCTTCCGTCTGTTCTGATAAAACACTTCCACTTGCTTCTGTCTAAGACCCACAATAATGAAACCCCGTCTGGTTTAGACCTTACGCCTATCCCAATGAAACCTATCCTACGTCTCACCGCGATGAAACCTGCTGTTGACCGATTGGCACACTGCCCGATCAATAATGAAACCCTATCCGGTTCAGACCTTACGTCTATCCCGATGAAACCTATGAAATCCTTGCATTGGTATAAACCCAATACTAATGATGAAACCTTATGCTTATCGACCGGCACTTTGCCCGATCAGTGATGAAACCCTGTCCGGTTTAGACCTTGTGTCTATTCCGACTAGATCTACAGGTCTCTTTACGTCCCGCCGTGATGAAACCTGCTGCTGGTCGATTGGCACACTGCCCGATCGGCGATGAAACCTGTCCGGGCTAGACCCTACATCTATCCCGATGAAACCTATGAAATCCTTGCATTGGTATAAACCCAATACCGATGATGAAACTCGCTGCCGATCGACTGGCACACTGCCCGATCAGCGATGAAACCTGTCCGGGCTAGACCCTACGTCTATCCCGATGAAACCTACGAAATCCTTGCATTGGTATAAACCCAATACCGATGATGAAACTCGCTGCCGATCGACTGGCACACTGCCCGATCAACGATGAAACCTTATCCAGTTTAGACCCTACGTCTATCCTGATGAAACATATGAAATCCTTGCATTGGGATGAGCCAATACCAATGATGAAACCTGTTATCGATCGATGGGCACGCTGCCTGATCGACGCTAAAATCCATCCAGGTTAGACCTTCCGTCCGCTCTGACATAGCACAACACTGCTCTTTGAATCTATTCAGACCCTCCGTCTGGATAGATCATGAAACTACATTCCTTTGCGTTAATGTTAAACCCCACATTAACGATAAAACTCATATTCTCGACAAACGGCTTCGTGCCCGAGCTGCTATTCATATCCTCTGAATCAATTCGGACCTTTCGTCTGGATAGATCATGAAACCCTACTTCCCTTTGCATTGATGTTGGCACCCACATCAATGATCGTGTGTCTACAATAAGCATATGGCGCCATGGTCCATAGGATGAAAGTTCTGGTCCCAGAAAAGACAATGAAAAAAGGAAAAGAGAAAGAAATTGACAAAATAAAGTACAAAAAAATGGGGTTGAACATAGAGATACCCCGCCAGACTTGTTCAGGCATTCTGGACAAGGGCAAAAAGGGCTAAAACCCAGCTGTGGTGAAAACCCGAAAGGGCACTGCAGGAAAAATCGGGTACCCCGCCACGTGAAAATCCGAAAGGACGCGTGGGCAAAAGCAAGAGGGGGCTGGCTCTGGTGAAAACCTGAAAGGGCGCTTGGGTCGCTAATGTGGTAATTCAGAAGTTCCATGCCAACCGGCACGTTGCCTTTACCTCCCCTTCACTAATGAGGCCTTCCGTCGGTCATCTGGCTCTATGCCCCGCCAATGATAAAGCCTTTCCGGGGTAGATCTTACGTCTACCCTGATGAAATCTACATACCCTCCTTTCACATATCCCACCAACAATAGAATCGGTCATCATTCCGATGAAGTCTGGCCAGTTCAGACCTTACGTCTGTCCTGATCAAACTCCTAAACCATCCCTTAACTGATCGGCTCCTTGCCTGGTCAACAATAAAACCCTACCAGGATAGACCCTACGCCTATCCCGATGAAACCTACGTATTTCTTGGCAAAGTCCCACCCGCAATAGAACCTGTTGGAATAGACCTTATGTCTATCCTGATGAAACTTATGAAATTCCTTTGCGTCGATACAAACCCAATATCGATGATGAAACCAGCTATTGATCGACCGGCACCTTGCCCGATCAATGATGAAACATTATCCAGTTTAGACCTTACGTCTATCCTGATGAAACTTATGAGATTCCTTCGCGTCGATATAAACCCAATATCGATGATGAAACCAGCTATTGATCGACCGGCACCTTGCCCGATCAATGATGAAACCATGTCCAGTTTAGACCTTACGTCTATCCTGATGAAACTTATGAAATCCCTTTCCATTGATGTAAACCCCATATCGATGATGAAACCAACCATTGGTCGATCGGTGCATTACCCGATCAATGATGAAAACTTGTCTAGTTCAGATTTTGTGTCTGTCCCGATGAAAACCACATACCCTTTTCACGTCCCACCTGTGATCAAGTCTACCCAGTTTAGACCTTACGTCTATCCTGATGAAACTTATGAAATTCCTTTGCGTCAATATAAACCCAATATCGATGATAAAATCCGTCACTGGTCGTTTGATACATTACCCCGACCAGCTTTGAAACCTGTCCGAGGTGAACCATCCGTTTGTCCCAAACAATGTTCTAAACCTCTTTTATTCAGCTACCCCCAGGATTGGGTTTAGGCACCCTCCGGATACCGTCGCGCGGTGGAGCGAGTTCCCCATCCTTTCTCTGAAAGGGTGGACGCTCTCCTGCTAGGTACGGGCTATTCCCATAGGGACCGCTGAAACCGCTGCCAAATCGTCGTATATTGACGGTGCGATAAGTTAAGAACAAACAACATATGAGACTGGTATAAAGATTCCTTTTCATTGAATAAAAAAAGGGAATACACAAAGGGCCCCTGAGGGGGAATTGTATTACAAAAAGGGGGAAACAGATATTCACGGGCGCCGGAATATGTCTTCGAAGGCCAGAAGCCCTACATACGGGGCAGCCCCCCAGCTCATGAAGTCGAGCCTCCTCCTCCTGCAGTCGAACAGACTCGTCCCGAAAGGATGCCACCTGCCCCTCCAATAGAGCTCCTTCTTCCTCGAGCTGCGGCCAGGAAGTTGTTATCTGCGGCAGCTCAGCTCGGAGACCAGACAGTTCAGCCTCCAGAATGGTTATTCGGCCGCGCACGAACTGCTCCCGCTGCGCCAGAGACTGCAGTTGGCACTGTCGCTCCTGAAGAATAAAGTTCATTTTTTCTAGCTCAGAGTTGCACTCCATCCTTTGCAACCTCAAAGCCACCAGTCTGTCAGACATAATGTGTGCCAAGAAATTCCGGCGATGTACAAATTTTAACAACAGCAGAACCCGTTGGGTCCATATTTCTAGAGGACAACCCATTGCCTGTAAACCGGCGGTGAAACGCTCGGCTATCTCCTTCAACTGCGGATAAGTTAGTCCGGGCTGGGATTCCACTAGCTGGTGCAACATGTCCAGATGTTGCCAGACAAAACTCTCAGGTGAAGCAAAGCCAGGCAAGGGAAGTGGAGCCACTTCAAAGGTTACTTCACTGTCAATGTCTGCCCATAGGGTAATATCTGGCTGAGAAGAAGAAGACGGGAGGTCTGCCAAAGGTGCCAACTGAGCTTTCTCCGCAACCTCTGACGAAGCCGAGGGACCTTCCACCTCCATCTCCTCGAGGGTCATCGTTTGAATGCTCGCGGGGGTGACTCCAGTAAGTGCCGGAGTGGTTGCTTCCTGGGTCTCTAATGCAATACTCGCACCTTCAACATCCTCTTCGCAGGGTACCTCCTCCTCAGATTCTGAAAGTATGGAGATAGATTCCGGGGCAGTTATAGACAATACTCCAATTTCTGTAACGGCTACCTCTCCTTCTTCCACCCCCGCTGCAACAGCCAGTTCCTTCAATGTCAAGGCTGCAGGGGTCACAGCCCGGAGAGGCAAGGGTTCACTCTCCATGATTGATGTTATGGGAATTGCCGATTCAGGTGCAATGGTCAGCACTGCGGCCGGTATAAAGGCGGAACCCCTAATTGGGTCCATCTCAGCTCTGAAATCCAGGACCTTGATGAGAGCCGGGCTTTCCCCCGAAGTCCTCAAGTCCAACAATGCTAAGTCCGTAGAGGACTGCACCCTCACCGGCATAGGGCGGATTATCTCAGGAATGCCTGCCCAGGCTACTGTCGAAGCAGGAACAATGGCCAAGGCGTCAGACAGAGTGGCTTCAAAGGCTGCAATCATCACCGGGCTAGCAACAGGGGATTCCTATGAACAGGTCAATACAGCATCAAGCAGCAGATAAAAAGGGGAAACTGTAATACCCCGATTATTTATTAAGTTTTATTGAGCTTTTATTAATTAAAAATTGAATTAAAATGAATTAATGTTTGAATTTTAAAATATTAATATTTAATTCATTAGAAAATAGAACCTATAAAATTGACTACCTTAGAAAAACCTGTAAAAATAGTAATTGGGTAAAAGATCATTTTTATAGCAATTTTGTCTTCTGGACTTGACCCAAATTAATTACGTAACCTTGTCTAATTAGAGGATTAATCCTGAATTTGACTTCCACCTACCCTTTACCTAATCGTAACTTAAAACGTGAAATTCGATCTTATTACTCAACCAAATGATCTGAAATCAAGGGCAAATGGAAGGCCACGAGGTAAGGAACATTTACCCTCAATCAATTTGAGGTAAACCTAGCCCTAAAACGTGCTGCCGACATAGATTTGGTCGAGTCAAGGATTCCGGCGCCGTTTCTAAACACGTAACTTGCAGCGCCAAATACTCCCAACTCCGAAGACTCCAGAAGCTCCATGACCTATAGAAATGTAGCTCTTCGACTCTAGTTTCATTTGGTAGCTGGGTCAGCCGACGAGGAGTCCAGATCTGGGAGCATTCGTCGTTTTGGTGGAGGGTGTTGGTAGTTCGTCGTTCTTCATCTCCAGCCCTTTAATCCGTCGATTAAGGTAGGTACCCTTAACCAATTGAGACTTGTAAATATAGTATCTTGATCAGCTCGTCGAGATCTATCCAATGGGACTGAAAGTCCCAAATTTCATTAGGTATCCGTGGAGATATCGAGCTTTTTGTGAGCTACTGTCAAGCTTGTTCTTCATTCTAGGGTTTTGAATTCTTTCTCCGATTTGAGGTAGGATCTAACAACCAAACTCTAATTAACTTACATGATGTAATCAGCATGTTGTTAGCTTTCATTTGACGAAGAAACCCCTAATTTGTATTGAGCATGTTGAGAGTATTTTGCATCGAAGTAAGAGCATGTCTAGAACATGATTCATATAGTGTTCCTTTAAGTCAGATCTTGATTTCGGGCTAATTTTGAGTCATGTAACCTGATCTCCATGTAGCATATCATACATGGTTGGATTCATAATCGAGTTAGCTTTCTTTTGACGCAAGAAGCCCCAAAATTCATTGCTTATGTTGAGAGAATTGCATGATTTAGTAGAAGTAGGTCAGGAACTAGGGTTTTCATGTATTTATCATGTATAAGTTGAGATTTAATTGATTTCTGTGAAAATTCATGTTTCTAAACTCATTTATCATGACCCTAGAATGTCTATTGGGATTCCTAGATCATGTGGTTTTGATTTCAACTCAATTGGACCTCATTTGGATGAGTTCATGTGTTTTCCGGAGTCAACTTTCATTGTTGTTCTTGTAGGGGTCGACCCCAGGGGTCGACCCGTTTTCTGGGAAACCCAGCAGGCCCGAGGGTCGACCCCAGGGGTCGACCCATCCAACCCCTGCATGGGGGTCGACCCCAGGGGTCGACCCTTGCGCTGGATTGAAGGGGTCGACCCATCCTTCAGAATTTGCTGGGGTCGACCCCAGGGGTCGACCCATTCAGCTGCCAGACCCCATTTTTACAGGGGTCGACCCCAGGGGTCGACCCATGTACCAGAAGCCCAGTTTTCATCGTTTTACGATCGTGGATCGATCCGGATCATTAGGGGATCGACCCATTGAACTTAGACCAATTGAAAACTATACTTTTGTAGAACCAGTGACCTAATCATGAGCCTTATGATTTTCAAATTACATTGGTTCCTATGTTCTATCGCGATGTAAAAGCATGTCATTCATCATCTTAATTGCAATGTATACATTGGTTAAATAGAAACCCACATAATTAGTGGTTAATGGTGTAATTAAATCTCTGTTAATGCATTCTTTTCCTTCCTGTACAAGCTTGTTCCTTTACCTTATCATCTTGAATCAGCTTTTGGCAATTATCTTAATGCAAATGATAATGGATAATCTTTGACATATTCAGTTGATAATTAGGATTAATATGTTGATTAGCTTGTTGGATAGCTGCTGTACTACAGTAGCGCAGCATGATTAACTCTTATTGTGACTTGGTTTTTAATATTCTTGATGATTGTGCTTACCTTGAAATTTTGAAATGAATCTCCTTCCTACTTGAAATTGTTATTGCTACATGGTTCAAACCTTGGAATTCTGGCCATAAATTGTGGAAGTCTAGATTCGTGGGATCCTTGATCTAAAGAAATCAATGCCTGGCAAATAATTAAGGGCTTGGTCTAGTCTTGGGAGGAGCGCCCGAACACTACGTGTACCCCCGGGGAGGTGATTGACTAGGTGTGGCATTTGGCACCAGTACTATGACATGAGTTAAATCTAGGACTGGCCACTACTCTCTACTACTCTCTACTACTTTTCACTTTCCACTCTTCACTGTTCTATACTCTACTTGTTGTTACTTACTTGCTGTTACTTGGACGTGGAAATGAAACTACACACGTGCTTGACATGACTTGATTTATCTTGATATGGCCAACTCTTTATCGTCATCTCCTGTAGTAAATTCTTGTCTTTGTTATTCCTCTTAAGTATTACCATTCTGTTCCTTTATATTTCTTGACCTTGCAAGATCTTTAAATTTTGTTTCATTATATCATCATTATTCTTTTATTGCATTATCCTTTGTAGCATGATATTTTGAATATGTAATTAAACTGCTAATCACTTATACCTATCTGTTATTTCCTACTGAGCGTTAGCTCATAGTTGTTGTTTCCCCCCTTTCCAGGCTTTTCAGGTGACGCGCTTACCGATGGGGAAGGGCAGGAGTGATGTTTTGAGTGTATCAGTTAGTTGTGTTTAGAGTGTGTTGTGCTTCAGTTATATTATTGTGGTTTAGAGTTGTTATCCCAGTTGTATTGAGTTCATTTGAGGATTATGTACCAGTTATGTTTTGTTTAATGGTCAATAAGTTATTTCCATTTCTTAGCATTTGTATATATTTAGATTAGTTCTCTCTCTTTCCAGCTCGTTTCTAACTGTACGTCCCGATATTCCGTGTCGGGGCGTGACAGTTTAGTTGGTATCAGGGCCAGGTTTCATATTCCTAGGTTCCCTAAGTTTAGGTTTTCTTGCATTGCATCCCAATAATCGGTATATCGAAAGGTGTTGTCCGAACGTTAGGCTACGCCTATCGGGAAGGTCGCATACTTGCGCGAGTGGTCTTCGGACCGATTAGCTCCGCCAGGTACCGAGTTTTTGGTCGTGTTTAGGTGCATTAGACCTCTAACCTTGTTAAAGTCTAGAACCTGACCTGGTGAGATTGGGTAGAAACTTGGGTTAAGTTCGTTCCTTAATCATGTTATTATCTATTTTATTGGACCTAAGTAATCTATTTCTCGTGTAGATGGCAGCCGATCGTGCTGAATGGAGGAACCTGCAGCGCACGGTTCAAGGCCTGAATCAGGCGTTACATCAGGTAGCTCAAGTTGGAGCAGCAGGTCATGGCACCGGTGACTTATACCGGAACTTTCGAGGAATGAACCCGCCAAGATTTGCTGGTTCGACTAACCCCGATGAGGCCGAGCATTGGCTCCACGAAATGGGGAGAATTTTTGAAGTCATGCAATGCACCGACCAAGAGCGTGTCCTTCTTTCTACCTTCCAATTGGAGCGGGACGCGCGTACTTGGTGGGATTCCGTCAAGGCAACTCTAGGCGATCAACAAGTCACATGGGAGGAGTTCGAGGAATTCTTCAACAACAAATATTTTTCCGATCGTGTACAAGAGAAGAAGGCGGCGGAGTTCGCGACTCTAAAGTAGCGAAGCTTATCGGTGGCCGAATATGAAGCACAGTTCTCTCGGCTTTCGTGCTATGCTACTCACCTTATCTCCACAGAAAAGATGAAAGCTAAGCGATTTCTCAACGGGTTGAAGCTTCATTACATCAATCAACTGGCGCCGATGGAGATCTCTACTTATTCTGAGATGGTGAGAAAGGCACAAGTTCTAGAAGATACCTTAGAAATGACGGAGAGGATCCGTGGGCAAGGCATGAAGAAGGAACAACCAACTCCTAGACCCGGATTTGGCACTAGCAAAAAGAGGCCCATGAGTGGGTCTAGTTCGTGGATCGGATCGGGAACGTGGAAAGGCAAGATGCCAAGAAATGAAATGAAGAAACCCGGCCCTATTGTTCCATTCAAGGGCAAGTGCAAGTATTGTGATCGTCCAGGTCACAAGATGGAGGAATGCTGGCGCAAGCTAGGTGCGTGTTTACGATGTGGGAGTAGGGAACACCGTATCCCTGACTGCCCTCTTCTATCGGAACAAGCTACACCGGCAAAACCTCAAGTTATCAAGAAGCCGCAAGGAAGGCTCCAAGCTTTACATGCGGATGAAACTGGGATTTCTGATGATGGCAGACTCGTCGAAGGTCCCCTTACTATAATCGACAAGCCCGCATTTGTTCTCTTTGATACTGGTGCAACGCATTCTTTTGTTTCTCAGAAATTTACGAAGTCATTATCTGTCGAACCTATTATGATGAATTGTCCATTGGTTATATCAACTCCTATTGGTTCTGGAGTGGCTATTCAATATTACTATCCTTCTAGTAAAGTTATTATTGATGAGCGGAACTTTCCAGCCGACTTAGTTTGCATGGATATGAAGGATTATGATGTAATCCTTGGAGCAGATTGGTTGGCCAAGTATGAGGCCAGTGTTCACTGCAGTTCTAGCTCAGTGACTTTTACTAGACATTCTGGTTTATCTTTTACGGGGATCAAGCACCATAACCCCGTATAGCTCATCTCTTCTCTTCGAGCCGACAAGCTGATGAGGCGAGGTTGTGAGGCTTTTCTAGCCTTTGTCCACGCTACACCGGAACAGCGAGTTGAGATAAAGGACACTCCTATTGTCCTAGAATTCTCCGAAGTCTTTCCGGAGGAACTACCAGGACTTCCGCCTGAGCGGGAAGTTATCTTCTCCATTGATATTGTTCCTGGCGCGTCTCCTATTTCTAGAGCTCCTTACCGTATGTCCCCTGCGGAGCTAAGGGAATTAAAGCAACAGCTGATTTAATTGCTCGAGAAGGGCTTTATTCGTCTGAGTACTTCACCTTGGGGAGCTCCTGTATTATTCGTCAGGAAAAAGGATGGTTCGATGAGATTATGCATCAATTATCGACAACTGAAACAGCTAACTATCAAGAATAAATACCCATTGCCGAGGATTGACGAATTATTCGACCAGATAGCGAGAGCACATTATTTCTCTAAGATCGATCTTCGATCTGGATATCATCAGCTGAGGATTAAGGAAGATGATATTTATAAAATGGCTTTCCGCAGCAGGTATGGTCATTTTGAGTTTGTCGTTATGCCTTTTGGTCTAACGAATGCACCAGCAGCTTTCATGCAGTTAATGAATAATGCATTCCGGCCTTATCTTGATCAATGGGTCGTGGTATTCATTGACGACATACTAATTTATTCCAAGACTGAAGAAGAGCATGCCGAACATTTGAGGATGGCATTATAGATATTGAAAGATCATCAACTATATGCCAAATTCAGTAAATGTGATTTCTGGCTGCAAGAAGTGTCCTTCTTAGGACATATCATCACCAAAGAAGGTATTTCAGTTGATCCTTCGAAAGTGGAGGCAGTAAGGAACTGGGATCAGCCTACTACAGTGACCGAAGTGAGAAGCTTCATAGGCCTGGCAGGCTATTATCGGAGATTTATTCAAGACTTCTCCAAGATTGCGGTACCTCTCACTCGATTGACCCGCAAAGACAACAAGTTTGAATGGTCCGAGGAATGTCAGCAGAGCTTCCAAACATTGAAGGATTGCCTCACTACTGCACCCGTATTGGCTTTACCTTCTGGCGACGGTGGTTTCGTGGTCTATAGATGCTTCTGGTATTGGCTTAGGCTGTGTACTCATGCAGCATGGTAAGGTGATTGCTTATTCTTCTAGGCAGCTGAAGAAGCACGAAGAGAATTATCCCGTTCATGACTTGGAACTTGCAGCAGTTGTATTCGCCTTAAAAATTTGGAGGCATTACTTGTATGGAGAAACATTCACAGTATTTTCAGATCATAAGAGTCTGAAGTATTTATTTTCTCAGAAAGAACTTAACATGAGGCAGAGAAGATGGTTGGAGTACTTGAAGGACTTCGACTTCTCGATTGAATATCATCCCGGTAAAGGCAATGTGGTGGCAGATGCATTAAGCCGGAAGCCTGTGGCTAAATTATCAAGTCTCATGTTACAAGAGTGGAGGCTATTGGAACAGTTAGCTAGCCTGGATCTAAATGTTGATAATGATCGGGTTATAATTACACATATTCGACTTAAGCCCGAATTATTGATGGAGATCAAATCCTTGCAAGATAATGATCCCGAGCTGGTTGAGATCAAGGGAAGTTTGAGCAGCAGACCCGACTTCATGGTGGCTGACGATGGAAGATTGTTATTCCAGGGTAGAACTTGTGTACCTGATGAAGCTGAGTTAAAGAACAAGATTCTGGAGGAAGCACATAGATCCAAATACACTATTCATCTTGGAGGCACTAAAATGTTCAAGGATTTGAAAAGGTCCTTTTGGTGGCCAAATATGAAAAGGGAAATTACAGATTTCGTGAGTAGATGTCTGGTTTGTCAACAAGTTAAGGCTGAACATTTCAGACCGGCAGGAAATTTGAAACCACTTAACATACCCCAATGGAAGTGGGAAAGCATTGGCATGGATTTCATTATGGGTCTACCTAAGACTCGTGGTGGATTTGATGCGATATGGGTGATCATCAATCGCTTGACAAAATCGGCTCATTTCTTACCCATTAAGTTCAAGTGGACAGTTGATGTATTGGCTGCTTTATATTTGAAGGAAGTGGTAAGGCTCCATGGTATACCTGTCAGCATTGTGTCTGATAGAGACCCGAGATTTACTTCACATTTCTGGAAGGGACTGCAAGAGTCTCATGGTACTCGTCTGAATTTCAGTACTGCTTTTCATCCACAGACAGATGGACAGACTGAAAGAACCAACCAGATAGTGGAAGATATGCTGCGAGCTTGCATGATTGATTTCGGAGGCAGTTGGAGTAATCACTTGGCATTGATTGAATTCGCCTACAACAACAGTTACCAATCCAGCATACAAATGGCTCCATTTGAAGCTTTGTATGGAAGAAGCTGTCGTTCCCCGTTGTGTTGGGACGAGGTGGGCGAGAAGCAATGGCTTGGACCGGATCTTGTTTCAGAATCATCACAGAACGTCCGTGTTATCCGAGATCGGTTACAAGTGGCTCAGTCAAGACAGAAGAGTTATGCCGACACAAGGAGAAGAGCATTAGAATTTCAAGTTGGCGAGCATGTGTTTCTGAAAGTCTCTCCTTCGAGAGGGATTCGAAGATTTGGCATTCATGGCAAGCTGAGTCCGAGGTATATTGGTCCATTCGAGATCCTAGATAGAGTGGGAGAAGTTGCTTACAGACTGGCATTACCGCCTCAGTTATCTGGCGTACACAATATTTTCCATGTGTCTATGTTACGGAAATATGTGTACGATCCCACTCACATCATTCAACATGTGGATTTTGAGTTAAAGGAAGATTTGACTTATGAAGAAAGACCTATCAAGATTCTAGACCGGAAACAGCAGCAACTCCGGAATCGGTCAATACCGATGGTCAAGATTCAGTGGAGTTGGCGTGGAACCGAAGAAGCTACTTGGGAATCGGAAGATATTATGCGGAAGCGGTATCCCGACCTATTCTAGGTGATCTATCTTTTCCCTACTTTCCGTATATAGTGCAGTGAATTTGGAGGACCAAATTCTTTAAGTAGGGGAGGGTGTAATACCCCGATTATTTATTAAGTTTTATTGAGCTTTTATTAATTAAAAATTGAATTAAAATGAATTAATGTTTGAATTTTGAAATATTAATATTTAATTCATTAGAAAATAGAACCTATAAAATTCGACTACCTTAGAAAAATCTGTAAAAATAGTAATTGGGTAAAAGATCATTTTTATAGCAATTTTGTCTTCTGGACTTGACCCAAATTAATTACGTAACCTTGTCTAATTAGAGGATTAATCCTGAATTTGACTTCCACCTACCCTTTACCTAATCGTAACTTAAAACGTGAAATTCGACCTTATTACTCAACCAAATGATCTGAAATCAAGGGCAAATGGAAGGCCACGAGGTAAGGAACATTTACCCTCAATCAATTTGAGGTAAACCTAGCCCTAAAACGTGCTGCCGACATAGATTTGGTCGAGTCAAGGATTCCGGCGCCGTTTCTAAACACGTAACTTGCAGCGCCAAATACTCCCAACTCCGAAGGCTCCAGAAGCTCCATGACCTATAGAAATGTAGCTCTTCGACTCTAGTTTCATTTGGTAGCTGGGTTAGCCGACGAGGAGTCCAGATCTGGGAGCATTCGTCGTTTTGGTGGTGGTGTTGGTAGTTCGTCGTTCTTCATCTCCAGCCCTTTAATCCGTCGATTAAGGTAGGTACCCTTAACCAATTGAGACTTGTAAATATAGTATCTTGATCAGCTCGTCGAGATCTATCCAATGGGACTGAAAGCCCCAAATTTCATTAGGTATCCGTGGAGATATCGAGCTTTTTGTGAGCTGCTGTCAAGCTTGTTCTTCATTCTAGGGTTTTGAATTCTTTCTCCGATTTGAGGTAGGATCTAACAACCAAACTCTAATTAACTTACATGATGTAATCAGCATGTTGTTAGCTTTCATTTGACGAAGAAACCCCTAATTTGTATTGAGCATGTTGAGAGTATTTTGCATCGAAGTAAGAGCATGTCTAGAACATGATTCATATAGTGTTCCTTTAAGTCAGATCTTGATTTCGGGCTAATTTTGAGTCATGTAACCTGATCTCCATGTAGCATATCATACATGGTTGGATTCATAATCGAGTTAGCTTTCTTTTGACACAAGAAGCCCCAAAATTCATTGCTTATGTTGAGAGAATTGCATGATTTAGTAGAAGTAGGTCAGGAACTAGGGTTTTCATGTATTTATCATATATAAGTTGACATTTAATTGATTTCTGTGAAAATTCATGTTTCTAAACTCATGTATCATGACCCTAGAATGTCTATTAGGATTCCTAGATCATGTGGTTTTGATTTCAACTCAATTGGACCTCATTTGGATGAGTTCATGTGTTTTCCGGAGTCAACTTCCGTTGTTGTTCTTGCAGGGGTCGACCCCAGGGGTCGACCCGTTTTCTGGGAAACCCAGCAGGCCCGAGGGTCGACCCCAGGGGTCGACCCATCCAACCCCTGCATGGGGGTCGACCCCAGGGGTCGACCCTTGCGCTGGATTGAAGGGGTCGACCCAGGGGTCGACCCATCCTTCAGAATTTGCTGGGGTCGACCCCAGGGGTCGACCCATTCAGCTGCCAGACCCCATTTTTACAGGGGTCGACCCCAGGGGTCGACCCATGTACCAGAAGCCCGGTTTTCATCGTTTTGCGACCGTGGATCGATCCGGATCATTAGGGGATCGACCCATTGAACTTAGACCAATTGAAAACTATACTTTTGTAGAACCAGTGACCTAATCATGAGCCTTATGATTTTCAAATTGCATTGGTTCCTATGTTCTATCGCGATGTAAAAGCATGTCATTCATCATCTTAATTGCAATGTATGCATGGGTTAAATAGAAATCCACATAATTAGTGGTTAATGGTGTAATTAAATCTCTGTTAATGCATTCTTTTCCTTCCTGTACAAGCTTGTTCCTTTACCTTATCATCTTGAATCAGCTTTTGGCAATTGTCTTAATGCAAATGATAATGGATAATCTTTGACATATTAACTTGATAATTAGGATTAATATGTTGATTAGCTTGTTGGATAGCTGCTGTACTACAGTAGCGCAGCATGATTAACTCTTATTGTGACTTGGTTTTCAATCTTCTTGATGATTGTGCTTACCTTGAAATTCTGAAATGAATCTCCTTCCTACTTGAAATTGTTATTGCTACATGGTTCAAACCTTGGAATTCTGGCCATAAATTGTGGAAGTCTAGATTCGTGGGATCTTTGATCCAAAGAAATCAATGCCTGGCAAACAATTAAGGGCTTGGTCTAGTCCTGGGAGGAGCGCCCGAACACTACGTGTACCCCCGGGGAGGTGATTGACTAGGTGTGGCATTTGGCACCAGTACTATGACATGAGTTAAATCTAGGACTGGCCACTACTCTCTACTACTCTCTACTACTTTTCACTTTCCACTCTTCACTGTTCTATACTCTACTTTTTGTTACTTACTTGCTGTTACTTGGACGTGGAAATGAAACTACACACGTGCTTGACATGACTTGAATTATCTAGATATGGCCAACTCTTTATCGTCATCTCCTGTAGTAAATTCTTGTCTTTGTTATTCCTCTTAAGTATTACCATTCTGTTCCTTTATATTTCTTGACCTTGCAAGATCTTTAAATTTTGTTTCATTATATCATCATTATTCTTTTATTGCATTATCCTTTGTAGCATGATATTTTGAATATGTAATTAAACTGCTAATCACTTATACCTATCTGTTATTTCCTACTGAGCGTTAGCTCATAGTTGTTGTTTCCCCCCTTTCCAGGCTTTTCAGGTGACGCGCTTACCGATGGGGAAGGGCAGGAGTGATGTTTTGAGTGTATCAGTTAGTTGTGTTTAGAGTGTGTTGTGCTTCAGTTATATTATTGTGGTTTAGAGTTGTTATCACAGTTGTATTGAGTTGATTTGAGGATTATGTACCAGTTATGTTTTGTTTAATGGTCAATAAGTTATTTCCATTTCTTAGCATTTGTATATATTTAGATTAGTTCTCTCTCTTTCCAGCTCGTTTCTAACTGTACGTCCCGATATTCCGCGTCGGGGCGTGACAGAAACAATGAGGAGAAGAAAAGAGACTCACTTCTAATGTAATGTCAATGTCCTCAAAGGAGTGCAGAGGAGAAGAAAGTCCCGCTGCTGAAGCAACAAAAGGAGGAGTTATATCTACCTCGGTATCCAAGCCGGCGAACTCTTCTTGTAATTCCTCCTCAGGAGATAGCACCAGCAACTTAGAGGGGGTGAATAATGGAACAATGGCGGTGCATGCGGATGGGGCCTCTGATTTGGAAACACCCTCCGTCTCGCTCTCGCTGAAACCTGCTTCTTCTCCATCTGCCTCAGAAGCGGTCACGGAGCTACTAGAAGAGATTTCTACACTATCCACGGGCGGGACCGCCGTTTCTAACGTCTGCCTGGAAGAAGACCGGGTAACTATACGCCTCACAGGGATGAGGCCCCGTTTCGTCTGGGTCTTATGACCCTCCTGTGGCTGAGTGATATCGCCAGCCTCTCCCGTAATTTCAGTCTCCTCCCCGACCGTCACTATAGGGAAAAGCTTGTGAGAAGGACAATGAAAAGTAATTGAAATATGCAGAAAAAGATAAAAAAGGCATGCTTACCCTCCGCCTCACTAGTCGGCGTGGGAGAAGGCAGCCTGGTCTCCACCATAGAAGATGCCACAACTGGCTCTTGGGCTGTGCAAAAGGGAGGGATCAGATTCAAGGACTTCTTTGAAATCCAGCAAAAGAGGATGAAGAATGCAACTGCAGGCTATTGATGTTACTCTGAACCGATGTTTGAGCAGCCTCCCTTTGAGATTCGAACTCATCAAATGAGGGAATATCAGGGAGAGGGGTCCCAGTGTCCATCGCTACCGAAGCCGACTGCTGAGCATGAGCCTTCTTGGCCTTCCCGACTGCAGCCTTGACTGCAGAAAGCTTTCTCTTCTTGCCAGGAGGCAGGGGAGTGGTAGTCGGTGCTGCTGCAGGGACTTCGAAATAAGTAGGCTTCTCAGCCTACGCAATGATCTTTCTGTATAGCCCCTGTCGCTTTATATCTGGCCTGTCTGTTGAAGACGGCAGAGAAGCAATGAGGTCAGTGAATGCAGAGTTTAAATATTTAGCAGAAAGCACTACAGTCAGAAAAGAAAAGATCATACCTGCGGGGCCATCATAAAAGACAGAGAGTGGCCAGTACAGATAAGCTACCTCCTTGGAGCGGGAAGCAGCCTCCTTGATAAGCCAACAGACATCACCAAATGTCTGGCATTTCTCCACTAAAGCTGCTAGATCACTATGACCACGTGAGTCAAGGCATCGAAATAAGTCGAGGTGGTCCATGCCCCAACCGTCGACATAATGAAAGGAGATGAACAGTGGCTTATTCAAGATGCCGGCTAGCGGGCTTTCCGCAGACAACCCATGTAAATTCAGCAGAATGAACAGCCAAGACGTTTGCTTGTAGTACGTCTGAGTCCTGTCCTCCCTACGCACAAACGTCCTATATGGATGAAATCTATCTGTCGGACCCCTCCAAGGGACTACTGCCGGGAGTGGCTCTTCAACAGGAAATGGGTATTGTTGCGCCTCCAAATGAGCGCCCCCTACACGGCTCAGATGTTTCAAGCTCTGCATGAAAGTGTCCTCGTTGATAGCAGCAAAGACAGGAGCAGGCGAGTCGGAATGTTTTTCCTTCAAAGCCCGACACTGGGCCAGATATTTCTCCGCCTCCCTCTGGTGCTGTGAGTAAAGCCTTTTCAGGTGGGCCTCGGGGATGTCAAACACTGGCCCGACTGTTGTTTCAAAAAGGAACGCCCAGCCACGTCCCAGAATGCACCTCTACTATCCCTATAAAAGCTGGTTCGAATGTTCCACCATTTGATGTATTCTGATGTTACCCAGGGGACACGGTTGGAAACAGTGGGAACTCTGAAAACTGCGCCATCCTGGCGATGATAGAAATCCCACCACAACCGGCCATCGCCGACAATGGTGGACCCATGCTTAGCCCGGCTATCCAGGGGAAATTGAGCAACTGATGTAGGGATATGCTGGTCGTAACCAAAGTTCCGCCCAAAGCGGAATGGATAGTATGGTTCCAGAAGAAGCAGGCCACCCTTTCTGAAAACTAAGACACTAGGCCGAATGGCCATGGCCCATCTGACCAGCTCCAGCTCCAGGATAGACCGAGCAGTATTAACCCCTGAGACAGGATGGACATAGGTCTCTACCTCTTCCAGCTTGCACTCTCTCTGAGAATGAATCAAAGGAGCTGAACCTGCCGCCAAGCTCCAGAAATGAATGCTACCAGGGGCATCCACCGGCACCTTTATCAGTCGGCCCCTTATTTTGAACAGTTGATCATAGAAAGGACCAGGTTCAGCACTGGCAAACTCAATCATTCTGGGCAATATTGTATCTGCCTGCAAAGTTCTGGGAGCCAATTCAGGAAATAGACTACAGACCCAAGCATTGAAGAAATGAAAAGGACCCACAGTCCTCAAAGAACGTGGAGTCCGATGCTTGTACAAATCTCCCAAAGATTTGTAGATTAAACACAAGGCCACTGGGCAAAGCGACAGCCTCATTCCCCAGGCCATCTGACAGGCCGGGTATATAGCTTCTGGCCGGATGATTGTCTCGTCCCCTTGAGGGAGGGCGAAAGTGCACAACCAGAATGTGAAGTAAGCCGCACAATGTGTGATGGGGTCTACACCTGCTTGGTTGGGACCACCTCTGCCTGCATGGCGCAATGAAGATGGCAGCGCTGACTTATAGCGAGGAGCCCTTATCTGCTTGCTAGCAGCCGATCCCAGGGAAGGAAAGTATGCATGTCTTAAGGGACCGTCAAAGAAATACTGAATCCACTGCCCTATCCGGACCCTCAGCTTGCTGCCTTTCCCTCGGGGATGATAGCCTTTGGAGGACCCTCTACTATACGCCAGACAGATGGAGCGATATGCCTTCATTAGATACCGGTATGGGAAGCCAAGGGAATACTTGCCTTCACCATCGGAACTATCCTTCTCAGAATCTGCCAAGCAAACTTCTTCATACGGCTCGCCATCAATAGGCAGTCCGGAAAGCTGTGAGAGACTCTAGAGGTCAAGAGATGTCTCGCCCTCTGCTGTATAAAATGTGTTGAATAAAGGGCAGAATATTTCAAACATTCCACAGCATAACCCTTTGGATATGGGATATCAAAATCTGGAAGCAAAGACACTGTGATATACCCCGGCTCTGATCAACAGAGGGGCATATTCCTTCAGAACAAACTCAGTAAACTTCACTGCTCCTACTCGAAATAGGTGGGCGTCAGTGATCTTGGTATCTCCAAACCAACCAGCGGCCAAATGATACTTGAACTGAACGGCCGAACAATTCAGCACAAAAGGCTCTTCGCGGTACCCCTACTTTACTGGTGCCAGGAAGAGACCGTAGCCGGGCTTCTCCCTATGAACTCGGCCACTGGCATTATCCCACCGAGCAGGTGTGAACTCCGGGGCCTGGGTCAGCATTTTCTTTTCCGGCTCCAGCTCTGATATGCCAAGGACTGCATCCCAGTCACGCTTCTCCCCGGGAAGATATATAGCCTTCCCACGATACACTGAATCTTTCAGGCTGTCTCTCTCGACCAGAATTGCGGCTTCAACTGCACGAGCTATTCGATAGTCCCGCATTCCACCCACGGTGAAAGTCCGGATAAACGGCATCAAGTGCTTGTCCTTCGGGAAATCTGGTCGATAATCAGTGCCCCGTCTGAAACATGTTTCCATGACAGTGGAGTATACCCGGGATGTTGACACCGTGTCGGTTTCAGAATCGGACGATTCATCAACGGAAGCAATTTTGTCATATCCGAAGTCTAGACTATGCACATTCAGCCAGTTTACTGTGGCCCGTGATATATCTGGCTGTGCTGACGAACTGGCCCCAACAGCTCCAGAGGATGTAGCAGCGGAGCCGGAAGCCATTGCAATATCTGCAGTCAGAAAAAGGAAATGTGAATTAAAAGTCCTAGAACAAGAGGTAGTCTTATAAAGATTGTGATATGAAGCACTGTAAAGAAAATTTTCAGCAGCACCTCCCCTTGTTCGGGGCCTGCCCAAGAAGAATAGGGAGTCGCCAACCAAGAGGGGGCGATCCCGGAAGTAAAAGGGATTAAATCCCCAAAGAACGTCCTACCCGGGCGAAATCTAATGAGACGGGAAGAAAGCTGGACGGCCGGAGGGGAGGAACTCGCCGCCACCGCCGAGAAGGAAAAGAAACTGAAGAGAGAGAAGAGGTCGTATCAAATGAGAAGGAAGGAGGCTTTCGGCGCCTTAAATAGAAGCCCTAAGCAAAGAGGTTCTCGGCGCGGTCAAATGCGCGCCGAGAACCCCCCAGGCCGAGAGGCCCCTTCGGCCGAAAGGCGCGCCGAGAAAAGGCCGCCGAGAACCCCAGGCCGAGAGCCCCATTCGGCCAAAAGGCACGCCGAGAAGTGCTGCCGAGAGCCCCCCTTGCCGGGCGCGCCGAGAAGCTCTCCGCCGAGAGTCCCTACCGGTGATTGCGCTGAGAAGCTACAGGCCGAGAGAGCCGTGACGAGAACATCCAAAACAAAGAGATCGAAAGGGGTTGAAAGAAATTACAAGAAAAGTCAATGCAAAGAAGCTTCCAAGCTGCAAAATGAAAGATGATTAGCAGTCCCAAACTGAGAAATGGGTTCAGATGCTGAATTATGCACCTGCAGGCACCGTGTCATTTATTCTGCACTCTCGCTACCTGCAAGTGGGGGGCATTTGTTGACACCTGAAATATGACAGAGAATAGAAACGAGACATAATGGAAGATTGAGTGAAAGATGAAGATCCCGGAAGTTCCTGCAAAACTAGGATTACGGAGAGTCCATTACTGAAGTTGTCACCCGGCTGAAGCCCTCCCCGGCCAAGCTGATGTCCGGTATTGTCATCGCTTAGATGGCAGTACTGATGAAGAACTGCAGTCCACTGACTGATGAAAAATCCCCAGAAATATTCTGATGAAGCTATGCTAACTCACCAATTGATGGGCCTTCACCTAGCCTGACGGACTCGAGGGACCGACAAATGAAGGGACAGATTAAGCGGCTTTAACAGCTCAAGCTTACTGATGAGGAAGCATAAAAGACTAAAAGATCTAAATGGGCCCAGCCGTGTGGCGCCGAGAGCCCAACAAGACCCATACGAGGAAGGGGCGTCGGGAAGCCTACTGCCTCCGAATAAGGCACGCCGGGAGCTCATCAACCGTGCGCCGAGATGATCTTGCCGATAGGGGGAGAGGGTGGTGTTATAAAAACCCCCTTTCTCTCGAAAAGAAGAGAGGCGAACAAAAAAAAAGAAGAGAGATAGAAAAGACAGAAGAGACCCTACTGAAAAGAAAGAAGAAGAGAAGAAGAAGAAGAAGAAGCTCCAGGTGGGCTGCTCGGGGGAGGGAGAGGAGTCAATGCTCCACCCTCCCCCCCCCCCATGTTTACTTTTATTTTTCTTTCCTCTGTATGTAATGGTATATGCCTTCATGCTTTAGCTATTCAGATGAGGTCGAGAGTTCTTTTCTTCCCTACCTCTGTTCCTCCCCTTACCCGTTTCTTGGCTTTAGCCTTGCAGTCGATGTAAGTGGTGATAATGAGATGAAATGAAATTTAGTGGTTGCCGTGCTCGATATTAGGCAATCAAAGTTTTGCCCTCTGTCTTTCTATGAATGTATCTTTCATCTGAACGTTCAATATTCTAGACGTCTCGGTTTTCAGAGTCATCCCCGTGAGTCTGTGCTTCAAAGAGGAATGAAGTCAGGGCCCCAATCCTTATCTAATGGGTTATTGGGTCCTGTTTCCCTCTCCCCTCCTATCTCGATGGCAGATTCTTCGCAGGCACCTGAGTTTCTTGCGAGGCCCCCAAGCTGTTTAGGAATCGGAGACATCAATCTCTTGATTTCCTGAATTGCTGGCTATAGAAGATGTGTCCCGTCTGTAGACGAATGCAATCCCAGGAGGTTCTGATAAGTGATGACCTTGACCCTTCGGTCCCTCAGCAAAACCCTAATGCCATGGCATCGAAATCCACAGTCCAGACTGATTTGATCCCCAGATACGGTCCCAATCAAATCTGAATTCCAAAACAGGGCTGTCGGAGCTTCTCGGCGCCACTGGGCCTCAGCGGCAGCAACAGCCCTCAGCGCAATGGTGAGCACGCCGGGAACCAGCGCGCCGAGAACCCCCTTGCCTGTTCATCTTCCTATGCCGAGATCCCCTCTTTGGCTAATCAATCCGCGCCGAGATCCTCTTTTCAGGCCGATACACTCATACCAGGAGCCTGTCTCCTCATCTGCTTTTCAGCCCTTGTCCAACCTGTTATATCGGCTGAAGGGGATATTCATGGTCGCCATATGTACCTCAGGGATGAGATTAACGGGAGGAAACCTCCCCTACATCATCTTAGATCAAATCCATTCATAACCCCATAACCTAAGGGGCCATACCACTGTATAAGCCCCGACGGTTCTTGAGGGGATAGCAAGCATTGTCATGGGCACCTACATCATCAGGGAGCCCAAGCCTTCTTTTCGGTTATCATCCCGTACCCGTGGATGACGGCCTATTTCCTTTGGCATGACTCGAAAGAAGGGGAAACGCTGTCGAAATTCTATCCGATAGGGTTAACCCCGGAAGGCCAAGGGAGTGTGATCGATACGCACCCTGCTTGACTCTATCCCTCGGAAAAATGAATATCATAGACCCTCCAACCGAGCAGGGAGTTCAAAGGGGAAGATTCCCCGCTGTTTATCTGGATTCCATCCCGTCGCTACGTGGATGGCTTCCTATCCCTATTTGGCATGTCTATAAGCCCGAGGGATATGCCGCCCAATTCAATTCATCCAAGCTCGACACGTTAATTGTCTGCCGGCTCCCCTTTATATGCATGCCTGTTTAAGATGGGACAGAGCCAACAAAGCCCCAATCCTCATTGTGGATTTTCGGGCTTTGTTTCCCCCCCTTTCTCCCTCAACGCCATCGATGATTTAAACGTCGCGGAGTCCGTGATTTTCTCCAAATTTCTTGAGCCACCAGGGCCACTGCAGGGATCAGAAACCATTATTTCTCGATCTCTTGGATGGTCGGCAATATGAATGGCATGAAGCCTGTTTCTGAGAGTTCGAAGGCCCTGTGATTCTGATCTCTCGAACCCCTTTCACCTATGATTCCTTGCTGTCAACTTGGTACACCCCTGGCTTTTTCCTCATTTGCCTCCTGAGTCCACCCCCCAGGCCATGTCTAAATCCCGTGAAAAACCCCCAAAACAGGGTACCGTAAAACCCCATAAGCCCTCACGGCACCCAAGCATCAATTCCTTCTCGGCGCCATACCCTCTCGGCGCCATCAATGGCTCCCGGCGCGGCACTCAGCGCGCCGGGAACCCTCAGGTCGAGAGCCTCTTCTTCCTCCCTTTGGCCTAGGCCGATAACCCCCTTCATGGCGCGTCGGGAGCTCCCTTCAGCCCACGCCGAGAAGCCGAGCCATACTCCTGATCCTTACGCTGAGAACCTCTTTCTTCTTGGCCTAAACCTTGAGTCCCATGTTGTACCCATCCAAGGGATATACGGAGAACACTTGGCATCCCTCAGGAAATAAATCAATGGGGAGGACCTCCCCTACATTGCTCTGTTCTGATCTGCATTTCTTTATAGCCTTATGGACTCAAAGAGCTATGTCATTACATGTGCTCCGACGGGTTCCGAAGGAACATCAATCGATGCCATGAATGTGAGCGAGGGCTCCGGGCCTGGTGCCCCCCCCTCTTTCTCGGCTTTCATCCCGGTATCCCGTGGACGATGGCTTATCTCCTCTTGGCATAATCCAGGATAAAGGGGATATGCTGCCAAGATTCATTCATATCACCTTGAGTGATCATGGTATTCTCTCCTAACCCTGCTAGCCCACGGAGTTCTGCCCTTGCATGTTCTCCGATGGTCTTCCGAAGGGGGATATCAATAAGACATCGCCCCTGCACAGGGTGTGTCATGTCGCACCGGTCCTTATCCGGATTCCGGGTTAGATATACCCGATCTTTTACGGATCCCATCCTGCCGCTGCATGGGTGGTTTCCTATCCCCATCTGGCATAGTCCAAGGTAATGGGGACATGCCGCCGGATTTGCTCCGCATTTGATGTATCCTTGCTTCACTCAGGCCATTTAACGCCCTGCTGATGAACCAACCCTCTCTCTCGTTTGAGTCTTATTTTTGCCGCTACCTTCCTCCTATTTTTGGCGTTTAATCAAGGGTTGTCCTTCTTAAAAAGGGCGTAATTAACGTCATAGCCTTTATGGTATGACGGACTTCGGGTCCCGACTCGGACTTCACAATCGACTGATTAAAATTCAGATCGAGCGCATAATAAAAATTGTCACCCCGGTGACTGGCACGCCAATAAACCAATAAATAACAAATCCACAAAAGAAAAGCAAAAGCGCGTTCCACAAGTCTGGCACGCCCGGTGGGACCGAGTCTCCCTTCATCTCTGCGCCAAAAATTGGAGGCCCAGCGGGCCCCCCTCAAATTTCTGATTATGTGCGCTTTCCTTATTTTCAGGAAGCTACAATGACTACTGGAATCATGTCCGTATGCTTCGACCAACAACCGATCGATGTGCATATCCGAGAGGGTTACCTGGCGGTACCGCTGTCATTCGGGTAGATGCCCCCTGCTGTCGGGCTGCCCAACTACCTGGGCCTCATCTTCACCGACCTTCTGCAGGTCGACAACAACGAGCAAGGCACTGCTGCAAGTGCCCCGATGAAGACTGCTGATAACAAGGGTAGCTTACCAGAGAGGACGACCTCGACAGCCGTCGCCTGCTATGTTCATCATGTTCAAAGGAGGGACACGGTCCCCGCTGCTGCCCAAATGAAGAAAAGAACTAACCGGAGGAGCCGGTATGCTGCTGCCGACCGTCGTCTTTCAAATTCTGGGAAGACGATGATGATGGGTGACGTTAGGGTGAACCTCAACGGTCGCCCGAGAGAAGTCTGGCCGGACAGGATTGTCCCGACCATCCAGATCGACAACAAATTCCAAGTTCTGGCCACCAGGAGGGCCAACTGGGAAACTGATGAGAGGAAGCCGCTGGCGCCCAAGCCAGCAAGATATAAACAGGTCTGGCGACCAAAGAAGATTCAGAGCTGGGCCCCAACTCGAGATGAGGGGAAAGCTACCGAGGATGCTGTTGCCCGCTTCAGGGCAGGAAGCAAAAGATGGGAAGGAAAGAACTACGCTGCTGCTGCCAACTACTGCCAGGATGTGAGTAGAACGTTCAGGGAGATAAAGGAAATGAGAATAAGCGAACCAGTCATTGCTGCCATTCCAAGAAGACCAGGAGCCTGTGCCAGACAGGCCGATATACTCAAATACTGCAAAGCCGAGCACCTGACTGCTCAGGTGGGGAGACTGGCTTATCAGCAGAAGAACCAGGAAAGATTGATGCTCCAACCAAAGCCACGAAGGCACAATCAAGAGGAGATGAAGCAAGTGGCTCAAGACTACTTCCACTACCTGGGGAATTCTGCCCTCGGTCAGCAAAGATTAGCCCGTGCCTTGGGCACCATGGATGAAGAAAAAGAAGAAACCCTCCAAGAAATGATGATCGGAGTCTCCTCCTCCGACTCCAATGATTATGAAGAAGGCCACAGAGCCTGGTATGGGAAAGAAGACCTGCATAGGGAAGAAGCCAGAGAAAGAATATCAGTCTTTGACCGGCTCAAATACCCCGATCAGATGAAAAGGAAAGTCTTCAGGCAGAGGGAAAAGATGCAGATCTTTGCCTGCAATATGGCCAGACTTGTCAGGGGGCAAGACATGCTACCAACTCAACCGGACGAGCTACTCAGTCTGGCAACCAGACCCGGGCCTGTCACAAGAAGAGGCCAGGCGGCAAAGGATAAGATGAAGACTAATGATGAAGTCTGCAAGATCACCACTATGACAGTTAATGTGGTAACAACGGAAGAGGAAGACAATCCCTTCGTTGATGATGCTGAAGGGACTTCAGAAGATGTACAGATCCCGTCCACCCTGGATCCCATGATCCAGATGATGTTCAGAAGATACCAGTAGGAGATCAATGCTCTCAGAAGACAGCTCAATGAGAGACATGAAGCTACACCGGTCTCCAAGCAAGCCGAGCCTGTGGGGCATACTTCCAGCTCAACAGAGACGGCTATCCCAGCTAATCCTCTCCTGGCTGATAAGGGCAAAGCACCAAGCCTACCTGTTCCACAGCAAACAGTAGCTCAGCCCTCTACGTCTCAGACACAGCCTACCGCCCCCACCTTGCGCGCCACTGTGATGACAACTCCTCATAGTCGGCAACAAGCTCACTTCTTCCCAGAAGACATAGATCCAGCCGTAGCCCACAAGCTGATGATTGAAAGAATTGTGGAGATGAAGCTGTCTGAGAAGACTGGCGATGATGCTAGTACCTACGATGTATACAAGGTACCATATCCTCCCCAGTATGCTGCTAAGAGACTACCTCCAGCGTCAGTAAGCCGCCAAAGTTTGAAAAGTTTAATGGCCAAGGCTCTCCCAGGGAGCACGTAGCTTACTACACCACAATCATGGGTGACTTGGCAGCTGATGAAGCTTATCTGCTTAAGTTCTTCGTCTCATCCCTCACCGGGATAGCCTTTGAATGGTATTCAAGCCTGCCGGCTGGGTCAGTGACCGATTGGCCTGACATGCAAAGAAAGTTTCGCGACAGATTTCACGTCACGGAAAGAGAAATTACAATAGCCGAACTATATGCAACCAGGCAAAAGTAAGATGAAACAGCACTGGACTACATCAAAAGGTGGAGGAACTTAGCTATGAGATGCAGAAGACCTCCTCATCAAGAAGATGCAGTGCAAATATGTAAGCAGAGCCTCAGGAGAGAGGTACTGGAAAAGATGATTGGTGCAGATATCAGAACATTTGACCGATTAAATAATATAGTAGAGGAGGTCGAGACGTTCCTGTCTAAGCGTCCGATCGCCAATGCTCCAACGGTGCCAAAAGGGAAATCTAATGATCGACGACCAATGCACTCTGAGGCCAACACCGTCGATTTCAGAACCTTCGAGCAACAAAAAGGGAAGAAGGGGGCAGATGAAGCTCCCCCACCAGCAGACACAGCAGAAAGAAAAGATAAGGTCTCTCTGAGAAACAAAATGAGAAAGCCGTACTCTTTCCCGAAAGATAAGACAGTCGCACTATTCAACTGGGCATACAAGTTCAACAAGGTAACATTGTCTGAGCCAAAGAGACCCGATGACGCGGCGAAGAAAGGTGATCCACTGTTCTGTCCATATCACCGTGCGCTGGGGCACGCTATTGAAGATTGCTACGTCTTCAAAGATATTATGGAAGGCATGGTCAAAAAGGGCGAGCTACAGCTGGGAGATTACCAGGTAGAGCCACCTCGTCCACATGAGCCTCCGGCATTAAAAATGGCCGCCAATATGATTTCAATCTACCAGCAGCTGCCTAAGGAGGCCGTTGAAGAATGTACCAGGCATACTTATGAAGCTTGCTTCCTCACCCCACTGAAGGATCAGGAAGGATGGCAGATGAAACCCATAAAGAACAGAAAGAAGACTCCCGCAACCAAAACCAATGGAGCATTTATCCACGGTGTCACACCAAGACCTGAACTGCCGCCAGTAAAGCCAGTATGGCACACAGATGAGACAGGGCCAGTCATCCGGATCCCCACTCATAACCGGAGAAGACAAGTCCCCCTACCTGCACATAAGGAAGTAAGTCCTGCAGCCAGGCGTTTACAGCAGTATATTAATGGGCTCGATGAATATGAACAGAAAAAGCCCGGGCACCTGCTGGTGAAAGACTGTATACTCTGGGAACAGCTCAAAGAATTGAAAATTAAAGAGCAGTCAGAGGCAGAACAAGAAAAAGCTGAGACTGAACCCTTCTGGGGGCAGGAGCTGGCAAAGCCAAATTCCCAGAAGAAGAAGAGACGGCCCAAGTCCAAAAAGGGAAAGAAAGTCACGACAGTATAGTGTAACACTCTGTCAGCACTCTTTACCTCGCCCGGGGAGGATGATGAGGATGAAACATCAAATGCCCCGCTAGAAGCCAACCATGCTGAGGCCTCAACCTCGGCACATGCAACACGCTCCGGAAGAAGGTGGGGGCGCCCACCACCAGCTAATCATAACATTATGTTCAGAGGGGAACAGCCCTACCAGATTCCCGAACCAGAGGTACGAGGTGTCCAGGTTCCTCCCCCTACCGGCTTGTACCAAGAGAAGAAGAAAGGAGGTCAAACTCCAACATTTCTGGAATTTCTGTCTAGTCTAGAAGATGGGCAATCGATACAGGCTAGGCCAGATAAAGGCAAGGGACCCCAGCAATCGGCGTCTGTAGCCTACAAGCAGAATGAGAAAGAAGGGGATAACCCTCTGACGGCACCAGGGGCCATTGCTATAGAAGAATCCTCCCAGGAAGTCAGTCCAGAGGTTGAGGCCAGCACTGGTCAGCAGAGGCCACGGGCACCACATGAACCTCCAAAGCCCCGATGGGTAGAGGAAATGAGACTGTCTAATGTCAGGGTGGGCAGCCGGATCATGAAAATGCTAAAGAAGCTCCCTACCAGATTCTCCATCTGGGAGATTCTCTCTCTGAGTGAGGAGGCTCACCAAGCAATTGTTGATGCCCTGCAGTCGCCGGCACAATATGAAGCACTCTTGACAGAAGTGAATTCTGGGCCGTCAGTTACATTCACAGAGGATGACATGCTGATTTCGAATTCCGGCCATAACAGACCGCTGTATATGAGGGGCTCCCTGAACTGTCAGCCACTGAACAGGATACTGATAGATCCCGGGGCTGCCGTGAACATTCTCCCATACCACATCTACCAAAAATATTACTTTGATCTGCAGCTTACCAAGGTCAGAGACATGAAATTTGCGGGATTCAACCAGAAATGTGAGACGCCCCTTGGGGTGGCTGATTTTAACCTCACATTGGGGGATCTCACTACCGTGGTACGATTCTATGTAATCGACTCCAACACCACATATAAGGCCCTGCTGGGGAGACCGTGGCTGCATGAATATCAGATAGTGCCGTCCACGCTGCATCAGTGCATTAAATACTGCCATGAAGGAAGAGAAGAGAGGGTGTTTGCGGATCTGCATCCCTTCGAAGTATTCGAGTGCCATATGCTCGATGCATCCTACTACACGGAGGTGTCGCAAAAGGATGAAGAGAAAGAGGCTGTGGTCAGCCAGAAAAAGCCGGCGACGAAGGCAAGAAATTGGTCTCCACCGCCACCAAAGGGCTATATTAAAAAGCATGAGGTATCGCACATCTCTTATGCCGGTGACTTTGCTCGGATCACTCCTCCTAGCATTCACCCGGATGATATCAATGAAGAAATGAAAGAAAAGTACACACAAGTGGAGGTGCCGCAGGGTTTATTCAAACCCATCGTCAACCTTGAGTACCAGACGGTGCTACCACTAAATACTATGGAACTCCCTCCCTTCTGCGAGCCTCCTACCATATTCTACACTGGGGAGTCAGTCGAGGAAGATGATCAAGACTGCATGGTCCCTGAAGAGGCTGCAAACCAGATGGTGCCAATTACAGGCTTAGACTACACTACCCGACGGGTTTCGCAGATGTTCTCTAAGATGCAGATGCCATCACTACAACCTGCTGCCCAAAAGAAGGCGTTCCAGGAGCTATGGGATCCGCCTCGGGATAATAAAGAACTGAGGAAGATCACTCAGCACCCAGGATTGGGTTATACCCTTCAAGAATACTATGAAGCTGAGGTGGATGTCATATCTGTCTCCTACCAGCATGAAGACCCTCCCAAGGTGGGATATGACAAGTACCCCTCGGAAGATGAAGAAATCATTTATCAATCCATAATGAACAATGAAGCCCCAGACAGTCAGCCGGAGACGGGGACGTCTGATGAAGCAAAGAAAGATTGGTGCTAGGAAGACCTACCTTGCAAAGAAGATCTGTTCCATGCTGAAGCAAAGTTCGACACGGGAATCCCGGATGAGGATCAAGCAGCCAAAGAGCTGAGGGAATGCCTGGAGTTTGAGCGCATCCTAGAAGAAGTCCGGGCTCTGCAGAATGATGATCTCTCAAGGGAGTCTGCATCAGAAGAGCCTCTAAGGGCGGAAGACTCCGTCTTCGAGTTTCCTGCTAATCCAGTTACGTCCTCGGGGCGTACTGAACAGAATACAGCAATATTGGCCATATATGATGAGCCAGCAACCACTGATGACCAGTATGATGAAACAGAAAATCATGAAACTGAAGAAGATTATATCCCGGGAGGCTTCATTGACTTGCAAGAAGCCCCGCCCGAGGTCGAAGATGGAGGCCAGGCCACCGTCGATGAGCTTGTAGAAATAAACCTGGGAACCGCAGATGAGCCAAGGCCGACATTCCTCAGTGCGCTGCTGGAGCCAGCTACCAGGGAACAGTATATACAATTTTTGAAGGAATTCCGAGACTGCTTTGCATGGACATATGATGAAATGCCGGGACTGAGTTCTGATGTGGCACAGCACCGATTGGCAATAAACCTAGAGGCTAGCCCTGTGAAGCAGCCTTCCAGGAGAATGCGCCCTGAATTAATAAATCAGATTAACAAAGAGGTTGACAAGCTAATTGATGTAGGCTTTGTTGAAGAAAATCAATACACTGCATGTCTAGCCAATATAGTGCCCGTAAAGAAGAAGAATGGGCAGATCAGAATATGTGTTGATTTCCGGGACCTTAATAAGGCTTGCCCGAAAGATGACTTCCCAGTACCAATCACTGAAGTGATGATTGATGCAACTACGGGTCATGAGGCCCTATCATTTATGGATGGGTCATCTGGATACAACCAAATCTGGATTGCTGGGGAAGACAGAGTGCACACTGCATTCCGTACCCCGAAGGGGATATTCCACTACAAAAGGATGCCGTTTGGCCTCAAGAATGCCGGCGCTACCTACCAAAGAGCTATGACCAGGATCTTTGATGATTTACTCTTCAAGAAAGTAGAGTGCTACATTGATGATTTGGTAGTAAAAACTAAAAGAAGAGAAGACCATTTGCAAGACCTGAGGGTAGTATTCCAGAGGCTGCGCAAATATGAACTCAAGATGAATCCCATGAAGTGCGCCTTCGGCATGTCCAGTGAAAAATTCCTCGGGTTTATTGTCCGCCATAGGGGCATTGAAATTGACCCATCCAAGATTAAGGCTATCCAGGAGCTCCCTCCGCCAAGGAATCTGTCCGAGCTGAGATCTCTGCAAGGGCGTCTGGCCTATATCCGACGATTTATATCAAATCTATCGGGAAGATGCCACCCCTTTCACAAGCTCATGATGAAAGATGTGCCGTTCCTCTGGGACGATGGCTGTCAGGAAGCCTTTGAGAAGCTGAAAGAATACCTCAAGACCCCTCCGGTGCTGGGGGCACCAATTAAGGGCAAGCCCTTGATACTGTATATCGCAGCCACATACTGTTCCCTGGGGGCAATGCTGGCATAGATAAATGAAGAAGGCAAAGAACAAGCCTTGTACTACCTAAGTAGGAGGCTGATTAGAACTGAAGAAAGCTACAGCTACATGGAGAAGACCTGCTTGGCACTAGTCTTTGCTGTCAAAAAGCTCCGACACTATATGTTGTCACATGAAGTCAGATTGATATCTGCAGCAGACCCGCTCAAATACATATTGACTCAGCCAGTACTGAAAGGCCGGTTGGGCAAGTGGGCAGTGATCCTGATGGAATTCGATATTACCTATACACCCCAGAGGGCGATAAAAGGACAGGCCGTGGCTGATTTCTTCGCAGAGCATCCTGTGCCGGAAAATGATATGCTAGGGACTGAGTTACCCGATGATGAGACACTCGAGGCCTGCCAGACCCAGTCAGTTATGTGGCAACTATGCTTTGATGGAGCATCTAGAACAGAGACAGACTTCGATGGAAAAACCAGAATACGGGCTGGAGCCGGTATTGTGCTGAAATCACCAGAAGGGGAGGTCGTGCATACTTCCTGTTCTATAAACAAGCCCTGCACCAATAATGAAGCTGAGTACGAAGCTCTGATAATCGGTCTGCATATCAGCCTCGACATGGGTATCCAAATGCTTCAGGTATTCGGGGATTCAATGTTGATCATAAAATAAATCCAAGGGGAGTTCGAAGTGCGGAAGCCAGAATTGAATCCCTACCCCCAGGAAGTTGTGCGCCTTATCGCGAAATTCTATCATATTGAGCTCAAGCATGTGGGCCGGGGGCACAATGCCCAAGCTGATGCACTGGCAAAGCTGGCCAGCTCACTAGCAGTCCCACCAAATGAAACACTGAACATTGTTGTTATGAACCGGCGGCAGGTCCCCAGTATGCTAGAAGGGTGCCCCGAAGAAAACGAAGTTGCCACCATCAGCACAGAACAAGCGCCTGATTGGAGACAGCACCTGCTGCAGTGGTTTCTACACCAACAACTACCGTAGATAAGAGAAGAAAAGATGAAACTCCTGAGAATCAAAGATTCTTATGAACTCAGGAATGGAATTCTGTTCTGAATAATGGCAGATGCACGCAAGAAGATTCTACTCCGCTGTCTGTCCACTGAGGAAGCCTGGCAAGCGATGAAAGAGATACATGCTGGGACAGCAGGTGCCCACCAGGCTGGTCCCAAGATGAAGATAGAAATCAAGAAGCTGGGCTACTATTGGCCCACCATGTTTAAAGACTGCTATAAATTTGCAAAATCATGCCAGAAATGCCAGGAGCATGCTACTGTACCTAGAAGGCCTCCTACGACTCTGCACCCTACAGTTCCCAGTTGGCTGTTTGCACAATGGGGAACTGATGTAGTCGGGCCACTGCCGACTTCCTCGGCCGGACATAAGTACATACTGGCCATAACAGATTACTTCTCCAGATGGGCGGAGGCTATAGCATTAAGAGAAGTGACTGGTGAACTGGTCGCCAGATTCATCAAGCAGAACATTATCTTCGGGTTCGGGATCCCCAACCGAATAATATCTGACAATGGAAGTCATTTCAGAAATCAGAAGGTCTATCGGCTTGCTGAGAAGTATAAGATCGAATGGATAACTTCCACCCCTTACAATCCACAGGCAAACGGATTGGCAGAAGCTTTTAACAAGACTCTCTGCACCTTGCTGGCCAAGGTCGTCAGTTCTAATAAGAAGGACTGGGAAGAGAAAATGTATGAAGCTCTGTGGGCATACCGCACCGTCTTCAAGACACCTATAGGATGCTCACCATACTCGCTGGTATACGGCTCAGAGGCCGTGGTTCTGCTAGAGCTGGAAGTCCCATCACTCAGAGTGGCAGTCCAATATGGCCTGGCCCGTGACGAACAGACCAATGCAGAAAGAAGACTAGAAGAACTGGCTGAATTGGAAGGGAAGCGCCTCCAAGCCCAGAAGAGTATTCAAATGTATCAGGCCCGCATGGCCGCTGCATTCAACAAACTCATAAGAGGATGAGAATTCAAGAAGGGTGACCTTGTCATGGCCAAGAAAAAAGAAGTCATGGCGTCCAACCCAAAAGGAAAGCTGAATGCTAATTGGGAAGGTCCTTATGTGATACAGAGGGTCTACGAAGGAGGGGCCTACGTGGTTGTTAACCATTGAGGGGAAATCCAATTCTCCCCACTCAACAGAAGACATCTAAAGCTGTATCATGCGGCACAACCGGCATTCCCCGAGTGATCAGACACAGCTACCCCTTCCTTGGTCTAGCGGCACTCCGCCCTAACCAAGCTACCCTTTTCTTGGTCTAGCGGCACTCCGCCCTAGCCAAGCTACACCCCTTTCCTTGGCCTAGCGGCACTCCGCCCAAGCCAAGCTACCATTTCTTCGTCTAGCGGCACTCCGCCCTAGCCGAGCTACCCATTTCTTGGTCTAGCGGCACTCCGCCCTAGCCAAGCTACACCCTTTTCTTGGTATAACGGCACTCCGCCCTACCCAAGCTACACCCTTTCCCGATCTAGGGGCACTCTGCCCTAACCGAGCTACACCCATTTCTTGGTCTAGCGGCACTCCGCCCTAGCCGAGCTACCCATTTCTTGGTCTACTGGCACTCCGCCCTAACCGAGCTACACCTATTTCTTGGTCTAGCGGCACCCCGCCCTAGCCAAGCTGTACCCTCTTCCCGGTCTAGCGGCACTCCGCCCTAGCCGAGCTACACCGTTTTCATGGTCTAGCGGCACTCCGCCCTAGCCGAGCTACCCTTTCTTCATCTAGCGGCACTCCGCCCTAGCTGAGCTACCCCGTTCCCGGTCTAGTGGCACTCCGCCCTAACCGAGCTACCCATTTATTGGTCTAGCGGCACTTCGCCCTGGCCGAGCTACCTTCCTTGGTCTAGCGGCACTCTGCCCTAGCCAAGCTGCTACCTTCCTTAGTCTAGCGGCACTCCGCCCTAGCCAAGCTACCCTTTCTTCGTCTAGCGGCACTCCGCCCTAGCCGAGCTACCCATTTCTTGGTCTAGCGGCACTCCGCCCTAGCCAAGCTACACCCTTTTCTTGGTATAACAGCACTCCGCCCTAGCCAAGCTACACCCTTTTCTTGGTATAACGGCACTCCGCCCTAGCCAAGCTACACCCTTTCCCGGTCTAGGGGCACTCTGCCCTAATCGAGCTACACCCATTTCTTGGTCTAGCGGCACTCCGCCCTAGCCGAGCTACCCATTTCTTGGTCTAGTGGCACTCCGCCCTAACCGAGCTACACCTATTTCTTGGTCTAGCGGCACCCCTCCCTAGCCAAGCTGTACCCTCTTCCCGGTCTAGCGGCACTCCGCCCTAGCCGAGCTACACCCTTTTCTTGGTCTAGCGGCACTCCGCCCTAGCCGAGCTACCCTTTCTTCGTCTAGCGGCACTCCGCCCTAGCTGAGCTACCCCTCTCCCGGTCTAGTGGCACTCCGACCTAACCGAGCTACCCATTTCTTGGTCTAGCGGCACTTCGCCCTGGCCGAGCTACCTTCCTTGGTCTAGCGGCACTCCGCCCTAGCCAAGCTGCTACCTTCCTTGGTCTAGCGGCACTCCGCCCTAGCCAAGCTACCCTTTCTTCGTCTAGCGGCACTCCGCCCTAGCCGAGCTACCCATTTCTTGGTCTAGCGGCACTCCGCCCTAGCCAAGCTACACCCTTTTCTTGGTATAACAGCACTCCGCCCTAGCCAAGCTACACCCATTTCCCGATCTAGCGGCACTCCGCCCTAGCCAAGCTGCCCTCATCTTAAGCTTGTGGCATTCCCACCTGTCACCTTCTAAAAAGGGAGGGAAAGAAAAAGAAAGTAAAAAATGGGGTTAAAAATAGAGATACCCCGCCAGACTTGCTCCTATATTAGGGACAAGTACAAAAATGGCCCAAAACCAAGCTGTGGTGAAAACCCGAAAGGGCACTGCAGGCAAAATCGGGTACCCCACCACGTGAAAACCCGAAAGGGCGCGTGGGCAAAAGTAAGAGGGGGCTGACTCCGGCGAAAACCCGAAAGGGCGCTTGGGTCGGTAATGTGGTGACTCCAAAGAAAGCCTCACCTCCTACAATAAAACTCCTCGTCGATCGTCCGGTGCTTTGCCCGATCAACGATTAAACCCATCCGGAATGGACCTTACGTCTATTCTGTTGAAGCCTTCATGCGTTGTTCAAGAAAAATTCCCTCGATAATAAGCCCACCACGGGATAGACCTTCCGTCTATTCTGATAAAACACTTCCACTTGCTTCTGTCTAAGACCCACAACAATGAAACCCCGTCTGGTTTAGACCTTACGTCTATCCCAATGAAACCTATCCTACGTCTCACCGCGATGAAACCTGCTGTTGACCGATTGGCACACTGCCCGATCAACAATGAAACCCTGTCCGGTTCAGACCTTACGTCTATCCCGATGAAACCTATGAAATCCTTGCATTGGTATAAACCCAATACTAATGATGAAACCTTATGCTTATCGACCGGCACTTTGCCCGATCAGCGATGAAACCCTGTCCGGTTTAGACCTTGCGTCTATTCCGACTAGATCTACAGGTCTCTTTACGTCCCGCCGTGATGAAACCTGCTGCTGGTCGATTGGCACACTGCCCGATCGGTGATGAAACCTGTCCGGGCTAGACCCTACGTCTATCCCGATGAAACCTATGAAATCCTTGCATTGGTATAAACCCAATACCGATGATGAAACTCGCTGTCGATCGACTGGCACACGGCCCGATCAGCGATGAAACCTGTCCGGGCTAGACCCTACGTCTATCCCGATGAAACCTACGAAATCCTTGCATTGGTATAAACCCAATACCGATGATGAAACTCGCTGCCGATCGACTGGCACACTGCCCGATCAGCGATGAAACCTTATCCAGTTTAGACCCTACGTCTATCCTGATGAAACATATGAAATCCTTGCATTGGGATGAGCCAATACCAATGATGAAACCTGTTATCGATCGATGGGCACGCTGCCTGATCGACGCTAAAATCCATCCAGGGTAGACCTTCCGTCCGCTCTGACATAGCACAACACTGCTCTTTGAATCTATTCAGACCCTCCGTCTGGATAGATCATGAAACTACATTCCTTTGCGTTAATGTTAAACCCCACATTAACGATGAAACTCATATTCTCGGCAAACGGCCTCGTGCCCGAGCTGCTATTCATATCCTCTGAATCAATTCGGACCTTTCGTCTGGATAGATCATGAAACCCTACTTCCCTTTGCATTGATGTTGGCACCCACATCAATGATCGTGTGTCTACAATAAGCATATGGTGCCATGGTCCATAGGATGAAAGTTCTGGTCCCAGAAAAGACAATGAAAAAAGGAAAAGAGAAAGAAAATGACAAAAAAAAGTACAAAAAAAATGGGGTTGAAAAAAGAGATACCCCGCCAAACTTGTTCAGGCATTCTGGACAAGGGCAAAAAGGGCTAAAACCCAGCTGTGGTGAATACCCGAAAGGGCACTGCAGGCAAAATCGAGTACCCCGCCACGTGAAAATCCGAAAGGACGCGTGGGCAAAAGCAAGAGGGGGCTGGCTCCGGCGAAAACCCGAAAGGGCGCTTGGGTCGCTAATGTGGTAATTCAGAAGTTCCATGCCAACCGGCACGTTACCTTTACCTCCCCTTCACTGATGAGGCCTTCCGTCGGTCATCTGGCTCTATGCCCCGCCGATGATAAAGCCTTTCCGGGGTAGATCTTACGTCTACCCTGATGAAATCTACATACCCTCCTTTCACATATCCCACCAACAATAGAATCGGTCATCATTCCGATGAAGTCTGGCCAGTTCAGACCTTACGTCTGTCCTGATCAAACTCCTAAACCATCCCTTGACTGATCGGCTCCTTGCCCGGTCAACAATAAAACCCTACCAGGATAGACCCTACGCCTATCCCGATGAAACCTACGTATTTCTTGGCAAAGTCCCACCTGCAATAGAACCTGTTGGAATAGACCTTACGTCTATCCTGATGAAACTTATGAAATTCCTTTGCGTCGATACAAACCCAATATCGAGGATGAAACCAGCTATTGATCGACCGGCACCTTGCCCGATCAATGATGAAACCTTATCCAGTTTAGACCTTACGTCTATCCTGATGAAACTTATGAGATTCCTTCGCGTCGATATAAACCCAATATCGATGATGAAACCAGCTATTGATCGACCGGCACCTTGCCCGATCAATGATGAAACCATGTCCAGTTTAGACCTTACGTCTATCCTGATGAAACTTATGAAATCCCTTTCCATTGATGTAAACCCCATATCGATGATGAAACCAACCATTGGTCGATCGGTGCATTGCCCGATCAATGATGAAAACTTGTCTAGTTCAGATTTTGCGTCTGTCCTGATGAAAACCACATTCCCTTTTCACGTCCCACCTGTGATCAAGTCTACCCAGTTTAGACCTTACGTCTATCATGATGAAACTTATGAAATTTCCTTGCGTCGATATAAACCCAATATCGATGATAAAATCCGTCACTGGTCGTTTGATACATTGCCCCGACCAGCTTTGAAACCTGTCCGAGGTGAACCATCCGTTTGTCCCAAACGATGTTCTAAACCTCTTTTATTCAGCTACCCCCAGGATTGGGTTTAGGCACCCTCCGGATACCGTCGCGCGGTGAAGCGAGTTCCTCATCCTTTCTCTGAAAGGGTGGACGCTCTCCTGCTAGGTACGGGCTATTCCCATAGGGACCGCTGAAACCGCTGCCAAATCGTCGTATATTGACGGTGCGATAAGTTAAGAACAAACCACATATGAGACTGGTATAAAGATTCTTTTTCATTGAATAAAAAAAGGGAATACAAAAAGGGCCCCTGAGGGGGAATTGTATTACAAAAAGGGGGAAATAGATATTCACGGGCGCCGGAATATGTCTTCGAAGGCCAGAAGCCCTACATACGGGGCAGCCCCCAGCTCATGAAGTCGAGCCTCCTCCTCCTGCAGTCGAACAGACTCGTCCCGAAAGGATGCCACCTGCCCCTCCAATAGAGCTGCTTCTTCCTCGAGCTGCGGCCGGGAAGTTGTTATCTGCGGCAGCTCAGCTCGGAGACCAGATAGTTCAGCCTCCAGAATGGTTATTCGGCTGCGCACGAACTGTTCCCGCTGCGCTAGAGACTGCAGTTGGCACTGTCGCTCCTGAAGAATAAAGTTCATTTTTTCTAGCTCAGATTTGCACTCCATCCTTTGCAACCTCAAAGCCGCCAGTCTGTCAGACATAATGTGTGCCAAGAAATCCCGGCGATGTATAAATTTTAACAACAACAGAACCCGCTGGGTCCATATTTCTAGAGGACAACCCATTGCCTGTAAACCGGCGGTGAAATGCTCGGCTATCTCCTTCAACTGCGGATAAGTTAGTCCGGGCTGGGATTCCACTAGCTGGCGCAACATGTCCAGATGTTGCCAGACAAAACTCTCAGGTGAAGCAAAGCCAGGCAAGGGAAGTGGAGCCACTTCAAAGGTTACTTCACTGTCAATATCTGCCCATAGGGTGATATCTGGCTGAGAAGAAGAAGACGGGAGGTCTGCGGAAGGCGCCAACTGAGCTTTCTCCGCAACCTCTGACGAAGCCGAGGGACCTTCCACCTCCATCCCCTCGAGGGTCACCGTTTGAATGCTCGCGGGGGTGACTCCAGTAAGTGCCGGAGTGGTTGCTTCCTGGGTCTCTAATGCAATACCCGCACCTTCAACATCCTCTTCGCAGGGTACCTCCTCCTCAGATTCCGAAAGTATGGAGATAGATTCCGGGGCAGTTATAGACAATACTCCAATTTCTGTAACGGCTACCTCTCCTTCTTCCACCCCCGCTGCAACAGCCAGTTCCTTCAATGTCAAGGTTGCAGGGATCACAGCCCGGAGAGGCAAGGGTTCACTCTCCATGATTGATGTTATGGGAATTGCCGATTCAGGCGCAATGGTCAGCACTGCGGCCGGTGTAAAGGCGGAACCCCTAATTGGGTCCATCTCAGCTCTGAAATCCAGGACCTTGATGAGAGCCGGGCTTTCCCCCGAAGTCCTCAAGTCCAACAATGCTAAGTCCGTAGAGGACTGCACCCTCACCGGCACAGGGCGGATTATCTCAGGAATGCCTGCCCAGGCTACTGTCGAAGCAGGAACAATGGCCAAGGCGTCAGACAGAGTGGCTTCAAAGGCTGCAGTCATCACCGGGCTAGCAACAGGGGATTCCTATGAACAGATCAATACAGCATCAAGCAGCAGATAAAAAGGGGAAACTGTAATACCTCGATTATTTATTAAGTTTTATTGAGCTTTTATTAATTAAAAATTGAATTAAATTGAATTAATGTTTGAATTTTGAAATATTAATATTTAATTCATTAGAAAATAGAACCTATAAAATTTGACTACCTTAGAAAAATCTGTAAAAATAGTAATTAGGTAAAAGATCATTTTTATTGTAATTTTTTCTTCTGGACTTGACCCAAATTAATTACGTACCCTTGTCTAATTAGAGGATTAATCCTGAATTTGACTTCCACCTACCCTTTACCTAATCGTAACTTAAAACGTGAAATTCGACCTTATTACTCAACCAAATGATCTGAAATCAAGGGCAAATAGAAGGCCACGAGGTAAGGAACATTTACCCTCAATCAATTTGAGGTAAACCTAGCCCTAAAACGTGCTGCCGACATAGATTTGGTCGAGTCAAGGATTCCGGCACCGTTTCTAAACACGTAACTTGCAGTGCCAAATACTCCCAACTCCGAAGGCTCTAGAAGCTCCATGACCTATAGAAATGTAGCTCTTCGACTCTAGTTTCATTTGGTAGCTGGGTCAACCGACGAGGAGTCCAGATCTGGGAGCATTCGTCGTTTTGGTGGAGGGTGTTGGTAGTTCGTCGTTCTTCATCTCCAGCCCTTTAATCCGTCAATTAAGGTAGGTACCCTTAACCAATTGAGACTTGTAAATATAGTATCTTGATCAGCTCGTCGAGATCTATCCAATGGGACTGAAAGCCCCAAATTTCATTAGGTATCCGTGGAGATATCGAGCTTTTTGTGAGCTGCTGTCAAGCTTGTTCTTCATTCTAGGGTTTATAATTCTTTCTCCGATTTGAGGTAGGATCTAACAACCAAACTCTAATTAACTTACATGATGTAATCAGCATGTTGTTAGCTTTCATTTGACGAAGAAACCCCTAATTTGTATTGAGCATGTTGAGAGTATTTTGCATCGAAGTAAGAGCATGTCTAGAACATGATTCACATAGTGTTCCTTTAAGTCAGATCTTGATTTCGGGCTAATTTTGAGTCATGTAACCTGATCTCCATGTAGCATATCATACATGGTTGGATTCATAATCGAGTTAGCTTTCTTTTGACGCAAGAAGCTCCAAAATTCATTGCTTATGTTGCGAGAATTGTATGATTTAGTAGAAGTAGGTCAGGAACTAGGGTTTTCATGTATTTATCATGTATAAGTTGAGATTTAATTGATTTCTGTGAAAATTCATGTTTCTAAACTCATGTATCATGACCCTAGAATGTCTATTAGGATTCCTAGATCATGTGGTTTTGATTTCAACTCAATTGGACCTCATTTGGATGAGTTCATGTGTTTTCCGGAGTCAACTTTCGTTGCTGTTCTTGCAGGGGTCGACCCCAGGGGTCAACCCGTTTTCTGGGAAACCCAGCAGGCCCGAGGGTCGACCCCAGGGGTCGACCCATCCAACCCCTGCATGGGGGTCGACCCCAGGGGTCGACCCTTGTGCTGGATTGAAGGGGTCGACCCCAGGGGTCGTCCCATCCTTCAGAATTTGCTGGGGTCGACCCCAAGGGTCGACCCATTCAGCTGCCAGACCCTATTTTTACAGGGGTCGACCCCAGGGGTCGACCCATGTACCAGAAGCCCGGTTTTCATCGTTTTACGACCGTGGATCGATCCGGATCATTAGTGGATCGACCCATTGAACTTAGACCAATTGAAAACTATATTTTTGTAGAACCAGTGACCTAATCATGAGCCTTATGATTTTCAAATTGCATTGGTTCCTATGTTCTATCGCGATGTAAAAGCATGTCATTCATCATCTTAATTGCAATGTATACATTGGTTAAATAGAAACCCACATAATTAGTGGTTAATGGTGTAATTAAATCTCTGTTAATGCATTCTTTTCCTTCCTGTACAAGCTTGTTCCTTTACCTTATCATCTTGAATCAGCTTTTGGCAATTGTCTTAATGCAAATGATAATGGATAATCTTTGACATATTAACTTGATAATTAGGATTAATATGTTGATTAGCTTGTTGGATAGCTGCTGTACTACAGTAGCGCAGCATGATTAACTCTTATTGTGACTTGGTTTTCAATCTTCTTGATGATTGTGCTTACCTTAAAATTCTGAAATGAATCTCCTTCCTACTTGAAATTGTTATTGCTACATGGTTCAAACCTTGGAATTCTGGCCATAAATTGTGGAAGTCTAGATTCGTGGGATCTTTGATCCAAAGAAATCAATGTCTGGCAAACAATTAAGAGCTTGGTCTAGTCCTGGGAGGAGCGCCCGAACACTACGTGTACCCCCGGGGAGGTGATTGACTAGGTGTGGCATTTGGCACCAGTACTATGACATGAGTTAAATCTAGGACTGGCCACTACTCTCTACTACTCTCTACTACTTTTCACTTTCCACTCTTCACTGTTCTATACTCTACTTGTTGTTACTTACTTGCTGTTACTTGGACGTGGAAATGAAACTACACACGTGCTTGACATGACTTGAATTATCTTGATATGCCCAACTCTTTATCGTCATCTCCTGTAGTAAATTCTTGTCTTTGTTATTCCTCTTAAGTATTACCATTCTGTTCCTTTATATTTCTTGACCTGGCAAGATCTTTAAATTTTGTTTCATTATATCATCATTATTCTTTTATTGCATTATCCTTTGTAGCATGATATTTTGAATATGTAATTAAACTGCTAATCACTTATACCTATCTGTTATTTCCTACTGAGCGTTAGCTCATAGTTGTTGTTTCCCCCCTTTCCAGGCTTTTCAGGTGACGCGCTTACTGATGGGGAAGGGCAGGAGTGATGTTTTGAGTGTATCAGTTAGTTGTGTTTAGAGTGTGTTGTGCTTCAGTTATATTATTGTGGTTTAGAGTTGTTATCACAGTTGTATTGAGTTGATTTGAGGATTATGTACCAGTTATGTTTTGTTTAATGGTCAATAAGTTATTTCCATTTCTTAGCATTTGTATATATTTAGATTAGTTCTCTCTCTTTCCAGCTCGTTTCTAACTGTACGTCCCGATATTCCGCGTCGGGGCGTGACAGAAACAATGAGGAGAAGAAAAGAGACTCACTTCTAATGTAATGTCAATGTCCTTAAAGGAGTGCAGAGGAGAAGAAAGTCCCGCTGCTGAAGCAACAAAAGGAGGAGTTATATCTGCCTCGGTATCCAAGCCAGCGAACTCTTCTTGTAATTCCTCCTCAGGAGATAGCACCAGCAACTTGGAGGGGGTGAATAATGGAACAATGGCGGTGCATGCGGATGGGGCCTCTGATTTGGAAACACCCTCCGTCTCGATCTCGCTGAAACCTGCTTCTTCTCCATCTGCCTCAGAAGCGGTCACGGAGCTACTAGAAGAGATTTCTACACTATCCTCGGGCGGGACCGCCATTTCTAACGTCTGCCTGGAAGAAGACCGGGTAACTATACGCCTCACAGGGATGAGGCCCCGTTTCGTCTGGGTCTTATGACCCTCCTGTGGCTGAGTGATATCGCCAGCCTCTCCCGTAATTTCAGTCTCCTCCCCAACCGTCACTATAGGGAAAAGCTTGTGAGAGGGACAATGAAAAGTAATTGAAATATGCAGAAAAAGATGAAAAAGGCATGCTTACCCTCCACCTTACTAGTCGGCGTGGGAGAAGGCAGCCTGGTCTCCACCACAGAAGATGCCACAACTGGCTCTTGGGCTGTGCAAAAGGGAGGGATCAGATTCAAGGACTTCTTTGAAATCCAGCAAAAGAGGATGAAGAATGCAACTGTAGGCTATTGATGTTACCCTGAACCGATGTTTGAGCAGCGTCCCTTTGAGATTCGAACTCATCAAATGAGGGAATATCAGGGAGAGGGGTCCCAGTGTCCATCGCTACCGAAGCCGACTGCTGAGCATGAGCCTTCTTGGCCTTCCCGACTGCAGCCTTGACTGCAGAAAGCTTTCTCTTCTTGCCAGGAGGCAGGGGAGTGGTAGTCGGTACTGCTGCAGGGACTTCGAAATAAGTAGGCTTCTCCGCTTGCGCAATGATCTTTCTGTATAGCCCCTGTCGCTTTATATCTGGCCTGTCTGTTGAAGACGGCAGAGAAGCAATGAGGTCAGTGAATGCAGAGTTTAAATATTTAGCAGAAAGCACTATAGTCAGAAAAGAAAAGATCATACCTGCGGGGCCATCATAAAAGATAGAGAGCGGCCAGTACAGATAAGCTACCTCCTTGGATCGGGAAGCAGCCTCCTTGATAAGCCAACAGACATCACCAAATGTTTGGCATTTCTCCACTAAAGCTGCTAGATCACTATGACCACGTGAGTCAAGGCATCGAAATAAGTCGAGGTGGTCCATGCCCCAACCGTCGACATAATGAAAGGAGATGAATAGTGGCTTATTCAAGATGCCGGCTAGCAGGCTTTCCACAGACAACCCATGTAAATTCAGCAGAATGAATAGCCAAGACGTTTGCTTGTAGTATGTCTGAGTCCTGTCCTCCCTACGCACAAACGTCCTATATGGATGAAATCTATATGTCGGACCCCTCCAAGGGACTACTGCCGGGAGCGGCTCTTCAACAGGAAATGGGTATTGTTGCGCCTCCAAACGAGCGCCCCCTACACGGCTCAGATGTTTCAAGCTCTGCATGAAAGTGTCCTCGTTGATAGCAGCAAAGACAGGAGCAGGCGGGTCGGAATGTTTTTCCTTCAAAGCCCGACGCTGGGCCAGATATTTCTCCGCCTCCCTCTGGTGCTGTGAGTAAAGCCTTTTCAGGTGGGCCTCGGGGATGTCAAACACTGGCCCGGGCTGTTGTTTCAAAAAGGAACGCTCGGCCACGTCCCAGAATGCACCTCTACTATCCCTGTAAAAGCTGGTTCGAATGTTCCACCATTTGATGTATTCTGATGTTACCCGGGGGACACGGTTGGAAACAGTGGGAACTCTGAAAATTACGCCATCCTGGCGATGATAGAAATCCCACCACAACCGGCCATCGCCGACAATGGTGGAGCCATGCTTAGCCCGGCTATCCAGGGGAAATTGAGCAACTGATGTAGGGATATGCTGGTCGTAACCAAAGTTTCGCCCAAAGCGGAATGGATAGTATGGTTCCAGAATAAGCAGGCCACCCTTTCTGAAAACTAAGACACTAGGCCGAATGACCATGGCCCATCTGACCAGCTCCGGCTCCAGGATAGACCGAGCAGTATTAACCCCTGAGACAGGATGGACATAGGTCTCTACCTCTTCCAGCTTGCACTCTCTCTGAGAATGAATCAAAGGAGCTGAACCTGCCGCCAAGCTCCAGAAATGAATGCTGCCAGGGGCATCCACCGGCACCTTTATCAGTCGGCCCCTTATTTTGAACAGCTGATCATAGAAAGGACCAGGTTCAGCACTGGCAAACTCAATCATTCTGGGCAATACTGTATCTGCCTGCAAAGTTCTGGGAGCCAATTCAGGAAATAGACTGCAGACCCAGGCATTGAAGAAATGAAAAGGACCCACAGTCCTCAAAGAATGCGGAGTCCGATGCTTGTACAAATCTCCCAAAGATTTGTAGATTAAACACAAGGCCACTGGGCAAAGCGACAGCCTCATTCCCTAGGCCATCTGACAGGCCGGGTATATAGCTTCTGGCCGGATGATTGTCTCGTCCCCTTGAGGGAGGGCGAAAGTGCACAACCAGAATGTGAAGTAAGCCGCACAATGTGTGATGGGGTCTACACCTGCTGGGTTGGGACCACCTCTGCCTGCATGGCGCAATGAAGATGGCAGCGCTGACTTATAGCGAGGAGCCCTTATCTGCTTGCTAGCAGCCGGTCCCAGGGAAGGAAAGTATGCATGTCTTAAGGGACCGTCAAAGAAATATTGAATCCACTGCCCTATCCGGACCCTCAGCTTGCTGCCTTTCTCTCGGGGATGATAGCCTTTGGAGGACCCTCTACTGTACGCCAGACAGATGGAGCGATATGCCTTCATTAGATACCGGTATGAGAAGCCAAGGGAATACTTACCTTCACCATCGGAACTATCCTTCTCAGAATCTGCCAAGCAAACTTCTTCATACGGCTAGCCATCAATAGGCAGTCTGGAAAGCTGTGATAGACTCCAGAGGTCAAGAGATGTCTCGCCCTCTGCTGTATAAAATGTGTTGAATAAAGGGCAGAATACTTCAAACATTCCACAGCATAACCCTCTGGATATGGGATATCGAAATCTGGAAGCAAAGACACTGTGATATACCCCGGCTCTGATCAACAGAGGGGCATATTCCTTCAGAACAAACTCAGTAAACTTCACTGCTCCTACTCGAAATAGGTGGGCGTCAGTGATCTTGATATCTCCAAACCAACCAGCGGCCAAATGATACTTGAACTGAATGGCCGAACAATTCAGCACAAAAGGCTCTTCGCGGTACCCCCACTTTACTGGTGCCAGGAAGAGACCGTGGCCGGGCTTCTCCCTATGAACTCGGCCACTGGCATTATCCCACCGAGCAGGTGTGAACTCCGGGGCCCAGGTCAGCATTTTCTTTTCCGGCTCCAGCTCCGATATGCCAAGGACTGCATCCCAGTCACGCTTCTCCCCGGGAAGATATATAGCCTTCCCACGATACACTGAATCTTTCAGGCTGTCTCTCTCGACCAGAATTGCGGCTTCAACTGCACGAGCTATTCGATAGGCCCGCATTCCACCCACGGTGAAAGTCCGGATAAACGGCATCAAGTGCTTGTCCTTCGGGAAATCTGGTCGATAATCAGTGCCCCGTCTGAAACATGTTTCCATGACAGTGGAGTATACCCGGGATGTTGACACCGTGTCAGTTTCAGAATCGGACGATTCATCAACGGAAGCAATTTTGTCATATCCGAAGTCTAGACTGTGCACATTCAGCCAGTTTACTGTGGCCCGTGATATATCTGGCTGGGCTGACGAATTGGCTTCAACAGCTCCAGAGGATGTAGTAGTGGAGCCGGAAGCCATTGCAATATCTGCAGTCAGAAAAAGGAAATGTGAATTAAAAGTCCTAGAACAAGAGGCAGTCTTATAAAGATTATGATATGAAGCCCTGTAACAAAAATTTTCAGCAGCACCTCCCCTTGTTCGGGGCCTGCCCAAGAAGAATAGGGAGTCGCCAACCAAGAGGGGGCGATCCCGGAAGCAAAAGGGATTAAATCCCCAAAGAACGTCCTACCCGGGCGAAATCTAATGAGACGGGAAGAAAGCTGGACGGCCGGAGGGGAGGAACTCGCCGCCACCGCCGAGAAGGAAAAGAAACTGAAGAGAGAGAAGAGGTCGTATCAAATGAGAAGGAAGGAGGATTTCGGCGCCTTAAATAGAAGCCCTAAGCAAAGAGGTTCTCGACGCGGTCAAATGCGCGCCGAGAACCCCCCAGGCCGAGAGCCCCCTTCGGCCGAAAGGCGCGCCGAGAAAAGGCCGCCGAGAACCCCAGGCCGAGAGCCCCATTCGGCCAAAAGGCACGCCGAGAAGTGCTGCCGAGAGCCCCCCTTGCCGGGCGTGCCGAGAAGCTCTCCGCCGAGAGTCCCTACCGATGATTGCGCCGAGAAGCTACAGGCCGAGAGAGCCGTGACGAGAACATCCAAAACAAAGAGATCGAAAGGGGTTGAAAGAAATTACAAGAAAAGTCAATGCAAAGAAGCTTCCAAGCTGCAAAATGAAAGATGATTAGCAGTCCCAAACTGAGAAATGGGTTCAGATGCTGAATTATGCACCTGCAGGCACCGTGTCATTTATTCTGCACTCTCGCTACCTGCAAGTGGGGGGCATTTGTTGACACCTGAAATATGACAGAGAATAGAAACGAGACATAATGGAAGATTGAGTGAAAGATGAAGATCCCGGAAGTTCCTGCAAAACTAGGATTACGGAGAGTCCATTACTGAAGCTGTCACCCGGCTGAAGCCCTCCCCGGCCAAGCTGATGTCCGGTATTGTCGTCGCTCAGACGGCAGTACTGATGAAGAACTGCAGTCCACTGACTGATGAAAAATCCCCAGAAATATTCTGATGAAGCTATGCTAACTCACCAATAGATGGGCCTTCGCCTAGCCTGACGGACTCGAGGGACCGACAAATGAAGGGACAGATTAAGCGGCTTTAACAGCTCAAGCTTACTGATGAGGAAGCATAAAAGACTAAAAGATCTAAACGGGCCCAGCCGTGTGGCGCCGAGAGCCCAACAAGACCCATACGAGGAAGGGGGGCCGGGAAGCCTATTGCCTCCGAATAAGGCGCGCCGGGAGCTCATCAACCGTGCGCCGAGATGATCATGCCAATAGGGGGAGAGGGTGGTGTTATAAAAACCCCCTTTCTCTCGAAAAGAAGAGAGGCGAACAAAAAAAAAAGAAGAGAGATAGAAAAGACAGAAGAGACCCTACTGAAAAGAAAGAAGAAAAGAAGAAGAAGAAGAAGCTCCAGGTGGGCTGCTCGGGGGAGGGAGAGGAGTCAATGCTCCACCCTCCCCCCCCCCCCCCATGTTTACTTTTATTTTGCTTTCCTCTGTATGTAATGGTATATGCCTTCATGCTTTAGCTATTCAGATGAGGTCGAGAGTTCTTTTCTTCCCTGCCTCTATTCCTCCCCTTACCCGTTTCTCGGCTTTAGCCTTGCAGTCGATGTAAGTGGTGATAATGAGATGAAATGAAATTTAGTGGTTGCCGTGCTCGATATTAGGCAATCAAAGTTTTTCCCTCTGTCTTTCTATGAATTTATCTTTCATCTGAACGTCCAATATTCTAGACGTCTCGGTTTTCAGAGTCATCCCCGTGAGTCTGTGCTTCAAAGAGGAATGAAGTCAGGGCCCCAATCCTTATCTAATGGGTTATTGGGTCATGTTTCCCTCTCCCCTCCTGTCTCGATGGCAGATTCTTCGCAGGCACCTGAGTTTCTTGCGAGGCCCCCAAGCTGTTTAGGAATCGGAGACATCAATCTCTTGATTTCCTGAATTGCTGGCTATAGAAGATGTGTCCCGTCTGTAGACGAATGCAATCCCAGGAGGTTCTGATAAGTGATGACCTTGACCCTTCGGTCCCTCAGCAAAACCCTAATGCCATGGCATTGAAATCCACAGTCCAGACTGATTTGATCCCCAGATACGGTCCCAATCAAATCTGAATTCCAAAACAGGGCTGTCGGAGCTTCTCGGCGCCACTGGGCCTCGGCGGCAGCAACAGCCCTCGGCGCAATGGTGAGCACGCCGGGAACCAGCGCGCCGAGAACCCCCTTGCCTGTTCATCTTCCTATGCCGAGATTCCCTCTTTGGCTAATCAATCTGCGCCGAGATCCTCTTTTCAGGCCGATACACTCATACCAGGAGCCTGTCTCCTCATCTGCTTTTCAGCCCTTGTCCAACCTGTTATATCGGCTGAAGGGGATATTCATGGTCGCCATATGTACCTCAGGGATGAGATTAACGGGAGGAAACCTCCCCTACATCATCTTAGATCAAATCCATTCATAACCCCATAACCTAAGGGGCCATACCACTGTATAAGCCCCGACGGTTCTTGAGGGGATAGCAAGCATTGCCATGGGCACCTACATCATCAGGGAGCCCAAGCCTTCTTTTCGGTTATCATCTCGTTCCCATGGATGACGGCCTATTTCCTTTGGCATGACCCGAAAGAAGGGGAAACGCTGCCGAAATTCTATCCGATAGGGTTAACCTCGGAAGGCCAAGGGAGTGTGATCGATACGCACCCCGCTTGACTCTATCCCTCGAGAAAATGAATATCATAGACCCTCCAACCGAGTAGGGAGTTCAAAGGGGAAGATTCCCCGCTGTTTATCTGGATTCCATCCCGTCGCTACGTGGATGGCTTCCTATCCCTATTTGGCATGTCTATAAGCCCGAGGGATATGCCGCCCAATTCAATTCATCCAAGCTCGACACGTTAATTGTCTGCCGGCTCCACTTTATATGCATACCTATTTAAGATGGGAGAGAGCCAACAAAGCCCCAATCCTCACTGTGGATTTTCAGGCTTTGTTTCCCCCCCTTTCTCCCTCAACGCCATCGATGATTTAAACGTCGCGGAGTCCGTGATTTTCTCCAAAGTTCTTGAGCCACCAGGGCCACTGCAGGGATCAGAAACTGTTATTTCTCGATCTCTTGGATGGTCGGCAATATGAATGGCATGAAGCCTGTTTCTGAGAGTTCGAAGGCCCTGTGATTCTGATCTCTCGAACCCCTTTCACCTATGATTCCTTGCTGTCAACTTGGTACACCCCTGGCTCTTTCCTCATTTGCCTCCTGAGTCCACCCCCCAGGCCATGTCTGAATCCCGTGAAAAACCCCCAAAACAGGGTACCGTAAAACCCCATAAGCCCTCACGGCGCCCAAGCATCAATTCCTTCTCGGCACCATACCCTCTCGGCGCCATCAATGGCTCCCGGCGCGGCACTCAGCGCGCCGAGAACCCTCAGGCCGAGAGCCTCTTCTTCCTCCCTTTGGCCTAGGCCGATAACCCCCTTCATGGTGCGCCGGGAGCTCCCTTCAGCCCACGCCGAGAAGCCGGGCCATACTCCTAATCCTTACGCCGAGAACCTCTTTCTTCTTGGCCTAAACCTTGAGTCCCATGTTGTACCCATCCAAGGGATATACGGAGAACACTTGGCATCCCTCAGGAAATAAATCAATGGGGAGGACCTCCCCTACATTGTTCTGTTCTGATCCGGATTTCTTTATAGCCTTATGGACTCAAAGAGCTATGTCATTACATGTGCTCCGATGGGTTCCGAAGGAACATCAATCGATGCCATGAATGTGAGCGAGGGCTCCGGGCCTGGTGCCCCCCTCTTTCCCGGCTTTCATCCCGGCATCCCGTGGACGATGGCTTATCTCCTCTTGGCATAATCCAGGATAAAGGGGATATGCTGCCAAGATTCATTCATATCACCTTGAGTGATCATGGTATTCTCTCCTAACCCCGCTGGCCCACGGAGTTCTGCCCTTGCATGTTCTCCGATGGTCTTCCAAAGGGGGATATCAATAAGACATCGCCCCTGCACAGGGTGTGTCATGTCGCACCGGTCCTTATCCGGATTCCGGGTTAGATATACCCGATCTTTTACGGATCCCATCCTGCCGCTGCATGGGTGGTTTCCTATCCCCATCTGGCATAGTCCAAGGTAATGGGGACATGCCGCCGGATTTGCTCCGCATTTGATGTATCCTTGCTTCACTCAGGCCATTTAACGCCCTGCTGATGAACCAACCCTCTCTCTCGTTTGAGTCTTATTTTTGCCGCTACCTTCCTCCTATTTTTGACGTTTAATTAAGGGTTATCCTTCTTAGGAAGGGCGTAATTAACGTCATAGCCTTTATGGTATGACGGACTTCGGGTCCCGACTCGGACTTCACAATCGACTGATTAAAAGTCAGATCGAGCGCATAATAAAAATTATCACCCCGGTGACTGGCACGGCAATAAACCAATAAATAACAAATCCACAAAATAAAAGCAAAAGTGCGTTCCATAGCACCCCGCGTCGAGAGACCCAGAGATGAGAGAGAATGAGAGAGAGAAAGAGATGAGAGAAATGAGGGAGGAGAGAGGGTGAAGAAGAAATAAATAGAAAGAAAATTAGGATTTTTCCTAATTTTCAAATTTTCGATAATTAGCCCAAAAATCCACTAATTCAAAAAAATATGTAAAAATATTCGAAATGATCGTCTCGAAGAGTACATCGTAACTGCGACGTCCACAAGTCGATGAACTGTGAACTAAACTCACCACAGGGTTCCGTAACTAGTACGAGAGAAAAACCCACGTGGATCAGAAAACTCAACTCAGGACCCACAAAGCGACCCGAAACTCTCCGAAAAGAATTCGAAAGACCCAATAAAAATCCAATGAGAATCCGGGGCATTAAAATATCACTCTGTAAACTCTAATTGTCAAAAAATGTCATCACCGTAACTCTCTGTTATTATCCGAGAATTTAACTATGGTTAATCTTAACTTGACATGAGAAAAGACCAAGATATCCCTACTTAAACTAAAATAAAATAAAAATGTCTTCTAATACCTCTCCCCTCCGCCAATCTTCAACTGGAACCAACGGCCGCTGCCGTCTGCCTCCTCCATGGCCCCGCCCGATGGCATAGCCCCCGAGGGCTTCCACCCCGCTGCTCGCATGGGGATCCACACCGCCCACAACGGCAGCATAGATGACCCAAGCCTGGGCTTCCTCCTCCCCAGTCGCTCCGACGCCGCCGAGATGGTCCCAACCACGAAGCGTGGAGCAGGAGAGCTGCCTCAGACCGTCGGCGAAGAAGTCGCCGAACCTCGCCATCTCATCCTCGAGCAGCACCAAACTGTACTCGAGCCCGCCTCCCTCCTCCTCCTTTACTTCCGCAATGGACATGGCGCTTGTCCTCTCGATTAACACCACCTCCTCTTTCCAGGGCCTCCACCTCCGTCGTCCGTAGACTGTTGATGGTGCTTCGTCTGGTTGCTCTCGGTTTCTTCCTAGCATGGAGAATCCGGCATCCCAACCGCGAGGCCATGTGGCTGTGGGGAATGTCGGTCACCTGTGAGCTCTGGTTCACATTGTCATGGCTTCTGGACTAGTTGCCCAAGCTTTGTCCTGTGAACAGGGTCATTGATCTCTCTATTCTAAGGTGTTGTTTGGTATCGGGATAAAAGTTGAGGAGAATAGGTGTAAGTCATTCTAGGATAATTTATGTCTAGTCTTATTCTCATGTACGTTTGATACACAAGGGTGAAATGGGGTTAGAAAAATGAGGATAAGTCATTCCAACAAAAGGTTGGAATGACTTATCCCCGTTTCCAACCCCAAAATTGGGGTTAACCCTGTTTCCCTTAACCCAGCTTATCCCCGCCCATTTTAGTCATACCAAACGTAGAATGGGATTAGAGCGGGGATATCCCCGCTCTAACCCGATACCAAACGGCCCCTAAAGGACCGCTTCAAGTCCCCGTGCGTAAGGAACCCCAAAGGAAGATCTGACCTCCTCGGGATCGACATCTTCATCTCCACTACAGACCCAGAGAAGGAACCACCCCTAGTGACGGCAAACACCATCCTTTCGATCCTTGCCATCAACTACCCCATCGAGAAACTCGCCTGCTATCTATCCGACGACGGGGGATCTCTGCTAACATTCGAAGCCCTTGCGAAAACTGCGAGCTTTACATGTACATCCCCAGCTTCAGCGACCCCGCCAAAGTCAGGATCCCCATGGCTGCCAGTAGGAAGACGTCCCGGACCCAATTCTCTGCCCCCCTGAAGGCCCCAATGCCCTCCAGCCCTTCGATCACCTTCCAGATGGCCGTCGACGCCACCACCATGTTGTCTTCCCCCAGCAGGTCACTCTTGCTGGCCTTCACACTGCAGATGCCCAGGCAGTTGACGGAGAATGTACCTGCCGTAGGACGGCCGCCCCCCTACGCAGCCGACGCCGGGCACCCCCTCCCTCTCTAGCCTGCACATTGTCACCCAGGTCTTGAGGAAGTGCGCCGACGTGGAGCCATCGGCGACACCGTGATGCACGGTGACCCCGCGGGCCATTCCCACGCCCGGGAACAGTGTGGCCTACAACCATGCCCCCCTCCCCGATCTCTCTGCCCCCCCTCTGTCGGAGTAGCCCACCCCCAACCATGCCTCCCTCCCTGCTAGAGGAAGCCCCCCCACTGTGAGTCAACGTCTCTCTCTCTCTCTCTCTCTCTCTCTCTCTCTCTAAGGGTATTCTTGTCATTTTACATCTAACTGATGGGAATAACAGAATCTATATGGAATATTCGTCTTTCCGTCGACGTAAGTTAACTAGAATGACTTTTTTGCACAATTAGAGTTTACAGAGTGATATATCTGTTAATACATTTCCAAGAGTGGTTTTTTTGTAAATTCACATCCAATAATAGTTTTCGTGCAAAAAACCCTTCTCTTTTTCCTGCTGGGAGGTTGCTATTGGGCTCAAAGGGAGACAACATTCATTGTCATTTCTTGGAGCTCTTAGTAGACCTCGAGAGGGTAGGGTAGCATGTCTGGGGAGCTGCTGTGCTGGCACACTTATTTGTAGGTCTGTCCCAAGGGTCAGACCGGGAGGTGACAGTGAGTGACTTTACGCCACTCATTCAGGTAATATTTTTTTCATTTTTACTTTTTTTTTTGATTTTGATGCCAATGACACATGATGGCGCAGTTATGGAGCTATTATTACCTCCCAATGGGGAGGGCTCGGCATTGGCGACTAGTGACGATGCCGTTAGCTATACGATGGCAACCCATCATGAGCACAACACATCTATCCTACCAACTGATGGTGTTAAGACCCGAGCTGCAAGAGTTCCCAGCAGCGATGGTAGGATTCTTTTTTTTCTTTCTTTTTATTTTTTTGTTATTTTATTTTTTTTATTTTTGACCAGTTAAGAAGATATTTGCAACCTAACATAAGTTAACTGGAGGCCTTATTCGGGCATGGTCGACACCGACCATCCGTGGGTTATAACAAGCCGTGCTTGATTCGGACGGGACCTCTGGCTCCATTGTTTGAATGAAATCGATCCACTTAGGCTACGATTGGCCATGAGGACCCTAGAGCTTTCCCAGGAATGGGTGGATATGACCGCACCGCCTCGCGTTGGGAAGAAGACATGGGGGCTGGCAACCAGCATTGATTGGTAGGTGTGCTTCCCCGAACAGTATGAAGACTGGCAGCGGGGTGGCACGCTCGTGGAATCACATGCGCAGGACAGCAAGGATTACTTGTGCCTTTACAGGGTAATATATGCAGAGCGGCTCCATCCTGAGGGGCTTGTGGAGGTGAAATGCAAGTATTTTTTTTGTATGTAATATATTTTTTGCTTTTTTTATTTTTTATTTTTATTTTTATTTTTATTTTTTATTTTTGTTTTTACCCTCCCTCCCTTTCTTTTGAATGTCGACTCACGTGCCATGGCTACAGGATGCCTGTGACACCATGATAACGAACTTGAGAGCTCGCTTGGCGGACACGAAGCAACAACTGAGTGACACCCGTGCAGCTTCGAGTTCCTCGGTGAGCCCGGACGCACATGTTCTCAGTTATAGCTTGAGATTCCTAGCGCTAACCCCTCAATGTCACCTCCAGTGTGTTGCAGCGTGCCCAGCTCGACACGGTCTCATCGACAATGGGAGCAGACGATGTTTCCTCCAGTTTATGGATCCCTACTTCAGAATTAGATCTGCTCCACGAGCAACTTGCTCGTGCTACGCAGCGAGCCACGGAGGCAGAGGGAATGCTTCCTGCCCAGGTGAGGGTATCATCATAGAATTTTATTTGTTCATGCCTTACCATATACCTGAGATGGTGGAGATGGCAGGCGAAAGAATTACAGGAAGCATTGGCTCATGTCGCACAGGGGGAAGCCAAGATAGCGGAGCTGGAGGAGGAATTGCGGCGTCGTCCTGATGATGACTCCTCTTGGGATGCCGTGGAGCTGAGGATCACCCTTCAGCTGGAAAGGGAAGACAGGGAGAGAGAACAGGTAGAGAGGGAAAGAGGCATAGAAAGGGAAAGAGTCGAGAAGTTGGCTGAGAGGGAGGAGCGGAGGGCCTTGGAGGCCCAATTATTTGAGCTCCACAGTCTTGGCCTCACCGAACAATGGCTAAGAGATGGTGAGGAGCGCTACCGAAGAGCACGTGTAACGACCCAGAGTTCAGGATACCGATATACCGATAACATCGATACACCGATACCAAGAACTGGGGAAGCCACCCAAGAGGCTGATGAGGCCCCTGAAGGGTTAGTAGGGTTTTGTCGAGGGAATGTATAACGAACTGGAATTTGGAACGTGTAGATTACAATTACGTAATAAAATTAACACAAGTGCGGAAGCAATTCAAAATAACCACAGTGATATATATATACTAGTCCAGACAAACAAGGGTACTAGTCCACGAGGGTACAACTACACGGGGCATACCCCGGCAAAAGTACAACAAAAGCCTCAAAAGGCGGCTCGACTAAAGCTGGCAGCTAGACGAGGTCTCCGAAACAGTTCACGAAGCACCGGGAGACGACAGGCGCGGCTCACCTGAAAGGAGAAGGGTGAGTCACAGCCAGACTCAGTAGGGGTCATGCGGTTCCCTACCGCGCACTAAACAAGCATTCATGCATAAATAACGGTAATTAGAGCATGCATTTAAATAAAATGACAAGCAATGGCATGATTAGCTAATCACAAGAAAGCTGTAAACTCTAACTACGCAGGTAGAACAGCTAACACATGCCAAAGCTAAATAAATGCAAGCGACTAAAACTAAATCTACCAAAATAGAATAAGCCTTAACTAATCAAAACAATAAGAAAGGACAACCACTGGAACAGAAACCAGAAGCGTCCACTGACGACTTACACTGCGTCTTAAGCACTCGCAGTCGGTAAACGACAAGCTGAGCGCGTAAATAGTACCAAACCAAGTGACCAGTCGGAGTGGCACCCGTCGGTGTCAGTCCACAGTCTCCGACCACGTGTGCACACACTGACTCTAGCCTGAGCCAGGCCCTCTAGCTAGTTTTCTCCCTTGGTAGGACGCTACCATTGGCTGGGAGCCCACGGAACTAGCTTACAAACCGTATATGGGAAACACCCCTCCGCTATCCCCAAGCGGGTCGGCACTCAACAGACCTTAGGGCAACAACAGTGGCTCCATTGCATGGAAAGAAAAGTTGCTCTATTGGTATATAGAAACACGCCATCAATTACTACAGTAGCGTAAACATGGCATATATATAGAATGGAACGCATAACGAGAAGGCTGGCAACCATTTCAAACCAACAGGCAATTGGCGGTCGGGTGCCCACGTGCTACATGAAAGCGACGGTCGGGGACTGGCGCGTTACATCAAGAACGACGCATCTGTCTCCATCCGTTACTTCCGCCTGAGTTCCAGCTCAAAAACCCAAAAGGGAATGTGACGGTAGGGGTCCTGTGTGTTACATCAATGTAACGCGTTGGGTCACCGCCGTTACATCCACCCGAGGCCAAAAACCAACGTACCACGGTCAAAAACCCATAGCAGGCGAAACGACGCGCTCGCCCAGGCGCGTCGGACGGAAGCGACGGCCGGCCGACAGGCCGTCGGGCGCACCGCCTCACCTGGTCAACGCACAAAGCAAGCCGAGTAACGGATGGGAACTCCACCGTTACTCTCCAAATAACGCACCCTCAACGGGCCGTTGTTTGGAAACGACGCGTCCTCTAAGGACCGTCAGGCGTGTGACGGTTCCTGGCAGGACCGTCACACCACCTGGGACACGGGCGGGTTCGGTTTGAAAACCGGAGCCCTCCCGGACGATAAAAATCGTCGGGTATCGATGTAGAAACCTGTAACCTGTCAAACCATACATCGTATACAACAATTTAACACCTAAAAACATCACATGCAATGCCTAAAAAGCAGTAAACTCAAGAATTTAGCTAAAATCCCACAATTAGGAAAAATAACCATTATGCATGCTACGGGGCTCTAATCGAAAGAACGAGCTATAGGAAATGATCCTAGCAAGCTCAGGATTCCATCCCCCTACCTTTTGTGAGTCGAAACCGACGAAATGGCCGCATGCAAGGAGGTAAGCTCACCGGGCCTTCAAGCTCCACCTCGCTCCCACGATCACCGAACCACGCCGAGATGGGTACCCACGCGTTCCTCTCGACGCGAGGAATCCAACGGCGCCAACCACGCCTCAAACCGACGTCAACTCGCCCGAATCCCAAGAGAAAGGGGGAGAGGCGATCGGCTAGAGAGAGAGAGCGTGAGGGTGAGTGAGATCGACGAGAGAGAGAGAGAGGGGGTGAGGGTGAGAGATATAATAAAAACAAAAATAATATATATATAATATAATCATTATATATATAAAAATCTTATTAATATTAATAACCCTCAAAGCTCCAAATAAATACGAAAAAATACCAGATAAATTCCTAAAAATCCAGAAAAATAACCGGAAATTCCAGAACAAATACAAGAACAAAATCCATTAAGGATCCATTAAGGCACGGGCCTTACAGTCCCTCCCTCCTAATAAAAATTTCGCCCTCGAAATTTACAACAATGGAAAAAGGAGGAAACTGAAAAAGGACATATACCTTACTGGAATAAGAAAGGAAAAAGCTGACGCATCTCATCTTCGCGTTCCCAAGTGGACTCATTACCAGAGTGACGCTGCCAAGCAACTCTTACCAGAGGAATAACCTTATTTCTCAACCGCTGCTCACGACGGTCTTCAATTCTGAGAGGAAACTCTGGCGTAGACAAATCAGCGATCACCTCGGGCCAAACTGAATCATCGAGAATATGAGAAGCATCCGGTACATATTTCCTCAACTGAGATACGTGGAACACATCATGAACAGCTTTCATGGCCGCGGGTAGTTGCAGACGATAAGCTACTTGACCAATAGCCTCAACGATCGGAAAAGGGCCAACATACCGCGGACTAAGCTTTCCACGCTTCCCAAACCTGGAAACACCTTTCATCGGAGATATTTCAACAAACACCATATCTCCTAGCTCAAATTGTAGTGGACGTCTACGCTGATCTGCATAACTCTTCTGTCGACTCTGAGCCGTCAACAATCTCTGCCTGATCAGATGAACCACATCAAAACACTGCTGCACCATTTCAGGTCCTGTCAACAATCTGTCCCCAACATCAAACCAGTTCAAGGGAGTACGACAAGGACGACCATATAGTGCTTCATAAGGAGCCATTCCAATACTGGAGTGAAAACTGTTATTATAAGCAAATTCAACAAGTGGCAAATGCTGACTCCACGAACCCTGCCAATCAAGGCAACACAATCTCAGCATGTCTTCCAGAGTCTGAATAGTCCTCTCTGACTGTCCATCTGACTGTGGGTGATACGCTGAACTGAAAGCTAACTCAGTGCCCAAAGCTTTCTGGAAACTACGCCAGAAGTCGGAGGTAAAATGTGGGTCACGATCTGACACAAGTGAAACAGGAACTCCATGCAGTGGCACGATCTTCTGCACATACAGCTCGGCCAATCTCTGTACACTCCAAGTAAATTTAATCGGCAATAATCTGGCAGTTTTAGTCAATCTGTCGACAAGCAACCAGATGCCATCAAAACCTTGAGAAGTTCGAGGCAAACCCACCACAAAATCTGTAGTAACATGGTCCCATTTCCACATCGGAATCTCTAATGGCTGAAGCAAACCACCTGGCTTTTGATGTTCGGCTTTAACCTGCTAACAAGTCAAGCACTTAGAAACAAATATAGCCACGTCTTTCTTCATACCTGGCCACCAGAACTGCTTCTTCAAATTCTGATACATCTTGGTGACACCTGGATGAATCGCAAAACGAGAACCATGGGCTTCACTCAGAACCTCATGCCTCAAATCATCATCAGGAGGAACATACCATCTACCCTGGAAACTGACAACCAGCTCGTCATCAAATTCCACATTATATCTTGATATAACACGGGCCAAATCAGAATCAGCTTGCTGGGCCTCTTGAATATGCTGATATAACGCTGAACCCAAAATCAAACTAGCACAAACTGCCATCTTCGGATCAGCAGGAAACTCTGCACTAAATGCCTCGCTCGGAAGCCGTTCCCACAATTTCCATTCATGAAGCAACAAATGACAGACCTGCACTTTCCTGCTTAGAGCATCAGCCACAAAATTCATTTTGCCCGGCTGATAGGAGAGTGTAAAGTCAAAATCTTTCATGAATTCCATCCATCGCCTCTGCCTGAGATTCAAATATTTCTGAGAGAATATATACTGTAAACTCTGATGATCAGTAAGAATCTGAAATTTCTCGCCATACAGATAATGTCTCCAGATCTTTAAGGCAAAAATAACTGCAACTAGCTCCAGATCATGCGTGGGATAATTCTCTTCATGTCGTTTCAATTGCCGAGATGCATATGCGATAACCTTACCATGTTGCATCAGCACTGCACCCAAACCTACTCGAGAAGCATCAGTACAAACCAAAAAACCCCCCGAGTCGGAAGGCAAAGTCAACACAGGAGAAGAAGTCAATAGCCTTTTCAATTCAACAAAGCTAGCCTCACACTGGTCCGACCAGACAAAAGGGACATCTTTACGAGTCAGTCTAGTCATCGGGGCTGCAATCTTCGCAAAATCTTGGATGAATCTGCGGTAGTACCCAGCCAAACCTAGGAAGCTCCATATTTCTGTCACAGTTCTAGGCCTCTGCCAACTCAACACAGCATCAATCTTTGCAGGGTCCACTGCCACTCCGTCACCAGAAATCACGTGACCCAGAAAATGAATCTCCCGAAGCCAGAATTCACATTTACTGAACTTCGCATAAAGCTCGTGATCTCTTAGAGTCTGCAGAACGATCCTCAAATGCTGCACATGATCTTCATCAGAGGCAGAATAGATCAAAATATCATCAACAAAAATCACCACAAACTGATCAAGAAATGGATGAAAGATACGCTGCATTAGGTCCATAAAAGCTGCTGGGGCATTAGTCAAACCAAACGGCATTACCAGAAATTCAAAGTGACCATATCGAGTGCTGAAAGCTGTTTTCTCCACATCAGATTCCCGGATTCGCAACATGAAGTAGCCAGACCGGAGATCAATCTGTGAAAAGATAGTAGCAGACTGTAACTGGTCAAACAAATCATCAATCCTGGGAAGCGGATACTTATTCTTGATAGTCACCTGATTCAATTGCCTGTAATCAATACAAAGCCTCAGGCTTCCATCCTTCTTTTTCACAAATAGCACCGGGGCACTCCACGGAGAAAAATTGGGGCGAATATAACCTTTTTCCAGTAATTCAAGTAGCTGTGCTAGTAGTACTCTCAATTCAGCTGGAGCCATTCAGTACGGTGCCTTTGCTAACGGGCCTGTACCTGGAATCAGTTCAATCACCATCTCTATCTCTCGCTCTGGAGACAAGCCTGGCAACTCGTCAGGAAACACATCAGGGAACTCACAAACAACAGGAATATCACAGACATCCCGCTGTGGTTTTTCAACAGCAACCATAGAAGCAAGAAACCCCTGGCAACCTGCACTAAGCAACCTATAGGCTCGAATAGCAGAAACAATCATACGAGAAGATCGGGATCGAATACCTTGGAAATAAAAAGCTGATTTCCCCTGTGGCTGAAAATAGACTTTCTTCGATCTGCAGTCAACCACAGCTCCATAATGCTCCAACCAATCCATTCCCAGAATAACATCATAATCTGCCAGCTGCAATGCATACAATCTCGCCGGCAACTAGTGATTATCGATTATAACAGGAGACTCTTCCAAACACAGAGGTGTAATCATGAAATCTCCCGAAGGCATCTCAACATACATCTCACAAGGCATCTCTGATGTCGGCTCCTCAATACATGCCAAGAAAGCCTCAGAAATAAAAGAGTGAGAAGCACCAGAATCAAATAAGACGCGAGCTGAAAGACCATAAAGCATAATCGTACCTTCCACAAGATGGGCTGCAACAGCATCAGCTCTAGTCACATGAGAAACCTTGCCTTTCTGCTTCTTAGATCCAGCTGAGGATTGCTGAGAAGACGCCAACACTTGAGAAAAGAACTGTTGTGGAGCTTGCGGTGCAGGAGGAGGTCTGAATTGCGACTACTGAGGTTGAGAAAACTGAGGAGCTTATAATTGTTTCGGCCTCAGCGGGCAATCCCAAACCACATGACCCGGTTGGTCACACCGAAAGCAAACAACGGGAAGAGAACACGGCTGGCCCTTGTGATGACCACCGCATCTCCGACACGTCCATGGCTGACTGACAGCGGAACTCTAACGAGTCTGAGTAGAAGGTGCTGTCGGCTGCTGAACTACATCCGTACCGGACGGCTGCTGGAAAAACTTCTTCTTCTTCTTGAACCTCTTTAACTTGGTCTTAGAAGGAGAGGAAGCACTGCTAACCTCTGACTGGACTAAGGGAACACCTGGCACTGGCGGTCGGTACACCTGCGGAGATTGTACTGCGGGCTGAACTGACCCTGCCTGAGGATATCCACCCGGTCTCGTCATCTCCAGCTCAAGTGCCACAGCTGTCTGGCACACACTATCAAGGTATGCAACACGACTTGCAATGAGGGGCATCTTTAACTCTGGCCTCAAACCTCGCAAGAATTGCTGTGTCTTTAAAGCTTCACTAGCCAGCACATGGGGCGCATACTGACCCAATTCCATAAACTTATTCCGGTATTGAAGCACAGTCATACTGCCTTGAGTCAGCTCCATGAATTGATACATCTTTGCCATTTGCAGACAGGCAGGAGTGTAGGCACGCTCGAAAGTAGCTACGAACTCTGCCCATGTGATCTGCCGAAGAGGTCTTGAATGAAAAGCGATCTACCACTCGGCTTTCCACCACGTAATGGCTGTACCCTGGAGTTGAAAAGCGGAAAGCATAACATTCTCATCTTCAGCACATTCCATCGAAACAAATACACGCTCAATAGCATTCAGCCATTGCCTCGCAACCTCTGGATCAGCTTGACCATCGAAAGGAGGCGGATTGAACATCAGGAATTCCTTCAAAGCCTTGTCTCGACTGCCAGGCACTTCAACCTGAGGAGCAACAATCGGCACTGGAGGAGGAACAATTGGGACAGCAGGAACAGCAGGAGTTGCAGGAGGAGGTGTAGAACCACTATCTTCCCTGGGCGCATCTCGAGGAGCACGAGGAACTCGAGGAGGTCTTCCTCGACGAGGCGACATAATTACTCTGTCGAGATCATAAAACAACAATAAAATCCATCAATCATATAGAAAACACCCTAAGCCAGCAATAGACGACACAGGACTAGCTCTAGACAAACGCAAATTTCAATTCCTTATACAATTTCTCAAACATCCGCTCTGATACCAACTGTAATGACCCAGAGTTCAGGATACCGATATACCGATAACATCGATACACCGATACCAAGAACTGGGAAAGCCACCCAAGAGGCTGATGAGGCCCCTAAAGGGTTAGTAGGGTTTTGTCGAGGGAATGTATAACGGACTGGAATTTGGAACGTGTAGATTACAATTACGTAATAAAATTAACACAAGTGCGGAAGCAATTCAAAATAACCAGAGTGATATATATATACTAGTCCAGATAAACAAGGGTACTAGTCCACGAGGGTACAACTACACGGGGCATACCCCAGCAAAAGTACAACAAAAGCCTCAAAAGGCGGCTCGACTAAAGCTGGCAGCTAGACGAGGTCTCCGAAACAGCTCACGAAGCACCGGGAGACGACGGGCGCGGCTCACCTGAAAGGAGAAGGGTGAGTCACAGCCAGACTCAGTAGGGGTCACGCGGATCCCTACCACGCACTAAACAAGCATTCATGCATAAATAACGGCAATTAGAGCATGCATTTAAATAAAATGACAAGCAATGGCATGATTAACTAATCACAAGAAAGCTGTAAACTCTAACTACGCAGGTAGAACAGCTAACACATGCCAAAGCTAAATAAATGCAAGCGACTAAAACTAAATCTACCAAAATAGAATAAGCCTTAACTAATCCAAACAATAAGGAAGGACAACCATTGGAGCAGAAACCAGAAGCGTCCACTGATGACTTACACTGCGTCTCAAGCACTCGCAGTCGGTAAACGATAAGCTGAGCGCGTAAATAGTACCAAACCAAGTGACCAGTCGGAGTGGCACCCGTCGGTGTCAGTCCACAGTCTCCGACCATGTGTGCACACACTGACTCTAGCCTGAGCCAGGCCCTCTAGCTAGTTTTCTCCCTTGGTAGGACGCTACCATTGGCTGGGAGCCCACGGAACTAGCTTACAAACCGTATATGGGAAACACCTCTCCGCTATCCCCAAGCGGGTCGGCACTCAACAGACCTTAGGGCAACAACAGTGGCTCCATTGCATGGAAAGAAAAGCTGCTCTATTGGTATATAGAAACACGCCATCAATTACTACAGTAGCGTAAACATGGCATATTTATAGAATGGAACGCATAACGAGAAGGCTGGCAACCATTTCAAACCAACAGGCAATCGGCGGTCGGGTGCCCACGCGCTACATGAAAGCGACGGTCGGGGACTGGCGCGTTACATCAAGAACGACGCGTCTGTCTCCATCCGTTACTTCCGCCTGAGTTCCAGCTCAAAAACCCAAAAGGGAATGTGACGGTAGGGGCCCTGTGTGTTACATCAATGTAACGTGTTGGGTCACCGCCGTTACATCCACCCGAGGCCAAAAACCAACGTACCACGGTCAAAAACCCACAGCAGGCGAAACGACGAGCTCGCCCAGGCGCGTCGGACAGAAGCGACGGCCGGCCGACAGGCTGCCGGGCGCACCGCCTCACCTGGTCAACGCACAAAGCAAGCCGAGTAACGGATGGGAACCCCACCGTTACTCTCCAAATAACGCACCCTCAACGGGCCGTTGTTTGGAAACGACGCGTCCTCTAAGGACCGTCAGGCGTGTGACGGTTCCTGGCAGGACCGTCACACCACCTGGGACACGGGCGGGTTCGGTTTGAAAACCGGAGCCCTCCCGGATGATAAAAATCATCGAGTATCGATGTAGAAACCTGTAACCTGTCAAACCATACATCGTATACAACAATTTAACACCTAAAAACATCACATGCAATGCCTAAAAAGCATTAAACTCAAGAATTTAGCTAAAATCCCACAATTAGGAAAAATAACCATTATGCATGCTACGGGGCTCTAATCGAAAGAACGAGCTATAGGAAATGATCCTAGCAAGCTCAGGATTCCATCCCCCTACCTTTTGCGAGCCGAAACCGACTAAATGGCCGCATGCAAGGAGGTAGGCTCACCGGGCCTTCAAGCTCCACCTCGCTCCCACGATCACCGAACCACGCCGAGATGGGTACCCACGCGTTCCTCTGGACGCGAGGAATCCAACGGCGCCAACCACGCCTCAAACCGACGTCGACTCGCCCGAATCCCAAGAGAAAGGGGGAGAGGCGATCGGCTAGAGAGAGAGAGCGTGAGGGTGAGTGAGATCGATGATAGAGAGAGAGGGGGTGAGGGTGAGAGATATAATAAAAATAAAAATAATATATATATAATATAATCATTATATATATAAAAATCTTATTAATATTAATAACCCTCAAAGCTCCAAATAAATCCGGAAAAATACCAGATAAATTCCTAAAAATCCAGAAAAATAGCCGAAAATTCTAGAACAAATACAAGAACAAAATCCGTTAAGGATCCATTAAGGCACGTGCCTTACAGCACGAGAGCGTGTCTTTCGTGTTAGTAGCTTCTTCGCTGCCCCCGTCGACTGACGGGGAGCGAAAACGGGAAGAGGAATGCAAAGCGGTAGAGGTACTACCTCGCATGGTTTGACGACACCCTCTAGGGTTCCTCGCCTGGAGAGTGGTGAAAGGAGTAATGTTGAGGGAGAGAGAGGAACTTAATGTACACATTTTTGGAAAGATCAAAGATTTTTCAAGAGGACAAATGGGCATGTTCGGTTTCTTGTTCTCCGTCTCTTTCTTGCTTTTTTAATCCCCTGCACACATCACTTAGAGAAACAAGTTAGTTTTTCTGTTCTGACTAGGCCCCTTGCCCAATAAGTGGATGATTGTTTCGAAACTACCTTTGATAACGAGTCAAGGGGCCAAGCCTATATAAATGAAGGTAAATGTAAAAATGACAGATGTGCATGGCATGCGATCATGCAAATGAGAGCGAGAATTAAAAAGAATGAAATGTAGCACACAAATGTGATCACACGAAATGCATTTTTTTGTTTTGATTTTTTGTGTTTTGTTTTGTTTTATATATTTTTTGTTTGTTTTTGACTCTATGACTCAGTTTTTTTTTCGTTACCAATGCCTGGTGATTGCCCATAAGGTGCTGGAGAGGGGAAAAATCTATCGCCCAAGAGCACGACCCAACTAGGTCCCATCTGACCGAGCTAGGCCCAGCTCCCCAAAGTGACAACCCCGTTCTGGGCACACTTACTTTAAGCCCAAAACTTACTAGGATTAGCACTTCCTAGGCGACCCTACGGTTCAGAAGTCCGAGCCACAGATCGGTTACGAAGGCCTCTGCTGGGACCCAGCGCAGGCCGTCCGAGGTATGCCCCATCGCTCGGGAGAGGACTCCGAGCGAGCGTCTTGAGCCTGGACCGACTATCGGAAGCTTATATGAGCATCCGTTACGCATCCAACAGGAGTGGGGAACTCCAAGGGATAAGGGAGAGCAAGAGTCCTTATGCCATAAAGAGCCCACTACAAGGACATAACCTCCCCAAAATCCCCTCAGTACCCCGGACTCTTACGTTAAATAGACTACTATATAAATCCCAAGGAGACCCTTCAAAAAGGTAAGCAAGCATCCTGAGAGAGAACCACCACACCTCTTGGTGGAGAATAATCTCGCGCCCTTTCTTTCTCCTAGCACCTCTCTTCGCATCGGTGCTCTATCACAGTTGCTGACTTAGGCATCAAAGGGTTTTCCCCGGGGTTCCATCCCTAGGCACCTCTCACTTGTTTCCCCTCTTGTAGATTATACACATGTGGTGACCGTGACCAAAGATTCCTCCGGGATCTCACGGCTCTAGAGCAGCGCGAGATTACGCCTCTTCATCCGGCACCGCCTGTGGGAAATGAGCAAAGAGCCATCATGGTACGAAGAAATTCTGGTAGGAGAACCGTCGGCGACAAGGGAATGACCGTGGTGGTAGATGGAGTACCTGTCCCTCCCCACCGCGTGGAAAACCTCCCCTCCAACGACAACAATCATGCCGATGAGTTGCCTCCACCGCCCGCGGAGGTGCAATCCCCCAACGGGAATCCTGATGCTCTCCAAACCCTTAACGCAAAACTGGACATCCTCGTTGAATTGATGAGGACCCAGGCGGCTAGGGAAGAGAAGTCACGACTCCCCGGGGAGAGCCCCCCCCCCCCCCCCCCCCCCCCGCGGTGGAGCTTCCCAACAAACCGTCGGAGGCCGCTTCACCCTCCGAGGGTGACGGCTTTTACGTAATCGGTCGGGAGGACCTTCACACGCCCCTCCTCCAGAACAAGAAGCCTCCTCCACCCCAAGGAGAGAAAGAACCAGAACACGGTGATAGTTCCTAGAAACTGATCCCTTCGAGGGATGATGCGGCAGCTCATAGGGACGCCCCCATAGCCCCTCGGTTCAGCGGCAACTGGAGCTATCCCTCCAGTTGCGGGACTTCGAACAACGATTCACAGAACAAGAGCGTGCCCTCCGCGCCTTGCAGAAAACTTCCGCCAAGGAAGATGGGGAGCAATCCCCATTCTCTGACCATATCTTTAAGGCCGAGATCTCCCCCAGAATCTCATTGCCGACCTTCGAGTCGTATGATGGCTAGGGAGACCCGGTCGACCACTATGACATCTTCGACACCCTGATGACCTTGCATGGGGCCTCCGACGGTGTCAAATGCCGAGCGTTCGTGACCACCTTGCTCCAAGGCGCTCCGGCCTGGCTCCGAGCACTCGCCCCCAGCAGCATTCACGACTTCAGATAATTCGGGTGAGTATTCAAGGAAAGCTTCGCCGGCAGTGGCCCTCCAAGGTCAGTAGTGGGGTTGTTGGCACTAAAGCAGGCACAAGGGGAAAAGCTTTGGGCTTATATTAACCGATTCAAATCGGAGGCCCTACGTATCCCTCGCTTGGATGTTGCCTCAGCTATCACTGCACTGACTGGAGGCACCCGCGATGAGAACCTCCGGCGAGAACTGGTCCTCCATCCCCCCACCTCCCTCGCCGATCTGGTGACCCTAGCCCTGTGCCACGCAGAGTGCGAGGAAGTCCTCAGCGCTTGCTGCGGCTCGACGGGCTTGGGTCGGGAGGGGGACAAGAAGCGACCATCTGAGCAAGGCTCGGGCCAAGGAAAACGGCGGAACCAGGATGGAAAGCGAAGGGAGCCCCCTCAGAAATACGAGCGGTACACTCCCCTATCCACCCCCATCTACGAGATATATGAAGACATCAAGGGCTCGGGCCTTCTCCGCCAACCCGAGCCTATGAAGGCCAAACGCCGCAATCGCCGCAAACATTGCCAGTTCCACAACGACCACGGGCACCATACTGAAGATTGTCACCAGCTCAAGGATGAGATCGAGGGTCTCGTCCGCCAGGAGACTTATCTCGGTACGTATCCGAGCGCCAGAAGGAGGACTGTGGCATTCTAGAAGAAATTGACAATCGCCCCCATGGGGTCCACATCAATGTCATTTCTAGCGGCGCGGCATCAGGAGGAGACAGTAGCCGAGGAAGGAAGCATCACGTTGAACGGGCAAGCAGGGCCTCCGAGCCCCCCAAAGCCCCACCGGCGAGCGAACAATAGGCCTTGGTATTCTCCGACCAAGACCTAGAAGGATTATCTACCCCGCACGATGACGCTCTTGTAGTATCGGCTACTAAAAACCATTGTAACGTAGATATGATACTGGTTGACAATGGTAGTGCCCCTGATGTACTCTCGTACGAATGCTTTCTTAAGATGGGTGAAAACCCCTCCAAGCTCCGCCCAATTCGAACCCCCCTTTGTGGGTTCAATGGCCAGGCAACCTATCTCGAGGGAGCCCTAAGCCTGCCAGTCACCATCGACACCCCTCCCAAGACCGTCACTGTTATGGTTGACTTCAGTGTGATCAAGGGAATGTCGGCCTATAATGCCATCTTCGACCGAGGTATCCTCAGCCGGACAAAGGCAGTGCCCTCCACCTATCACCAAAAAATGAAGTTTCCCACCAAATGCGGTATCGGGGAAGTCTGAGGTAACCAGGCAATAGCTAGAAGGTGCTACATAATCTCGGTCGAAGCCATAAGGCCAGAGGGAAAAAAGAAAAAGGGCGAGGGAGTCGAGGATGAACCAACAACATCCGAGCCTGGTGGTGAATTGTTGACGGTCTTCGTCAAAGATGACCCAGCCCTAGGAGTAAAAATTGGACCTAATCTACCATCTGATATACAAAAGCAATACAAAGATTTTCTTTCAGAGTATATTCAAGTCTTCGCATGGTCTGATGAGCATCTTCCCGGGATCCCTAGGGAGATGGTGGTACACAAGCTCAACCTTGACCCCCCGGTGAAACCCGTCTAGCAACCCAGAAGAAAGCATGCCCCAGAGAAGCAGATGATCATCAAAGAGCAGATTATTAAGGGGAAGAGAACCGGCCTATTTCGCCTGGTCCTTTACCCAACATGGCTTGCTAATGTCGTCTTAGTACCAAAAGCTTCGGGTAGATGGCGAATGTGCGTGGACTTCACCGACCTCAACAAAGCCACTCCGAAAGACTGTTATCCACTATCGAGGATCGACCAGCTAGTCGACTCGACCTCCTGGATGCCTATTATGGCTATCATCATATCCGAATGGATCCTGAAGACATTGAGAAGATAGCCTTCATCACTGACTTCGGCGTATACTACTACACCCGAATGCCCTTCGGGCTGAAGAACGCTAGAGCAACATATCAGAGGCTGATCAACCACATTTTTGAAGGACAAATATGTTGGAACGTCGAAGCCTACATCGATGACATGCTCGTCAAGACACCCAAGGCCGAGGACCACTTCGCCGACCTAGCAGAAACCTTCGACACCCTCCTGAGGTACAACATGAAGCTCAACCCAGCTAAATATGCCTTTGGGGTTCGATCCGAAAAATTCCTGGGTTTCCTAGTCACTCAGCGCGGGATCGAGGCCAACCCCGATAAAGTTCAGGCCATCCTGAACATGCAGTCGCCCGCCTGCGTCAAGGACGTCTAGCGCCTGACTGGATGAATCGCTGTGCTCACCTATTTATTGTCCTGAGCGGCCGAACGATGCATGCCCTTCTTCAAATTACTGAGAGGGCCTAAAATGGCATCCGCCACATTCACCTGGGATGAGGAATGCTAGAAGGCTTTTGCAGAGCTGAAGGAGTTTATGGCCTCGCCCCCGGTTCTATCAAAACAGGTCCCGGGCAAACCGTTGCACCTCTACCACTCGTCAACCCCTTCCACAGTGAGCTCTGTCCTTGTTCGAGATGACGTAGGAGTGCAGAGGCTAGTGTACTACACCAGCAAGGTGCCCAACGAGGCCGAACGATGGTATCCCGCAACCGAGAAACTCGTGCTAGCATTGGTAACCTCAGCCAAGTGCCTCTGACCCTACTTTCAAGGGCACTCCATCGTCGTATTGACCAATGTGCCCCAGAAGAAGATCCTCGCTCACCCTGAAGTTTCGGGTCGCCTCGTCAAGTGGGCTATAATGCTTGGGGCTTACGATATCTCCTATCACCCCCGCTCGGCCATCAAAGGGCAAGCACTAGCAAACTTCATCGCGGAGAGCATTATGTCGACCGAGGAAGTCCATCCGCTGACGCTCGGGCCCACCTGGGATCTTTTCATCGACGGATCCTCCAACTCGGTCGGCAGCGGCGCCGGTGTTCTTCTCCGATCCCCAGAAGGAGCAGAACTGCAATATGCCCTGAAGTTCAACTTCCCGACATCCAACAACGTTTCTGAGTACGAGGCTCTCATCTCGGGAGCCAGGATGGCACAACGACTGGGGGGCGAACGAGTCAGGATCCATACTGACTCCCAATTGGTCGCCAGCCAGGTCAACGGTGACTACGAAGCTCGGGAAACACCGATGATCAAATACCTTCAAATGGTAAGAGGAATAGCCCCACTATTCGAGAGTTTTCAGGTTATCCAGATAACTCGAGAAGAAAACTGCCGAATGGATGCCCTCTCTCGACTGGCCTCCTCTGTCGGACCAGAAGGAACTCGATCGGTTTTCCTTGAAGAGCTAAAGCGTCTGAGTATAGAAGTGAAGCTTATGACCGTTGATCAGGCGTCATCAAGCGACAGGTGGACCCCATATATATCCTGGCTCCGAGATTCTCGGAAGCCCCCTGACCCTCAAGAGGCACGGAGACTGAAGTATCAAGCTCGACTCTTCGTCATCTTAGACGAAGCCTTATACCGAAGGTCTTTTTTCGGACCCCTCCTCAAGTGCCTCGACACCGAGGAAGCTTGCCGAGGGATTCAAGAGGTCCACGAAGGCATCTGCGGCGCACACCAAGGAGGAAGATCGCTTGCCAGGATCTTGCTACGGTGAGGTTACTGGTGGGCACTCTCCAACGTGACCACACAACTTACGTTCAAAGGTGCGACCGATGCCAGCATTTCGATCATCTGGTCCATCAGCCTACCTCAAAGCTCGTTACCCTTACCGAGCCATAGCCTTTCGCTCGGTGGGGGATCGACATATTGGGGCCTTTTCCAACGGTCCAGGCCCAGAAGAGGTTCATTATCGTCGCTATCGATTACTTTACCAAATGGATTGAAGCTGAAGCCACCGCCAGGATCACCGAGTCTGTCGTGTGGAGCTTCGTTTTGAAATCTATCATCTGTCATTTCGATATCCCCCGAGTGATTGTGAGCGATAATGGTTGACAATTTGATTCTCACTACTTTAGAGATAAATGTGCCGACCTACACATTCGTAACCACTTCACTTCGGTAGCCCACCCCCAGGCTAACGGACTGGTCGAAAATGCCAACAAAACTATATTAAAGGGCATCAAGGCCAGGCTTGTTAAGGCCAAGGGTAGCTGGCTCGAGGAATTGCCAAACGTACTATGGTCACACCGAACCACTCCAAGAACTACCACCGGTGAGACTCCTTTTCAGTTGGTGTACGGCATGGACGTCGTGATTCCTTTGGAAGTCGGTAGCCCATCTCTCCGAGTCGTCAATTTCTCGCCCGAGACAAACGAGCAGAAACTGCTAGAGAACCTTGACATGGCAAGCGAGATAAGAGAGATTGCGAGCATCTGAGCCATGGAATATCAGCGGCGCCTTGCTCGATACTACAACGCCAAAGTCCGAGACAGACACTTCCACGTAGGAGACTTCATCCTAAGGAAAGCTGAAGCCTCTCGACCACTGGAGGCGGTGGGAAAGCTGGCCCCTAATTGGGAAGGCCCCTACCGAGTGGTCGAGATGCTCGGGAAGGGGGCGTACCGATTATCTACCATGGAAGGAACGCCTATCCCTCAGACATGGAATGCGACAACATTATGAAAGTTCTATTTTTGAGCATTTCTCAAACATGTGAGCTATATATGGCAACAATAAGCTATATATGGAAACAATTTTCCTTTCATTAATGTTTTTCGTATAGTAGATGGGCCACAGCCAATACAGTACATGTCAAAAACAAAAATACTACATCCACTGGTACTACAACACGAGCTGATTACTCAACGCGAACGAGGCTAGCACCCCCAAACCGAGCCACTGACTCTACCCGGTGTAGAAATTGGCTCGAGTAATGGGGTGGCTGACCCTGCTTGCTCGAGAAACTCAGGAAAAAGGTATCAAAGGAAAAAGAGGAAGGAAAACAAGTGAAGGCCTCCTCCGCCAACTCTTTGGAAGGAGGCCAGAGGCCGAACAGAAAGCAAGCACCTCCAAGTGGTGCGAGCAAGGACATCCTCCAAAGAGTGAAAGAAGAGGGAGGAAGTTGATTGAAGAGCAGAAGAGGGAGGAAAATTGAACGCCCCCTCGAAGAGGTAAGGGTGGCGGCGGGAAAGGAAGACCGATGACACTGGGTAATCAGCACTACACGTATCGAGCGGCAGCCCAAAGAGTAGGAGAGAGCCCGTGGCCAGGCCCCTTCCTTCTTGTGCACCGCCTGGCAGCGGTCTAGAAGTTGGAAAGGTGCCCGTCGCGAGGCCTCCTTCCTTCTCCTACGCTGTCCGACCCGTCCTCCTTCCTCCTACGCTGTCCGCCCCGTCCACTTTCCTTCTCCTGCGCCGAAGCAGCAGGAATGCCTTTGGCGGCCGCTAGGATCATCATCTTCCGAATCGCCCTCCATGTTTCGTTGATAATTCCCCAACACAGAGAGAGACGCTTCGCGAGAAGGGAGAAAGAAGAAGAACCGCGAGAGACGCCTTAAGCGTTGAAGGGAGATGGAGGTGCCCTTCGGGACCTTTTATAGGTTGAAAGGGGAACCCTTGCCTTAATTTATTCTCCCCTCGAAAGAACACAAAAAGCAGGAACCCTTCCCCAGGGGCAGTTACTCTGTTTCCCTCAATAGCCCTTCCATAGGGACACACGAAGTGGCAAGTCATTCAAAGCATGGAAAATCGGAAAGGTGCCAGTACCACGATAGTCACTGCACGTGAGATATCTGTAAATAAAATCCCCACCTTTTTAGCAACTGTAGATACGGTGGTTAAATCGCGCCGAAAGCAGTAAGAAATAGTCAACTCAGTGCTAAATATTACTAACATTATATATCGAAAGGGCAAACCTTACATGGCAACAAAAAAGAAAAAAGAAGTGGCACATCGAGCCCATTTTCTCCTAATCTATGGAGATGGGGGGACTCCGAGAGGCCCGTAGCCCTTCTTCAGGCTCGACGGTTGAAGGATCCTCAGCACCAGAAGATCTGCCCCCGGTATCCTCGGCGACGGCGGGTCCAGATACTAAACCCCACTTGTGTGGGAACTGCCTTGACTGCGCACCCTCTAGAGGTGATCGGAGCTGGCGATCCATCTATTGAAGCAGAGGCAGTCCTGCTCCCCCCTTCACTCGACTACGAAAAGGGAGAATCGGTGGTATCCGCGTCCGAGTCGTAGCGTTGCCCGAAAGGAAAGACAAGCTCATCGGTCACCTGTTGTTGGGCCTCAATGACCGCGCGATGGAAGCCTTGGGTGAATCCCTTCCACAGTCCCCGACGGTAGCCTGGCTCGTAATACGAGAAGGCGGCCTTCTCGAGAACTACTTGATAACCCTCCGAGCTTCTATATCATTCGATCGCCTCCACCCCAGCTCGCTCCACTTCCTTCTCAAGCTCGGCTATCCTCCGCTCGGACTCGAGCAACTTCATCTCCATCTCGGACAACTTTGCTTCAACCTCGGTCCGCGCGACCTCGGCTTCCCCCTACGCTCGCTCAGCCCCACAGACCCGGTTGTTGAGCTCCTCTCGCTCAGCCCTCCACTGCTCGTGACGCACGACCTGAGACCGACGCTCCTCTTCCAGGAGTTTGCCCTTCAGGTCGACCATATAGCGAGCCTGGGCCAGCTCCTCGGCCAGAGTCTGAGCCTCCTCTTGGCTCGATTGAAACTGAGCTCGAAATGAAGTTGCCTCTCACCGGGAGACGTCAAGCTCGGAAGTCAACTGGCTGATCCTCCGATTGGACTCAGCGCGTGTCACGCCCCGACGCGGAAAATCGGCGCGTACAATCAGATACGAGCTAGCACTAACAATAAATTCTAAGCTAAACAATTAGACAAATTATAAAGTGAGAAACACTTCTATTAATCAAAATAATTCCAACTTTATTACAATAACCAACATGCTAAGACTTGATCAAACATGTCTTCCAAATGAAATTCTAATACAACACTGACGTAAAATCAAACTTGAAGTAAAAACTAATCTGACTCAATAACTAGGTACAAAAGCACTCAAGGATCACTCCTGACCCTCCCCATCGGTAAGCGCATCACTTGAAAAGCCTGAAAAGGGGGGAACACAACTATGAGCTGACGCTCAGTAGGAAATAACGGCATATTTATGTAGTTAACATCTTAATTACCAGTTGTATGTAACAGAGAACAAGGAATTGAATAAAGAGATCAAGAACAATGTAGAAGGTCTTGCAAAGTCAAGAATTGAATAAATTCTAATGATCAATAATATCATGTACAAGAAATTCACTAAGAGCAATTGAAACAATAATAATTGGCCAACAAGCAAGTATTTCAATAATTCATAATCAAGTAAAAGGAATAACAATAGATCAAATGTCGTAGACACACACTAGTCAAGTACTCGGTGCAAATGCCACACCTTGTCATTAACATTCCATGGGCTCACTAATTTTCGGGCGCTCTCCCCAGGACCAGACCGGGCCCTTATGATGCGATAGCATTGGTTTTACGGATCGATGATCCCAATTGTCTAGACATTTCTTGTATAAATATGGCCAATGAATTTCAAGGAATAAGCTAAAATGTAACAAGTACAGATCTAGCAAAAATCAGAATAACAAGAAAATGAAGGATTAAACTTTGGCATAATGTTTAACGACAAGTAAGTCGTGGAATCCAAGAATGAAAGGATAAGTAGGAAAAATACAATCTTTAGAATACATTCAATTCCATAAATTAACATTTTATTCTGTTGGTTTAACAAGTTTTATCATACTGGAAATGCCTTAAATTAATTAGATGCAAAAAGCCAAAGAAATGATTTATTTAGTATTATTAGAGTAAGTTACTAAGAATTCCACTTAATTCATAGAAATAAATCCTATCATGGTGAAAATCTCCCTAAAATTTTCAAGTAACTCCAGCACATGATTCCTCTGGAAAATGACAGTAAATATCCATTTTTATTACTGGAATGGAATTTTTACACATTAAAAATACCTTTTTAAACACAAAAAAACCCATATTTGGTGTGCTATAAAAAGTTCCTTATGCAATTTTTGGATGGGTTATTAAGAATAATCATCTTACTGGTTGTTCATTTTTCATGATACCCATAGTATTTTTAGCATACTGAAATTAATTTTTCTACATTATTCTACCATTTATGCTATTTATTGAATGGAAGAAATACATTAGAAATTTGTTTAAGTATAAAAATTTCTCTATAACTTGCTGTTATCATTCTAACATGCTGGAAAATTTTTTGTTATGCTGTAAGAGCTTTTATCATGCTGTAAGGGTTATTTTTAACAAGTTAATATAATTTTCATGCATTTATTCTCTATTATATGGAGAGTAAATGAATTCTATTTGGTAAAAATATCAAATTTTCATAGAAAATTGTCTATCACATGATAATTATATCAGAGTATAATATTCATGAATTTTCATACCTTTGAGATCTTTTTAACATACCACATATAATTTATAAGCATTTTCTTTCATTTTATAGAAGAAATATAGAGTTTTATAAGATAAAATATTCTAAATCCACAAGAATTTAACTTCTCACATGCTGCTACTATAAGACAACATTTTCCATACATTTTAGTTATTTAATAATAATTTTTGCATGCTGGACATAATTTCTTATATATTTATATTCTATTAATTATAGGAAAAATAGGTTTATATGCATAAAAATAGATTAAAATACTTTCCAGTAGCAGAAAAATAACTTTTAAATCTTCTGGTAGCAGAAGAATATGTTTTACATGGATTCAGGATTTTTAATTATTCATTTAATAACTCCGGATCGTGTTTAGGGCGGAGGTCGATCACCCGGCCCCTTTTATTGGGATGTGTGTGAGATCCAGGGATTAAAAAGCCTATATCTTCCTCAATTCTTAATGGAATTAAGCATATGATATATCAATGGAAAGCTAAGACAGAGTACTATCATTTGGTAAGGTCAATTTCAGATTTAGGTTCTGTAATTAAGTTCTGTATTGACAGGAAAAAGAAAAAACCCTAATTAGGACAGTGTGTTACTAAAACATCAAATTCTCTACGTATACATGATAACTTTTAGGGCGTTTTATATCACTGGAAAGCTAACAGAGAGGGCTTTCCAACCATGTATCACACATGCTATGAAGTTTAACATTTATGTTTCGAATTCATGGATTAATCAGGTTCCAAGTATATGAAATCACCATATGGACAAGCTCATGTTCAAACCTCAAATTCTCTAAATAGAATTGATGGATGAAAGGGCTTTTTACGCCAAAAGAGAGATAACATGCTAAGCTTCAATTTGATATACAATAATTAACATTTGACTAGTTATAACCTACCTCAATTGAAGACTTAAACCACGAGATAGATTAGACCCACGAACTATAAGAATCCCCTTCAAAGATCTCCTGATTCCTCCCTCAATACCCTATAAAAATTAGGGCTTTTAGTCTCAGATGATAGATCTCGTCGAGCTGATCAAAAACCCCTACTCATATGCCTATTTTGGTTGAGATACTAACCTGATTTGATGAACCAAAACTTGGAGATAGAAAAACGACGGGAGCAAACCACCTTCCACAAAATCGTCAAGATCTCCCTAGATCTAACTCCTCTGTCGACACCACAGCAACCAAATGAAATTAGGCTCGAAGAGCTTTCTATCTATAGCTCATACACCTTCTGGATCCTTCCAGGAAGGGAGAATTTCGACCTTGAAGAGGCGTGTTGTTTACACCGCCGAAATAATTGACCTAGACTAAACTCGTCTAATAACTCTTATCCTAGTTAATCTTACACGAAATTTGTTGGGGGCTATTAATCTAAAAGTCACTAGCTTTCATTTGCCCCTAACCTCATCGCATTTGGTTAAGAAATGGGCTCAAATTTGATGTTCTAAGATTGGGTGAATAGTGAACATGAATTTTGGGTTAGGTGGGTTGTAAGTCGGGCTTAACCCACTGATTAGGCCTAGATAATGATTTTATTAGGCTTAGTCCAAGGAGACAAAAGTGTTAGTCGATGCATCTATTATTTAATTACTATTTTTATGAATTTTTTTTATGGTATATAAAATTTTCACTTCTACTATTCCGTAAATAGTTAAATATTAAGTTCGGAAGACTTAATCCACTAATCCGGCCTAATAAATGATTTTATTAGGCTTAGCCCTAGAAGACAAAGTTACTAATCGCATGGTCTTTTAACTAATTATTATTTTTTGGGATTTTAATACCGTTAACAATTTCTTACTATTCATTTAATAATAAAATATTAAATTCGAAATTCAAATTTCAAATTCCCTCTTTTCATTTCATTTTCATTCCAACTCAATTGCATTTGTGTTTCATTTCACCTAAACCTTATTTTCATTTAGGTTACATTTCATTTTCATTTCATTTCAATTTAATTTAAATTTTTAAAGGTTTAATTCAATTTCTATCCAATTATTAATTCAACTAAATTCAAATAAATTCCTAAAAATTTTAATTTGACAAAGAAAAATTAAATAAAATTATTATTTAAATACGGGGTATTACAGCGCGAACCCGAGAGAGGGACCTCTCTTCACTGTCCAACCGAGCGAAGAAATCGATTATCTTGGCCCCCAGCTCGGCCATGATCAAACCGCCATCCATAGCCGTCTCGAAAAGTAAAGAGGGAGGACCGCACCTGATTTCTTCCCGACTTAGTGAAGGCACCAAGGATCGGACCGCTGATATAGAGAAGCCCGAACTGTGGAGACACCAGCCGGAGGAGGGAGAGTCCTTTCTGGAAGGCTCGGGACCGGGGCATCCCCCCCGAGCGCCCCCACTTTCGGGACGACAACGCTCGGTACTGGTTGGGATGTCACCTCGCCCAGTGCCCCACTAGCCTCGGTCGGAGATTCGGAGGCTATCGCCTCTGCCCGCGGTCTGGCAGGCTCGGTAACTGCTCCCCCGCCAGCCGCAGCCGTCTCTGGCTTGATAGATGGGGGATTTGGGTAGCAGATCTCCTCGGTTGAAGGCTCCTCGGCCGGTCGGACCTGCTTCTCAGCTGCACGAACGACCCCCGCCTTCTCTAATCGCTTCTTCTCAATGGTCAAGGCCTTCATGGAGGACAGCAGCAGTTGTTCCTCAGAGTCCTTGCATTTGGCCCCACGACGCTCAGGGGCATCTCCCCGAACAGCTTGCTTGCCCCTATCTCGGCCACCAAAAGGGCCCACAGATGCTCGGGGTTCACTCAGAGTAGGCACCTCCTCCAGGTCGGTGACCTCTTGCTCCAACGGCTATTCCTCCTCGTCATTTGTTCACCTTAAATCTGAACAACAGAAGCCAAATCGTCAAAAAGAGACCTACCTACCCGACCCGTTAGCAGAGACGCAGAGCCTTAGGGTTCTTACCTTGAGGCGGCACCACGCGGGAAGGATAATCCTCGATGTTGGCTGCCGTCATCAACTCGACGGTCGACCGACGATTCTCCTAGAGAATCCTAATCTCCTCCTCCAGCTCCGAAGAAACCGCCGCTTGCTTCGGAGGGATAGACAGATGGAAATTGACCGCCGTCGGGAAATCCCAGGGGGCGTCATCTATAGACGAACCCACCCAAAAAAATTGGGTCTTCCACCCTTTGTGAGAAGAATCTTTGGCAGAAAGGGACGCACAGCTGCTTCCCCTCCTCGCCTGAAGATAGAAGAAGCCCTCACCCACGTGGGTCTGCTTCATCAACTCAAAGAAAGAATTGAAAAGCTCCAGCGAAGTGGGAAGCCCACACGAGCGACAGAGAAAGATGAAAGAAAAGATAAAAGTGTATGAGTTGGAGACCAGCTGGACAGGAGCCAGTCGGTAAAACTGAAGCAACCGCATGACAAAGGGGTGGAGGGGGAGACAAAAACCGCACTTCCAAGCTAAGAGGAAAGTACAGAAGATGCCCGAATGATAGGACAAGCTAGATTCATGAGGCTATGACGGAGATAAAAAATACTTCCATGGCAGCCCATAACGCTTTTCCATCCTCTTTACTTCGTCCTCGCCCAACTCACTGCGCATGGGGTGTTCAGGTTGCAGCACAAAACTCCCTGCGCCCCCGTTCGGCTTCCTACACCCCAGACACGGGACGCTGATCCGCCATGGAAGAAGGAGAGGAATAGGAAGAGGATGAAAAGAGCCCCGAATCAAACGGTTCTGGAGAAGGTGGGAGCTGGCGAATCGCCGCTGCCGTAATCTCCTTAAGTCATTGTTCTTCCGAGTCACCCTCGCGGCGCATGAGCCCTTCCGGAATACAAGTGCGATGAAGAGAGAAAACCCTAAACGAAGGCGGTTTGGAATGCAAGCACGCACAATTTTTATCTCCTCATAAGCTTGGCGGGAAACGGTACGACATTCCAAACCATAAAATGGGGGCTCCTCGCAATCGACTCAAACGAGTCATCATTACGGGCATACTCCCAGGATAGCCGCATTAAGTGGCCCCTATCGGAGATAGTTCCCCACCCAAACCGAGCCACCAACGTCATCCCCATAACCGCTACTCATCCGAGCCCAATCTTGGCTCGGGAGTAGGAGGGGGACAAGTGGAGAGGGGGAAAATCTACCGCCCAAGAACCACGGCCCAACTAGGTCCCATCTGACCGAACTAGGCCCAGCTCCCCAAAGTGACAGCCCCGTTCTGGGCCCACTTACTTTAGGCCCAAAACTTACTCGGATCAGCACTTCCTAGGCGACCCTCAGGTCCGAAAGTCCAAGCGATAGATCGGTTACGAAGGCCTCTGCTGGGACCCAGTGCAAGCCGTCCGAGGTATGCCCCATCGCTCGGGAGAGGACTCCGAGCGAGCATCTTGAGCTCGGACCGACTGTCGGAAGCTTATATGAGCATCCGTTACGCATCCAACAGGAGTGGGGAACTCCAAGGGATAAGGGAGAGCAAGAGTCCATATGCCATAAAGAGCCCACTACAAGGACGTAACCTCCCCAAAGTCCCCTCAGTACCCCAGACTCTTACGTTAACCGGACTGCTATATAAATCCCAAGGAGACCCTCCGAAAAGGTAAGCAAGCATCCTGAGAGAAAACCACCTTTCCTCTTGGTGGAGAATAATCTCGCGCCCTTTCTTTCTCCTACCACCTCTCTTCGCATCGGTGCTCTATCATAGTTGCTGACTTAGGCCTCAGAGGGTTTTCCCCAGGGTTTTATCCATGGGCACCTCTGTCCTGTTTCCCCTCTTGCAGATTATACACATGTGGTGACCATGACCAAAGATTCCTCCGGGATCTCACGGCTCAGGAGTAGCGCGAGATTATGCCTCTTCAGGTGCCTAACTTTCAAGAGGACGGGGCTTATTAACCTCCCAGGTATCCTGAGCGTCCATCTAGGTTGATTTGGGCCTCTAGACTCCTCGAATGACAAACTCGTCGGTTAAGACTTATCCTGATGACAATACCGTCATGCCATGCTTAGGCTCCCAGTTGCTTCCGACCACAGGGATACACCCAAAAAGTGTTCGAGGCAAATAATTTGTCCGACCCGGGTCTATTTTCGCACAACTCTAGATGGTATATTATCACGCCCCGATATTATGCAGTGGAAACAATCATGAACGTGAACAGTCGGCTAGTACACCTCAAGCGAGCAATACAATCAGAGCGTAAATCATTCACAGATAAAATGAATGGACATAATGTGTGATCAAATATCTAACTTTTATTGATAATAATAATCAAACTACAATGATGTTTGACTCAATTCACTAGACTCAAATAAAGGGAAAAATACATAGACTCAACTTGACTTAAGACTTTACTAGGTCTTCTCTCAATCTTTAATCACTCTCGGATCCACCACTTGAATAGCCTGAATCCGACCCGCTAGAATTTCCTGAAAAAGATTGAAAAAGTAGGGAATGAGCACACATACCCAGTAGATATCTTTGTATCAACATGAAGGCAATGTTTAAGTAATTAACATTTTAGCTCTAGAGTGAAAGATAAGCTAGGAAAAATACGATGAAACACGTGAATAAACCAAAGTAACACAAATAACAAGATATGATCAAGGTGAGATATGAGAAAATTTTTTTTATATATAAACTGGCCTATCTGGAGTAGGGACCGGTCGAGTGCACCCTCCCTGAGAGAAGGAGAATGTGCTCACTCCCCCAGGCTACACCAGGGCCCTTGGTTTTATTTCTGTAAACTGAATGTAATACAGGGTCTAAGAGGCATACCCCTTGTGTCTATACAACTCCAATTATGGATGTAAAGAAATCAAAAGCTGAACCTATACAAATCTAATACGTATGTTTGGTATGCTGGTGGCATCAGCTGTGGCAGCTCCTCTAGCAATGAGTGGCAGCTCCTTGATTGATGTAAATTCAGAATTATGGCCCACTTTGACTGCATAGTTAGCCAATGCATCTGCTAGCATGTTAGTTTTCCTATAAGTATGTACACTTGGGCTTTGAATAATGTCTCCAGTATTTCTAATTTTGTGCCACCATGGGAGTAGGGACCAAGGGGGGCTGCTATTGTGTTTTAGTAGTTCCACCAAGGCTAGTGAATCAGTGTATATGACAGAAATTGGAATATTATGAAGTAGGGCTAATCTGAGACCATCAAGAAGAGCTCTGCCTTCAGCAATCATATTGGATCCCTTTCCATAATAGTAAGAATATTCCAATAGCATTTTCCCTTGATTATCTCGAAAGCATCCTCCTCCTCCTGAAGGGCCAGGATTACCCTTACTAGCACCATCCACATTGAGAGAGAAATTCATTTTAGGAGCTGTCCATCTTACTGTGATGCAGCAAAGAGTTTTATGATTAATGGATATGCCCATGGAATTGAATTTATGACGAGTAGCATGATTAACCCCCTATTTAAAGGAAATTTGTCGCATTATCTGATTCAGATCCTCATATATCTGATCAGCAATATAGTGAAATTTACCTTTAATACCTTCAAATCTACTCTTGCATCTGTATTTCCATGTTTCCCAGATAATTTGCATGGTAATAAACAAAGTAGCAAAACCTTGCGGATTATTAGTAGTGACCTCATTGAGAATTTTGTACAGTCGGCCATGAATATTCTTTGCTTCCAGGAATGTTTTATCAATAAGAATTGCAAATTTGTTCCACAAATATGATGCAACTTCACTGTTGAGAAATAAATGGTCAGGGTCTTCAATGGCATGCAGTCTGATACAACAGTCACAACAAGATGCAATTTGTATACCCTGATTTTGAATTCGACTGTCTGTTGGAACTGCATGGTTTAAAACTTTCCAATAGAATACAGATGCTCAAGGAGAGAATTTACAGTGCCATAATTTGATAGCAGGGTTAACTGCCACTTGACCTTTTATAAATCTGTAAGTAGATTTGGTGTCAAATTTCCCAGTACTTGTTAGGGACCAAACAGGCATATCATCCCCTTCCTGTGTAGCAAACCTAAGTATATCATTCCGCAGTCTATTATCATCTATGTTTTGCCAAATCTCATGTTGTGGATCAGCTAAAGCAGTTTGAACTGAGCAATCATCAATCTGTGAAGTTTGATGAGAAACATACTCCTTCAAAGGCTTGTCCTTGTGCCATGTGTCCTTGAGAAAATTTATATTAGCTCCATTAAAAACAATATTTCTCATGCCAGCTAACAAGATCTTTTTGGCCTTTTCAAAGTCCCTGACTTTGATACCAACAGGAAAAGGTTTTTCGCATTCAGAAATGTGCTAGTTTTGTAAGTATTTATTTCTAGTGAAGATAGCCCACAGAGAGCTACTATATAGTGAATGCCAGAGTTGTTTTACATATGAACACAGTTGAATATCCCCTAGACTCCGGATGCCCAATCCTCCATCATAAAGTGGTCTGCATATCTTATTCCAAGATACCCAATGCTTCCTGTGGGTAGGCCCAACACCTTGCCACAAGAAATTTGCACAAATTTTCTCAATTTGATTGTGTATGGTGTATGGGATAACAACAGCACTAGCAGAGTAAATGGGAATTGAAGACAGTACAGATTTAATAAGTGTGATTCTACCAGCCTGAGAGAGAAACTTACTTTGCCATCCTACAAGCTTAGGATTGATTTTGTCAAGCAGATATTTGAAATGTGGTATTTTGGTCTTTCCCTTGAATAATGGTATCCCCAAGTAACTGATGCTGCCTTTTTTATATTGAAAACCAGTAATCTGTTTGATTCTATCTATTGCATGTCTAGGCATATGTTTAGAGGCCATAAATGAACTTTTTTGAGAATTGATCCTCTGCCCAGATGAAGCTTCATATCTTCTCAGAAAATTGAGCAGGTGCTTAACAGTTTGCAGACCACCATTTGAAAAAATGATAGAATCATCTACATATAATATATGAGATATAGGCATAACATTTCGTGAGAGATGATAGTAATTACATTGACCAGAAATGAATAACTGACTGAGACCTCGGCTTAATGCTTCCTCTGCCATCACAAAAAGGGCAGGTGCTAATGGGTCCCCTTGCCTCACCCCCCGAGTGGATTTAAAATAACCATGAGATTGGCCATTAAAAGAGACTGTAAACCAACAGTTCAGTAGTATCTGAGATATCAGAGAAACAAATCTGCTTGAGAATCCAAACTTTTTCATAACAGCAAGGATGAAATCCCATTCCATACGATCATATGCTTTGGCCATGTCCAGCTTGATGAGGATATTGTGCCCTCTAATAGGTCTGTCTATTTCCATGAATAATTCTTTGGCAAGTAAGAAATTATCAGTAATAAGTCTGCCACTTATAAATCCACTTTGTTGCTCAGATATAACGCAAGGGAGAATATGACTCAGCCGGTCACAGATTATTTTGGATATAACTTTATTGGTGAAATTGCAGAAGCTGATTGGCCTGAAATCTGCAAAGGTAGTTGGGCTTTTAAACTTGGGAATCAGACATAAAATGGTGGAGGTAGCTCCCTTCGGAAGTCCCCAACCTTGGAAGAAGCTTTGAATGGCACTTATAACATCATTTCCCACAATTTCCCAACAATGAGTAAAGAAAATTCCAGAAAATCCATCAGGTCCAGGGGAGCTGTTTCTTGGAAGAGAGAAGACATTGTTTTTAACTTTCTCAGCTGTAGGAATAAGACATAAAGTCTTGTTCTGATCTTCTGCTATCAACTCAGGGATAATTGATAAAAGATGTTCATCTATGCAGTGATTTTCAGAAGTGAGGAGATTCTTGAAAAATTCCACTGCACCATCTAATAAATTTGTTTGATCTTCCACCCAGATGCCATCCAATTTCAGTCTTTGTACATAGTTCATCTGCTTTCTAATTTTAGTGTAATGATGAAAAAATTTTGTATTACGATCCCCATATGTAATCCATTGTAGCCTAGATTTTTGAAACCAAAAAATTTCCTCTCTATGTAGGATCTTCCTCATCTCAGCATTAGCTTTATTTAAATTTGTCCAGTTCTCCACAGATGGGTTTTCATCATAATTCTCTTGCATCAATTGTAAATGTACCTCAGCATGTTCTTTAGTTTGATGAATATTTCCAAAAATCTCTTTGTTCCATCTTTTCAAAGTAGCTCTTAAATGCTTTATCTTCTCTTGTAGAGCACGAAAAGGGTGACCGTTTTGCTCTTGTTTATTCCATTGCAATTTGATAAACTCCATAAAATCAGCATGAGTGTGCCACATTTGTTGATATATGAATCTCCCTGATGTAATTTTCAAGGGAAGCATATTCACAAGCATAGGGGCATGATCAGATGGACCTCTGTTTAAATGTTTAACAATAATATTGAAAGAAGAATTTAACCATGTTGCATTGAAAAAGACCATGTCCAAACGAGCTCTGATATGAGACATTCCAACTTGATTATTAGACCATGTGTAAGGGGTACTTGAATAACCTGCATCAATTAAGCCCACTGCAGATATAAAACTTTGAAAATCTAGCATTGCTGAAGCTGAAGACATTATTCCACCAATCTTCTCTTCAGGAGTTGTTATACAGTTGAAATCGCCTCCTATTATCCAGGGGATAGTAACCCCTTGACTGAAATCCAATAGAGAATCAAACAGGTTTATGCGAATACTGGCATTACAGGAAGCATATACAGCAGTGAAGTACATATATATAGAATTGCCCTCTTTCAGACCAATTGTAATATATTGGGGATGGAGTTCAATGACATCAAGGCATATCTCATTGCTATAGAATAGCCAAATCTTTGAGTTAGCACCATTATTACCTAAAACAGACTGTAGTTTAATATGAAAAGCCACTTTGCTCGCATTACTATAATCAATGCGAGGTTCTGAAACAGCTAACAAACTTATTTTTTGTGCTTTTATGAGAATTCATGTAGACTTGGAAATATGATAACACGAATGAAGTTTGGCCTTTCATGAACAAGAATGTACTTTTCATAACCATAAAGGCTATGCACTAGAAAGTCATACAACGAGAATGTACATGTAATTTCACAAGATTACCTCGTGAGAATTCATGGATGTAGCAACCCTGGTAAATTAAAGGACTAGAAAGTCCAAATAAATTAAAAATATATAAATATATAATAATTAAACGAGGCCTGGATCTTGTACATAACCCTCTTACATCCTGAAAAGTCTTACGAAATAGACTCATAGACCTTACCATTATACTATAATAAATTTAAGAATAACATGTTATTTTTAAGTAGCCATTTGATGCATAATATAATTTTAATTGAATTAAGAATCATTAAATCTCGAAAAAAGTGCTAATTTATATTTTATTAGTAATTTAGAAATTTTAATATTGCACATTTACTATATTATAATCTTATTAGAAGGAAGAAGGATATATATATAAGATATAAATACATTAAAGATATATAAAAGATAAAAGAATGAACATATATACAATTTCGGTCCTTTCAAGGGTAATGAGAAATGGCCAAAACTTAAATGACGCCTCTTGGTGCAGGCGTATACAATGTGAAAAAATGACTTACTATAAGTCGTTATTTATAAATTAGTGAAAATTAAATAGTTAAAGAGTTATAGAGATAATAGGGATATATACAGAATATTAGTCTTTGGAAGCTTAAGTGGAAATGCCCAAAAATCAAATGACGCCTATAGCAATGGGCGTGCACAAATTAAATGATGACTGCATGAAAGTCGTTATTTAAAGTCAAATAAAGTATATAGTTAAAGGTATTATCGGAATAACAGGGATATATATACAGTATCGATCTTTTGGAGGTTAAATAGAAATGCCAAAACCCAATTGACGCCAACAATGCTGGCGTCATTTACATAAGAAATGGCTTAGACTAAGTCGTCAATTAAAAAAAATGAATAGTGCCATTTTTTCGACTAAGGAATTTTGGAAAACTAATTATATGGAAAAATAGAGAAAAATGGAAAATTAATACCCTTAGAATTTCCCATTTAGATCACATCCAGAAAAAAAGATAAAAATCCAGAAAGAATTAAAGAGAACGAATTGAAGACTTCATATGTAGACGTCAATTAAGAAATGACGTCCCAACCTTAGGCGTTATTTCCAAATGGTGTTTGCTTCGGAAAGGGATTGTTAATTTGGTAAAAATGCTCAAATGACGCCCTTTGTTGCAGGCGTGTCTAACTAGAAGACGACTCAATGAAAGGCGTCATTTCAAAAGGATAAGTATTAAGGATATGTTAAGTTCTAATCGAACTCAAACCCTATAGGTCTCCTAAACCCTATAAATACCACCCCCTCCGATGAATCCTTGCTTACTTTTCTCTCTTACACCAACCTGCTGCTACGTTCTTCCCGGTTGATCGACCAAACGAGAAGTTCTTCCCTGTCTTGGTGTTTATACGAGAGAGGAGGAGTTCATCATCGTCGCCTCGTTCATCTTCCTCCTCTTCCTTGCTGCACGGGTTTGAGGGCTGTTGCTTCGCTGCTACTGTGCTACTGCTGTTGATATTATCAATCTGCAACGTCGCTGCCTTTAGCATCTTCATCCTGCAGCTTCTTATACTAGTTAATCGTTACTCTGTTGAAACAGAGTATCATTTTCTTCAGAGTCTTCACGTTCTTTTCGACCAAATCAACACCCAGGTAGGTTTTCTCAAGTGCTTGGCATAACCATGCTAACAATAAGTTCATGCATACATGTAGGATGATTTTTATGTATAGGAAGATTTATTGGTATTGGATTTCTTGATTTTTTTTAAATACAGTAAATAACGGCCCCAATAGAGGCGTTATTTTGAACACACGACTGTACATACAGTCGTCATTTTGGTCTTGCATTTAATAATTACATATGTTAGAAATTTAATAACAGATAACCAGGACACCAAATTTAATACATGATTATAGTTCTGGATTCTTGCTAATTTTCTCTACCTGACCATGTAATTATTCCTAGAAAATTTATTTTATTTAGAAAATAGCACTATTCATTATTGATCCGAAATCCTGAATGCATATACACCGCAACCCAACCTGGATTTAAAAGAATTCCATGACTTGTTTTAACTAGATGCTAGACTTGTTTTAAAAGAATTTCAGGACTTGTTTTAACTAGATGCTAAACTTGATTTAAAAGAATTCCAAGACCTAATTACACTAAATGCTAAACTGGTTTTAAAAGAATTCCAGATTTACACTAAAAGTGGAACTGGATTTAAAATCTATGGCTATTGGCATTATATTAGACATTCCACAATCTCATACTCGACTTGACATGACATGACTTGCGTGACCCGGAAAGGGTATTTATATACTTGCTTGAAACGTGATAGCCAATTCCCGACATGACATGATGAATATACTTGCTTGAATATCTTGACATTTATTCTTGAAAGACATGCTAGTTCACTCAATTATCTCTTGTTATACTCTCTCTCTTGTCGTTTTACGTAAACATGCATAGCTTTATTGCATTCATGTAACATGTAATTTACTTAAAGCAAGTTAGCTCTTGAGATATAATTCCTACTGAGCGTTCGCTCATCCAGTGTTTTCCCCTATTTTTCAGGTAAGTCCGATGATGAGACTCAATCAGATGGGGAAGGTCAAGAGTGAAGAGATTAGAGCTCTCTGTCTATCCAAACGTTTACTAATCTTATCTTTCTAATTTCTTGAGTCAATCATTGTATTTTTTTTCCTTTTATTGAGTCTTGGCATTTTCATTTGTAATAGAAGTACTTTGAGGTTGTGATTGAATAAAGGACTGGGTTATCTTTACTCTTGAGCACTCTGTCTTTGTGTTGAATACACAAATGCTCTGATTGACATGATCGATATAAACTTGTCATGCACTCCGGGTTCCTTTCGCGCTCGGGGCGTGACAATGGATTTCACCCGTTTATAAAAAAAGTACACCCGGCATAATGCGACGCCAGTATTCATCATATCCCATGGTTTATAGTATATTTTCGACTATCTATTGAGGGGACTAGAGTGGAGTCCTTGGACACTATCCCTGTCCGCTCTTGTATCTTCAAGTTATAAATCAAGCTACTTCCACGAGAAATTTCAATAATGTAGGCCAATAATGAACAAGTTCACACTATAGTTTCATGATAACAATTATCAAGGTAAGAATGCACCAATTAAGAATATGAGAGTTCAAGATTGATTTAGAATAAGGTTATTCTATGAAGAAAATTCGGCAGCATAACGGCACATTCTTTACTTTCCATAAGTTATTGATATCTTATTTGACAAGTGTTAAGTTCCAAGCAATCATCAGACCATCTAGGAACTTATAAAAACCCAACCCAAAGGTCAGACCTCTGGTTAGACAGGGTCAGGGACTAAGCAGTTGTTTACTGGACCATTTGAGAACTCATGCGGTCAGATCCGAACCGTTGAGGAGATCAATGCGGTCAGGTAATGACCGTTCACGTTGGGTCGAAGCCAGAATCAAAAGGCTTGACTCAGGGACACATGCGGTCATAGACGGACCGTTTGTGGACAAAAGCGATCTCGGGCCAACCGCTAGACAGGGCTTAGCGGTCGTGTGAGGATCGTTTAAAACAAGAACTCAGAAAAACACGGGTAGTGTAAGTGCTTTCTAGATAATTTGGATTTTGATGGTACAACCAGCTTGGCGTCCTAGTGGGAATCCCAGACTCACGGAGACTTACAGAGGCCTTGAAACAAGATCACCTAGTCCGGTGGAAGGAATATCCAACAGAAAGGATCACAAGTCCAAGAAAGTGTGCCTATAGTGCAAAGTGTAACTAATGACTCCGTACCGGAATACGTGTCATGTACTTAAGAAAATGACTCATAAATAAGAAGAGCTTGTAAAACAGCGATCAACCAATAGTGAAACAAGTTCATCTATCACTTTAGAATATGCATTTAATACAAGAATATATTGTTTTGGCATGAAACTAACTTATATTGAAAATAACGGCTAGGTGCATGAAACCATGAAACATATCCAGGTTTACAACTACAGTGCTTTAAATAGGAATAAAGTCTAATTATCTAGGTTTATCATATGATAAATAAAGCTAATCTGCACTATGTTTCGGGTTAACATAAATACAGAACTCAGGAAAACCTAGCAGCCACTTGAGGACCGTCTAACCGGGCCTAGTGGTCTATCGCAGGGCTGCTAGAGAACTATGGCGGTCTTACGAAGACCATTTGGTTCTCGTAACAGGCAGAACAAGGTAGGTCATGTAAGGCCAATTCTAAAGAAATATATGCATGAAAACATGCTAGAAAAGAATATAAAACATGCTGCAAGGAAAATAAAGTCATGAAGATGCATGGGTTCTATAGATTAAGCTAGACTTATTGTCTTTGTACTTAAGGTTAGGAACTATGCATGCTGAGTAATCTGATTGCGCAGTGGTAACAAAACATTAAATACAACGTGTACAATGCATGAAAACTTATGAAACAAGAGGGCTTTTACTCTTAACTCATTGTCCTAGCCATCCATGACATAACCTACCTCTGGTAGTGCTCCTAGATTTTGAATTTCTGACTAGAAAGAAGCCCTAGTTCTGCACGTCCTGTGTAAAACCAGCAATTTTCTGTCCCTCTATCTCTCGATCCTCTAGACCTAAATCCATAAAAATTGGAGGGTAGATAGAAGATACGAAGGGGAATAGAAAGTTATAAATAGTCAACTCCTAAATACCTCGATTAGGGCTTCTATTTTCCTGATCTTCACTGGACCGGTGCCCTAGTTCTTGTGCAGTCTGTTGCGAACCAGCAACTTGTAGAGGCTCTAACTCTCCAACGGCTTGGTCTTCTAGCACGAAAATTTGAGAGAAGTTATACAAAACTAAGACGATCATAAAGTTTTAAATAACTAACCTGTGAAGACGTCTCCTTACCTTCGAAATATGCGAGCCAACATTAGGGTTCGCATGAGTCGAAGTTAGGGTATATTTATAAGATTCCCTTAGGGTTTAAGGGATTAGATCAAACCTAGAGTCCTAAATTGAAGTAGAGTTAATCCCTAGAGAGTTCTAGAGAGTCTTCTATGCCAGGTAGCTTCGATCTAGGGTGATTTGGTCGCCAAAGATCCAAGCTTTTCACGTTTCTACGATTCACGGGACTAGGGTCGCTTAGCGGTCATAGCCAGACCGCTAGGGTGCACATGGCGGTCTCGCGATAGATCGCCAGGCGGCGCTTTAATCCAAAAATTTTATATTTTCTTATTATCTCTCATTTATCCCCCAATTGGTGTATATATCCTACTTTAAATCCGTAAATTACCTAATTTACATTTCTATTAATGGGCTTTGGTCTAAAGATCCTGGAATTGGGTTTTTGGGCCTATTTGAGTTGGGCTTAACCTTTGGTTAATATAGGGCCTTTAAATGGATTTAATAAATCCTTAATTTCTTCTTAATAGCCCATTAAACTTTTTTTAAAATGCCTAATAATTATATTTTAATCTCAAAAAATTCTCGGGCATTACATCCTCCCCCACTTAAAAAGAATTTGGTCCCCAAATTCATCGTAACAAGATTTGCTAAAGAGAGTGTACTTACATTCAAATATCTCCAAAAATCTTTTGCACATGGCTTCTTCGGTTTCCCATGTCGCTTCATGTGGCCAAGATTTTCTCCATTGGACTTTGACCATGGGAATAGTTTTATTCTGAAGTTGACGTACTTCCCATTCAATTATTTTAATTGGCTTTTACTTATACGTCAAATCCTTTTTAATCTCCATGTTGTCATAAGTTATGACATGGAATGGATCAGGAACGTACCTTTTGAGCATTGAGACATGAAATACATTATGGACTCCAGCTAATTGAGGGGGCAAAGCTATTCGATACGCGACTTCACCAACCCTTTCGAGAATTTCAAAGGGGCCAATGAATCTCAGAGTGAGCTTACCTTTGATGCCGAATCTTCGAATACCTCGACCCGGAGAAACCTTAAGGAATACATGATCTCCTACTTGGAATTCTAGGTCGCGCCTTCTGTTATCAGCATATGATTTTTGCCTATCTTTAGCCATCTGGATTCTCTCCCGAATAAACTTTATCTTCTCGGTAGTATCCCTGATGATGTCGGGGCCGAGAAATTACCTTTCTCCTACTTCATTCCAACATATAGGTGAACGACAGCTTTTTCCATATAGTGCCTCGAACGGTGCCATTTGTATACTAGCTTGATAGCTATTGTTGTAGGCTAATTCCACTAGAGACAAGTGGTCGTGCCAACTCTCTCCAAAATCAATAGCACAAGCCCTGAGCATATCCTCTACTACTTGATTGGTTCTTTCAGTCTGACCATCAGTTTGTGGATGGAACGCAGTGCTAAAGTTGAGTCGGGTCCCTAATGAATGTTGTAGACCATTCCAAAATTGTGATGTGAATCGAGGGTCTCGATCAGATATAATAGTGACAGGAACATCATATAGTCTGACAATTTCCTTCATGTATAGTGCTGCTAATACATCCACAGACCATCGACTTTTAATTGGTAGAAAATGGGCAGATTTAGTCCATCAGTCTATAATCACCCATATACAATCATGTCCACGTCTTGTCTTTGGTAAACCCATGATGAAATCCATCCCTATACTTTTCCATTTCCACTCAAGAATATCCAAGGGATGTAATTTCCCGGCGGGCTTTAAATGTTCCGCCTTTACTTGCTAACAAGTGAGACAGCGAGATACAAAGTCCGCTACTTCTCTTTTCATATTGGGCCACCAAAAATTTCTTTTTAAGTCTTGGTACATCTTGTTAGCTCCAAAGTGAATAGCATATATTGATTTATGAGCTTCTTTCATGATCAATTTCTTAGTGTCGGCATGATCCGGCACACAGATTCAATCTTTGAACAATAGTCTTTCATCCGTTAAAATGGAGAATTCCATCCTTTGATCAGTATTAGCCTTGATCTCCATCAATGTGGGGTCGTTTTCTTATAATTTGACTAGATCTTCAATCAATGTAGGCTGTGACCTTATATTAGCAATTACACATCCTTCCTCTTCTTTATCAACATCGAGATTCAAATGAGCAAAATCCTTGGTAAGATAAGTCGTACCTTTCTTGAGGCTAGCTAGAGTTGCCATTGGTCTTCTGCTAAGAGCATCAGCTACAACATTTGCTTTGCCTGGATGATATTGGATAGTAAAGTCGAAGTCTTTGAGATACTCCAACCATCTGCGTTGCATCATGTTTAACTCCTTTTGGGTGAAAAGGTATTTCAGACTTTTATGATCTGAAAATATAGTGAACTTCTCCCCATAGAGGTAGTGTCGTCAGATTTTCAAGGCGAATATAACCGCAGCTAGTTCCAGATCATGCACAGGGTAGTTTTCTTCATGACATTTCAACTGCCTTGATGAATAACTAATTACTTTTCCATTTTGCATAAGAACGCATCCCAGGCCAATGCCAGATGCATCGGTATAGACTTCAAAGCCACCACCCTCAATAGGTAGTGCCAAGATAGGGGCCGTAGTGAGACTATCTTTAAGAGTTAGGAAACTTTTCTTGCAATCCTTTGACCATATAAAAGGGTTCTCCTTTCTTGTAAGTCTAGTCAAAGAGATGGCGATTTTAGAGAAATCCTTAATGAATCGCCTATAATAACTAGCCAGACCTAGAAAACTTCTAACTTCGGACACGGTCATCGGTCGGATCCAATTCTTAACAGCTTCTACCTTAGAAGGATCGACAGCGATACCTTCCTTTGAAATAATATGGATAAGGAAAGAGACCTCCTTTAGTCAGAACTCGCACTTGCTAAGCTTTGCGTAGAGTTGATGATCTCTTAGAGTTTGCAAGGCTATTCTTAAGTGCTCTTCGTGTTCCTCCTTAGTCTTGGAGTATATAAGAATATCATCAATGAAGACGACCACAAATCGGTCGAGATAACGCCTGAAGACATTATTCATAAGTTGCATAAATGCTGCCGAGGCATTGGTTAACCCGAACGATATTATCACGAATTCATAGTGCCCATATCTGCTCTGGAAAGTAGTCTTGTATATGTCTTCGTTTTTAATCTTGAGCTGATGATAACCCGACCTGAGGTCTATCTTGGAGAAATATTCCGCTCCCAAAATTTGATCAAAGACCTCATCAATACGCAGCAACGGATATTTTTTCTTGATAGTAAGTTGATTTAATCACCGGTAGTCGATACATAGCCTGAGAGATCCATCCTTCTTCTTGAAAAATAAAACTGGTGCACCCCAAGGGGATGTGCTAGGTAGAATGAAGCCCTTGTCTAACAACTCCTGAAGTTGTTTCTTCAATTCTTTGAGTTCTATAGGGGACATCCTATAGGGAGCTCTTGAAGCAGGTGCTGTAAGGCCCGTTCTTTAACGGATCTTTACCGGTATTAATATAGAATTTATTCCATGAATTTAGGTGATTTTTCTGGATTCAATAGGCCTTTTCTAGCATTTAATCCAATTTGTTAACAACTTTTTAGAAATTAATGGGCATTTAAGCAATTATGCTTAATTGGGGGTTTAAAGTGCAATGTGAGGTTAAAAATCAAAAAAAAATTCAAATGTTTTTTTTATCTCACTTGATCTCTCTCTCTCCCCTCACATTTCTCTCTCTCCCTCACCCTCTCTCTCTCACGCACGCGGCGCTCTTCCCCCCTCTTGGTGGCGTGATCGGGTCAGGCCGCGGACGGAGGCGTGGAGCACGTCATCGGATTGCTCGCGACGCGAGGATCACGTTGACGCCAGTCTTGCCTCGAACCGCGGAGCATGGAGGCGTGTGCGGGTGAGAGGACGGCGTGGCTTCCTTCCGCCGTTCGGCGTCAGATCGTCAGTTTCATCGCGATCGAGGTAGGGGGATGGAATCCTCACCTCGCTAGGATCACTCCCGTATCCCATGCACCCCCATTGCCCATCATTTTTCTAGTTTTCTGTGCAAAATTCCATGGGCATTATATTTTTGTTTTAATTCCTGAAAATCATACCATGGCCATTGTCTTTATGTTTTATGGGCTTGGGAGGGTTGTATGTTGGTTATGGGTTGTGGTTTGGCAGTTAAACAGGTTTTTTTCCTCCATTTGGATCGACCAGGAGGGTTTCCCACGGGGTTCATCCCATTTTTGCCATCACAGTAATGGCACGGTCCTCCACGTGACCGTCTAGTAGACCACAGTCTTCATCCCGACCATCTAAACCCATAGCACGATTCTTAGGCAGACCGTTCAGACATTAGGGCGGCTCACCCTCGACCGCTCAATCCCTGTAAATAGTAAGGCGACGTAGGTAGCACGGCCCATTGTGGTCCGTCCAATTGGATGCCGCGGCTTGGACCGGTCCGTTCAGTCCACTGAACGGCCAATCGTTGGACCGCCTAGTGGACCGATCGCTCCGTTGAACGGCTCAACCTCAACCGTTCATATCCATTGAGCGGCCCGATTATAACAGTTTATCGCCATAGGGCGGCCAGTCGATCGACCGTTTAATGACGAAACAATTGGTTCTTAACCGTTTAATTCCTGCAGATTTCAACTATTAGCATATTCCTTTAATTATGCTTTTATTATTGCATATTCGCCATGTTTAGTTTATTTTGCAAACTGTGGCATGTTTTTAGGTCCCGATAGAATTAGTTCTCTTTCTTTGTGATTGAACCACTAGTCGTAGCCCGACAACCTCTAGTGTCGACCCACCTGGGAGAGGTGGCGGGATAGTCCCGGTTTATAGTTTTTAAGCTAGTTTCCGTGGGCCCCTGCTTTACAGTAGCGTCCTACTGGGGGGGAAAACTAGCTAGACGCCTGGCTTGAGGCAATGAGCCGGTGTGTGCACACGTGGTCAGAGGCTTGGACTGCCACTGACGAGTGTTACTCTGACTAGTTACTTGTTTCTGGTATTGTTACGCGTCTCGCTTGTCACGATCCAGACTTGCGTAGATGGTTGAGACATAGCATAAGCCATCAGTGGACGCATCTGGTTTCACTTTCTGGTGGTCCTTCTTTCTCCTGTCACTTGGGAAAGGTTGAGTTTATTCTATTGGTAGATTTCGAGTACTCATGTTTAAATTCAATTGGCATTATAGTTAGCTGTTGTTAAACTGCTTAGATAGTTTTACACCTTCACTAAACTGTTGTTTATTGTGCCATTACATGTGTAATTATGTCAGTGCATGCTTTACTGCTTTTGCCTGTTTAGTCGCGAGGTAGGGATCCGCGTGACCCCTACTGAGTCTAGCTGAGACTCACCACCCTTACTCTTTCAGGTGAGCAGCAGCAGTCGTCTCCTGGAGCTTCCCGTGTTTTTGACGGCAGGTCTTAGTAACCAGCAGTGGTTTGTCTGTCTATGTTAGTCCTTTTCCAGTACTTTTGGCCGGGGTATGCCCCGTGTAGTTGTACATTTAGACTTTTGTTTAGTTGTTGGACTTGTTAATATTGTGGATCTGGACTACTATGTATATTTATCACTCTGATATTTTAATTGCTTCCGTTTATAGTTCAAATTGTTGCCATACTTAATATTGCGCGCGTGTAATCTCAATTCATTATGCATCCCCTCGACAAACTCCTCCAACCCTTACGGGGCCTCATCAGCCTCTTGGGTGGCTTTCCCGAGTTCTTGGTATCGGTTTACCGGTATCCGGATCTCCGGGTCGTTATAGTTGGTATCAGAGCGGTGTTAAGGATTTGTATAAGGAATCGAAATTGCATTAGTCCAGAATAAGTCCATGTGAGTCTACTACTGCTGGCATAGGATATTTTCCGTACTTACTGATGGGTTTTCTGTCATTGCGTGTTTTCTTCTAGATTAAAATGCCGCCTCGTAGAAGGGCACGTGTGCCTAGGGAGGAAAGTGGCACTTCTCCTCCTCCGGCCAATGTGCCAGCGCCAGCTCAAGCTGATCCTGCTCCTCAAGCTGATTTGCCTCCAGGTGGCCGTGGCAGGGCATTGAAAGAGTTCTTGCTGTTCCACCCACCGACTTATGAAGGACAGGCAGATCCTGATGCAGCCAGAGTGTGGCTTGATGCAACCGAGCGTGTATTCCATTCTATGGAGTGCACGGAGGATGAAAAAGTCATACTGGCTACCTTTCAACTTCAGGGAGCAGTACTCGCGTGGTGGACCACGAAGTGGGCGGTTGCTTTCAGATCCCGTCCGCTTCGTCAGATCACATGGGCGGAGTTTGTCACAGCCTTTGAGCGCACTTACAGTCCAGCCTATCTCAGAATGGACAAGATGCATCAATTCATGGAACTGGCTCAAGGTGATATGACTGTGCTGCAATATTGGAACAAGTTCGTGGAATTGGGTCGATATGCACCCCATATTCTTGCCGATGAAGGTTTGAAGACCGAGCAATTTCTGCGAGGTTTGAAAGCAGAGTTGAGGTAGCCCTTGATTGCAACCAGGGTCACAGAGATGGACGCAGCATATCAGGCAACTGTAGCTCTAGAACTTGACATGGCAAGATCCCGAGGGTGTACCCAAGTTGACTCAGTTCAGCTGAGTGTGCAGTCTTAGCAAGTCAGTCAGCCGCCTATGGCAGGGGTTCCATCTGTTGTACCTACTGCCAGTGGCACTTCTTTTTCTAAACCCAAATTCAAGAAGTCATTCAAGAAGTTTAAGAAGCGGTATGGCAGTCAAGATTCTTCGGGTGCCGTGCAACAGCAATCAGCACCTTCTTTCCAACATCAAGGCTTAGCAGCAAGTCAGCCGAGACCGTGTCCGAGGTGTGGTGGGAGCCACCCAGGCAAGCTGTGTTCGATGCTGGTGGTTTGCTTTCGTTGTGATCAACCGGGGCATGTGGTTCAGGACTATCCTCTAAGGCCACAACCGGTGTAATTTTCTCAGTCCTCTTAACCACAACAGCCTCAGTTCAGACCTCCTCCACCACTTCAACCTCAGCAATATTATCCTCAAGCTTCAGTGTCTTCTTCCCAGCAGTCTACTATAGCTGGCAGAAAGCGAAAAGGGAAGGTCTCTCACATAACTCGTGCTGAAACGGTGGCATCTCATCTCGTGAAAGGTACTATTATGATTTATGGCCATGCAGCTCGTGTTCTATTTAATTCAGGTGCTTCTCATTCATTTATTTCTAAAGATTTTATTGCCTGTATTGAGGAGCCGACACCTGAGATATATTGTGAGTTGCTTGTGGAATTACCTTCTGGGGATTTCATGTTCACTCCTCTTTGTCTGGAAAAGACTCCTATTGTTATTGGCAATCACCAGTTGCCAGCTAGATTATATGCTTTGCAGCTGGTTGATTATGATATCATTCTGGGCAGAGATTGGTTAGAAGAGTATGGAGCCGTGGTTGATTGTAGATCGAAGAAAGTCTATTTCCAGCCACATGGGAAACCAGCATTCTATTTCCAAGGTATTTTATCTCATTCTTCTCGCATGATTATTTCTGCAATTCGAGCCTATACATTGCTTAATGCAAGTTGCCAGGGATTCTTAGTGATGGGGACATCCCCAGCCACTCCATCTTTTTCGAGACTCCGGTTGCTCGCCATCGGCGCATCATCATCTCCATCACTTAATTTTGAGCAGTAGCATGTAATTTTAATTTTATTTGAGTCATAGATGTGTAATCTTTCTTTATTTGAGTCAGTTAATAGGTTAATGAGTCAATTTGTTTGTCAATTGGGCCCAACTAGTGGGCTAGGCCCAGGGGCGCCCCTCCCTTGGACTTGTCTTGTCAATAGTGCATTTGGTCAAGATTAGTTTGGTCATATGGAATTATGTAAGTCTATAAATAGGCCCCCACTCAGCTCATATGTAACAGCTTTGGATGAATCATTTGAATAGAAGAAAATTCCAAGTCTTTCTCTCCTCTACAAAGTTTCTCTTCTCTCTCCCTCTCATTACCTCCCTCTCTCTCTCTAAGGGGTTCGCCCGATTCTCTCTCTCCTCCCCCTCCCAACAACTTTCTCTCTGATGGGGGCATCCCTCACCCCCTCCACTTCTTTTGAGGCTCGGATTGCTCATCAGCGTGCGCCATTGTTTTCATCATAATTTTATGAGTCTAGTCATGTAATTTTTACATTTTATTTGAGTCATCATCATGTAATTTTCCCTTTATTTGAGTCATGTACCTAGGTTAGTAGGTTATCTACCAAAGTCTTGTGTCATTGTGTTGGTTTGTTAGGCTATTGGGCCCAACTAATGTGATGCGGGACGGACACGGGAGACGACACTATACAGTGCCACCCTCGGACTCTAAATGAAGACGCGACCAGCAATACACACCAGGGAGACGCTAAGCCCGACACTACGAGCTCCTAGTGGCAAACGTCACTAATAGAAGTACAAGCTCGCTCGGCGTCCCATGCGAGGGAAAGCGTGGATCGTGCGCGGTTAAGGAACCGGCAGAGTTCAAGGTAGTCAGACTCACTTCCGGACTCGGATCGAGTCGCGGGACGGGTCACTCTCACGCTCACAGCGGTGACGTGGACACACGGGCTAGGAACCTACACTCTCGGCAGCGGCCTAAGACCGTATACTAGCTAAGCAATGTAACGCCAAGAAGTTAAGACCTTTACCTCCACGTACCCGGCGTGGTGAAGACACCCCGGCTGACTTACGGACCCCCGGTTAACATAATTCACAGCGGTACAAAAGGATTCGACCCACTCCACGCAGGGAGGTAAAAGGTCACATGTGGGCCCCGGGGATCACGCAAATCAGGTTGACAGGCAGCATCTTGATGTCGACTCGACGCGCCGAACTCCGCGTTTTCGTGCTTCCCGAACGGCGGGTTCTGCGGGCCCGTGGGGCCCACGGATGGCGCTGTCCTCCGGATCTGCGGAGGTGGGTCCCACTATGATGGAGAACCCTGGTGGCGCGCCTCCACGGACGGCGGTCGGCCGGAGACACCGATTGGTGGTCGGTCGGGTCCGATCTTCAAGTTGTGGAATGGCTGCCCACGGATTTCAGTTCTGTTTTCCCTGTGAGCGCTCCGGCGAAAACAGCCGTTGCGGTCGGCCCCGTCGCCGGAATGCGACGAGACCAGCGCCGTAGGAAAGAGGACTCAAAATCCTCCAACCTAGGGCTAGTGGAATCTTCTGAACCTCTGCGGACCTGGACCTTAACTAATTTTCAATTCTCTGTTACACAGTTCCAGAACTCTCAGATCAGCACCTTAGTTCCCTGTAAACGGCCGTTGAACGCCTACTTACAGTGGGATTCAGACATCAAGCTCTTCTTCGAAGTGATAGATATTTAAACCACGAAGCTGGGACAATTTTTGGAATTGGATTCCGAGGTGGTGGTGATTTGATAGGATTTTTAGAGTGTCTAGTGGTCAGATCTGGGAACTGGCAGAAAGTACTATAGCTAGGGAAGAACTCGATTTTTGTAAAATATAAGATGGACTCACAAAAATTCAAGAAAATTTGGGGATAGAGGGGATAGTGGACAGAATGCCCAGTAAAATTGGGCGAACTAACAAAAATCAAAAAGGGGACCTAAGACTTAAAACTCCGGGCGGGTGGAAATGGAAACAGACAGGAGACAGATCTGGAAACTGAGATTGGACGAAAATAAAAAAATACTAAATGAGATCTTTATGACCAACCAAAATTCTGAGGATGTGCTGGACACCTCTGGGACATCCAGTAAAAGTCCCAGCTCGATCTGAGGCCGTGGCTGAGACTGAAATTTCGTGGAAGTGGCTGTGGTACTGCGCGGACAGAACTCTGGCGGTGGCGATGGCGGCTCGTGGCGGCGGCGGCGGCGACCGGAACTGATAGGGTGGAGTCACACCACCAAGAGGCAGCCTTCACAGCTGCAAGGGGGAGAGGGAGAGAGGAAGGGGGCGGCCTAGGCCTTGCTCCAACATTAAGTTTGATTCAAATGGCATTAATTCATCAAAATGGGAAAATACAAGCATATATAGGTCACCCATCTAATCCATCCTCCACCGTTGGATCTAGGGGTGTGAGATGGAGGGTTGGGATGGCTTGTGACCATTCCACAAAAATACAATTAAAAAAATAAGGGGGGGACAGCCTATTGACTAGGGGGGAACAAGCTTGACATGGTAGGTGGGTGTTGGTTGGAAATGTTGACTATTTTGGTCCCTTGTCCCCCATGTGGACAATTGACCATTCAAACTTCTAGATGCCCCATGTGGCATGTTGACTGACCCCACGTGGGACCCTAGGCTGAGGTGGCCCAATGGGGTGGGGCCTGGGGGGCCCGTGGGGCCCACGGGGTCCGAATTGCACCTAAGCCCCTATTACAATCAAAATGGCAAACCGAATGCAACGAAATAAACACAAATTAAACACACATAAAGTCTAACTAAATATAATAAATGGGGAGGCTCAAGGCGGAGTCTCCAGGCTGTCTCCGAGCCAGATGGACGCTGAGGTGGCTCGTGTCGTGCTCCGCGTGCGGTACCGGTGGCTCGGCGTATCGTGCCGATCAGCTGCTCGGGTGTCCGCACCAATTCTCCCCGGGTGGGAGAAACTCGACCCTGTCGAGTAAGGGTCTGCATCGCTCCTGTATCGCTCCAAAAGGTCTGGATCAATCCGCTGCAACTCGCCATGTGTGATCCATGTGTCCTCAGTAGCAGGCCGTCCTCTCCATCGCACTAGGTAGCGCGGGTAAGATCCACTCCTGGTAACTGTCACTTGCTCGTCCAATATACGATCTATATGCTCACGCTGCCGTGAAAAAGGGGCTGGAGGTGGAAGTGGACACTCAGGTGTGGGATCACTCTCAAGGGGAGGAGATGGCTCAAAAGGCTCACTAGGGATCACCGCTGGGTCCCTATATGTAACAAGATCCGATACATTGAAGGTAGAGCTTATACCATATTCCTCGGGCAGGTCCACAACATACGCATTGGATGCAACGCGTTTCAACACTCTAAAGGGACCGACTCTGCGAGCTTGCAACTTCTTAACGGTTCCAGAGTGAAACCGTTCAGGTCTTACCCTGATCATGACATATTCGCCCTCTTGGAACTCTCGGTGGTGTCTATGGGCACCGGCTAACTCCTTGTACCGTGCATTGCTGGCCTTACTGTGACGACGGACGTCGTCATGTAGACTCCTAACATGCCTAACAAAAAGAAAAAAACACACAGATGCACACACGACCCTAAACAACCCTACAGTTAGTCCGACCCAACCATATGTAAGGTGGTCCAGGACATCCGAATGTGTGCCATGCATACCCTAAGTGTGACCGAATGTCGGTACAACCATAAGACGGTCCTTTGGATTTGGGAGGTTTGGGTGGGATAGGAGGGTCGGGTGTCTCTTGCCCGTGAACGGACTCGGTGGGTGCCGATGGCCCGGCCCATGGGGGAGGGGTATAATGGTGACCTCCCCTAAAGAAGTGGAATGGAGATTGTGGGCCAAGGGGCCCATGAAGAAAGGGATCGAAGGGATCAAAGAATGTGTGACCCCTTGATATGGATTCCCTAATCTCAAGATCCCAGGTGTGGAAGTCTAGACGGTGTTGTTGATCTCCTTCATCCATGAAGGGAGATGAGACGGTGGGGGTATGATGGTGGACTCTCTCAAAAAGGTGGAGTAAATATGGTGGGTCACGGGGTCCACAAAAGAATGGGTCGAAGGGATCAAAGAAGGTATGACCCCTCGGACTAGGATTCCACAAATCGATGTCCCACATTTGGAAATCTTGGAGGTGTAAATGATCACCTTCATTCATTGTGAGAGGTGGGACGACAGTCATAGGTAGAAAGTAAGATTCCTCCCTTGGGCAAATGGGAATGAAGTCGGGCTCGGCCGGCATAGGGAGGAGTAGAAGAACCTCCGTGGTAACATGACCCACGGTGTACACGGAGGTGATAGACCCTAAGGATGGATGTGTGAAGCTACGACCTATAGGTTGGTCAAAGCCTGGAGCCAACAAGTGCATAAAAGTTAATTGCCGGTCTAACCCTTTGAGAAGGTCATCTAATGTATCCACATAGTGACTAGACTGGAAAGTTGTGTGAAATGAATGGATTGGCACCAGAGGTAGGATAGGGTCCATAGATGGGAGGGGAGATGGGACCAAACCTATCCTAAGCCAGCTAAAGAGTGGCTCGGCTATGAGTAGCTTTCCCGTTAGAAACACGGGTAGCTCTGACTGAGAAGGCTCCAAATAAATATCGGAGAGTGAGGCTTCTCCAACCCTTTTGTCCCCTAGGGCTAGAGATGTCCGAGTGGGACACTGTCCGGCAAAGTGGCCAAACCCTTGGCAGCGATAACACTGCTGTCGTGATCCTCTTCGCTCCTTGATAAGCAGACCCTTACCCTTATCCTCCTGACAGACATGGGGTGTAGGCAATGGAGCTCTCGTGGGTGGGGAAAGAGGATCCACTACGATGGGGAGAGGACCTTGGGATGGAGCCATAGATGGCACTAGGTTGGGACTACCGGCGGCTACCTCCTTAGGCTCATGCTTGGTTCTATCTCGGCTAGGAGGTAGGCAAGGGGGAAGCAGGGATTCAATATAATCACACTTCCTATCCACTTTATCCAAAATGATTTGGAAGAGTTCGGCAATGGTGGGGTGTGGAGTAGGAGTAATGTGGTGGACTCTCCCATATGAACTCGGCTTAGTCGTGGACCTAGGCTCTTCTACATGCGCGGCGCGTTGCCTCCGATTATGGCCCCCTTGGGTGGATGTGATTGGGTGGGGTCGGTTGGAGGTGACCGGACTGGGTAGGTAGACCTTCCTAAGTTCGTCCTTCATCTCATGCCACGACTCGATGGGCCTTTGCCTCCTAACCTCTCTCATGTGCTCAATGCTCTCCCATTTCCAGGCGGCTTTGTGGACAAGCCTCTCTCGGGCAAAACTAACTTGCATGGCATCGGACATGGTGTAACATTCAAAATATTTGTCCATGGTGGCCTCCCAATTGAGGTAGTCGCCCGGGTCATTAGAGCCATAAAAATCTGAGGCTTCGGGCCTACGGAAGGGGAGAGGATGGTTGCCAAGCCCATGGGTAGACCAACGGCCATATTGCCCGAGTGATTGGGACTCCATGAGAAACTCGGAACTACAAGATGGGCATGATGACAAGAGACAAGACAAACCGACTAATGCAAACACACACTAGACAATGCACTTAGACCTAAACCAATATTCGGTACGAGGCGGAGTTAACCGATCCGAAGATCACTCCCGCAAGTGTGCGGCCTTCCCGATAGGCGTAGCCTACCGTTCGGACAACACCTTTTAAGATACCGAACTATCGGGATGAAATGCAATTTTAAAACACTATTTTTTTTGTTTTGAAAATAATGATGGTCCTAGACTTGACTTAGACCATGATGCATGCAAGACTATGCAAGACTACCCTAGACTCAACTCGCTCTGATACCAAACTGATGCGGGACGGACACGGGAGACGACACTATACAGTGTCACCCTCGGACTCTAAATGAAGACGCGACCAGCAATACACACCAGGGAGACGCTAAGCCCGACACTACGAGCTCCTAGTGGCAAACGTCGCTAACAGAAGTACAAGCTCACTCGGCGTCCCATGCGAGGGAAAGCGTGGATCGTGCGCGGTTAAGGAACCGGCAGAGTTCAAGGTAGTCAGACTCACTTCCGGACTCGGATCGAGTCGCGGGACGGGTCACTCTCACGCTCACAGCGGTGACATGGACACACGGGCTAGGAACCTACACTCTCGACAGCAGCCTAAGACCGTATACTAGCTAAGCAATGTAACGCCAAGAAGTTAAGACCTTTACCTCCACGCACCCGGCGTGGCAAAGACACCCCGGCTGACTTACGGACCCCCGGTTAACATAATTCATAGCGGTACAAAAGGATTCGACCCACTCCACGCAGGGAGGTAAAAGGTCACATGTGGGCCCCGGGGATCACGCAAATCAGGTTGACAGGCAGCATCTTGATGTCGACTCGACGCGCCGAACTCCGCGTTTTCGTGCTTCCCGAACGACGGGTTCTGCGGGCCCGTGGGGCCCACGGATGGCGCTGTCCTCCGGATCTGCGGAGGTGGGTCCCACTATGATGGAGACCCCTGGTGGCGCGCCTCCATGGACGGCGGTCGGCCGGAGACACCGATTGGTGGTCGGTCGGGTCCGATCTTCAAGTTGTGGAATGGCTGCCCACGGATTTCAGTTCTGTTTTCCCTGCGCGCGCTCCGGCGAAAACAGCCGTTGCGGTCGGCCCCGTCACCGGAATGCGACGAGACCAGCGCCGTAGGAAAGAGGACTCAAAATCCTCCAACCTAGGGCCAGTGGAATCTTCTGAACCTCTGCGGACCTGGACCTTAACTAATTTTCATATCTCTGTTACACAGTTCCAGAACTCTCAGATCAGCACCTTAGTTCCCTGTAAACGGCCGTTGACCGCCTACTTACAATGGGATTCAGACATCAAGCTATTCTTCGAAGTGATAGATATTTAAACCAAGAAGCTGGGACAATTTTTTGAATTGGATTCCGAGGTGGTGGTGATTTGATAGGATTTTTAGAGTGTCTGGTGGTCAGATCTGGGAACTGGCAGAAAGTACTGTAGCTAGGGAAGAACTTGATTTTTTTAAAATATAAGATGGACTCACAAAAATTCAAGAAAATTTGGGGATAGAGGGGATAGTGGACAGAATGCCCAGTAAAATTGGGCGAACTAAAAAAAATCAAAAAGGGGACCTAAGACTTAAAACTCTGGGCAGGTGGAAATGGAAACAGACAGGAAACAGATCTGGAAACTGAGATTGGACGAAAATAAAGAAAATACTAAATGAGATCTTTATGACCAACCAAAATTCTGAGGATGTGCTGGACACCTCTGGGATATCCAGTAAAAGTCCCAGCTCGATCTGAGGCCGTGGCTGAGACTGAAATTTCGTGGAAGTGGCTGTGGTACTGCACGGACAGAACTCCGGCGGTGGCGATGGCGGCTCGTGGCGGCGGCGGCGGCGACCGGAACTGATAGGGTGGAGTCACACCACCAAGAGGCAGCCTTCACAGCTGCAAGGGGGAGAGGGAGAGAGGAAGGGGGCGGCCTAGGCCTTGCTCCAACATTAAGTTTGATTCAAATGGCATTAATTCATCAAAATGGGAAAATACAAGCATATATAGGTCACCCATCTAATCCATCCTCCACCGTTGGATCTAGGGGTGTGAGATGGAGGGTTGGGATGGCTTGTGACCATTCCATAAAAATACAATTAAAAAAATAAGGGGGGGACAGCCTATTGTCTAGGGGGGAACAAGCTTGACATGGTAGGTGGGTGTTGGTTGGAAATGTTGACTATTTTGGTCCCTTGTCCCCCATGTGGACAATTGACCATTCAAACTTCTAGATGCCCCATGTGGCATGTTGACTGACCCCACGTGGGACCCTAGGTTGAGGTGGCCCAATGGGGTGGGGCCTGGGGAGCCCGTGGGGCCCACGGGGTCCGAATTGCACCTAAGCCCCTATTACAATCAAAATGGCAAACCGAATGCAACGAAATAAACACAAATTAAACACACATAAAGTCTAACTAAATATAATAAATGGGGAGGCTCAAGGCGGAGTCTCCAGGCTGTCTCCGAGCCAGATGGACGCTGAGGTGGCTCGTGTCATGCTCCGCGTGCGGTACCGGTGGCTCGGCGTATCATGCCGATCAGCTGCTCGGGTGTCTGCACCATAATGGGCTAGGCCCAGGGGCGCCCCTCCCTTGGAGTGCTTGGTCAATAGTTGTTTAGTCAGGGTCATTTTCATCCTAGGAAAAGTCCAATGCCTATAAATAGGCCCCCACTCATCTCATATGTAACAATTTTTGCATGAATATTGAAATCCAGAATTCCAAATCCCACTAGACCTCTCTCTCATTATCTCTCTCTCTCTTTTGGGGTGGATTCCCCTCTCTCTCTTTCTATCTCTTCTCTCTCTCTCTCTTCCTCCACCCAAGGGGGGCTGCACCCTACCCTCTCTCTCCTCCCCTTCCCAACCACCCCTCTCCCACCTACCCCATTAAAGGCATCTCCCCTTCCCCATAGTCCTCTTTACTCCACCCCCTAGTCCCAAGAGAGCTCCACCCAATCCCCACTCCACCCTCCAACCCCCATCTACCCATTTCCCTTCCCCAAGCATCACTCCACCTTCCCAAGACACCTCTTCCCATCCCCAAGACCACTATTGATCACCCCCCATCAAAGAAAATTCAAACTCACATTCCCTCCACCCACTTGTGCCTCCCTCACCTTCCTCCTCTCCCTTCAAGCCCAAATTCGTAGCTCCTCTCTCACCCACTGAAAACACCTCATTCTAGACCCCATTCTCCCTCTCCCACACCTTAGAACACCCCCTCCCAGGGCCCCTCACAACTAGGGGTCACTCCCACACCTATTCACCCCATTTCCGCTTCCATTTACCCCATTTCTCCCACCACCTTCCACCTACAGTTCGCAGGCTACAGGTGGCAGAAGTCCAGCGACTTGCAGAAGGTGTCACGTCGTCATCCTGAGGCTTCTGAAGGAGCTTCATACATCATCGGAATCGTCTTCAAGTCAGATTTCCAACGGTGGTGGTTGCATCATCGTCCAAACACCGAGCTGTCCGGGAGAGCCATTCTCCCCCGATTGCGCGAAGCTGCCCTGACAGGAGACCAGATCCGGAGTGGAAGCTCTTCTGCGACATTCTAGTTGGGGATCTGATCAAGAGTTCTTCAGCAAAAGTCTTCTACTTCGAGTCTTCTACCATCCCCAAGAAGCAGAGTTCATTTTGGAGACCGGAGCTGAAAGTTATCAATTTTCTCCCCCGAGCGCGCGTTTCTGCTTCCACTCTGTCTGCACCGACCCTTCTTCAGTGTTCAGATACTACCAGACTACTCCGACATCATTTGGTATCCCCATCAGTTCGACTTTGAAGAAGACCCGTCAACGGTTCCAATGGCTCTGATGGCACCTGATTTCGAGCTTGGGAGCGTTCGTGGCACCCTCTGCTTCCTGCTGTTGGGAACCTGCAGCTGTCCGAACAGAGGATCTGCTACCCTTTTCAAGCCCCTACCCGGACCAGCAGCGGTACCAGAAGAAATCAAGAAAATTCTGGTGTCTTCCCGGTCCATCTACGAAGAGTTTCCCACTAGTTTCGTCTTCAAAAAAAATCCAAAGTGGCCGCAGTGTCAAGAGAACCGACTGTCTATCCAGAAGCACAGAGAATGGTCAGAATCGGCTTCGGCAACCTTTTCTTGTTTCTAGCTTGATTTTCCCCCTTTCGCTTGGCCGGCTGAAGGCCCCTCCCTACATGGAGGTAATTTTGGCTGTATCAACTTAACCCCCACCCCGAGATCCCCCCCTTGCAAGGGGTGTAGTTCATGTATTAATTCAGGTCGCAGGTTTGAAGCTCCGTCGACGCGGCGTGCGGGTGCATACCCACGCCTCCCCGCTCGCCCCCGTCTCCGGCCGGAGTCGGTGTCTTCACGCCGGCTAGGTGATCCTCGGTCCCTCTCTTGGCTGGTTTCAATTCATTGCTAGCATAGTATTATCGCCATTGTTTCGTCGGACGGTGAATGAGAGCGCGGTCCTAAATTGCTAGTGCCGTGAGTGACCACCGCGGGAGAGTTATGAGTAAACTATTACATCCCACACCCTTGGTGTGCTGGCCGCCCATGATTTGGGTATCCCAGGCCCATTTAGGGTTTTCCCCAAGCTAGCCAACCTTTGGAGCCTCAAGGTCCCGCCTCGGACCCTCTCCATCATCGCCGAGTTGCCTTCGGGCACTAATATGCGCCAAGCGAGTGAGCTCGCTAGTGTGAGTCCGCTGCTCAACTTGAATGCTTGAAAAATAGGTCCAAGGGTGGTGTCACATAAAGTGGTATCAGAGTAAGTTCACAACTTGTCTCTATCAAGTTGGTCCTAGGGCACGCATATGCATTTAGAGTCTTCCAGTGCATCGCTCTTGTCCACTAGTATGGCCACCTCATACCGACCTTACCAATCGGCCCTCTCCATAAGTCCAAACCACCAAGGGATGCCTACCACTAACACACATGACCTCCCTGGCCATGTCAACTACCTTATGAAGGCCTTGACCTATGCCAATGAGCGGATTGATAACATATCGGGTCGACTCAACCAACTTGGAGAAAATGGGCCCGCCCCAAGTACGGACAATGGAAGGACATGTCCCCCACCTCCAACTTTTGATGGAACTCATCTTAATGACTATTTAGATTGGGAGGCATCAATGGACCATTACTTTGGGAGGAATCCCATGTCGAGGATAGGAAGGTTTGATGTGCCAAAATGCAACTAACCAAAAGGGCTCAAACTCATTGGTTGAAAATTGAAGGCTTAAAGATAATTAGAAGGGAAGATCCCATCACCACTTGGGAAAACATGAAGGAACACCTTAGGGCTAGATATGTGTCCCCTTCCTATTCGGATCACCAAAGCCCAAGGAACCCTTCAATTCCTTCACCCCCTAAAAAGGACACACCTCCCAAAACCAATCAAACCAAGCCTCCACACCCACCCCGCCTTCCTCTTCCAACCCCAATCTTACCCCAACCTAGGCCACCACTACTCCCAACCCCACTCCAAGTCCGACCTCGTTCATCACCCTGGATGCACCATGCCTCGATCATCATCACCCCACCCACAAAGTACCTACCCACCTCCTTGGTAGAAGAACCCATAATCCTAACACCCGACCCCATAGTGGTGAACACCCCGGATCCAACCCCCACTTTGAAAGAAACACATGCCCAAGATGAGGACAAAGCTTTGCATTATGATCTTAACTCTATGCCCTCTCCTCTAGTAGGGAGTGAACTCATCATAAGTGGGTCCTTGGCTAGATGGTTAAAAGAGAGCCCAGCTCACCCGATCATGGCCTACCCATCCTTGGAGCAACACCTCCCCATAGTGCCCTTTAAATCCTATCGCACCACCATCCAATCATCTTATCAAGTGGAGACACTAGGGGACCTTCTTAAGGGCTTAGCATGGCAATTAGAGTTGACTGGCATGTTGACCCCCATGACCGAACAACCTAGGAGCCTTAACCTCCTACACCTATGTGTTGGGTCTATCACCTCAATGTGCACCATTGGTTGCTACACTAGTGACCTTCTATTATTCCTCCCCACACCCGATGAGCCCGACCTTCTCCTCAAATTGGAGCTTCATATCTCGGGTAGAAAGCCAAGCTTTCCCCTCATGGTCGATCTACCTCCCAAGAGCTTCGGCCAAATTACTTCATTAAAGGAGGATGACCCACCTTGTATGGACCTTGTGGACATAGAGTTCCTTCTTCTAGGAAGCCCAATCCATGACCCCTTTGATCCCTTCCAATGGGAGCCTAGTTACCCATGTGACCCACCCACCTTACCCACAACCCACCTTTCTCTACCCCAACCAACCATGTTGGACCAAAACCACCACTTCCAAGACTCGGGCCCCACAAAGTGAACCATCGCCATAAACAACATATGCCTAGGAAACAAGGAAGAGCTCCTCGCCATAATGCCCACCTTCTTAGATCCCTTTGATCTATACGAGTGGAAGCTCAAGGGCCACCCCACACCCATGCACATGGAAGTCATCTCTAGGATAGGAGTGCATAAGTCTTGGCACAACACACCACTTGACATGATTAGAAAGTCGGGTCCATTCATTCACATCACCCACATGTCAAGTAGGAAGCATGAGTGGTCCCTATTTGGGTGTAACGGTCCTCCCCAATTCACCATTGGTCTTATGTATGCTAGGAACCTACATGGGTGTCCGGGTCCTCCAACATTCATCACACTCACTCATAAGAGGGACACCTATGGATGCCCCGGTCCTCCCAAATCATTCAAAGTCTTCATAACATCAATGCATGATAGTTCTATATGTGGTTACCCTAGACCACCTTTGCATACCATACATTGTCCACTCACACCGCATCATAGTGCATGGCATATACATCCGAGCAAGTATCAAGCAACAAGCGGTGAGATTCACAACAAGCGGGCAAAAACTCATGGGCGTCACTTGGAATTCCAAGTTGGTAACTTGACGATGATGACTTTGGAGTGGCTCTACCCTAGGGTCACCTCCAATTTGAGGGCACGAGGACTTGGACCTTGCCAAGTTCCGAGTGATTTTGGCAACCCGACTTGCGGGTTGGACTTACCGATGGGTTTTGGGATTCACCCCATTTCTCATGTGGCGGATCCGGCACCCTCTAAGGGCACCGCGGTGGATCCTAGTGAGTGCCTTGAGCTTACACCTATCCTTGCGAGAGACACCCTCGGAGTGCCACCACAAATTAGCCTGAGAGCCCGACGTGAGCACACGGCGGCAATACTAGGCAAGCAAGATCCCATCGCCAGCATGTGGGTGTGTCCGAGCCACTTTGACGAGCTGAAGCGCCCTTCTCCGGCTATGAGCGAAGGTTGAGTTTGGAGATCGTGGTTCGCCCAGAGCTGCATTTTGGTGTACTACTTCCCCGGTGAACCCATACTCGACGGGGTCGAGTTTTCCCCACCCCGGGGGTATGATGGGGGCATCCCTCGCCCCCTCCACTTCTTTTGAGGCTCGGATTGCTCGTCAGCGTGTGCCATTGTGTTCGTCATAATTTTATGAGTCTAGTCATGTAATTTTTACATTTTATTTGAGTCATCATCATGTAATTTTTCCTTTATTTGAGTCATGTACCTAGGTTAGTAGGTTATCTACCAAAGTCTTGTGTCATTGTGTTGGTTTGTTAGGCTATTGGGCCCAACTAATGGGCTAGGCCCAGGGGCGCCCCTCCCTTAGAGTGCTTGGTCAACAGTTATTTAGTCAGGGTCATTTTCGTCCTATGAAAAGTCCAATGCCTATAAATAGGCCCCCACTCATCTCATATGTAACAACTTTTGCATGAATATTGAAATCCCGAATTCCAAATCCCACTAGACCTCTCTCTCATTATCTCTCTCTCTATTGGGGTGGATTCCCCTCTCTCTCTCTCTCTCTCTTCTCTCTCTCTCTCTCTCTCTCTCCACCCAAGGGGGGCTGCGCCCTACCCTCTCTCTCCTCCCCTTCCCAACCACCCCTCTCCCACCTTCCCCATTAAAGGCCTCTCCCCTTCCCCATAGCCCTCTTTACTCCACCCCCTAGTCCCAAGAGAGCTCCACCCAATCCCCACTCCACCCTCCAACCCCCAACTACCCATTTCCCTTCCCCAAGCATCACTCCACCTTCCCAAGACACCTCTTCCCATCCCCAAGACCACCATTGATCACCCCCTATGAAAGAAAATTTAAACTCATATTCCCTCCACCCACTTGTGCCTCCCTCACCTTCCTCCTCTCCCTTCAAGCCCAAATTCGTAGCTCCTCTCTCACCCACTGAAAACACCCCATTCCAGACCCCATTCTCCCTCTCCCACATCTTAGAACACCCCCTCCCAGTCCCCCTCACAACTAGGGGTCACTCCCACACCTATTCACCCCATTTCCGCTTCCATTTACCCCATTTCTCCCACCACCTTCCACCTACAGTTCGCAGGTTACAGGTGGCAGAAGTCCAGCGACTTGCAGAAGGTGTCACATCGTCATCCTGAGACTTCATAAGGCAATTCATACATCGTCCGAATCGTCTTCGAGTCAGCTTTCCAACGGCGGTGGTTGCATCATCGTCCAAACACCAAGCTGCCCGGGAGAGCCATTCTTCCCCGACTGTGCGAAGCTGCCCTGACAGGAGACCAGAGCCGGAGTGGAAGCTCGTCTGCGACGTTCCTGTTGGGAATCTGATCAAAAGTTCTTCAGTAAAAGTCTTCTACTTCGAGTCTTCTACCATCCCCAAGAATCAGAGTTCATTTTGGAGACCGGAGCTGAAAGTTATCAATTTTCTCCCCCGAGCGCGCGTTTCTGCTTCCACTCTGTCTGCACCGACCCTTCTTCAGTGTTCAGATACTACCAGACTACTCCGACATCATTTGGTATCCCCATCAGTTCGACTTTGAAGAAGACCCGTCAACGGTTCCAATGGCTCTGATGGCACCTGATTTCGAGCTTGGGAGCGTTCGTGGCACCCTCTGCTTCCTGCTGTTGGGAACCTGCAGCTGTCCGAACAGATGATCTGCTACCCTGTTCAAGCCCCTACCCGACCAGCAGCGGTACCAGAAGAAATCAAGAAAATTCTGGTGTCTTCCCGGTCTAGCTACGAAGAGTTTCCCACTGGTTTCGTCTTCAGTAAAAATCCAGAGTGGCCGCAGTGTCAAGAGAACTGACTGTCTGTCCAGAAGCGCAGAGAATGGTCAGAATCAGCTTCGGCAACCTTTTCTTGTTTCTAGCTTGATTTTCCCCCTTTCGCTTGGCCGGCTGAAGGCCCCTCCCTACGTGGAGGTAGTTTTGGCTGTATCAACTTAACCCCCACCCCGAGATCCCCCCTTGCAAGGGGTGCAGTTCATGTATTAATTCAGGTCGCAGGTTTGAAGCTCCGTCGACGCGGCATGCGGGTGCATACCCACGCCTCCCCGCTCGCCCCCGTCTCCGGCTGGAGTCGGCGTCTTCACGCCGGCTAGGTGAGCCTTGGTCCCTCCCTTGGCTGGTTTCAATTCATTGCTAGCAGAGTATTATTGCCATTGTTTCGTCGGACGGTGAATGAGAGCTCGGTCCTAAATTGCTAGTGCCGTAAGTGACCACCGCGGGCGAGTTGTGAGTGAACTTTTACATCCCACACCCTTGGTGTGCTGGCCGCCCATGATTTGGGCATCCCAGGCCCATTTGGAGTTCTCCCCAAGCTAGCCAACCTTTTGAGCCTCAAGGTCCCACCTCGGACCCTCTCCATCATCGCCGAGTTGCCTTCGGGCACTAATGTGCGCCAAGCGAGTGAGCTCGCTAGTGTGAGTCTGCTGCCCAACTTGAATGCTTGCAAAATAGGTCCAAGGGTGGTGTCACATCACTCTCACTTCCCCTCCCTAATAACTCTCTCCCAAGTCCCCACACCTCTCCATAACTCCTTTCCAACCCCAAGGTAGCTTCCACCACTCCCCACTCCACCCTCCAACCACCAACTACCCCTTTCCCTTCCCCAAGCACCCCACCACCTTCCCAAGGCTGAAGTGACTCCTCCCTAGGCCAAATTTAAATCTCCCTCCCTGCTGGACACCCCCTCTCACCTTCCCCATCAATCTCCCAAATCTGGAGATTTTCCCCTCTCCTCCATAGTCCTCAGGTCGCCCCCTTCCTCCTCCATTCCAACCCCCCCTCCCTTGGGCGCACCCAGCCATCCCCCTTCACCATCCCTGCCATTCCAGCAAGCTCAACCCCATCTCTGCCCTCTCAAACCCCCCAAGAGACCCTAACCACGTCCCCTCCCTCTCCCAATACCATCAGCCCTCCTTCCCTTGCCAACCCACCCCATTTCCCCCTCCATAATACCCCCATCCACAAGGAGTTCAGGTTCAGGTCGCAGGTAGTAGAAGACCAGTGGCTTGTAGAGGGTGCCACGGTGTCATCCTGAGGCTTCTAAAGGCGCTTCATATACCATTGGATTCGTCTTACTGTCGTCTTTGCAACAGTGGTGGTATCGTCTCTGTCTGAGTTCATGACTGCCAGAGAGAGCCATTCTTCTCCGACAGCGCTGGATAGGTCTGGTCAGCAAGCTGAAGCAACTTCCAGAAGCTCCCACGGCCACATTCTTGTGCTTCTTCAGGCTCCACTTGGCTGAGAGCTTCAACGACAAGTCTTCTTCCATTATCAAGAAGTGGAACCCCGTTCGGCATCCGGAGCTGTGTTTTCTCATTTTTCTTCCTCAGGTGCGCAGTTATATCCCCTCTGGGACTGAACCGACCCCTGTCCACTATTTGGGCTCTCCTTATCTGCTCTGACATCCTCTGGTGTCCCCGCAGGATTCATTTCGAAGAGGACGCAACAGCGATTCCAACAATTCCATCCACGCTTGATTCAGAGATCGGGAGCGCTCATGGTGGCCTCGTCTTTCTACTGTTGTGGTACCATAGCAGTCCAAACCAGAACTCAGGGTCCTTGTTCGCGGCCCTTCCCCGACCAGCACCGTCAACTAGGAAATTCCACAAAAATTGGACGTCATTCTGATCCAACCCCGAAGATTTCCATATTGGTCTCATCAATAAAAAATTTGGCAGTGGCCGCAGTAGCGTCAACTTCAACTGTCTGTTCCCTGTTCCAGAGAGCGGGCAGAACCGACGTCTTCCATCCGTTCGGTTACTATTTCAGCTTTTCCCCTCCCCTCCTGGCCGGCTCAAAGCCCCTCCATGCGGGAGGTAGTGTTTGGATGTACTTTGGCTTCCCCTCCCCTTGTTCCACCCCCTTGCATGGGGAGTAGTGTTGTAATCCCTTAAACAGGTTGAAGCTATATCGACGTGGCGTGCCGGAGCGTACCCACGCCTCCCCACTCGCCCTCATCTTCGGTCGGGATTGGTGTTCTCACACCGATCAGGTGAACTCTGGGACACATCCCTCGCTAGTTTACTTTTGCTTATTTAGTATTGTCACCTAGCTCCATCGGACGGTAAGCGAGCGCCCGATCTAAATTTCCCTCCAATTGAGTGGCCACCGCAGAGTGAGGTGAGAACGACCGTACAACCCACGCCTTTGGCATGCTGACCACCCACAAAATTGGGTATCCCAGCCCCTTAATGGGTCAGCCATAGCGAACCCAAGCCTCGGAACGTCAAGGTCCTGTTGTGACTCCTCTATTGATGATGTTGACAATAAGCCTTACTTCATTGGCAACAACTTATTTTGATTGATTGGCAATTGTTCATATTTTTGAAGAAATTGTCTTTATCAGATTGTCTATGTGTTCCATGCATTCAGAGTCTCTACATTACCTATTGTTGTGTTCGTGCATCATTCTAGCAAGTCTGCACATTGCTTGTAGACTACACAAAGTCTGCACATTCGTTGCTGGCATGTCTGTACATCGTCTTGAAGATTGCACACAAAGTCTATACATTCACATGCGTATGCAATGTCTGTACAGCCAATGCATCCTTTGATTTGAAGTCTATACAGCCTATGTTCTTCATACATTTTCAAGTCAGTGCTTGTTAAGATCCATCTTACTTAGCGTCTCACTTAGTGTCTCTGTGCATACCTTAAGGTTGATGCATATGGTGAGCATCTAGTCAGTGCATGTTTAGGTCTCATGCTATATTACAAAGTCTATGCATCGGTCAAGTCTATACATTGCATCGGTCAAGTCTGCACATCACTTCATGCTTCATATACTCAAGACAAGGTCTGTACATTCCTTGTGCATGCATCGTTTCTCAAAGTCTGTACAGCCTGTGCTCGCAAGATCAAGTCTGTACATCATCTTGTGCATGCATCATTTCTCAAGTCTGTACATCGTCTTGTTGACGGCATGTGTGTGCATCTCGCTGCTAAGACTGTACATTGGCCAAGTCTACACATCGCCGCTTGTGGTTCATTCGACTAAGTCTATACAACCTTCATTGGTTCATACGACCAAGTCTGTATAGCCCGTGTTCAGAAGCATTACAGAGTCTATACATCCATTAGCCGATATCTGGTGGCAAGTATGTACATCGCCCTGTGTCATGCACTCAAAGTCTATACATGCACACACTAAATTTGTGCATTGTGCTCTCATGCTTTAACACTAGGCATTGCAAAGTCTATACATTGCTGTCGCATGCACACTAAGTCCATACATTTATTGACGGCACGACTGTGCATCCACTTTCAATGTACACACCTCACTGCATGCACACTGCATTACACACTACAAAGTCTGTACAAGTTTTTAGTCTTAAACTGATAATTCTCTCCGACTGACTGACATGTACTTTTCATGAAGTTTAAGAATGGCACATGATCTGAGAAGGGAGGATGGCTCAGGATCATGACACGTGTAAAGCAGCAAGCCTGGATGCTGCCACGTGACCAAAATGTTGGGCGGGAAATGTGGAAGACACACGCCCTCCTAATTGTTACTGGTATAAAAGGAACACTTCTTCATCTGGAGAAGCGTGTGGTGAAGCTCGAGCAGAGAAAGTGAAGCAGCAGAGAGCCACCGAGAGCAGAGAAGAAAAAGAGAGTGATAGATCTGAGCAGAAACAAAAACAATCTGAGAAGAGAATCAAGAGAAGCAACCACACACCATATCATAGGCAATCACACAAGCACATAACACACCAGATTTTTAGGTGGTTTGGTCCTCCAGACCTACGTCCACCCCACACTCAAACCCAAGTGTGGCTTACTGCTGCGCAACATAGCTTGCGTCCACTGGGCCTTATAGCTTAGCCTACAACCGCTGAGCTTCACAGCTTGCTGTCCGAGACCTAGTCTCGCCCGCTGAGGAATTACAGCTTGACCTGTCCAGAGGATATACCTCTGCAACCGCTGGGGACTACAGCTTGACCCGACCAGAGGCAACACCTCTGCAAACTGCTGGGGACTACAGCTTGACCCGACCAGAGGTAACACCTCTGCAAACTGCTGAGCAATACAACTTAGCTCTGTTGAGAAACAGCTTGAAGAAAGGTTTCGAAAAACAAAAGACAGAATCAGAACGAAAATAAGAAAATCCCAACAGGGAATATAGCTCGCAATGAGCAAACTCAGCTCTGGTATCTGAACCAAGAGACTGAGGAACAATTTCTCAATAAACTCTCTGAAATCAACCTTCTCAATCTTCTCTTCTCTCTCTTTTTCTTCTCTGCTCTTCTCTTCTCTCTCTTTTTCTTCTCTGCTCTCGGTGGCTCTCTGCTGCTTCACTTTCTCTGCTCGAGCTTCACCACACGCTTCTCCAGATGAAGAAGTGTTCCTTTTATACCAGCAGCAATTAGGAGGGCGTGTGTCTTCCACATTTCCCGCCCAACATTTTGGTCACGTGGCAGCATCCAGGCTTGATGCTTTACACGTGTCACGATCCTGAGCCGTCCTCCCTTCTCGGATCATGTGCCATTCTTAAACTTCACGAAAAGTACCTATAAGTCAGTCGGAGAGAATTATCAGTTTAAGACTAAAAACTTGTACAGACTTTGTAGTGTGTAATGCAGTGTGCATGCAGTGAGGTGTGTACATTGAAGGTGGATGCACAGTCGTGCCGTCAACAAATGTATGGACTTAGTGTGCATGCGACAGTAATGTATAGACTTTGCAATGCCTAGTGTTAAAGCATGAGAGCACAATGCACAAACTTAGTGTGTGCATGTGTGGACTTTGAGTGCATGACACAGGGAGATGTACATACTTGCCACCAGATATCGGCTAATAGATGTATAGACTTTGTAATGCTTCTGAACACGGGCTGTACAGACTTGGTCGTATGAACCAATGAAGGTTGTACAGACTTAGTCTAATGAACCACAAGCGGCGATGTGTAGACTTGGCCAATGTACAGTCTTAGCAGTGAGATGCACACACATGCCATCAACAAGATGATGTACAGACTTGAGAAACGATGCATGCACAAGACAATGTACAGACTTGATCTTGCGAGCACAGGCTATACAGACTTTGAGAAACGATGCATAGACAAGACGATGTACAGACTTGTTCTTGCGAACACAGGCTGTACAGACTTTGAGAAATGATGCATGCACAAGGAATGTACAGACTTTATCTTGAGTATATGAAGCATGAAGTGATGTGCAGACTTGACCGATGCAATGTATAGACTTGACCAATGCATAGACTTTGTAATATAGCATGAGACCTAAACATGCACTAACTAGATGCTCACCATATGCATCGACCTTAAGGTATGCACAGAGATGCTAAGTGAGATGCTAAGTAAGACGGATCTTAACAAGCACTGACTTGAAAATGTATGAAGAACATAGGCTGTACAGACTTCAAATCAAAGGATGCACTGGCTGTACAGACATTGCATATGCATGTGAATGTATAGACTTTGTGTGCAATCTTCAAGATGATGTACAGACATGCCAGCAACGAATGTGCAGACTTTGTGTAGTCTACAAGCAATGTGCAGACTTGCTAGAATGATGAACGAACACAACCATAGGTAATGTAGAGACTCTGAATGCATGGAACACACAGACAATCTGATAAAGACAATTTCATCAAAAATATGAACAGTTGCCAATCAATCAAAACAAGCTGTTGCCAATGAAGTAAGGCTTATTGTCAACTTCATCAACAGAGGAGTCACAACAATCTCCCCCTTTTTGATGATGGCAACACCCTATCATATAGAATGGCAACACCCTGTCATACCCTATATGATCTTACAATGTAAAATATATTTTGATGAAAGACATGATTTGTTAGTCAGATTTGTCATGCAGATGCTATGAATGCATGCTGAGAAATGAAAACTAACTCCCTGCTAAGAAGATCTCCCCCTTTGCCATAACATGATGCATACACTCCCCCTTTGCCATAACAATGTATACACTCCCCCTGGAATTCATCAATCAGACAATATATTCTCTCCCTTTGCCATCAACAAAGAGGAGGTAAAGAAAGTGTAAGGGAAGAAGGATATCTGACTGGCATGCTGAGCAAGTAGTTCAGGAATTAAGCATTCTAAAGCACAGAGCCTTCAGTCATATGAATTTAGAAACTGCTTAGAGATTGAATTCTGGTTTGAAGGTTATAAAAGTTAGAGTTCATGCACTACAATCATTGAATGAGTTTGCTGTGCATGATAATAGCAATAAACCAGAATCACATTTGAGCATGAGAGATTCAGTTTCAAAGTATCTTACATTCTTAGACTTAGTAAAATTTGTTAAGAGATACCAGGTCATGTATTGAAATTAAACAATTTGACATACCTGAGTTTTCTTTTTGAAGAACAGCATTTTCAATTTTATTTCATTAAGGGCATTCAGGTACCATTTGTCTTTTTGCGTAAGGGTACACGTTTATCAGACGCCAGTACCCCTAGATACTCAACATGATGGACCATTCTGCCTATGTTCAAATTCAATAGGACTGATTTGCACCTTTTTGTGTGAGGATACACATTTATGAGACGCAGGTATCCCCAGGTACTCAGTGAAACCACCCTACTATTTTGACCATTTATACAGAGATAACTGATACACATCATGACATAAGTGTTATCCATTTCTTTGATGGATCACTCAGTTTCTCAGTGATTTACCAGTCATTGCTCTGCCAACATTATTTTTCAATTATTTTTCAAGGTTTTTTAATATTTTTCTTAGCTGTCCTTTATTTGTTTCAGAATGACTTGTTTAAGGACAATACACATACTTAGCCTTCTCTAACAGGATTTCAAGTGAGTTTTCAAATTTCAGATACAGTTAACTTTGTCTGACATATAATGAAATAAGGGTTGAGAGCTTTATCAATTATCAGCATTCTTATTTACTGATTGCAATCTTTAAACTCTAAAGTTTATAAAATTTAAACCATTAAGTCAGTCTTTAAGCAATTAAAATTCTTATAAAGGAAGAAGTCAGTTTTCTATTGCTTAAGAATTAGAACTGACTAACAGATTGCCATATTGTCAGACTCAACTCATTCAGGGTCAAAGGGTTTAATGAAATCAAGAGAGAAAAGAATTTGAGTTTCAATGAAGTTGATGACCTCTCTGAATTACATACAACACTCACCATGTCTATATGCATGTGGATTTGCAAATGAATGGGAAGAATTAGAGGAGAGAGAGCTTAGACATAGTCATGGATGAATGATATGCAATGAGGATCATGAGTGTGATCCCAATTGATATGTCATGAAGAAATATGAATGTTATGCATGCATGGTCTGGTGCAACATTCAACAACCACAGAGTTTTATTTAGACTACCAGATGTAAATCCAGATCAGAATTTTATTCAAACCACCTGAAAGTTTATTCATCATACTGAAATTTACACAAGCCAAGTTCTCTTCTAAGAAATTTGAACCTTCATCACTCAGTCCAAGTACATAAGGGATTTACTGAAGAAATACAAGATGGACAACCTCAAAGAAATAGCTGCTCCAATGGGTACCTCGACCAGCTTAGATACAGACCCTCAAGGTAAACCAGTGGACCAAAAGCTATATAGAGGTATGATCAGATCCCTTTTATATCTTACAGCATCTAGGCCTGATATTCAGTTTGCAGTATGTAAGTCCCAGCGGACGCAAGCTGTGTTGCGCAGCAGTAAGCCACACTTGGGTTTGAGTGTGGGGTGGACGTAGGTCTGGAGGACCGAACCACCTAAAAATCTGGTGTGTTATGTGCTTGTGTGATTGTCTATGATATGGTGTGTGGTTGCTTCTCTTGATTCTCTTCTCAGATCGTTTTTGTTTCTGCTCGGATCTATCACTCGAGTTAGTGATCTAGTAGATCTGCTTAAATTCTGCATTAGAGTCTCATTGTGATTTAAATTAGGCCATCGATCTATTCACCCCCCTCTAGATCCACACTTCGTGGTGACAGAGTGCTTCCATCTAACACAACAGGTCCCACTTTGGACCCTCCCCACCATCGCCCATTTGCCCACGAGCAATAGTGACCGCTACGCGAGTGAGCCTGCCCGAGTAATTTCATCATCAACGTTGTTTGCTTGCGAGTCATAGGTCCAAGGTTCATTGACCTTGTGACTACCACCCCAAGGTGATGTCACATCAAGTGGTATCAGAGTAAGTTCACAACTTGTCTCTCCACAAGTTGGTCCTAGGGCACATTTGCATTCATCTCCCGGTGCATCAACCTTGCCCACTAGCATGGCTACTTCATATTGGTCACATCTGTCCCACCCGGCCCTCCACAAGGGTCCGATTGACACCCCTTTGGACATAGTCCTATTTGAGGACCTTATCTTTGACGGGTACCACCCTAGTGCATATTTAGAGTGGGTGGAAAACATGGACAAATACTTTAAGAGGAATCCAATGACTGAATCCATGAGAATCTACCTTGCCAAGAGTCGGCTTGTGCGCCATGCCAAGGATAGGTGGCAGCTCATTGAACGCTTAAGGAAGGTTATGAGGCAAGAGCCTATTAACACATGGGAAAATATGAAATCCGAACTTAGGAAGGTTTACACTCCCCAACCTTCTCCCGTCTACTCAAATCACCAAAGCCCAAGGAGCACTTCAACTCCACCATCCCCACCTGGCCAACCCAAGACTTTAATTCACCAATTCCCTACAATGCAACCAAAACCCAATTACACAACCCACCTTACTCAAGTCCCTATGACCCCCACTTCCACCCCACCTCAACCTGCCGATCCCAGGGGCAAGAGACCCCTAACCAACCCGGTTCCCCCCATGACGACCACCACCCCCCAACCCAAAATCCCCCACCAAACCCATATCCCACAAGCCCCCATGGTCCCCACCACTACCCCTCCATTGTCCCCTCAAACGAACACCCCCCCAAACCCAATCAACCCAAACCCCGTCACCCAACCCACCTTCCACTTCCAACCTCAATCCTACCCCAACCTAGGCCACCACTATTCCCAAACCCAACCCAAGTTCAGCCTCACTCACCACCCCGAGTGCACCATGCCCCAACCATCATCACCCCATCCCCAAAAGACCTTCCCATTCCCTTGAGAAAGGAGGTCACACCCACTCACATAGGAGTAGTTGCTAGTCCGGACCCTCTCCCCACCCATGAGGAAACCCAAGTTCACACTAATGGTGAGGAAGAGCTTCAACTCTTTACCACTTCAAATAGTCCGGAACCTCAAGAACCAAAAACCTTTACAAATGGCACCATAATCTTAGATGGGCCTCTAGCTAGATGGCTAAAGAAGAGACCGATCCCTCCCATCACATCCCATGCCTACCTTCCCATGGAGCTAGACCTCCCCATAGTACCCTTCTCCCCCTATCACACCACAATCCAATCATCCTACCAAGTGGAGACCTTAGGGGACCTTCTCAAGGGCTTAGCATGGCAATTAGAGTTGACTGGCATGCTGACCCCCATGACCGAACAACCTAGGAGCCTTGACCTCCTACACCTATGTGTTGGGTCTATCACCTCAATATGCACCATTGGTTGCTACACTAGTGACCTTCTATTATTCCACCCCACACCCGATGAGCCCGACCTTCTCCTCAAATTGGAGCTTCTTATCTCGGGTAGAAAGCCAAGCCCTACCCTCATGGCCGATCTACCTCCCAAGAACTTTGGCCCAATTATTTCATTAGAGGAGCATGATCCACCATGTATGGACCTTGTGGACATAGAGTTCCTTCCTCTAGGAAGCCCAATCCATGACCCCTTTGATCCCTTCCAATGGGAGTCTAGTTACCCATGTGACCCACCCACCTTACCCACAACCCACCTTTCTCTACCCCAACCAACCATGTTGGACCAAGTCCACCTCTTCTAAGACTCGGGCCACACAAAAGGGAACCATCGCCATAGGCAACATATGCCTAAGAAGCAACGAAGAGCTCCTCTCCATAAAGCCCACCTTCTTAGATCCCTTTGACCCTTTCACTTGGAAGTTCAAAGGCCGTCCCACACCTATACACATGGAAGTCATCTTTGGGATAGGAGTGCATAAGTCTTGGCACAACACACCACTTGGCATGATTAGAAAGTCGGGTCCATTCATTCACATCACCCACATGTCAAGTAGGAAGCATGAGTGGTCCCTATTTGGGTGTAACGGTCCTCCCCAATTCAGCATTGGTCTTATATATGCTAGGAACCTTCATGGATGTCCGAGTCCTCCGGCATTCATCACACCCACGCATAAGAGGGACACCTATGGATGCCCCGGTCCTCCCAAATCATTCAAAGTCTTCATAACATCAATGCACGATAGGTCTATATGTGGTTGTCCTGGGCCACCTTTGCATACCACACATGTCCCACTCACACTGCATCATAGTATATGGCATGAGTGTCTAAGCAAGCACCAAGCAACGGCGGTGAGATTTACACAAGGCGGACAAAAGCTCGTGAGCGTTCCTTGGTACTCTAAGAAGGCAAAATTGGGGATGATGATATTGGAGTGGCTCTACCATTGGGTCACATCCAAATCGAGGGCACAAGGACTTGGACCTTCCTGAGTTCTGAGTGGCATTGGCAAACGTGCTTTTGGTCTGAACTTACCAAAGGATTCTGGGATACACCCGACTTTTCATGTGGCGGATCTAGTACCCTATGAGGGGCCCGTGGTGGAACCTAGTAAGCATCTCGAGCCTACACTTACCTTTGTGAGTGACACCACCGGAGAGCCTCCACATATCAGCCCGAGAGCACGACGTGAGCACATGAAGGCAATACTGGATAAGCAAGGTACCATCGCCAGGAAGAGGGTGTGCCCACGCTATCCTGAGAAGTGGAAGAGCCATCCCTCGGCTACGGACGCAGGGTTGAGTTGGGAAGACGTTCTTTGCCCGGATCCGCTTTGGTGTACTGCTACCCCGGTGGACCCATACTCGACGGGGTCAAGTTCTCCCCGCCCCAGGGGTATGATGGGGACATCCCCAGTCACTCCATCTTTTTCGAGACTCCGGTTGCTCGCCATCGGTGCATCATCATCTCCATCACTTAATTTTGAGCAGTAGCATGTAAGTTTAATTTTATTTGAGTCATAGATGTGTAATCTTTCTTTATTTGAGTCAGTTAATAGGTTAATGGGTCAGTTTGTTTGTCAATTGGGCCCAACTAGAGGGCTAGGCCCAGGGGTGCCCCTCCCTTGGACTTGTTTTGTCATTAGTGCATTTGGTCAAGATTAGTTTGGTCATATGGAATTATGTAAGTCTATAAATAGGCCCCCACTCCCCTCATATGTAACAACTTTGGATGAATCATTTGAATAGAAGAAAATTCCAAGTCTTTCTCTCCTCCACAAAGTTTCTCTTCTCTTTCCCTCTCATTCCTCCCTCTCTCTCTCTAAGGGGTTCACCCCATTCTCTCTCTCCTCCCCCTCCCAACCACTTTATCTCACTTCCCCTCCCTAATAACTCTCTCCCAAGTCCCCACACCTCTCCATAACTCCTTCGCAACCCCAAGGTAGCTTCCACCACTCCCCACTCCACCCTCCAACCACCAACTCACCCCACCACCTACCTGTAGACACGCTATTCCTGACGTCTCCTGAGAAAGTCTCATATCACTATACAACGCCCCGCGACGGCTTACGCGTTTTGAATCACTTGAGTGCTTCCTTTTCTTGAGTCTTCTTCCGCCCTTTTCGACATCCGGAATCATCTTGTCACGGCATTCGGACGGCATCAGCACTAGTCAGACGCATCAGGAGGTTCCGGAACCAAGAAGGGTGTCTGCCGGGCGGCCGCCAACGCCTGAACTGAAGACCCGGGTGGGTCTTTATGGGGGTGTCCAGGCCCCTGGACGCCCCCATTCTTTTAATTTCTTTTTAATTTATTTTTCAAAGAACAAAATCAAATAAAAAATAATATATTAATGGAGGCGTCCAGGCCCCTGGACGCCTCCATAAAAACAAATATAAAAAATTAAAATGCCAGCTTTGGCATAAAAACAAAACACAAAATAAAAATAATATATTTATGGAGGCGTCCAGGCCCCTGGACGCCTCCATCAACTCCCTCACGGGCGCCGTCCACCGAACGATGGTTTGTCGTCTGTGAAAAAAGCCAAATTATGGAGACGTCCAGTCAGCTAGACGCGCCCATTTCTGAATCACGAGACGCCGCTCACAAAACCACGCGTTGTGCCAAACTGCGTGCGGCCGTCGGTGGGGTTCGGTGGACCTGTTTGAGGCATCCGGGGCCCTGGACGCCTCCACAAAAATATTCAGAAAAAATAAATAAAAATAAAATAAAATATTAGTTCGGCCCTGATGGAGGTGTCCAGGGTCCTGGACGCCTCCACCCTCCGGAGCCCTATAAATAGAGGCCCATCCCCTCAGTTCTGGAAGAGCTTCTAAGAGATCCGATAGGCTGCTGGAGCCCAGAGGCTACCGGAGTCATTTCTAACCCGTGGGGTCTTTTGTAGGTGGGGGTTCTGCCGGCTTCTCGGGTGCCCACGCTCGCGAAGAGGAAGGTCGTCTTCATCCACCGCGCTTCCACGTCGTCCCTACGCTGCCGGAGCTCCGCCGGATTTCACCATCGGCACATCCAATAAGCCAATCCTTTCCTTTTCTTCGTAGTTCTTTTGCATTCATCATCTCGCATCCTCTATCCCCCTTCATAAGGTCGCCTCTTCTTATATACTTCTTGTATCCATCATCTCATTTTCCTCCTACTCGAGTCCGAGAGGGGTTTAAAAGATAACACCAACCAGGTGTGTGTCTTGCCATCATTTCGTTATTTTTATCGCAAGGATTTGAATACTACACCTTCATCTTTCTAATCCACTCGTTACTTATTTGTCGTTATTTTGCAAGGGTACCCAAGGAAAGCCCTCTCCGTCGGCCGGCCGAAGGGGAAGGAAGAAGCATCCCGCCATCTCCCGCTCTTGAGGTAGGCGCAATCACTTTCTTTATTTTGGGATCTTTTGGCCCCTGGCGATCACATCTTGTTCTCGAGGCCGCGGCGAGTCACTTCCCCAATGGCCGTTTTTAAATTCCCGTTCTTATATGTTATATCCTTATTTATTCATGTTCTCGAGGCCGCGGCGAGTCACTTCCCCAATGGCCGTTTAAATTCCCGCTCTTATATTCTCTTTATATTCTGTGATATTCTTATCTATTCATATTCTCGAGGTCGCGACGAGTCACTTCCCCAATGGCCGTTTAAATTCCCGCTCTTTATATTCTCCTTATATTTTGTCATATTCTTGTCATCTCATATTCTCGAGGCCGCGGCGAGTCACTTCCCCAATGGCCGTTTCAATTCTTGATATTTAATTTCTGCACCATTCCCGTCCCCCCGTGGCCGCGGCGAGTCACTTCCCGCTATGGCCGTTTAACCCCCATATCTTGCTCTATTACATTTGTCCCGCTTGCCCCGCCGGAGCAATCTCCCGTGGTGGCCCCTTCTCTTTTCTCTTATTTCTGTGTTGCAGTAAACAAAAGAGGAGCCCGCGCACTCCGCGTCCTCTCCGCTCCCCGAACCGCGTGACGTCGCTCACAGATTGGCGATCACGGTGGGACATCTACTGCTTCCTTTCGGCTACCCTTGCAAGTTCGGCACCATCCGTGCCTCTCCACCTTGGCGCCCGCGCGCGCCCCCGTTGTGCTCACGGCAGCACTATCAGTTTTGATTGATTGTTTGTTTATTATATGTCTGTTATTTCTGTTGTTTTTCCGCTCCATATCTCTGTCAGCATTTCATTGCATGCATCCATCCCTCTTTTCTATCCTTTCTTCATTTTTTTGAGGATCACCCTTTCCCGGTGAAGGAAGGACTCTCCGTTTGGGAATTCCTCTCAACGGACTAGAATCTCCTACACTGGGACCTCCGTAAGTCCCCGACATCGAAGAATCTCCTCTTCGTTCACTGGGCTGGTTGTACCATTGAAGTTCCCCGGAGTTAGTCATTTCATTCGTGGTGAGACGAGAGACCCTAGCTGACACGGCGGTGAAACAAAAATAAACTAGGGTCCCTATTTTGTGTGAACTTCGGATCTCGCTAAAAACACAAAACAAAATCATCAAAATCAAAACACAAAAAAAAAGGCGTAAAGGCATCCACTTGTTTGATAATCTCTGCTACCTGCTTGCTAGTGTATGTTTTTGCGTTCTGGGAAAACTGTGAGCATGGCTCCAAGTCTTTTGAGGAGAACCACCGTAATCGTGGTTTGTCAGCCGACCCGCGAGTCTATGCTATGGACTCGGGTCCTTCTCATGAGCCCTCGCATGAGGTGCAGGTTATTGCCGGGGACACATCCCCACCACAGGATATCTCTTCCTTACTAGGCGTCCTCGCCAACACGGAGCTTACCTCTGAACAGCTCCGGGCCTTCCAGGCCATTCTGAAAGGCAAATATGTTTCCACCACGCCCCAGGAATCAACTCCAGCCATCGCACCTCTCCAAGAGTCCGTGCAGGCCATTCCATCTCCTTCATTGGCACAAGCCATCCAGTCTCTCTCGCTTCAAGGACAAGCGAGCCAACAACCACCCTCATTCCAGTTCCCGTCACAATCTCAAACTCCCGTTGTTCCCCACACACCGCTTCAGCCAGGGCCAACTGTCGGCGGTCCGACAGCTCCCTCTCATTCCGGGTTCCCCCCTCAAGTCTCCGGGAGACCATTTCTCCCCCAGTGGCAAGTGCCACCTTCACCTCTAGAGGAGCTCGCCCAATCGCTCCTCAATAGGTTCAATCGCATGGACGAGCAGTTCCAAAATCTGAGAAGGATGGTGGACGTGAAAGCCACCCCGGAGGTTACTTTGCCAATCCTTCCCGTCATTCATCTTCTTCTCTCCGAAATGCCCACGTACCGCAGATACAATGGTACCAGCAATCCCTTCATTCACCTCAAGGATTTCATGTATGAATCCTCCTATTGGCAAAACGATCAGAGGTCCCTGGCATACCTCTTTCGGAGATCATTGGATGGTCCCGCGCTAGAGTGGTTCTATTCTTTGGAGCCCCGCGAGGCCGAGAATTTTGAAATAGTCCAGAGAAGGTTCTTGCAGAAATATAGGGATAGGGTCGGTCCCTCACTCTCCATTACCAACCTAGTGGCTGAAAAGATGAAGCCCGACGAGGATTTTGTCCGCTATGCTGATAGATGGAGGTCTCTGGCAGAAAGAATAAGGGATACCCTCTCCGAGCCCGAACAAGTGAAGATGATTGTATCTAATGCAACCCCACAGTTCAGACACATCCTGGCCATGAATAAACTTACTACAATGGAGGAACTCTATGAAAGGGCCCGGTACATCCAAACCCAGTTAAAAGACTCCCCCATTATGAACATGTTTGAGTCACCAAAGCCCAAAGTGGTCAGAAAGACAGGCACTGGTGTCCCGGGCGGAGCCACAGAAGGGGTCGTGACAAATGAGCAAGTGGGTGCGGTCAACAATGCCAACTATGCAGTCAACCCAAGGCCTCCACAAATGCCCCGACTTCCCCTCCAACCAGGTCCTTTCCCTCTTCGTCCTCCACCCCAAAATAATCAACCCCAGGATAATATGCCTCCATTACGTCAACCCCAGCAACAACAACCACCGCTTCAGTACAACCAAGTTCCACCCCCGGGGAACTATGGTCCCCAACAGCAACAAAGGAGGCCGCTCGGTCCCAAGAGAGCCTACTCTCCACCATTGCCAGAAACCTTAGCAGACATTTTTAATGCCCTCATGGCATCAAACCAACTCGCCCTACCCAGAGAAAGGCCCGTGCGGCCCCCAAATGTTGATACCTCCAAATACTGCGTCTACCACAGGCAGCCAGGACACACAGTAGATTACTGCTTCCATTTCAAAGATTACATCCACGATATGAATGATGAACATCAAATAGATTGGGATGAAATGAGACGATACGTCGCCGCTCTTAAGGCTAGGAGACCTCCTCATAGGCCACAACAGCAGTTACAACAGCAGCAGCAACAGCAGCAACCACAACAACAACAACAGCCTCAGCAGGTCCCACAACAACAGCCCGACATGGGCATAATCCAGAATCCATTACCGGAGCACCAACAGCCCAATCATCAGGTTAACCCCATCTCCTCCTTCCCAGAAGTCGGGAGAGAGCAGGTGTGGCACCAGGAAAGTACCTCCATTCTTTCTACCGCTAATCCTATCATCACGTAACACCCTTGCCTTGCCCGGGTAGCACCTCTCTCTCATCAACCCGCGTCAGTATCGCCTTCACCATTTCCACTACAATTACGCCCTCTCATCCGTACCCCGATCCCCTATCAACCGACACTCTCCACTACGCCTTCACACCCTCTCATCTTCTCCCACTCCCCCACTTTACCATCCACCTCTACCACATTTACCCCTACGCCTTCTAAACCCCTTATCATCCGTCAACCATACATAACCCCGTCTTTCTCCACCGTATCGCCACTAGTGCCTTCAAAACCACTCATTATCCATCACCCACCTCAAAATCATTGTCCGCTTCAAGCCCTATCCACTTCTACTTTGTCTCCACCTCCACCTTCCAGACCCCTTATCCTTCATAACCCGCGCAATATCCCCTCTACCTCCACCATGCCTCCACCTAACAAACCCCTCATCAGAATCCCTACTCCCGTCATCACCCCTGCTTCATCAACCATTCCTCCACCACTACCCCTCAAATCCATGTTAAAACCCACTACTACCCCCACAGAGGTACAAAAGCCGCAGGCAATGGTGCTCCGGAGTGGAAGGATGTTCCACAGGGTTTTCCCCCACAACAGTCAGAATCCTGAGCAATCTCAGCCAGAGAAGGATGATGGAGAACAACCAGAAAGAGCTATCCCTGGAACACAGTATGATCTATTGAAACACTTGGACAAGACACCTGCTCGGATCTCCATCCTGGAGCTACTTAAAAGATCCACATCCCACCAGGCGGCCTTGATGGAATATCTTCAAAAAGTCATGGTTAATGAAGACCTCCCCGTGGAGAAGATTTCGACCGTCCTGAGCCCAACCGACACACAACCGGCCATCATGTTCCACAACTACGAGCTCGCTCTCAAGGAAGCTCGAAAATATGCACTGTGCATTTCAATAAAAATTAATGGGGTACCCATAAACCCGTGTCTTGTGGACACGGGTGCGTCCATAAATGTGATCTCCATGGACACCCTTCAGTTGTGTGGGGTCAACGAGGAACAAATAAGACCTTCCTCGATCACGGTCACGGCTTATGACAATAGCAAAAGGCCGCCACAGGGGATGATTATTCTGAAGGCAGAACTAGGCCCCATGTCAATTCCCACAGAATTCCATGTCCTCGACATGGACCCCACATTCAAGGCTATACTAGGTCGCCCTTACATCGAAGCCATAGACGATGTGCCTTCCACCAACCATCAGTGCCTGAAGTTTCCTTACAATGGGAGGATTATTAAAGTGGTCAGTACACCGGTCTTTCACACAGTGGATGCTATCAACATCTCTCTGCCCTCCGTTTGGCCATCTCATCGGCCCATATTGTCATTGCTGGACGTGCGTGATCTATCTCACGTTCCACTAGCACCAAAGGAGCCGGTCAGGGCAACCACAACATCATATCTCCCTTTTCACTCCAAAGGGTGGGAGATTATGAGGAACATTGGCTGCCAATAGGGTAAAGCTCTGGGCGCACAATTACAGGGTATGCTCAAACCGCCAAAGGAAATTAGGCCGAACCGTAGGTTTGGCCTAGGCTTCAAAGGACCGTTCAGGGCGGATTGGAAGCCCCTCACATGGACTCTATCAAACCACTTCAACAGAGGGCCTGTTGTTCAGATGGGAGATTACCCACGAGAAGCATATGGGAGATCACATGTTGTATATTTGGCTGAAAAATGTCCGAGGATCACCAAAAGAGGCAAGATCAAAGATCCGGAATGCGAGTGGAACAAATGGTTCGACATACGGGACATTTCCGTTGCACTGGAAAGGATGTTCTCGTCTCCACAGCTTGAAGGACCACCATTGATCTCTGAAATACCAGAGAATATTACCACTCTTGTCAAGGTTCCAAACTATCCTCGTCCTCGCCAGAAGGACCCTGTCATCGACGGATCTTCATCCGTCCTCAACATTGCCGTCGACGGCTCATTAGCTGCCATCTTCTCCATCCACTCGTCTCAGCCTTTGCTGATATCGCCTTCCTAGGCCAGACAATTGTCTGATGATCTTCCCAGGTCCCCTTCTTTGCTTACATACCTACGCGGGCTTCTCAACCCGCGCCAGGTCTTCAACCATGATCTGCTCTATGAGCCTCACAATTCTCTAGCCATAACCACTTTTCTCTCTCCTCCAATTTCTTTTCACTGCTTTGTCATTAAAAATAAAAATGAAAAAAAATATCAATTTTCAAACTCCCCAACAACACATCTTCGTTGAGGAAACCTCCTACATCTCCCACGGGTGCATACCGCTCTGCGGACCACCCGTCCAAGGTCCGATGAGCGACCTTTTCTACCCCTCCTCTGAGGGGTCTTCTCCTGTACATTCTACACCATCCTCTTCGTCTTCCTCTTCTTCTGTAAATATTGTCAGTTAATCTAGGAATGATAGGTCAAGGGTGGTACCTAGGAAGAAATCCAAGGGTAGGCAGATCCCTCGTCGATTCCTTCTGGATTTAGCCGCCAGATGTCAGGCCCTTCTTGCCATCCCCCAGTTGTTAGAAAATCCCATCCAGCTACCGGAAATAGAATGTGAGGGCGACTGTGCATTTGATGAAGGGTATGGAGTCTACGAGATCACGAATGAAGAATGCCCCACTGAAGATGAGGGTGAAGAATATGAGGATGCGGCCGGCGCATATGCTAGTGGAATGAGGAGATTCGACGAGCCGTCCACCGCCGTAGAAGAATCCACCAAAGAAGTCAACTTGGGAACTGAGGAAGACCCTAGGATCATCCTCATAAGCGACAATCTACCACCCTCTGAAGAAAAGGCATTAATTGATGTTCTCAAGGAATATAAGGACACGTTTGCATGGAGCTACGAGGATATGCCGGGTCTAGATTCAACCCTGGTCGAACACCGTTTAACCTTAAAACCAGGGTCCATCTCGGTAAAACAAAGGTTAAGGCGTTTCCACCCTCATGGCTTTGAAAATGAAAGAAGAGGTCGATAAGCTCCACAAAGCCAGGTTCATTAAAGTCGTCCTTTATCCTCAATGGGTGGCGAACATTGTCCCGGTCATGAAGAAAGATGGGAAAGTCAGAATTTGCATCGACTTCCGGGACCTTAACCGCGCGTGTCCAAAGGATGATTTTCCCTTGCCTCACATTGATGTGTTGATCGATAACACGGCAGGTTATGAGACCCTCTCTTTCATGGATGGATTTTCAGGATATAATCAAATTCGTTTGGCAGAAGAGGATCAGGAAAAGTCGTCATTCACTACCCCTTGGGGAACATATTGTTACGTGGTCATGCCGTTCGGATTAAAGAATGCTGGAGCTACTTACCAAAGAGCGATGATGGCCAAAATTCATGACATGATGCACATATATCTGGAAGTGTATGTGGATGACTTATTGGTGAAATCAAGGACCAGGATGGAAGAAGTTTTGGCTAAGGTCTTGCAGAGGTCAAGGGAGTTCCAATTGAAAATGAACCCGAAAAAGTGTGTGTTTGGTGTGTCATCGGGTAAATTGCTGGGGTTCATTGTGAGTAAGAGAGGGATCGAGATAGATCCCGACAAAGCCAAGGCCATCAGGGATATGCCGCCTCCCAAGAATTTGAGGGAAGTCCGAGGTCTAATCGGGAGGTTACAGTTTATTCGTCGGTTTGTGTCCCAACATTCACAAAGGTGTAGACCTCTCTACGAGTTGACCAAGTCAGGAGTAGAATTCCACTGGAATTCTAAATGTCAGAAAGCTTTTGAAGGGTTGAAGGAATATCTGGCTAGTCCACCCGTTCTCATTCCACCTAAACCAGAAAAACCTCTGATCCTTTACGTCTCAGTCTTGGATGACTCCGTGGGAGCCGTCCTCGCACAAGCTGATGAAGAAGGCAAGGAACGGGCAACCTATTACTTGTCCAAACTTCTCAATCCCTGTGAGCAGAAGTACACCGTCATGGAGAAAACCTGTGCTGCCCTCGTTTGGGTAGTGCAGAAATTGAAGTACTACTTCTTGGCTCATGAGGTCCATTTGATTGCTCGAATGAATCCTATCAAATTCCTTCTGGAGAAATCCATCCTTACGGATAGGCTAGCACGCTGGCAAAGTTTTCTCTCTCAGTTCGACATCACCTACATCCAGCAAAAAATGATTAAAGGCTATGCCATAGCCGAGCATCTCGCTCACCATCCTCTTCCCAAGTTCGATCTCGTCCAATCAGAGTTTCCAGATGAAGAACTAATGTCCGTCAACCAATCAGATGAGCCAATGTGGATGCTATATTTTGATGGAGCTCTGAATTCTCAAGGGAGAGGAATCGGCATCGCCCTCCTGTCGCCTGAAGGCCTCACATTCCCATTGGCGTACCAGCTCAAATTTCCAGTCACCAACAATATAGCCGAATATGAAGCTCTTCTAGCTGGCCTAGAACTCGCCCATTCTTTTCGTATCACTGAGTTGCGAGTCGTAGGTGATAGTCAACTCATCCTTCGCCAGGTGCTCACTAAATATCACACTCGTGATCCCAAACTCAAGCCATACCAAGAACTCACTACTGCCTTTGCCAAACTATTCACAAAACTAATCTTTGTTCATGTCCCTCGTCATCAGAATATTCTCGCCGATGCCCTCGCCTCATTGGCATCATCCATAAGGTTCCCTCTAGGAAGATGGTTTGAGTCCATTTCCATCTACAAACTTCACGCCCCTGCAATCGATGATGCTTCCTACGTAAACATCAAAGACAGGATAGCAAGGAAGATCCTGCAAGAAGATATCCGTGAGAAGAGGGAAATCATGTTGGCAGAGGCCGAAGAAGAACTAGCTGATGAAGAGAAACCTTGGTTCTATGAAATCGTCAAATACTGCCAAGATCAGTCTTATCCTGAAGGGGCCACCACAGAGGACAAGAGAGCCATAAGGAGGGTGGCTTAGAAATACACATTGGTTGGAGGTCTACTCTATAGGAGGAGCCTTACTGGTATTCTGTTAAGATGTCTTGGTGACGATGAGGTTTGGAAATGTGTAGAGGAGACGCACTCGGGTGTGTGCGGTGGCCACGTGAATAGTCAGATGCTCGCCAAAAAGATCATTCTGCAAGGCTTTTACTGGCCCACTATGGAAGAGGATTGTGATGTCTATGTCCGTAGGTGTGTCAAGTGTCAACTTCACGCCGATAAAATCCATTCACCATCTTCCTCACTTCATCCAATATCCTCCCCGTGGCCTTTCTCCATGTGGGCATTCGACATCATTGGTCCCCTAGGTGATCCCAATTCCCTCACTAAGCAGAAATCGTTCATCCTTACTGCGACGGAATACTTCACCAAATGGGCCGAAGCCGAAGCTTACGCGGAAATCAAGGCGTCAACAGTCTGCAAGTTCATCATGAAGAACATCCTCGCCAGATTCGGCATCCCAAGTACGATCGTCACCGATAATGGGCCACAGTTCATTTCTCAGGACCTACAGGACCTCTGCAAAAGGTACGCAATTGCATTGCATCATTCATCGCCTTATTACCCACAAGGTAACGGCCAAGCGGAGGCCACCAATAAAACATTGCTCAAAATCATCAAAAAAGCCTGCGAGTCTAGTAAGTTTTCAGACTGGCCAGAAAAGCTTATCGAAGCTCTATGGGCCTATCGCACTTCAATCCGTACCCCCACCAGGCAGACTCCATTTGCCCTTACTTATGGTATGGAAGCGGTAGTCCCGTACGAGACTCTGATCCCTTCTCTCAGGGTACAATTGGACGAGGAATTTCCCCTCGACGATCGTCGTAATTCACTCCTCGCCCAGTTGGAACTCTTGGATGAGAAGCGACTGGCCGCTGCCGAACACGCACGTGTGTATCAAAATAGACTCGCTCGCTTTTACCAAAAGAAAGTCGTTGAGAGAAAATTCAAAGTCGGTGAGATGGTCGTAAAAAGAATTTTTGTCAAACCTGGAGGGCCGCGTTCTAAGCTCCAACCCAATTGGGAAGGACCATTTGTAATTCAAGCCGTGTACCCCGGCAACGCCTACAAGCTAATCAACGCCGAAGGGACCGAGTTATCCCACCCTTGGAATGGGCTTTATCTTAAGAAATACTACCCTTAGCACAAAATAAAAAAAATGATGAAAAGATAAAAAAACATCAAAAACAAAGAAATATCGAAAACCACTAAAAATATGAAAAATTCAAAATGCCGATGCCTGGCAGTCACCATGTAGTTAAGTCCCTACATCTAACCTTCATGTTAGAATAGGGCCCATTAAGACTTGGTAGGCACCGGGTCTTGATTTGCCAGAACCGTGGAGATCCCTGTCCGGCCACGTCGGCCTATGCTCGCTCAAAGGAAGCTAACATGTGCTCACTTATGTATTTTATTCAAAAAAGTCGGTAGCATCACCTACGGTGGGACCCCACCCAGAAGATCTCCGGAAGCTGTAATCTTTATTCTTTTCTCTTCGACCAAATGAGACAGTCGGCGCCCTTAAAACGCTGAGCATGAGAAACTGAAACTCAAACCCTAAAGGTAAGAGTAGGATCCATTTCCTCGAGCATCGATCAGACCACGAGAAGAGGACAGTGTCCCCGCAGGCATACAAAAAGGGAGCCCAAAAATGTCAAACGACTATATCTCCCTCACAAAAAGAAATACAAAATCAAAATCAAGAGAAAAGCCTGGTCGTGACCGTGCCTGTTGCGATAAACGAAACCCCTCAAAGCAAAAGTCTGAATCCACAAAAGGGGCCGTGGAATGTAAACGCTCGAGATTTGGTCCGAAGTTGTCCGAAAGGAAAGAGTTAATGGGCCCTTATTCGCTCGCCGGGTTAACGGCTTTGCCGGTCCTCTCGGGAGGTGTAACGACCCGAGAATCCGATTACCGGGAAGGCCCGATAACCCGAGACTCGCACCGCCACCCACGAGCCCGAAGACTCGGAAGGGTTAAAAGGATGGTGTGGAAACTACACAAGCATCACAAATAATTGCAGAAATTAAACAGTTATGATATTAAGCAGGAAATGAATTAACGTTTTACATGGTCCACAATAAAATAACAACAACAGCAACAGTAGTCCACGACTAGTACAGTGACAAGAAAGAAAAGTACAGCTACACGGGGCATCCCCCGGCTCTGACCTCTGGCACTACCTCTGGGCACCCGCACCACGCTTCCGCTGCGCTCCTGACACGCTCCCCGAAGGTGGCGCCTCACCTGAAACACGGTGAAAACACGCAGGGAATGAGTCTCGGAACAAGACTCAGTAGGGATCACTCGAACCCTACCTCGAAAAACGAGAAACCACTACTCTAGCGGTAGAAAGGTACCTCGGAAAGGAAAGCCCTGTACTCTACAGAACTAGACCCTAACGGCACGCAAACCGACACACGTGCCACGGTACGAGAAGACCGAAACTCAACGGTCGAACCGTCAAAACCCGAAGGTCGGAAACACACGACTGACAGTCTGACACTCCGTACTCAACAGGAGTACCACCCACTAGAAGCACAGCCGGTAGCGTCCCCTGACGTCTTACACCGCACCGCAGGTGAACCGCCTGACATGGTAGGTCCTACCCGAGGCGCAAACACCGTACAAGTAACTACAACAAGTGACTAGCTGGGGTCACGCCCGTCGACGTGGGTCCAACCGCCCCCAACCACGTGTGCACACACAGACCGCGCGTCCCTGGTCTGGCCCTCTGACCGGTTTTCCCCTCAGCCGGACTCTGGCTGCAAGACGTGGGGCCCAACGGTAACCGGTCCACAAACCGTCTCTAAAGGTCAGCCCGTACACCACTCCCTGGTGCGACTAGCACACGCGTACTAGTAGGCTACGACTAGTGGAGGGTCACAGAAGGAGTAGACTCTCAAGTCTCGGAAAACAACGGTGCAACTGCAGGTACGAGGAACGCTCCTTGTACCAACACCGACGCACGGTGACCAGCTGACAACAACATCTCCCGGTACACTCTGTACGACGAGAGACACACCGACGCAACCCGTACCCTTGAACGGTCCACACTGGGCCGCTCAGGGATGTGCGGTCACACAGGGACCGCACAAGGATTAGAACGGTCATATCAGGACCGTTCCACCCAGGGTCCAAACGACGGATAAACGGCCAACACAGGACCGTTCAAACAGATGTGCGGCCAACTCTTGACCGCACGTGGGTGAGGAACGGTCACCTACTGGCCGCTCGTCTCCCAACGGTAAAAAGCCTGGACGGTTAGTCCTTAGCCGCACTTGGGGAAGGGCGGCTACGGCTTAGCCGTTCAGGTGTTGTGCGGTCAGGGCCAGACCGCACATCCAACCATAGCGCTAGGGGATGTACGGCCAGCACCTGGCCGTGCAAGGGGTTATGCGGTCAGCTCCTGGCCGCACATCCCAGAGCACTGCACAACGGTCACAACCAACGGTCAAAACCCTTGGGGTTGGGCGGTAGCTGTGGGGCCGCACATTAGGATATGCGGTCCCACGATAGACCGCTCAAGCCCACTGCGCGCCAAGCCTCACCCAAAGCGCGCCGAGCCGATGAACGGTCCGAACGGAACCGCATAGGGGTTGTGCGGCCACTGGTTCGACCGCACATCGCTCACCGGCGAGAAAATGGCGAACCTCACCGGAATCGCCCAATCGGCCTCAAAACAAACCCCACGGAGGGGGAAATGGCGAGAGAAGAACCCCCAAGCCCCCTAGCATGCTCCTACGCCCTTAAACCGTGAAATCGGGGCTCAAAACGATGGATCGGACGAACTCACCCCGCGGCATGATCGACCCTTCCCGGCTCAAAATAAACCCCTCTCGACCTCGTCTCGAGCTGAAACTCACGGGGAAGGAAGACATGAGGCTAAGGAACGTCACCCTACCTCCGGTCCGCGACGAAACGCTCCGATCCGAGCTCGAAGTCGCGAAGAACGCCGCTAGAATCTCGCCTCTCCACGCCTCCCACGCTCGCCGTATGCCCGCACGATCGCCACCACGTCACCCACGTCCTCGCGCCGTCGCACCGCCGCCGTCTGCAGCCGGAACGGGGGTCGGCACGGTCGAACGGGAGAGAAGGAGGGAGAGAGCCGGCCACGGTCGCGTGAGGGAGAGAGAGGAAGGAAGAAGAAGAAAAGAGAAAAGAAGAAAAAGAAAAGAAAAGAAAATGGGAATATATAGAAAATCCGATTTTTCGGAAAAATACCGAAAATTAGAAAAATACATTTCCGGAATCCTCGGAACGCACCGATCGCAACGGTACCACTCGTGCCTCGGGGAACTGCCCGGTTCGCCCGCAGCGAGCGTCCGAAGAAAAAGCCGAAACACACACCGGAAATCGGAAAACACGCGCGGAAAAAGCAGCGGAACGCCTCCGGGCCTCCGAAACGACTCCGGATCGCGCCGATCCGAACACGAAAGATGTCCGAAACGAAATTTCGGACACAACGGAGCCGGACACTCCGAAAACCAGATCCGGGACCCATGAAGAAGGATCCGAAAGGTCCGGGATATTACAGCCCTCCCCCCTTAAGGAATTTCGTCCTCGAAATTGAGAACAACCCAAGGGGAAAGAAGAGGAAGACTCACTCAAACAGATACGGGAACTGCTGACGCATCTCGTCCTCACGTTCCCACGAAGCCTCACCACCAGAGTGTCGTTGCCACACGACCTTGACCAAGGGAATAACCTTGTTCCGCAGGCGCTGCTCTCGCCTATCCTCCACGCGGATCGGAAACTCTGGGAGAGAAAGATCTGGAGTCACCTCAGGCCAAACGGAAAACTCGAGCACATGAGAGTCATCGGGCATATACTTCCGCAACATAGAGACGTGGAACACGTCATGCACCGACGCCAACTCAGAGGGTAACTGCAACCGGTAAGCAACCTCACCGATGCGCTCCACAATCGCGAAAGGACCAATATAGCGGGGACTCAGCTTCCCACGCCGTCCAAACCGCATCACCCCCTTCATCGGAGAAACTCTCAAGAACACATGATCGCCCACGGCGAACTCGAGGGGCTGCCGCCTACGGTCAGCATAGCTCTTCTGCCGACTCTGGGCCGCCAACATGTTCTGACGAACCAGGTGCACAACATCCACACATTGCTGCACCAATTCCGGTCCCGTCAAAACACGCTCACCCACCTCAAACCAATCAAGTGGAGTCCGACAAGGACGCCCATACAATGCCTCATAAGGAGCCATGCCGATGCTCGAATGAAAGCTGTTGTTATAGGCAAACTCCACTAACGGTAGGTGATGAATCCAACTCCCCTGCCACTCCAGGCAGCAGGATCTCAGCATGTCCTCCAAAGTCTGAATGGTCCTCTCAGACTGACCATCTGACTGCGGATGATACGCCGAGCTAAATGCCAACTCCGTGCCAAGAGCTCGCTGGAAACTCCTCCAGAATCCAGAAGTGAAGCGCGGATCCCGATCCGACACGATCGAAATGGGAACCCCATGCAACGGCACGATCCGCTCCACATAAAGACGAGCCAACCTAGGCACGCTCCAGCTGACTTTGACCGGTAGCAACCGCGTCACCTTCGTCAGCCGATCCACCAGCAACCAAATACTGTCCTGCCCAGTCGGGGTTCTGGGCAACCCCACCACAAAATCCGTGGTCACATGGTCCCACTTCCAAGCAGGAACATCCAAGGGCTGGAGAGTACCGCCTGGTCGCTGATGCTCCGCCTTCACCTGCTGACAGATCAGGCACCTGGCCACAAACTCGGCCACATCTCTCTTCATGCCAGGCCACCAGAACTGCCTCCGCAAGTTCCGATACATCTTCGTCGCACCCGGGTGCACAGTGTACCTGCTCCCATGAGCCTCACGTAACACCGCACGACGAACCTGCTCCTCCGCTGGGACGTACAGCCTGCCACGAAACCTCGCAGCACCGTCCTCGCCGAGCTCCACATCAGCCATCGCAAGAATCCGGGGCAACTCAGGGTCCGCATGCTGAGCCTCTGTCACCTGACGACGATAGCAGGAGTGACAGTCAGACTCGCAAGCACTGCCAACCCTGGCTCCTGGGGAATCTTGAGCCTGAAAGATACTTCGGGCACCTGTTCCCAGAGCCTCCACTTCCTCAGCATCAAGGTACTGATCACGACCTTCCTACTCAAGGCATCGGCGACGACATTCATCCTGCCCGGCTGATAAGACAGGGTGAAGTCATAGTCCTTCATGAACTCCATCCAACGCCTCTGTCTGAGGTTCAGATCTCTCTGCGAGAACACATACCTCAAACTCTGATGGTCAGTGAACACCTCGAACTTCTCACCGTACAGATAATGCCTCCAGATCTTCAGCGCGAAGATCACTGCCGCCAACTCAAGGTCATGGGTAGGGTAGTTCTCCTCATGGGGCTTTAGCTGCCGAGATGCATAAGCCACCACTCTACCATGCTGCATCAGAACAGCACCCAATCCGACGCCGGAAGCATCTGTACACACCACAAAACCTCCCGATCCAGAAGGCAAAACCAACACCGGAGCCGAGGTGAGCAATCTCTTCAGTTCCCTAAAGCTCTGCTCACACTCCTCGGACCAGACGAAAGGCACATCCTTCCGCGTGAGCCTCGTCATCGGGGTCGCAATGCGGGAAAAATCCTGGATAAACCGGCGATAATAACCCGCAAGCCCCAAGAAACTCCGGATCTCCGTCACCGACCTCGGCCTCGGCCATTGCATCACAGCCTCGACCTTGGCGGGATCCACGGAAATGCCATCACCAGAAATCACGTGCCCCAGAAAGTGCACCTCACTGAGCCAAAACTCGCACTTGCTGAGCTTCGCATACAACTGGTGATCTCGCAACGTCTGCAGCACCACACCCAAATGGTACGCATGCTCCTCAGCAGACCGCGAATAAACAAGGATGTCATCCACGAAAATGACCACGAACTGGTCCAAATACGGGTGGAACACCCTCTGCATCAAGTCCATGAAGGCTGCTGGGGCATTGGTGAGCCCAAACGGCATCACCAGAAACTCATAATGCCCGTACCTCGTACTGAACGCAGTCTTCTCCACATCGGACTCGCGAATTCTCAGCTGATAGTAACCGGACCGCAAATCAATCCGCGAGAACACTCGCGCAGACTGCAGCTGGTCGAACAAATCATCAATCCGCGGCAACGGATACTTGTTCTTAATGGTCACTTCATTCAGCTGCCGATAGTCAATGCACAGCCGCAGACTACCGTCCTTCTTCTTCACGAACAACACGGGCGCACCCCAAGGGGAAAAGCTCGGACGAATGTACCCCTTGGCCAACAGTTCCTGCAACTGCGCCCTCAACTCCCTCAACTCAGCGGGGGCCATACGGTAGGGAGCCTTCGCCAAAGGTCCCGTACCAGGTACAACCTCGATCACGAAATCGATCTCCCGCTGGGGAGGTAATCCAGGCAACTCCTCAGGAAAAACATCGGGAAACTCGCACACCACCGCAATGTCCTCGACATTCGGCTCCATCCGGTCAGACACAACCACTGACGCGAGAAAACCCTGACAACCTGAATCAAGCAATCGACGGGCTCGAATAGCAGAGATAAGAAATCGAGAAGAGGCGGAACGGATACCTTGGAAATAGAAGGTCCTCTTGCTCGGATGTTGGAAGTAGACCCTCTTCATCCCACAATCCACCACCGCTCCATGAGTCTCGAGCCAATCCATGCCTAGAATCACGTCGTAATCCCGAAGCTGCAACGCATACAACCTGCCTGGCATACTCCGCCCATCGATCCACACCGGAACCTGGTCGAAGCAATACGGAGTGACCATAAAGTCACCCGAAGGCAACTCCACAGCCAAATCACAGGACAACTGGGTCACCGGCTCCTCGACGCTCGACGCGAAATCCTCCGAAATGAACGAATGAGACGCGCCAGAATCAAATAAAACCCGAGCCGCACAACCCAAAATCTGAACGGTACCTTCCACGAGCTGCGACGCCACTGCCTCTGCCCTGGTCAAGTGCGTGATCTGGCCACGAGCTCTCTGCCTGCCTCCCACACTAGCTGACCTGGGTAGCGGCGGATACTGTCCCTGCTGCTGCTGCTGCTGGGAAACCTGCTGCTGCGGCGGCCTCTGAGGACAGTCACGCGCCATATGCCCTGGCTGGTCACACCGAAAACAGATGATCGGCGCCGTGCACTGCCTGCCTGGGTGGGTCCCACTACACCGTGGACAAGGTCCTCGCGATCCACCCACCGATCCCTGTCGCTGCAAAGGAAACGGCTGCTGCACACTGCCCGATGAAGCCTGCCCCTGATCTCTGGACTTCTTCTTGCCGAACCCCTTCTTGAAGAACTTTTTGACCTTCGTGCCAAAGGACGCAGATCCTGTCACCGAAGCTGCCGATGCCGGTACTCCTGAACCACCCGACGCAGACTGAAAGAAACCCTGCTGCTGAGTAGCCGACTGCTGGCTGCGACCTGACACAGACTGCCCCTGGCTGATCGGTCCTCGAGTCCTCTGCATATCCATCTCCAAGGAAATCGCAACACGAGACGCCGTCTCGAGATCAGTGGCCCCATTCGCGATCAGATGGTGCCTCAGCTCCAGCCTCAAGCCCTGCACAAACTGCGTCGTCCTCACCCTCTCATGCTCCATGATATGAGGTGCGTACCGACCCAGCTCGACAAATCGGGCCCTGTACTGCAACACGGACATGTCACCCTGCACCAGCTCCAGAAACTCCCGCATCCGCTGCGTAGCAACAATATCTGGACAGTACGTACGCTCGAAAGCACTGACAAAGTCATCCCACTCGATCTGCTCAAGCGGACGAAGCTGAAAGGACGTCTTCCACTCGGAAGACCACCACCTCCGAGCCGTACCCTGCAACTGGTTGTAGGCCAACACCACTCTGTCCTCGACAGCACTCTTCGCAGAACTGAACACCCGCTCCATCTCATCAAGCCAATCACGAGCCGCATCAGGGTCTGCCTGGCCGCTAAAGTAAGGTGGATGAAACTGCATGAAATCCCTCACTGCTCGGCCTGGCCCACCCCTGACTGACGAGCCCTCACCGGCCTCTCCGCCGAACTGCTGAGCCATGAGATGGTACATGCCACGGAGAAAACCCTCGGCCCCCGGAGCCCTCGCAGCATCCGCGGCCTCGGTAGCTCCCGGAACTCTGCTATGCTCCTCCTGGTCCCTCTGGACCCCCTGCTGGATCTCCTGGCCTCCAGCCGACTGCCCCTGCTGAGAGCGAGAACTCCTCCTCGGCGCCATCCTCGCTCCTTAAGCACAAGACAGAAAACTCAGAAACGGAAGGTCAGAATAAAACACGCGGTGCCCAATGCCAGCGTCACATGTACATCATCGTTGTGGACTAGTGGACCACTACAATTACCTATGATTCTCATGTAATTCCACAACCGCGCTCTGATACCAGCTGTAACGACCCGAGAATCCGATTACCGGGAAGGCCCGATAACCCGAGACTCGCACCGCCACCCACGAGCCCGAAGACTCGGAAGGGTTAAAAGGATGGTGTGGAAACTACACAAGCATCACAAATAATTGCAGAAATTAAACAGTTATGATATTAAGCAGGAAATGAATTAACATTTTACATGGTCCACAATAAAATAACAACAACAGCAACAGTAGTCCACGACTAGTACAGTGACAAGAAAGAAAAGTACAGCTACACGGGGCATCCCCCGGCTCTGACCTCTGGCACTACCTCTGGGCACCCGCACCACGCTTCCGCTGCGCTCCTGACACGCTCCCCGAAGGTGGCGCCTCACCTGAAACACGGTGAAAACACGCAGGGAATGAGTCTCGGAACAAGACTCAGTAGGGATCACTCGAACCCTACCTCGAAAAACGAGAAACCACTACTCTAGCGGTAGAAAGGTACCTCGGAAAGGAAAGCCCTGTACTCTACAGAACTAGACCCTAACGGCACGCAAACCGACACACGTGCCACGGTACGAGAAGACCGAAACTCAACGGTCGAACCGTCAAAACCCGAAGGTCGGAAACACACGACTGACAGTCTGACACTCCGTACTCAACAGGAGTACCACCCACTAGAAGCACAGCCGGTAGCGTCCCCTGACGTCTTACACCGCACCGCAGGTGAACCGCCTGACATGGTAGGTCCTACCCGAGGCGCAAACACCGTACAAGTAACTACAACAAGTGACTAGCTGGGGTCACGCCCGTCGACGTGGGTCCAACCGCCCCCAACCACGTGTGCACACACAGACCGCGCGTCCCTGGTCTGGCCCTCTGACCGGTTTTCCCCTCAGCCGGACTCTGGCTGCAAGACGTGGGGCCCAACGGTAACCGGTCCACAAACCGTCTCTAAAGGTCAGCCCGTACACCACTCCCTGGTGCGACTAGCACACGCGTACTAGTAGGCTACGACTAGTGGAGGGTCACAGAAGGAGTAGACTCTCAAGTCTCGGAAAACAACGGTGCAACTGCAGGTACGAGGAACGCTCCTTGTACCAACACCGACGCACGGTGACCAGCTGACAACAACATCTCCCGGTACACTCTGTACGACGAGAGACACACCGACGCAACCCGTACCCTTGAACGGTCCACACTGGGCCGCTCAGGGATGTGCGGTCACACAGGGACCGCACAAGGATTAGAACGGTCATATCAGGACCGTTCCACCCAGGGTCCAAACGACGGATAAACGGCCAACACAGGACCGTTCAAACAGATGTGCGGCCAACTCTTGACCGCACGTGGGTGAGGAACGGTCACCTACTGGCCGCTCGTCTCCCAACGGTAAAAAGCCTGGACGGTTAGTCCTTAGCCGCACTTGGGGAAGGGCGGCTACGGCTTAGCCGTTCAGGTGTTGTGCGGTCAGGGCCAGACCGCACATCCAACCATAGCGCTAGGGGATGTACGGCCAGCACCTGGCCGTGCAAGGGGTTATGCGGTCAGCTCCTGGCCGCACATCCCAGAGCACTGCACAACGGTCACAACCAACGGTCAAAACCCTTGGGGTTGGGCGGTAGCTGTGGGGCCGCACATTAGGATATGCGGTCCCACGATAGACCGCTCAAGCCCACTGCGCGCCAAGCCTCACCCAAAGCGCGCCGAGCCGATGAACGGTCCGAACGGAACCGCATAGGGGTTGTGCGGCCACTGGTTCGACCGCACATCGCTCACCGGCGAGAAAATGGCGAACCTCACCGGAATCGCCCAATCGGCCTCAAAACAAACCCCACGGAGGGGGAAATGGCGAGAGAAGAACCCCCAAGCCCCCTAGCATGCTCCTACGCCCTTAAACCGTGAAATCGGGGCTCAAAACGATGGATCGGACGAACTCACCCCGCGGCATGATCGACCCTTCCCGGCTCAAAATAAACCCCTCTCGACCTCGTCTCGAGCTGAAACTCACGGGGAAGGAAGACATGAGGCTAAGGAACGTCACCCTACCTCCGGTCCGCGACGAAACGCTCCGATCCGAGCTCGAAGTCGCGAAGAACGCCGCTAGAATCTCGCCTCTCCACGCCTCCCACGCTCGCCGTATGCCCGCACGATCGCCACCACGTCACCCACGTCCTCGCGCCGTCGCACCGCCGCCGTCTGCAGCCGGAACGGGGGTCGGCACGGTCGAACGGGAGAGAAGGAGGGAGAGAGCCGGCCACGGTCGCGTGAGGGAGAGAGAGGAAGGAAGAAGAAGAAAAGAGAAAAGAAGAAAAAGAAAAGAAAAGAAAATGGGAATATATAGAAAATCCGATTTTTCGGAAAAATACCGAAAATTAGAAAAATACATTTCCGGAATCCTCGGAACGCACCGATCGCAACGGTACCACTCGTGCCTCGGGGAACTGCCCGGTTCGCCCGCAGCGAGCGTCCGAAGAAAAAGCCGAAACACACACCGGAAATCGGAAAACACGCGCGGAAAAAGCCGCGGAACGCCTCCGGGCCTCCGAAACGACTCCGGATCGCGCCGATCCGAACACGAAAGATGTCCGAAACGAAATTTCGGACACAACGGAGCCGGACACTCCGAAAACCAGATCCGGGACCCCTGAAGAAGGAACCGAAAGGTCCGGGATATTACAGGAGGTTTATCCCCTACACTCTTCCTTCTCCTCTAAAGATGAAGGTTCGATGGAGTTTCTGAAGGGTGAAAACTGCCCAGGATCTGCGACCTTATTTTAATATACATATATGGTTGCCTACTTTGAAAAGCAAAAGCTATCGCTGCGAAGGAGTCTCCGTGTTTCTGGCTGGTCAAGACCCCTGTTTACCGCCTTGATGTCTTCTTGTTTAACCTCGGGCTTAGGCCAATGCAAGCGCGTCACCTATGGGTACGACGGCGTCTGATTCCGGGTCAGCGTCGCGCGGTTGGTTGTTAGGGTTCCAGGGTGTTCCATCATATACCATTTAGAGTTGTGAGGAAACAGACGCGGGTCGGGTAAATCATTTACCTCGAACACCTTTTGGGTGAATCCCTGTGGTCGGAAGCGACTAGGAGCCTAAGCATGGCATGACGGTATTGTCATCAGGGTAAGTCTTAGCCGACGGGATCATCATTCGAGGAGTCTAGAGGCCCAAATCAACCTAGATGTGCACTTAGGATACCTGGGAGGTTAGTAAGAAACCCCTGTCTCACGTAGGTTAGGTGCCATTTGGGTGCTTGCCAGGCGTTAGCAAAAAAAAAAATTGAAATGATAAAAACAACAAAAAAATGGAAAAGAGAAAATGTACATATTTGCAAACAAAAAATATTTTTTTATGATAAAACAAAAAAAATGCCAAATATAAAAAAGAAAACAAATCAATTTTGCATGATTGCATTTGCGTGCAGCATCTCACTTTTAATACCGCTTGCATTCGTGTGCTTGCCTGTCACATTTATCATCACCGCATCTTTCCCTTGCCTTCGTTAAATAAAGGCTTGGCCCCTTGACCAGTTATCAAGGACAGTCACAGTGACCATTTGCTTATTGAGCAAGGGGCCAAGTCAGAACAGAAATTCTGATTTGTTTGTTTCAGTGATGTGTGCAGGGATTCAGGCAACAGAAGCAAAGGTGAAAAACAAACAAACCGAACCTTGTATTTTATTCCAAAAACAAAAAAATTACATCAAGTTCCGCCCTCTCTCTCTGCATTACTCGTCCCACTACTCTCCGGGCAAAACGCTCTCAAAGGTGCTACCCAACTACGAAAAGCGGTACTCCTACCGCTCTGTACTCCCCTTCCTATTCCCACATCCCGGCGTTGATCCACGGAAGCAGCAGAGAAGCTACCAACACGAAAGCCACGCTCTCGTGCTCTTCGGTAGCGCTCCTCACCATCTCTCAGCCACTGTTCAGCAAGACCAAGGCTGATTCGGAGTTCGAATAGTTGGGCCTCCATGGCCCTTCGTTCCTCCCTTTCAGTCAATCTGTTGGCTCTTTCTCTCTCTACGTCTCTTTCTTTCTCTGCACGTTCTCTCTCGCGGTCTTCCCTCTCCAACTGGAGAGTGATCCTCAGTTCCACGGCATCCCTAGAGGAGTCGTCATCAGGATGACGCCGCAGTTCCCTCTCCAGTTCTGCTATCCTAGCCTCCTTCTGCGCAGCTTGGGCAAGCGCTTCTTCCGTCTCCTTTTCCTGCCGAGTGTACCATCTCAGATACGCGATAAGGCGTAAACAAAGAGAACTCAACACTGAAACTTTTACCTGTATACAGAGCATCCCTTCTGCCTCCGCAGCACGCTGCGTGGCGTGAGCAAGTTGCTCATGAAGCAAGTCAAGTTCTGAGGTGGGAATCCACAAGCTGGAAGAGGCACCACCTACTCCCATCGCTGGGGAAGCCGCGCCAATCTGGGCATGCTACGACCGCGTGAATTAGCAGCCAACATCTGGAATCTGGGATTTAATTAGGAACGCACTGTACACCTACCAAGGCGCTCGTAGCTCCGCGGGCATCGCCCAACTGTTGCTCCATCTCTGCCAAGCGAGTTCGTAAATTCGCTATCATGGTATCACGGATATCCTGCAGCCATACAAGTCAGCATTTCCACCAGAAAACCAAAAAGGAGAAAGAAGAAAAGAGAAAAGGGGAAACCTACCTCCACAAGTCCCCGGGGTTGGAGCCGCTCTGCGTACTTTGTCCTATATAGACGCAAGTAGTCCTCGCTATCCCGCGCCTGCGATTCTACAATCGTGCCACCCCGTTGCCAGTCTTCGTACTGTTCGGGGAATCGCACGCGCCAGTCAATGCAGGTTGCCGGTCCTCGCGTCTCCCTCCCGACACGAGGTGGCGCGGTTGTGTCCACCCATTCTTGAGCCAGTCCCAAAGTCCTCATAACTAATCGTAGCCGAAGCGGCTCGATTTCATTCAGGCAGTGCATCCACAATTCCCGTCCGAACCGGGCACGACTTGCTAGAACCCACGGCTGGTCGGCATCGACCATGTCTGAGTAGGGTCTCCAGTTTACCATCGCTGCAGGGAACTCCTGTAGCTCCCGCCTTAGCACCATCAGTTGGTAGGTTAGGGGTGCCGCACTCATGATGGGTTCCCACCGCCTGGCTAGCGGCACCATCGCGGGTCGCCAATGCCGAGCTCTCCCCATGGGGAGGTAATAATAGCTCCATAGCTGCTCGGCGCAGGTCATCAGTACCTTGCGAAAACACAAAAAAAATACAAAACAAGCAAAACCAAAAAATACCTGGATGAATGGTGTGAAACCACTCACAGTCATCTCACGATCCGTTTCTTGGAATAGGCCTGCAAACAAGTGTGCCAGCATGGCGGCTCCCCAGGCATAGTACCCTACTCTTTCAAGGTCTGACAGCAGCTCCAGGAAGCAACATTGGATACCGTCCCCTTTCGAGCTCAGTACCAATCTCCCCAAAAGGAAGAGGAGAAATCTCCTCAAATCTATGTTGCATCTTTCCCAGTTGCCGAAATCTGTGCAGTACACGGCACGGCATCCTATTTCCATCCTTTCCATGAACTCTTCTGAGGATTCATCGTCCCGCCGACGAGTGTCGGTGAGCCCTAATGCATCCATGAGGGACGCCCTAGCTACCGACCTATTTTTCCGACCATCTAGGTCCAAACCCAGTAACTTCTGGGCACCTTCTCGGTAGTCCGCGTAAGTGACTCCGGTCACTGCCTCGCCCTCCACCTTCAGGCTTGTGATCCGGACCACATCCTCCAAGCTGGGCACCATGTGCCCCCAGGGCATCAGGAATGCCCGACTCACTGGGTCCCATCTCTCACACAAGGCTTGGATCAGGACCAGGTCGAGCTGGATCGGCTCGATCCGAAGAAGGTGCCAAATCCCATCACGTCTAGCCTCGCCTTCTGAAAATCTGGGAGGCCCCTGTATGCTGCCACTACCAACTCCCATGAGATCTGTGATTTCATCACACTCTACGCATACAGGAATGGAGAGGAGGTTTGGTCAGAAGAAAGGAAGAAAGAATGAAAAAAGGGCAGGAAAACTTGGCTTACGAGTTGTGATTGGGCCCTTTCGCTGAAGTGCCCTTCAAGGTCGAAAGCCTCCTGGAACTACTACCACTGGACCTGCTTCTCTTCGAGGAGTGGGAAGATTCGCCCTCCATCCAACTCTCGGAATTTTGAACTCCTCCTCTCCCGTGAGAACTTGTGCTCCTCGAGTTAGCTCTCGATATACCTGGGAGGATAAAAGGGACAAGAATTTATAGAAATGGAAGGAGTGCGGGCCAAGATTGCCTCCATCACCTGTAATGATAGCCCTCGCAATGAGGCACCTGCCATGCGGTCCCATGTGTCACTTCACCGCTCGCACAGGGTGATTGACTGGACGAAGAATATGACGACTAGCCCCTATGTTGTCTAGGGATACCCTATCATGTTTTGGAGGACGTCCGCAAAATTTGACACAACATCGGGAAAAGGAACTAGGGCCGTCATTATTGACTTCGACGGCAGATTCCCGTGGAAAATGGTCACAACAAGACGCGATTCTCCGCTTGGGGCGGAGTCTCGACAGACCCATCACATGGGAACAGTGCAAAGGAGAGAAGTGTAGGGAAGAAGGAACGCACAAGAGAACAAACAAACAGCAGAAAATCAAATCACTCCATTCATAATTCTACATAAGCTGTCAAAAACACTACAATCATAAGAGAGGTGGCGGGTCCACTAGCTCGCCAATCCTCACCATCACTCATCTCTCTGGGCGCTCTCCTCCTCTCCCCTGAGGTGCGGGTCCCTCAGAAGCCTCCTGGATCCTCGTGCAGCAGCACCTGCCTCGCCTCTTGGCGCCTGCTCCGCAGCAGTGACTCGCTGCTCCTCCCCTGGCGTGGCGAAGAAGCCACTAGCGGCAAAGCGACCGGACTGGCGGAGTCGCTCCCCGAACTCTCGCGCTCTCTCGTAGCGCGTCTCCATCCCTCCTAGCCTCTGCACGACGGCCTGAAGGCCCAGCTGGAGCTCCCTCACTTGGGCCTCCAAGGCCCTCCTCTCGGTCTGATCCCGCTGTCGCTCGGACCTTCTCTCGGCTTTCTCTCTCTCTGCCTCTCTCCTCATCATCTGCAGAAGAACCCTTAACTCCAGGATGTCTGGAGAAGGTCTCTCCTCACCACGATGCCGCAGCTCCGCTACAGTCGCCACCCAGGCATCACGCTCCTCTTCCGCCCGGGTCGCGCGGGCCACCGCACCGGCAAGTTGCTCCCGGAGGGAGGCAATCTCGAGAAAAGGGGCCGAGGAACTGGAAGATCCGCCAGCCACTCCCACCGTCGCTGTCTGCTGGGCACGCTGGAACAAAATAAACAACGGCCGTCAGTGAAACTCCAAAATCTGAAGTTAAAAGTGCGGCACGTAACTTACCAGGAGCGACAGCTCATGTTGAGCGACGGCCAGCTGCCGCCTAGTCTCTGACAGTTGGGCGCGCGAGCCGCCGATGCCACGCGTGTCCCCAGCTTGGGGAAGCCCCGCGTAACTCTCTCTCTGCCGCCGCAGGAAGTCGGCGCTGTCCTGCACCAGTACACCCCCTTGCTGTCCAGGGAGACGTACGTGCCAGTCCTCGAGCCTCGCCTTGCCGCGACTCTCCCTCCTGACGCGGCTCGGCTCGTCCGCACTCGCCCACTCATCGGCCAGGCCCAGGGTCCTCGCCATGTCCTGCACCAAGAAAGAGGGCCCACATCATAACAAAGAACGCGTCCCCTGTCTAGGACGCGTCCATCATTTGAGTGCAACACTCGCCGAACCCTTTCCCCCCTCGCGCGGCTCGCTTCAAAACTCAAAATGGATAAAAGAGGAAGAGATCGAGGACCTACCAGACCGTGTTCACCTCCCTCCGCGACATCGGGCCCCTCGGGTCCCTCGGGGGCCCGAAGCGGCCCTTCCTCCTCCATGGACGCCGTTCCGTGCTCTGGCGTGTCCCTCCTCGGGCGACGAGTTCCTCGTCCCTCTCCACCTTCACCATGATCGGGCCCACCGAACTCCATCAATCAAAAGAGGAGGAAGACGAGAAAGGGGGCAAGCGAGTTTCGGCGGAAGGCGGGCTCGTTTGCGAGTAAGGCACGGGAGAAGAAAGGCCACCCGACGCTTTAAATTTGAATTCAAGGACTAAGACACGTCCTCGCGCCTGGACGCGCCCAAAAGGAGGAGAAAGGAAACAGAATCCCCCCGTGCAAAGCGTAGTTCCCCGCTGTTCAGGGTAAGGTCTCGTGGAGTGTGCCTCGAAGGGCAACTCAGTGCAAAGAAAAAAGTGTGGGAGAGAGAAAAGTACACACAACACAAGAAAGTCATTTTCATTTCATATAATAGCCGAAAGTACATCATACAGTGAGAAGGGTGATGTGTACAAGTAACTCTCTAACTCTCACCATCACCCTCCTGGTCATCTCTCTCCTCCCTCCTCCGCCGGGGATCCCTAGGGGGCCTCTGCGAACTCTGAGAAGCCGTGCTCGCCTCGCCCTGCGGTGGCACTCCAGCCTCGAAGGCGCGACGACGCTCCTCGGCCGAAGAAACCAGATAGATGCCCATGGAAAAAGAACCAGACTGACGAAGTCGCGTCCCGCGTTCCTTCGCCCTCTGGTACCGCTCCTCGCTCTCCCGTAGCCTCCCCTCCGCCGTGCCGAGACTCAATCGGAGCTCCAGCAGCTGGGCCTCTAGAGCCCTCCTCTCGGTCTGATCCCGCTGTCGCTCCTCCCTCTCTCTCTCCCTATCCCTCTCCCTCTCTCTCTCCACGCTCTCCCTATCCCTCTCCCTCTCCTCTCTCTCCCTCATCGCCTCTCTCCTCGACAGCTCGAGGGCGATCAGCAGATCCACTACGTCGCGAGGAAGCTCCTCAGCCTCCCATCGCCGCTCCTCCTCTAGCTTCGCAATCCGGGCGTCGCGCTCTGCCACCCGAGCATCGCGCTCCTGCTCAGCTCGAACAGCACGCGCCAGGGCCTCCCGAATCTCGGCCACCTGTCAAAGCACGCATGCACCATAAGAGAACAACAGTGATAGAAGGAAAGCAGCCAGAAGAGAGTCAAGGTCAGGCAAGCACTCACTCGAGCCTCGCGGTCACGCTCGGCCTCCTCAGCCCGAGCCACCGCATACGCCAGCTGCTCCTGGAGGGCAGAAACCTCCGGAGGAGGGCCCCGCGAACTAGAACCCGCTCCACCAGCCATCCCGGCTGTCGCTGTCTGGTGGGCCCGCTGAAACACAGAGCAAACGACAGTTAGAGGCTAAGTATCAAAATCCAGGTCACAAAAAAATGCATCGCATAAACTCACCAGGATCTCCAACTCCTGTCGGATGGCCACCAACTGCCGCCTGGCGTCCGCCAACTGGGCCCGCAGGTCGGCGATCATGTTGTCACGAGCATCCTGCATTGCACATAAGTTAGTGCCACATGCATATACATATAGAAGGGTGAAGCAGTTTCATTTCACTTACCCCTGCCATACCACCAAGGAAGAGGCGGTCCCCGTACGTAGCCCGGTACCGTCTCAGGTAATCAGTACTGTCCTGTACATGGGACACCACTGGGACCCCGCCCTGCTGCCAGTCCTGGTACTGTGCTGGGAAGCGCGTACGCCAGTCCACAATCTTCGCCTTCCCCTTGGTCTTCCGCCCGATGCGGGCCGGCTCATCTACATCAACCCACTCCTGGGCTAGCCCCAACGTCCTCATAACCAGCCTCAGCCGAAGCGGCTCGATCTCGTTCAGGCAATGGACCCACACGTCCCGCCTGAAACGAGGAAGACCCGCTACAACCCAAGGCTGGCCAGCGTCGCCTATGCCCACGTAGGGTCTCCACACCGCCTACATCACCATACATACATCATATTAGTTACCATTCAGTCACATGCATAAAAATACAAAAAATCATACGCATCATACCATGGCCTCGGGATACTCGCTCAGCTCCCGACGAAGTGACGCCAGCTGGTAGCTGTGGGTGCCTGCAACCACGACGGCCTCCACTGCCGCGCCAGAGGCACGGCCCTCCTGTTCCCATGCCTAGCCCTCCCCATCGGGAAGTAGTAATAGCTCCACACCTGCATCCATCATACATCATTAGTACAATAATTGCATATTTAACTGTCGGTAAATGCATAAATAAAATGTGTACCTGGAGAAAAGGTGCGAAGCCGTTGACTGTCGTCTCCCTCTCTGAAGTCTGGGAGAGATCAGCAATCAAATGGGCAAGCAGAGCCGCTCTCCACGCGTAGTGCCCCACTCTGTCAAGGTCCGCCAGGATCCCGAGGAAGCGGCAGTGGATGCCATCCCCCTTCGTCCCCAGCAGAAGGCGGCCCAGGAAGAAGAAGAGGAACCTCCGGAGGTCTAGATCCACTAGCTCCCTCTCGCTCGGGTCCTGGGTGAAAGCTGCACGGGCATCTCCCTCCAGTCGTGCCAGAAACTCCGCTCCAGTATCGCTAACCCGCTGGCGCGGGTCGACGAATCCGAGCGCCTCCATAATCTCCACTCGGCCAACTACCCTGCTGTCTCTATCAGTCACGCTCATCTCTAACCACAGCAGGTCTAGGGCACTCTCTCGGTAGTCAGGGTAGGTAACCCCACTCACCGCCTCTCCGTCCACCCGTAGCCCGGTGATCCGAGCCACGTCCTCCAGTGACGGCACCATGTGCCCCCAGGGCATCAGAAACGCCCGGCTCGGCGCGTGCCACCGCTCGCTCAATGCCTGGATAAGAGGAAGGTCGAGCCGAAAGGGCTCGATCCTAAGGAAAGCTCCAAAGCCCATGGCGTCCACACGCGCCCTCTGAAAGTCTGGCAGCCCACGGTATGCTGCCACCACTAAGGACCAGCTGATCCGGCCCTTCATCACGCCCTGCACACCACAAAACCAACAAAGAACACATCAGCATCATGAATAGTAATAAACAATAACACTGTATATACTACTTATTTATTTATTTTATTTTAATTTTTTTAAAAAAAATATTTATGTTTTTGGAGGCGTCCAAACCCTTGGACGCCTCCTTTACATTTTCTTCATTTTATTTTTAGAAAAACCCAAAATCAAAAACAAAAAAAAATAAAAAAAATAGATATATTATTTTGGAGGCGTCCTACGTACTGGACGCCTCTATATTTTTAAATCCTATTCTATTATTTTTTGTAAATGAATAAATAAATAAAAAAGAAAAAAAGAAAATATGGAGGCGTCCAGGCCCCTGGACACCTCCTTCCCTCACCACCGGCGTTCTCCACACAGCCTCTCGTTCGCCCTTTTAGCCCAGTGAACCAATAGAATGGAAGTCTAAAGAGCTTACCGGGTCGTGATCGTCCTCTGCCGCGTCGCCATCATCTATTGCAGCCTCTACGGCCAAAAGAGGAGCCTCCTCCTCCGCGGCAATCTCCTCCGCCACAGTAGCCTCCTCGGCATCGTCCCTCAGCCTCCTCGGACGACGAACCCGTCGTTTGCCCTTCTCTCCACCCTGGCTCGGGCGTCCTTGCTCCATTGGGACGAAGAATGGGTCGTCTGGATTGACTGGGTCATTTGAATGAACAGTAAATGAGCAAAGGGGGGGAGGCCCCCCCATATATATAGAACTCACTTTCTTTGGGGCGTCCAGGTGCCTGGACGCCCCCACCTTTTTTTTATTTTTTTAAAAATTCAAAAATTTAGGGGCATCCAGGCGCCTGGACGCCCCCAAAACAAAAAAAATAAAAAAAATAAAAAATTAGGGGCGTCCAGGACCCTGGATGCCCCCAAAACAAAAAACTAAAAAACTTTTATAAATAAAAAAATTAGGGGCGTCCAGTCCCCTGGACGCCCCCATAATAAAAAAAAAATTTCAAAAAAAATATAATAAAAGAAAAAAGATAAGAGTATGTATATAATCCAAACAAAAGAAAAAACACAAAGAAAAAGAAAACCCCCAAAAAAAATAATAATTAAGGGGACAAGGGTCCAAAACATCCAAATGCTAGATTTTATTCCATCAGAAAAGCAGAATGAGCTACATCAGGGGTTTAGGCGCCTTAGGCCTTAACTTCCCCAGTTCGGTTACATAAGCCCTCCACAGCTCGCATTCTTCCCCCACATGCGCTAAGGCCTTTCCCGCAACACTTATCTTCCAGGGTGCTTTGATGGCCTTCGCTTCCTTCGCATCCGCTTCAGTGCCCAACTCTCTCTTCTTCAAAGGAACGATGCCAGTCGGTAGTGGGAACGAATGGCGTGGAATGCCGATCTGGAGGCAGCACCGATGCGCGTTGTAAAGGACAAACTCGGTCGCACCAATCAGTTGGAGATCAACTTCACAAGAAGGCCTCATGAGGAGCTCAAGCGAAAGCAAACATGCCGGTGCGCAAGTAAAGAAGCCTTGTGTCACGGTGCGGAAGTGAGACCGCCAGTCTTCACGTTTCTTCAGCCACGGAACGAGGTTCACTACAGTACCACCGAAGCCTAACACGTCGGCTATGTGGTGAAGCGGGATTTGTTGGAAAAGCTTCGAAGCCGTCGGCATTCCCTCGCGGTGGTCGAATTTGAAATGCAAATCAAGCCAGCAATTCAAGACAAGTGCGCAACCAAATGGAGGCTTACCCATGCTCGAGGCAGTAAGACCGCTGTAAAGGTAGACAAGGACGGTGGGTCCTACCCTCTTTCCACTCCAGATCCCACGAATGGCACTTAGTTGGTCTTCCTCCACCATGTTGTCGGTATAAGGAAATAAAAGTGCACCCGCCAGACAAATGGTGAACCCCTTCATGATTCCCTCCAAATAGTCATCGTCTGGTGACCCTCTCAGGGCGTCCATGACCCACTCCGCGAGCTTTTGGAGATCGATCCCCTTTTGAGTACGAACCTTTCGAGCTGCGTCGGGCGGCATGAAGCTTCCAAGGACGCTTTCGGAAGTCCCCCGTGTCAGCATCCGCATAGCCTTCACCTTCCCGTCACTCTTGAATTTCTTCAATCCGAGCAGAAGTTCCACCTCCTCGAGGAGGATGGTCACCTCGAAGGTCGGGAAGATAAAAGTGTGGGTCTGGGGATGCCAGATCTCCACTAGTGCGCCCATAGCCCCCCAGTCCATACGAATCTTCTCGTAGTGTTTGGCGTGAATAAGGAGCCCCTGCAGATGCCACTTCGAGAGTATGGCCCTCATGCCGATGGAGATATTGGAAGTTAGCTTTGAAAGTCATGGCAGTTTGGAAAACTTCCTCGGGCCTGGGAAAAGTGGATATGGCTGGAAGAGAAAAGAAAGAAGAAATGAAGGAAGTAAGAAGAAGGTTCACATGGGGAATTTTGAAAAGAATCAGCTTACCATACGCGACATGATCATCCCACTCAAATGACCCTCGAGGTCGGAGAGTCGCCTGATCTCGCTGCTAGGCCTGCTCCTCTTCATAACGCGGGAAGACTCCCCTTCCATCCTGAGATCTCTAGATTCCCCCTCTCCTTCCTCTCCTGAGCTTCCAAAACCCACCTTGGTGCATTTGAATGAACTAGCCTAAGGGGAGTTCTTATAGGAAGGGTAGGGCGCTACATGACAGAACATGTCACATCAACAGTCAGTGTCAGGATTTTGGCTAGATCTCCTTTCCATTGTGGTGCGATTCTGTTACGATTCTGTTACTTTCTGATGTTATTAATCCATGCTGGCCTGTGCAGGTTTTACTAACAGACGTCTTTGTCCTATCTCCTGTCCCACCTTTCAATGGTTGGTCTCACCATGTCATGCATCGTAGTATATGATACCTACGCTACTAGAACATGTCAAGGACCTTGTGGCCCGAACGAATCTGGGATTTGAGTTCCCCTTCAGCAAAAATAGTGATGATCCCGGAAGAATTTGGGTTGTACGGATAGGCCGTTAACTTGTGGTAGCAAGGGGACGACGGTTCCATTCAGTGAGTTGGTGCACGGATAAACGGGCCCCAGCCCAGTGTCGACTCACCGGATCGGTATCCTGACCCATTCTTAACAAGTTGACAATATTATCCTTGGCTATTTTCTATTTTAGTTTGTTTTAAATTTTTCTTTAAGCCCAGCATGCATTCATATAGGACTTTGATTATTGCGAAGATCATTCAAGTGATTCGATTGCGAAAGCCGTTGTGCTTCAATTCTTACAAATATGAGATATTCCACTCCGAATGAAATACTGAGTTTCCTTGAAACGGCCCTACGTTGCTCTTCCAAAGGAGACCCTTGTTTGGACAGACCCTCAGATATTCCTTTACTTTTTACCTTGCTTGACCACCTTGGCCGCAGCACTTCCATGTTGGCTGGTAACCGCTCCCCAAAGGTGAAACTTGCAGGTTTATGACCCAGGTACTTCCACACCGAGAAGTTGGTCTCCTTTATTTTCGTGCCTGAGTGCACATTTCACCCTCCCTTATTTGATCTCCGTCCAAGCAACCGTCAAGACTTGAAAGACCTCCTTCAAGGTCGCCTCATTGAAACTTCAAAAAAGATTCCAGACAGTAACGTCAAAACCGTGTCTCATCACACCTTGGCATCAACTTATCAGTCCGCTCCCACTTCATTTCACTCCACTTCGAAACCATTCCACTACGTGTCACTCTCTTGCAAAGCAGACGCCAAGGCGGGGCAGCTGTAGACACGTTATTCCTGACGTCTCCTGAGAAAGTCTCATATCACTATACAACGCCCCGCGACGGCTTACGCATTTTGAATCACTCGAGTGCTTCCTTTTCTTGAGTCTTCTTCCGCCCTTTTCGGCATCCGAATCGTCTCGTCACGGCATTCGGACGGCATCAACACCAGTCAGACGCATCAGGAGGTTCCGGAACCAAGAAGGGTGTCTGTCGGGCAGCCGCCGACACCTGAACTGAGGACCCGGGTGGGTCTTTATGGGGGCGTCCAGGCCCCTGGACGCCCCCATGTTTTTTTAATTTAATTTATTTTATTATTATTTTCAAAGCCCAAAAAAATAAATAAAAAATTATTAATGGAGGCATCCAGGCCCCTGGACGCCTCCATAAAAATAAAAATAAAAAATATATATATGCCAGTTGGCATAAAAAGATAAAACAAAAAAATAAAAAAAATATTTTTTTGGAGGCGTCCAGGCCCCTGGACGCCTCCACCAACTCCCTCACGGGCCCCGCCCATCGAACGACGGTTTGTCGTGTGTGAAAAAATCCAAATTTTGAAGACGTCCAGTCAGCTGGACGCGCCCATTTCTGAATCACGAGGCCCCGCTCACAAAACCACGCGTTGTGCCAAACCGCGTGCGGCCGTCGTCAGATTTCGGTGGACCTGTTTGAGGCGTCCGGGACCCTGGACGCCTCCACAAAAATATTCAGAAAAAATAAATAAAAATAGAATAAAATATTAGTTCGGCCCTGATGGAGGTGTCCAGGGTCCTGGACGCCTCCACCCTCCGGAGCCCTATAAATAGAGGCCCACCCCCTCAGTTCTGGAAGAGCTTCTAAGAGATCCGATAGGCTGCCGGAGCCCAGAGGCTACCGGAGTCATTTCTAGCCCGTGGGGTCTTTTGTAGGTGGGGGTTCTGCCGGCTTCTCGGGTGCCCACGCTCGCGAAGAGGAAGGTCGTCTTCATCCACCGCGCTTCCACGTCGTCCCTACGCTGCCGGAGCTCCGCCGGATTTCACCATCGACACATCCAATAAGCCAATCCTTTCCTTTTCTTCGTAGTTATTTTGCATTCATCATCTCGCATCCTCTATCCCCCTTCATAAGGGCGCCTCTTCTTATATACTTCTTGCATCCATCATCTCATTTTCCTCCTACTCGAGTCCGAGAGGGGTTTAAAAGATAACACCAACCAGGTGTGTGTCTTGCCATCATTTCGTTATTTTTATCGCAAGGATTTGAATACTACACCTTCATCTTTCTAATCCACTCGTTACTTGTTTGTCGTTGTTTTGCCAGGGTACCCAAGGAAAGCCCTCTCCGTCGGCCGGCCGAAGGGGAAGGAAGAAGCAACCCGTCATCTCCCGCTCTTGAGGTAGGCGCGATCACTTTCTTTATTTTGGGGTCTTTTGGCCCCTGGCGATCACATCTTGTTCTCGAGGCCGCGGTGAGTCACTTCCCCAATGGCCGTTTAAATTCCCGTTCTTATATTCTCTTTATATTCTGTTATATTCTGCTCATATTCTCGAGGCCGCGGCGAGTCACTTCCCCAATGGCCGTTTAAATTCCCGTTCTTATATGTTATATCCTTATTTATTCATGTTCTCGAGGCCGCGGTGAGTCACTTCCCCAATGGCCGTTTAAATTCCCGCTCTTATATTCTCTTTATATTCTATGATATTCTTATCTATTCATATTCTCGAGGCCGCGACGAGTCACTTCCCCAATGGCCGTTTAAATTCTCGCTCTTTATATTCTCCTTATATTTTGTCATATTCTTGTCATCTCATATTCTCGAGGCCGCGGCGAGTAACTTCCCCAATAGCCGTTTCAATTCTTGCTATTTAATTTCTGCACTATTCCCGTCCCCCCGAGGCCGCGGCAAGTCACTTCCCGCTATGGCCGTTTAACCCCCATATCTTGCTATATTACATTTGTCCCGCTCGCCCCGCCGGAGCAATCTCCCGTGGTGGCCCCTTCTCTTTTCTCTTATTTCTGTGTTGCAGCAAACAAAAGAGGAGCCCGCGCGCTCCGCATCCTCTCCGCTCCCCGAACCGCGTGACGTCGCTCACACAACCCAAGGCTGAAGTGACTCCTCCCTAGGCCAAATTCAAATCTCCCTCCCTATTGGGGACCCCCTCTCACCTCCCCCATCACTCTCCCAAATCTTAAGATTTTCCCCTCTCCTCCATAGTCCTTAGGTCGCCCCCTTCCTCCTCCATTCCAACCCCCCCTTCCCTTGGGCGCACCCAGCCATCCCCCTTCACCATCCCTGCCATTCCAGCAAGCTCAACCCCATCTCTGCCCTCTCAAACCCCCCAAGAGACCCCAACCACGTCCCCTCCCTCTCCCAGTACCATCAGCCCTCCTTCCCTTGCCAACCCACCCCATTTCTCCCTCCATAATACCCCCTTCCACAAGGAGTTCAGGTTTAGGTCGCAGGTAGCAGAAGACCAGTGGCTTGCAGAGGGTGCCACGGTGTCATCCTAAGGCTTCTGAAAGCGCTTCATATACCATTGGATTCATCTTCCTGTCAGCTTTGCAACGGTGGTCTCGTGTCCGTCTGAGTTCATGACTGCCAGAGAGAGCCGTTCTTCTCCGACTGCGCAGGATAGGTCCGGTCAGCAACCTAAAGCAACTTCCAGAAACTCCCACGGCCACATTCCTGAACTTCTTGAGGCGCCACTTGGCTGAGAGCTTCTACGACAAGTATTCTTCCATTATCAAGAAGCGAAACTCTGTTCAGCATCCGGGGCTGTGTTTTCTTGTTTTTCTTCCCGAGGTGCATAGTTATGTCCCCTCTGGGACTGAACCGACCCCTGTCCACTATTCGGGCCCTCCCAATCTGCTTCGACATCCTCTGGCATCGGCAGGTCTCGTTTCAAAGAGGACTCGGCAACAATTCCAATGATTCCAGCCACGCTTGATTCAGAGATCGGGAGCGCTCGTGGTGGCCTCGTATTTCTGCTACTGTGGTACCGTAGCAGTCCAAACCAGAACTCAGGGTCCCTGTTCGCGGCCCTTCCCTGACCAGCACCATCAACCAGGAAATTCCACAAAAAATGGACGTCATTCTGATCCAACCCCGAAGATTTCCCCACTGGTCTCATCAATAACAAAATTTGGGAGTGGCCGCAGCAGCATCAACTTCAACTGTCTGTTCCTTGTTCCAAAGAGCGGGTAGAACCGACGTCTTCCATCCGTTCGGTTACTATTTCAGCTTTTCCCCTCCCCGCCTGGCCTGCTCAAAGCCCCTCCCTGCGGGAGGTAGTGTTTGGATGTACTTTGGCTTCCCCTCCCCTTGTTCCACCCCCTTGCATGGGGAGTAGTGTTGTAATCCCTTAAACAGGTTGAAGCTACATCGACGCGGCGTGCGGGCGCGTACCCACGCCTCCCCGCTCGCCCTTGTCTTCGGCCGGGATTGGTGTTCTCACACCGATCAGGTGTGCTCCAGGACACATCCCTCGCTGGTTTACTTTTTCTTATTTAGTATTGTCATCTAGCTCCTTCGGCTGGTAAGCGAGCGCCCGATCTAACTTTCCCTCCAATTGAGTGGCCACCGCGGAGTGAGGTGAGAACGACCCTACAACCCATGCCTTTGGCGTGCTGGCCACCCACAAAATTGGGTATCCCAGCCCCTTAGGGGGTCAGCCATAGCAAAGCCAAGCCTCGGAACGTCAAGGTCCCACTTTGGACCCTCCCCACCATCGCCCATTTGCCCACGGGCAATAGTGACCGCTACGCGAGTGAGCCCGCCCGAGTAATTTCATCGTCATCGTTGTTTGCTTGCGAGTCATAGGTCCAAGGTTCATTGACCTTGTGACTACCACCCCAAGGTGGTGTCACATCACTTAGCTTCGGTGGTTGCTGTTGAGGCACCATAGCAGGATATCAATGCTATTCCTGTGGTTTGTTAATTTCCTGATGAGTTACCAGGCTTACCTCCTCAGCGAGAAATAGAAATGGTGATTGAATTGATTCCAGGTACGACACCTTTAGCAAAGGCACCTTACCGTATGGCTCCAGCCGAATTGAAAGAATTGCGAGCACAGCTGTTAGAATTGTTGGAAAAAGGCTATATCCGTCCCAACTTTTCTCCATGGGGTGCTCCAGTCTTGTTTGTAAAGAAGAAAGATGGAAGCCTGAGGCTATGTATTGATTACAGGCAATTGAATCAGGTGACTATCAAGAATAAGTATCCTCTGCCCAGGATTGATGATTTGTTTGATCAATTACAGTCTGCTACTATCTTTTCTCGGATTGATCTTCGATCTGGCTATTTCCAATTGAGGATTCGGGAATCTGATGTGGAAAAGACTACTTTTAGCACGCGATATGGTCATTATGAATTTTTGGTTATGCCGTTTGGGCTAACCAATGCTCCAGCAGCTTTCATGGACCTGATGCAGCGTGTGTTTCGTCCATACCTGGATCAGTTTTTTGTGATATTTGTCGATGATATTCTTGTTTATTCTGCTTCTGAAGAAGAACATGTGCAGCATCTCAAGATCGTGTTACAGACTCTGCGAGATCAAGAGCTCTATGCAAAATTCAGTAAATGTGAGTTTTGACTTCGGGAAGTTCACTTTCTCGGCCATGTGATTTCTGGTGACGGAGTTGTAGTTGATCCGGCGAAGATTGAAGTTGTTCTTCAATGGCAGAGATCGAGAACTGTGACAGAGATCAGGAGTTTTCTGGGTCTTGCTGGTTATTATCGAAGATTCATTCAAGATTTTGCACGGATTGCCACGCCGATGACTCATCTAACACGTAATGATGTACCTTTTGTCTGGTTAGATCAGTGTGAGCAGAGCTTTAATGAGTTGAAAAGGCTTCTAACTTCTTCTCTAGTGCTAGTGTTACCTTCTGGCTCGGGTGGATTCATGGTTTGCACGGATGCTTCTCAAGTAGGTCTGGGTGCAGTGCTTATGCAACATGGTAAAGTTATAGCTTATGCATCCCGACAATTGAAACAACATGAAGAGAATTATCCGACTCATGATTTAGAGCTTGCAGCAGTGATCTTTGCATTGAAAATATGGAGACACTATCTGTATGGTGAGAAATTTGAGATCTTTACTGATCATCAAAGCTTGCAGTATGTGTTTTCCCATAAAGATATGAATCTCCGGCAGCGCAGATGGATGGAATATATGAAAGACTATGATTTCACTCTCTCCTATCAGCCAGGTAAAATCAACGTGGTGGCTGATGCTTTGAGCAGAAAAGTACAAATTAGTCATTTGCTGGTTCAAGAATGGAAATTATGGGAACAGTTTCCTTGTGAGACATTCAGCGTGGACATTCCTTCTGATCCGATGGTAGCTGTGTGTGCCAGTCTTATAATGACTCCAGCTATTTATCAGCATATCAAGTAAGCTCAGTAGGCAGATTCTGATTTATCTCGCATTATATTGATGCATGATATTGAGTTTGATGATGAGTTAGTAGTCAGTTTCAGAGGAAGGTTGTATGTTCCAGTTGTTGATGAATTAAGAAATGCCATCTTGCGTGATGGTCATGGATCCCGTTATGCTATTCACCCCGGCACTACCAAGATGTATCAAAATCTGAAAAGGCGGTTCTGGTGGCCAGGAATGAAAAAGGATGTAGCTGAGTTTGTGTCTAAATGTTAGACATGCCAACAGGTTAAAGCCGAGCATCAAAAGCTTGGAGGAATGCTTCAACCTTTAGGAATTCTGATGTGGAAATGGGATCATGTCACGACAGATTTTGTTGTGGGTTTGCCTCGTACTTCACAGGGTTATGATGGAATCTGGCTGTTGGTTGATCGTTTGACTAAAATAGCAAGGTTATTGCCGATTAAAGTTGCTTGGAGTGTTCAGAAATTGGCCGAACTTTATGTTGAAAAGATTGTGCCATTACATGGAATTCCAATATCAATTGTGTCAGATCGTGACCCACGATTTACTTCTGACTTCTGGCGTAATTTTCAAAAAGCGTTGGGCACAGAGTCGGCTTTCAGTTCAGCGTATCATCCTCAATCTGATGGTCAGTCAGAAAGGACTATTCAGACTTTAGAAGATATGATGAGATCGTGTTGCCTAGATTGGCAGGGTTCGTGGAGTCAACATTTGCCACTTGTGGAATTTGCTTATAATAACAGCTATCACTCCAGCATCGGCATGGCACCATATGAGGCTTTGTATGGGCGTCCTTGTCGTACACCTTTGAACTGGTTTGAGGCCGGTGACAGATTATTAACAGGACCTGATTTGGTTCAGCAGTGTCCTAATGTGGTTCGCTTGATCAGGCAGGAAATGTTGATAGCTCAGAGTCGACAGAAAAGTTATGTAGATCAGCGTAGGCGACCATTGCAGTTTGAGCCTGGAGATATGGTGTTTGTAAAAATATCTCCGATGAAAGGTGTTATGAAATTTGGGAAGTGTGGAAAGCTCAATCCCCGTTATATTGGTCCTTTTCCTATTCTGGAATGTGTGGGCCAAGTGGCTTATCATCTTCAATTTCCAGCGGCGATGTAAGCAATCCACGATGTATTTCATGTGTCCCAGCTAAGGAAGTATGTCCCTGATGCATCTCACGTGTTAGATGATTCAGTTTGGCCTGAAGTGACAGCGGATTTATCTACACCAGAGTACCCAATAAGAATTGAAGATCGTTGTGAGCAACGATTGAGAAATAAGGTAATCCCTCTGGTAAAGGTTGTTTGGCAGCGTCACTCTGGTAATGAGGCTACATGGGAACGTGAGAATGAAATGCGTCAGCAGTTTCCTTTCTTATTTGAATAAGGTATAATTTCTTTCAGTTCTCTCCTTGCTCTTCCTTTTTGAATTTCAAAGATGAAATTTCTATTAGGAGGGAGAGATTATAAGGCATGTTCTTTAACGGATCTTTACCGGTATTAATATAGAATTTATTCCATGAATTTAGGTGATTTTTCTGGATTTAATAGGCTTTTTCTAGCATTTAATCCAATTTGTTAAAAGCTTTTTAGAAATTAATGGGCATTTAAGCAATTATGCTTAATTGGGGGTTTAAAGTGCAATGTGAGGTTAAAAATAAAAAATATATATTTCAAACATTTTTTATCTCACTCGATCTCTCTCTCTCTCCCCTCACATTTCTCTCTCTCCCTCACCCTCTCTCTCACGCACGTGGCGCTCTTCCCCCCTCCTGGTGGCGTGATCGGGTCGGGCTGCAGACGGAGGCGTGGAGCACGTCATCAGATTACTCATGACGCGAGGATCACGTTGACGCCAGTCTTGCCTCGAACCGCAGAGCGTGGAGGCGTGTGCAGGCGAGAGGACGGCGTGGATTCCTTCGGCCGTTCGGCGCCGGATCGTCAATTTCATCGTGATCGAGGTAGGGGGATGGAATCCTCTCCTCACTAGGATCACTCCCGTACCCCATGCACCCCCATTGCCCGTCATTTTCCTAGTTTTCTGTGTAAAATTCCATGGGCATTGTATTTTTGTTTTAATTCCTGAAAAATCATACCATGGCCATTGTCTTTATGTTTTATGGGCTTGGGAGGGTTGTATGTTGGTTATGGGTTATGGTTTGGCAGGTTAAAGAGGTTTTTTTCATCCATTTGGACCGACCGGGAGGGTTTCCCACGGGGTTCATCCCGTTTTTGCCATCACGGTAATGGCATGGTCCTCCACGTGACTGTCCAGTAGACCATGGTCTTCATCCCGACCGTTTAAACCCGTAGCACGGTTCTTAGGTAGATCGTTCAGACATTAGGGCGGCTCACCCTCGACCGCTCAATCCCTGTAAATAGTAAAGCGGCATAGGTAGCACGGCCCATTGTGGTCCGTCCAATTGGATGGCGTGGCTTGGACCGGTCCGTTTAGTCCACTGAACGGCCAGTCGTTGGACCGCCTAGTGGACCGATCGCTCCGTTGAACGGCTCAACCTCAACCATTCATATCCATTGAGCGGCCCGATTATAACCGTTTATCGCCATAGGGCTGCCAGTCGATCGACCGTTTAATGACAAAGCGGCTGGTTCTAAACCGTTTAATTCCTGCAGATTTCAACTATTAGCATATTCCTTTAATTATGCTTTTATTATTGCATATTCACCATGTTTAGTTTATTTTACAAACTGTGGCGTGTTTTTAGATCCCGATAGAATTAGTTCTCTTTCCTTGTGATGGAACCACTAGTCGTAGCCCGACAACCTCTAGTGTCGACCCACCTGGGAGAGGTGGCGGGATAGTCCCGGTTTATGGTTTTTAAGCTAGTTTCCGTGGGCCCCTGCTTTACAGTAGCGTCCTACTGGGGGGAAAACTAGCTAGAGGCCTTGCTCGAGGCAACGAGCCGGTGTGTGCACATGTGGTCAGAGGCTTGGACTGACACTGACGAGTGTTACTCTGACTAGTTACTTGTTTCTGGTACTGTTACGTGTCTCGCTTGTTGCGATCCAGACTTGCGTAGATGCTTGAGACGCAGTGTAAGCCGTCAGTGGACGCATCTGGTTTCACTTTCTGGTGGTCCTTCTTTCTCCTGTCACTTGGGAAAGGTTGATTTTATTCTATTGGTAGATTTCGAGTACTCATGTTTAAATTCAATTGGCATTATAGTTAGCTGTTGTTAAACTGCTTAGATACTTTTACAGCTTTACTAAACTGTTGTTTATTGTGCCATTACATGTTTAATTATGTCAGTGCATGCTTTACTGCTTTTGCATGTTTAGTTGCGAGGTAGGGATCCGCGTGACCCCTACTGAGTCTGGCTGAGACTCACCCTTACTCTTTCAGGTGAGCAACAGCAGTCGTCTCCCGGAGCTTCCCGTGTTTTTGACGGCCGGTCTTAGCAGCCAGCAGTGGTTTGTCTATCTATGTTAGTCCTTTTCCAGTACTTTTGGCCAGGGTATGCCCCGTGTAGTTGTACATTTAGACTTTTGTTTAGTTGTTGGACTTGTTTATACTGTGGATCTGGACTACTATGTATATTTATCACTCTGATATTTTAACCGCTTCCGTTTATAGTTCAAATTGTTGCTATACTTAATATTGCGCGCGTGTAATCTCAATTCATTATGCATCCCCTCTACAAACTCCTCCAACCCTTACGGGGCCTCATCAGCCTCTTGGGTGGCTTCCCCGAGTTCTTGGTATCAGTTTACCGATATCCGGATCTCCGGGTCGTTACAGGTGCTGCTCTGGGAACGAGTTCAATGGAGAAGTTTACTTCCCTTTCGGGTGGTAAATTGGGTAGATCCGATGAGAACACATCGGGAAACTCATTCACAATGGGAATATCTTCTAAGATGATGTCATTGGATTTAGTGGTGATTACGGAGGTAAGAAAAGCTTCACATCCTTGCGAAATGAGTTTGCAAGCATGAAGAGATGAAATAAGGGTAGGATGTTTCCTATACTTGATGCCAAGGAAAGAAAATCACGGGAGACCTGGTTTCCGAAAGGAGATTCTCCTATTGCGATAATTTATATAGGCAGCGTGGTCTATAAGCCAATCTACACCTAGGATAGCATCGTAGCCTTCCATGTCAGGGCATACGAGGTTTGCAGGGAGATTATGACCTTCTACCATTATCTCACTATCGGGGTAGTGGGTTGTATGTTTAGTTCCGAGACCTAAGGGTGTAGTGATAGCTAGGTCCGAAGGTAGAGGAACTTATGACACTAGCAAGGTTTTTGCAAAAGCAGTAGATATAAAGGAATGAGAAGCACCAGTATCAAATAACACAAATACAGGATGGGAATAGATTTGAACGGTACCTTCCATTAGCCCATCATCCTTGGGCACTTCTTCATCATCTAGAACAGCGTTAAGATGAGCCTGTCGCTTGCGTCCACCACTGGAAGATTGATCCTTCATAAGCGGGCAATCCGGCATGCGGTGCTCCCGGCTTCTATATCTTAAGCAAGCATCGAGACGCTTCCAACACTCCTCGACCGTATGGCCAAATTTCTCGCAGAACATGCAAGTCGCCATGACTTGCTTATCCTCCTCCTTTGCCTTTTTGTTCCTGCGATCATCCCTGTTGTTCCTAGTCCGGGATCTCTTCTTGTTGTCCCGAGAGTTGTAAGTGATGCTAAATTTTTCCTCTCTTCTTCCTCACCGATCAGACTTTGGGCTCGGCTCCTCCCCTTTGCCTTTGAGTTTATCGACCTTCTCTAAGGTCCGTTCACACAAGTGTGCCCGTTGGACCATCTCTGCATAGGTCCGAATATTTTGTGAGCCAAGTTGTTGGATGAAGATGGGCCGTAGCCCGTCCATGAAATGATTTGCCTTGAGAAGATCAGTGCTCACTAAATGTTGAGCATAGGGCACTAGGCGAGAGAATTGTAACTCATGCTCCGCCACCATCATCATGCCTTGACGTAAAGAAGCGAACTCTATTGCCTTCTTCTCCTTGACATGTTTGGAGAAGTACTTTGCTCAAAAGAGTGTGAGAAATCCCTCCCAAGTGTGTGGTGTTGTACTCCTGGTTTTGATGATGACAACGGTAAGATAAGTGATATAGACACTTAAGTTTTAATGAATGTTTAACAGGAACAAAAGGATGCAGGGTGCTCAATGCGTCAACGCCATCAACAAGCAGCGTCGACGCAGCGGCTTAAGAGATGCCAATATTCAAGGCAAGAAAGGCCTTAATGTACATGTCCGTGCGTCAACGCCACCCACTGGCAGCGTGGACGCAGCAGTTCAAGTATTTCCTTGCAACCTCTGGAGTACCTTGGCAGCATCAACGCTGCGGCTCGTTGGGTCGACGCAGCAGCTTGATGGATCGACAAGGTGACCAGAGGGTGGTCGTAGCTGCACAATGCGTCAACGCACTCCTTGACGCAAGAAGGCTGAAGCCATCCAATTTCAGCTGCGGGAACACACCAATGCGTCAACATAGCATGATGAGAGCGTGGACGTAGCACGCCCATCTGCTGAAGACTTGATCACTGGATCATCAATGCGTCAACGCCACGGGTTGGAAGCGTTGACGCAGCAGTTAAAAAGGCTAGGCTGGTTGCTCGCTGGAATGTATCAATGCGTCAACGCAGCAGGCTGATGGAGTCAATGCAGCAGACTTAAGTCTTGCTGGTAGAATGCCCTTGAAGGCTGCGTCAACCTTTTGGAGCAAGTGAGTTGACGCCACCAGACTGTAGTTGCTGAACGTGCTAATGAAGGGCACGTGATCCGAGGTGACTGGCTTGTGATCCCAGGATGGACGAGGTACCAGGATGCTGACACGTGGACTGAGGCCTCTTGGTGGGAATCGTGGAGAGCGCATGTCGCCCTAAATGCTACTGATATATAAGGAAGACTCCTCTGTCTGAATGAGACTGATCGTGATCGACTGAAGCAGAGGAAGAGTGAGAGCTTCCACGATCCAGAAGAAGAAAGGAAAAGAAAAGAGAGAGAAGAGAAGAAGCATAAGAGAAAGAAGAGAGAAAGAAAGAGATAGAGAGATCGAGCAGAGTGAGAAGAGAAGCAAAGCTACTTGAATATTTGTTCCTGCTGTACCGTGGATCATATCCATCCCAGTTAGCTCTAGTTGAGAGCCACTGTTGTGCTACCATAGCTACAGTTTTCTGATTACTGTATTTTCCTTTTCTTAGTTTCGTTTACATTTCCTTGTGATTCTTACGATTGCCCTGTTGGGGATTGGATTCCTCCTGGTAGGTCAGGAGAAGGGAGATTTGATCTCCGGTTGCAAGTAGCTGGGTGCTACTTGTGGATTCCTCCTGGTGGGTCAGGAGAAGGGAGATTTGATCTCCGGTTGAAAGTAGCTGGATGCTACTTGTGGATTCCTCCTGGTGGGTCAGGAGAAGGGAGATTTGATCTCCGGTTGCAAGTAGCTGGGTGCTGCTTGTGGGTTCCCTCCGGTTGGGAGGAAGAGGGGAGGTTGTTCCCCTGGTCAAGCTTTTTGGCAGCATTTGTTGTAGACTGAGTCTGCTGTGCTAGTGTTACTAGTGGAAGCCTCACTTCGGTTGGGAGTGAGGGGTGGATGTAGGTCTGGAGGACCGAACCACCTAAAAATTATTTGTGCAGTGGTTTGCCTTGCATTAGCTCCATATCTTCTACCTCCCATTCACAGGTTGTGCATGTTTGGCCTGTTGCATTATCTAGAGAGTTATTTTTGAGCATTATATTCTGCTAAGTGTGTTTGGGTTGTTTTACTCTGCATTCGTTTCTGGTTGATCAGGTGGCTGCATTGTTGCAGTCCAACTGTTTGTTCATTTGATTGCCTTATCATTTCATCTTGGAAAGCTCATTAGTTTTTATTCCGCATATCTGAGCTTTAGTTTTTTAAAATGGGCCATATTTTCTAGAGGGATACATTCACCCCCCTCTGTATCCAGGCCTAGCACCCTAACAATTGGTATCAGAGCGGTGTCTGCTTAGAAGGTCCAGCGACCTGCAGATCCAATCTTGCTGTCTTTGGTGCTAATTTGTTTCTAGTGCATCATTATTCATGTTGCATTGAATCTACCTTCTATTTGTTTCAATGGCTCCTCCACCCGTCTTTAGTGGTTCTGATTTTAATCAGTGACACACTGCTCTCCATGCTTATGTTAATGTTGTTAATCCTGATCTGTGGAAATTAATTTCACAAGGTCCTCACACCTTACCTACGAAAGTGTCCAAATGGACCGACAGACATAGATCAAAGGACGGAGAAAATCAGGAAGCCTTTAATCTGATGAAAGCAGCTACTGACAGAGCTTTATGGTCTTGCTTTCATGATTGCAGGTCCGCTAAAGACATCTTGGATATGTTGAAGAAAATTCACAGGGTAAATGAGGACAGCTGCATGATGGCTGACAGATATAATCAAGGCAGCAGTCAAGATGAAGATGATGATGATAATGAGGTAAATCCCTTTGAAAACTATACTTCAGATAATTGGGAAAATACTTATGCTGACTTGTTGGGCTATATGAAAAATTAAAAAGGGAACATAAGAAACTGAAAAAGGGTATTAGGTTAAACAGTGTAAATTCCTCTTCATGTCAAAATTGTTTAAAATTGAAACAAACAAATGATGATTCTATATCTGAAATTCGTGAGCTTGAGAGTCAAGTTAAATTGCTAAGGAAAAAGAATCAAGATTCTGTTAACTCAGAACTAAGCAAGCTAAAATTTGAAAATGACTCTCTAAAACAATCTGCGAAAGGAAATGATAAAGAATTTGAGAAACTCAAATAAGAGAATGATTTGCTGATTGAAAAAATGAATGCCATAAAATCTGTAAACATAGAATTACAGAAAGAGTGTGAAACACAACAAAGAGAAATGAAACAAATTGAAAATGGAAGAAAGTATGAAGTCAATTCAGAAGACCAGCTTCTAATAAATGAATTGGTTCAAAATGATAAGCTCAAAGAAGAAATTAAAAAATTGAAGCTGTTAAACAGTGCAATGTCTGAGAGACTTCTAACCTTAGAAAAAGGAAAAATGGTTTGTGTTAAAATTCCTGAAAAATTGAGCAATATGGAACAAGAAATTGAAAAATATAAAACTGCTAACAAGGTGTTAAATGAATGTGTGAATTGTAGTGAGCAAGAAATCGCCAGCTATGAGTTACAAATCACCTCCTTGGAAAATGAAATTCATGACTTAAAAAATTCCTTGTCCAAATTTGTTCATGGTCAAGAAAATCTAGATAAACTGCTAGGTGTTAAAGTCAATTTTCAAAAAGAAGGGTTGGGCTATAATCCAACCAAGAAAAAGAATTTTGAAAATAAGATTCAAACTTCAGCTGTTCCAAATGTTGCCTCTGCTAGTTCAGCCAATCCTTCAGTGTTTCAATTTGCTGCTCAAAGAATTTTGATGCCAACTGAAAAACAAAAGGGAAAGAACAAAATGGCTTCTACTACTTACATGCATCCTATTTTTAAATCTCATGCTAACAGGAAACTCATGTCATGCCTTAATTGTCATAAAGCTGGTCATCAAATGCATGAATGCAAACTGAAAGGAAAAGACGACATGAATGCCAGTGAAATGCATGTTAGGAAAACTCATGTCAGAAATCATGAGGTTCAGAAAAAGAAAATGTCATGTTATTACTGCCATAGAATTGGTCATTTGATGCATGAGTGTGAATTAAAAGAACTGGATGATTTGAATGCTGAAATAATTAATTCTGAGAAACTTCATGATAAAAAATCTTCATTCCAGAAAAAGAAAGTTGAATGTCTGCACTATGGCAAACTAGGACACAGCATTGCACAATGCTGGTTTAAAGATGGTAAGAAAATGTCTTTCTCACATCATGCTAAATCCCCTGCAAACCGTAATGATGTTGATAGGAATAAAATTGCTGCAAATAGAAAATATTCTGCATGTGTCAACTGTGGGAAGACAGGCCACAGGACCATTGAATGTTGGCATGCTCAGGGTAGAAAATTCAATTCTAAAACTGATAAATTTCCTGCCATTAGCAAAAAGTCTTTTGCATGCTATCACTGTGGGAAGCTAGGTCATAGAGTTGCTAAATGTTGGCTGGCCGGCTTCAGTAAACAAACCTTTTTCTCTGTCAATAAATTTCATGACAACAGTAATGTGCATAAAAAGAATTTAAAATCTGCTAATTCATGCCATTACTGTAGATAAATTGGTCATTCAATGAACAATTGCTACTTGATGAAATCTGATGACCATGCTGCTAGAAATGTGCTGAGAAAACCTGCTAGGAGTAATACTGTCATGTCAGGACCCAAGACTTCTTGGGTGCCTATCTGTGCAAAATAGTTTGCTTACCTACAGGTGTGCCTTGGAAGCTGAAGAATAAAGAGGGGTAATAAACCAAGACACTCAAGAAGAAAACCCCTAGGACTGAAATTTTCAGGTAAATTCTCTGCATTTCCTATAATGAAATTCACGGCATATCTTGTTTGATGTGTTCTTGCACACTTGTCATCTATTGAACACTATGAACATTCATGTCTCTCAATGCTCATACTTAATTGTCTGTTTAGACATTGAAAAGAGAATAAACTTGCATTCTGAAAAATCTGAAAAGCTGAAAATTGATCCATGCATGCATGCTCACATTTAAAAATCTGCCTTGTTTCTCATGAGCACATGTTGAGATATCAGTGCATAATTCAGATTGAGAATTGATTGGAAATCAGAACTGCATGTTGAATTATTATGATTGACCTCTGTGGTATATTAAATGGTAAGCTACCAAAAGGTAGGGAGATCTGTCTGGAGGTTCTTACTATGTGTGAAGTGGTCTTTTAGACCAAGTGCTCCGCCTAGTACCATGGGTCACTTTGCTTATTAGGGCAGTCTGAATGTGCATGTATCACAATTTCATAGATTCAGTTTTCATGGCAAACATTGCATGATCTAAGGGGGAGTTAGCTTAAGATAAAATTCTTGGTGACAAAATGCTGAATAAAGTACAGAGCTGTTACTGCTGGTTGGAGGACTGAGTTAACTCAGTGTGGAAATAGAGTTAACGCACCAGACAGCTTACTCTTTGAGAACCTTGATGTGGAGTGTCTGTGGCTGGTGGAGTGAGTTGACGCTATGGTGAACCTGAGTTAACGTTGTGGGCAACTGGGTTTTGAAATTGAACAAATGGTTGTGATGTCTAGATGGATGAGTTGACGCAGTGAAGAGGGTGAGTTAACGCAGCTGTGCCTTATTGGAATCTCAGGGTTACATCTTCCTCTTTTGGAAACTTCCTTCTCACATCAACTTGCTCTGTCCATATATCTTGTCATTTCCGTTCTTATCCCACAATAAAGCTTCCTTGACATCCGTGTATGGGAAAAATCTCTAGAGCACTGAGATATGTAGATGATGTCTTAAATTCAGGGGGAGTTACAGTGATAATCCCTATGAAATATGAGATATTTTCTGAATTGCTCTATGATATGTTAATGATAGGAGATCCATAATTCTTATGATGTTTGAATTCAAGAACTTTTGAACCCATTTATGCACTATGTATGGAGCAAAAGCTGAACAATTTAATAAAACCAGGACCTCATCATCTCTCGATCCTTATTGTTCAAAAGTAAAGAAACTAATGTGTGTAGAGGAATTTAATAATTGTATTGATGATGAACTCAGAAATTGTTTATAAACGCTAAAGATGCAATCTATTCACATGTAATATAATGCAGAGCAATGGTAGTTGTTCACTGAGAAATTAGCCCTATGCACCAAAGAAGTGCTGAAGAGCAAGTCATGAGGTGCGCTACTATCTCTGTCTTCAAGAGAAAAACAAATCATTCCAGAGCAATGGTAACTATCAACTGAGAAACTACCTTCAAGCACTTATGAAGTGCTGATAGGCATGTCATGAAGTCAGTTGCCACCTCTGGTTAGTCAATGCAGAAAACTTTGCTATGTTGAGTAACCGAGGACTCGGGTGTCTGATAAACATGTGTACCCGTGTCAAAATGCTAGCAATACTTGACTGCAAATGAAAATGTAAAAAGATGTTGAAAATGTTGAAAATGTGAAAACAATTAAAACATGTGAGTTTGGTTGATCTGATGCTCCTTATTCAACTGAGTCTATCTTCAATGCCAGTTAAATTTCTCTCTATCTGAAAGGCTTCTTAAAATTGAAAGATATAAGGGACAGAAATGAAAATGGTTCTAGTGTGAAAAGAGTTCTATTTTTTCTCCAGGCAGGTGGCTTTAGTGGTTTATGGACTCTAATTCAATGTTTTAAGATTATTTCTTCTCTTTATCATTAAATGAATTAGAGCCTATTTACTTACATCTCTCTCATGGGAACTCGATCTCCAACACTTAAAATTCCTTGAATATAAGCCTGATTATCTCACTATCTTAGTACCTTAAGAAAATCCCTTGAACGGATGTCCCTCTGGCTACTTGTCTTGCTTCTTCTGTTCACATCAGCCTCACTGCGTAGACGCAATGTCCCTTGGCGTCCACGCCTTGTGTCTTTCTGACTACTTGTCTTGTGTTTTCTGCTCACATATGCCTCACTGCGTAGACGCAATGTGCCCTTGGCGTCCACGCATTACCTCTAATGCAACTTTCTTCAACCCGGTTCACCGACTTGAACTGGCTGAACCGTTCACTAAAAGGGTCTTCGTAGTCTCTTTAAAAGAGTAGCTTGACCGCCACTCGTCTCCACTCCGTTCGAAACCCTTGGACGGTTTACCTTCCGTGTTCTCCAAACACCCTCCCACACCATTTCTTGTCTCCGATCATCTTCGGCAAGGGTGCTCAGTCGGGAAAGCTATTGATGGAGCAGAACTTGAGGGATTCGAGTGCGACACAGTTGACGATGGACTCACTCACAGAGGATGCGCTTGATGCTCCAGTGGCCAACCCTCCAGAAGCGACACCATCTACAGCTATTTCCAGGAAGCGCAAAGGAAAGGAGAAGGAGAGACGTCCTCGGAGCCCTAGTCCGTCGGTCAAGAGAAGAAAGTCCTCAAAATCGATATCAGCCGAACCACGCACCTCTTCTGGTATAACGGGGAAGAAGAAATCCAGGTCTTCTGTTGTCATCAATATAGAAGAACCTCTCAAGGTTCTTATCCCCAGGTACATTGTAAGTTCCGATGAAAAGCTACTGACTGCATTTCCTGAGGTACGGCCTGCATTAGAATTTCAAGGCTGGTGGAAGTTTGTGACGAAGCACACTGTTTACTATCCTACTCTCGTTAGGGAATTTTATCAGAATTTGAAATATGAACCGAAGATTCCCAAATTGTCCTCCACTGTTAGAAATGTTCATTTTTAGTTAACTAGTGCCCTGCTTGCTCGAGTTTGGAAAATACCAATGGGAGGAGCAAAGCTTCATTCGTATGAGCTAGATGAACATGAGGCGCTTGCTATTTTGACTGGGTTAACCAAAGACCCCTCTGACGTGAAACAGACATACCTGTCTAGTCTGAAAGCTAATAGATTTATACCATCTGTCAGACTACTTCATCACATATGCACGTCTATCATCACACCTCAAAGCAGTGGTAGAGAAAGAGTCACAGATATGCAGTGATTCCTGTTGTACGGCATGCTAAAGGAAGTTAAGATTTCTTTAACTGATGTTGTAGTTCAAACAATTGGAACTTGTCTTCACCACTCTAGAACACTACCTTATGCAGCACACCTCACATCAATTTTCAAAAAGGTAGGAGTGGATTTTGGAACTGAAAAGAAACATGTTATCCCCAAAGGAAACATATATTACATGTCTTACATTCAGAGATTTATGGGCTTCCAAGTCATTGATGGTAAGGCTGTTAGAATCCTTCCCAGTCAGAAATCAGCTCAATCAGAGATAGGACAGGCATCAAGAACAGTCACTGTGGATGATAGTCAAGTGAACAGGACAGAGATACCAATTCCACCTGTGGTGAGAGAAGGCAGACCAGAGGGTAGTTCAGCAAGAGGAGAGCATGAGGTTGAAGAAACATTTGTGAGATCATCAAGCCCTCAGTTGGAAACTGGGGAACCCAGTGGCTCTACACCTACAATGGAAATTTGTGTTTATAGGAGGCCTTTTCCAACTTCTGATGCAGCTCCACCACCAGCCACTGTTGAAGAGATGTTTGCTCACATGTCTATGATGCTGCAGCGTCAGGATGCAAAGATGGACAAGCTAATGGAGTTTACAAATTATCATCTCAACAAACTGACTGCTCGGGTTATACAATTTGAAGTCTCTGTCTTATCCGAGTGGCAAAAATTCTTACTCTCCAAGATGCTATCTGACCAAGCTACAAGGTCCGTCTTGAAAAACCTATCATCTCTACTTGACAAACTATCAACATTGGTGACCGACATACACAGCAATCAATCTTCATTTTGTCAATCCCTTGCCAAGATTACTGATCTTTGTTTTGATGTGAGGATTGCTATTGAAACCATCAAGGGTCCTGTTAATGCTCTTCCCCAATGCATCAAAGCTATTTTAGGCAAGATTGACACTGTGACAGACACGCTTAACTCTCTTGGAAATCAACTGAAGAACGCCAAAAATGTCCACGATGATATGTCCTCTGCTATTGCACATATGAGGACCACACTGCAACATGACTTAGCTGCTATATCTCAAGACATTCACACGTTGCTGGGCAGAGATCAATCTACTACTCCACGATCTCACTCTACTCCAAGTCAACCACCAAGGGCTCGCGGATATTCTTCCAGTTATGGCAGATTTTTCAATTAAGGCCTCGTACCAGATCACGTATTGCCCCCTTCATGATGATGTCAAAGGGGGAGAGCAGCATGAGTTCAAATGATAGCATATGTTTCTTTTTGTAATTAAGCATACATCACAATGTAGCTTCATGAATTACAGATACTTGAATACAATATAGCTTCATGAATTACAAATACTTGTACTTCTGATTGACAGATAACCATGCATTTGTTTGATACCTCATCCTTAAAACAATCCAGAGTTGCCATCATCAAAAAGGGGGAGATTGTTGTACTCCTGGTTTTGATGATGACAACGGTAAGATAAGTGATATAGACACTTAAGTTTTAATGAATGTTTAACAGGAACAAAAGGATGCAGGGTGCTCAATGCGTCAACGCCATCAACAAGCAGCGTCGACGCAGCGGCTTAAGAGATGCCAATATTCAAGGCAAGAAAGGCCTTAATGTACATGTCCGTGCGTCAACGCCACCCACTGGCAGCGTGGACGCAGCAGTTCAAGTATCTCCTTGCAACCTCTGGAGTACCTTGGCAGCGTCGACGCTGCGGCTCGTTGGGTCGACGCAGCAGCTTGATGGATCGACAAGGTGACCAGAGGGTGGACGCAGCTGCACAATGCGTCAACGCACTCCTTGACGCAAGAAGGCTGAAGCCATCCAATTTCAGCTGCTGGAACACACCAATGCGTCAACGCAACATGATGAGAGCGTCGACGCAGCACGCCCATCTGCTGAAGACTTGATCACTGGATCATCAATGCGTCAACGCCACGGGTTGGAAGCGTCGACACAGCAGTTAAAAAGGCTAGGCTGGTTGCTCGCTGGAATGTATCAATGCGTTAATGCAGCAGGCTGATGGAGTCAATGCAGCAGACTTAAGTCTTGCTGGTAGAATGCCCTTGAAGGTTGCGTCAACCTTTTGGAGCAAGTGAGTTGACGCCACCAGACTGTAGTTGCTGAACGTGCTAATGAAGGGCACGTGATCCGAGGTGACTGGCTTGTGATCCCAGGATGGACGAGGTACCAGGATGCTGACACGTGGGCTGAGGCCTCTTGGCGGGAATCGTGGAGAGCGCATGTCGCCCTAAATGCTGCTGATATATAAGGAAGACTCCTCTGTCTGAATGAGACTGATCGTGATCGACTGAAGCAGAGGAAGAGTGAGAGCTTCCACGATCCAGAAGAAGAAAGGAAAAGAAAAGAGAGAGAAGAGAAGAAGCATAAGAGAAAGAAGAGAGAAAGAAAGAGATAGAGAGATCGAGCAGAGTGAGAAGAGAAGCAAAGCTACTTGAATATTTGTTCCTGCTGTACCGTGGATCATATCCATCCCAGTTAGCTCTAGTTGAGAGCCACTGTTGTGCTACCATAGCTACAGTTTTCTGATTACTGTATTTTCCTTTTCTTAGTTTCGTTTACATTTCCTTGTGATTCTTCTGATTACCCTGTTGGGGATTGGATTCCTCCTGGTAGGTCAGGAGAAGGGAGATTTGATCTCCGGTTGCAAGTAGCTGGGTGCTACTTGTGGATTCCTCCTGGTGGGTCAGGAGAAGGGAGATTTGATCTCCGGTTGAAAGTAGCTGGATGCTACTTGTGGATTCCTCCTGGTGGGTCAGGAGAAGGGAGATTTGATCTCCGGTTGCAAGTAGCTGGGTGCTGCTTGTGGGTTTCTCTCCGGTTGGGAGGAAGAGGGGAGGTTGTTCCCCTGGTCAAGCTGTTTGGCAGCATTTGTTGCAGACTTAGTCTACTGTGCTAGTGTTACTAGTGGAAGCCTCACTCCGGTTGGGAGTGAGGGGTGGATGTAGGTCTGGAGGATCGAACCACCTAAAAATTATTTGTGCAGTGGTTTGCCTTGCATTAGCTCCATATCTTCTACCTCCCATTCACAGGTTGTGCATGTTTGGCCTGTTGCATTATCTAGAGAGTTATTTTTGAGCATTATATTCTGCTAAGTGTGTTTGGGTTGTTTTACTCTGCATTCGTTTTTGGTTGATCAGGTGGCTGCATTGTTGCAGTCCAACTGTTTGTTCATTTCATTGCCTTATCATTTCATCTTGGAAAGCTCATTAGTTTTTATTCCGCATATCTGAGCTTTAGTTTTTTAAAATGGGCCATATTTTCTAGAGGGATACATTCACCCCCCTCTGTATCCAGGCCTAGCACCCTAACATGTGGTGCGTCTTGAGGCGGGGCCGGAATAGACTTCCACCAAGCACGTGCATCCTTGTTGAGTTGGAACATGGCGAGATGAACCTTCTCTTGATCGGCACATTGCATGACCTCGAATATACGGTTCATTTCATCTATCTAGTTTTCAGCCTCGTCTGGGTTGGAAGAACCAGAAAATCGCGGAGGATTTAAACTCCGAAAGTTGCGGTACAGATCACCAGCACTATCCCTCCCGCCAGCTTGGGACATATTTTGCAAGGCCTGGGTGAGACCTGCAACAGTCTTTTGCATCCCATCCCAGTCAACACAGTGTGCCATTGTAAGAATGAGGTACCTGAGAAGAGTAATAAATTTGTCAATTCTAATGGAATTGGTGGGGTTAATTCGTAGAGATAATTTCTAATTACTATCTCATCCCGGGTTCTACCCAATTTCTCACAAGGTTGGAAATTATTTCCTTGGTTCATAGGTGTGGGTCCTTATGCCTTGGACTTAGCCTATGACATGACATTTTCCTCGGAATAAGTACGTCCTTAGACCTAGGCTCTAATACCACTTTAACTGTCACGTCTCGAGATTATGCAGCGGAAACAATCAGGAACGTGAATAGTCGGCTAGTACGCCTCAAGCGAGCAATACAATCAAAGCGCAAATCATTCACACATAAAATGAATGGACATAATGATTGATCAAAAATCTAACTTTTATTGATAATAATAATCAAACAACAATGATATTTGACTCAATTCACTAGACTCAAATAAAGGGAAAAATACATAGACTCGAGTTGACTTAAGACTTTACTAGGTCTTCTCTCGATCTTTAATCACTCTCGGATCCACCACTTGAATAGCCTGAATCGGACCCGTTAGAATTTCCTGAAAAAGATTGGAAAAGTAAAGAATGAGCACACATGCCCAGTAGGTATCTTCGTATCAACATGAAGGCAGTGTTTAAGTAATTAACATTTTTACTCTAGAGTGTAAGATAAGCCAGGAAAAATACGATGAAACACGTGAATAAACCAAAGTAACACAAATAACAAGATATGATCAAGGTGAGATATGAGAATTCATGTAGACTTGGAAATATGATAACATGAATGAAGTTTGGCCTTTCATGAACAAGAATGTACTTTTCATAACCATAAATGCTATGCATTAGAAAGTCATATAACGAGAATGTACATGTAATTTCATAAGATTGCCTCGTGAGAATTCGTGAATTTCATCCGTTTATAAAAAAAGTACTCACGGCGTAATGCGACGTCAGTATTCATCATACCCCATGGTTTATAGTATGTTTCTGGCTATCTGCCGAGGGGACTAGAGTGGAGTCCTCGGACACTGTCCGTGCCCGCTCTTGCATCTTAAAGTTATAAATCAAGCTACTTCTACGAGAAATGTCAATAATGTAGGCCAATAATGAACAAGTTCACACTATAGTTTAATGATAACAATTATTAAGGTAAGAATGTGCCAATTAAGAATATGAGAGTTCAAGATTTATTTAGAACAAGGTTATGCTATGAACAAAATTCGGCAACATAACGGCACATTCTTTACTTTTCATAAGTTATTGATATCTTATTTTACAAGTGTTAAGTTCCAAGCAATCATCAGACCATCTAGGAACTTATAAAAACCCAACCCAAAGGTTAGACCTCGGGTTAGACAGGGTCAGGGACCAAGCGGTCGTTTACTGGACCGTTTGAGAACTCATGCGGTCAGATCCGGACCGTTAAGGAGATCAATGCGATCAGGTAAGGACTGTTCACGTTGGGTCGAAGCCAGAATCAAAAGGCTTGACTCAGGAACACATGCGGTCATAGACGGACCGTTTGTGGACAAAAATGGTCTCGGGCCAACCGCTAGACAGGGCTTAGCGGTCGTCTGAGGACCGTTTAGAACCAGAACTCAGAAAACCATGGGTAGTGTAAGTGCTTTCTAGACAATATGGGTTTTGATTGCACAACTAGCTCGGCGTCCTAGTGGGAATCTCAGGCTCACGGAGACTTACGGAGGCCTTGAAACAAGATCACCTAGTCCGGTGGAAGGAATATCCAACGGAGAGGATCACAAGTCCAAGAAAGTGTGCCTATAGTGCAAAGTGTAACTAATGACTCTTGGAGAGGGGGATTTCTGTAGCCCACCCAAAGAGCAGCCCAACAAGACCCAACAGGGTCCAACGAGGCAAGCTCACCTGAGTGACAGCCCACAGGGCCCACTTAGGAAGGCAGCGGTGCGGGGATACTCCTGAGCTCCCCCGAAGGGATAGAGCTACAGTACACCTTGAAATTCAACTTTCAGGCATCCAACAATGCTTCCGAGTACGAGGCCCTTATCTCGGGAGCACGCATGGCCCGACGGTTGGGGGTCGAGCGAGTCAGGATCCACACCGACTCTTAGCTGGTCGCAGGACAGGTCAACGGTGAGTACGAAGCTCGGGAGGCACCCATAATCAAATACCTTCAGTTGGTCCGGAGCCTGGCCCAACAGTTCGAGGAATTTGGGGTAGTCCGGATAGCTCGGGAGCAAAACTCTCGGGCGGACGCCCTCTCTCGATTGGCCTCCTCCCTAGACCCGAAAGGTACACGATCGGTCCTCCTAGAAGAGCTAGAGCGCCCGAGCATCGACACGGAGCTCCTCGCTGTTGACTCGGCCATTCCAAGCGACTGGCGCTCCCCCTACCTGTCCTGGCTACAGGACTCCCAAGAGCCCTCCGACTCTCGGGAAGCCCGCCGAATGAAGTATCAAGCTCGGCGCTTCGTCGTCCTCGACAACACTCTCTACCAAAGATCGTTCTCCGGCCCCCTCCTGAAGTGCCTCGGTCCCGACGAAGCAAGCCGAGCCATCCAAGAGATTCATGAAGGCCTGTGCGGAGCACACTCAGGGGCAAGGTCGCTGGCCAGAATCCTGTTACGACAGGGGTACTGGTGGCCCACCCTGCAGCGCGACTGCTCGGCCTATGTTCAACAATGCGACCGATGCCAGCGGTTCGACCACTTGGTCCATCGGCCGGCCACGGAACTTGTCACCCTAGCCGAGCCTTACCCTTTCGCTCGGTGGGGGATCGATATCCTTGGGCCATTCCCGACGGCCCAGTCCCAGAAGAAGTTCATCATCGTCGCCATCGACTACTTCACCAAGTGGATCGAGGCCGAGGCTACGGCAAGGATCACCGAGACTGTCGTTTGGGGCTTTGTTTGGAAATCGATCATTTGTCACTTTGGCATCCCCCGAGTGATAGTAAGCGATAACGGTCGACAATTCGACTCTCGGTATTTCTGAGACAGATGTGCCGACCTAAATATCCGCAACCACTTCACTTCGATCGCCCACCCTCAGGCCAACGGGCTGGTTGAAAATGCCAACAAGACTATCTTGAAAGGCATAAAAACCAGGCTCGGCAAGGCTAAGGGTAGCTGGCTTGAGGAATTGCCTAGCGTACTATGGTCACACCGAACGACCCCCAAGACTGCAACCGGTGAAAGCCCTTTTCAGTTGGTATGTGGCACCGAAGCCGTCGTTCCATTAGAGATCGCCAATCCGTCTCTCCGAGTGATCAACTTCTCACCCGAGGCAAACGGGCAAAAGTTGCTCGAGAACCTCGACCTGGCAGACGAACTCCGAGAGATCACGAACGTCCGAGCAACGGAGTACCAACGCCGCCTCACTCGATACTACAACGCCAACGTCCGAGACAGACGTTTCCAACTGGGGGACTTTGTCCTCAGGAAGGCCGAAGCCTCTCGACCACTAGAGGCGGCGGGCAAGCTGTCCCCTAACTGGGAAGGCCCCTACCGAGTGGTCGAGACGCTCGAAAAAGGTGCGTACAGGTTAGCGACAATGGAAGGGGAACCTATTCCTCGGACATGGAATGCAGCCGCACTACGCAAATTCTATTTTTGAAATTGTACAGCAAGATGGACGGAATAAATCCCTTTTCTTTTCATTCCAAACCATTGGTACATCAGATAGGCAAATGCCAGTACATCACATAGCAAAAAGCAAAAATCCATCTAACATCGCTTCAAGGGGTCATCGCTCGACTGACTCGGTCTTGATCTCCTCGCGTCCAGCCACTGACTCTGCCTCGTGCGGAAACTGGCTCGGACAAAAGGTGGTCGAGCCAGTTGGCTCGGGTGGCCCGTGACAAAGGTGACAGAGGGACTGCAGGAGGGAGGCCACCTTTAAACGTTGAGGAAGGCTACCTCCCAAGTTGGCAACAACCAGGAAAAAGGAGCGCCATGAAGGCCTCCCCTCTTCCAATCTGCCATCTCCTTGGAAGGTAGGAGAGAGCAAGCAGCCCCCGAAGAGTGAAAGAAATGAAGAGCAGAAGAGGGAAAAAGAGGCTGCGGACGGAGGAAGGCTTCGGCGAGGAGGGAGCTTGATGCCCCCCCCCCCCATGCAGAGGGGGAGTGGCGGCAGGTTTCCCTGATACCCCCATCCGTCCTCCGCCTCGGCGTCCACCCGGAAGCCTCGCTGGAGCTAAGAACAGGCAAACGGCGTGCTTCCACACGCCGTAGCCCTCCCCAGATCCGCGCGGCGACCGTTGGACCCGTCTCGTGCACGCGCGGCGACCGTGGGATCCGTTCAACATTCCAGGATAGCGGGAGCCCGCCGCTCCCCGTCGTCGGCAGCGTCCCCCTCCACAGGACCCTCCATGCTTAGATTGCAGCGGCGTAATGTAGAGTGAAGAAGAAGGAGTAAGGACAGATCGTCGGTGAGAATCCTTAGCGTTAAGGAGGAAGGAGCGCCCTTCGGTCTCTCTTATAGGCCAAGGGAGGCCGCACGCCTTAAATGACTCCCCCCTTTAAAACACGCCAAGGGATCCCCCTTAATGGTCACCTCCAACTCCTCGATCCCCGCCCTAGTGGGATTCACGAAGCGGCCTGGCATTCAAAGCGTGAAGGAACGAAAGGACGCCCCGTCAGAAGTCTACCAAATCAGCATGCGAAAACCGCGCAGAACATATCGGCACCTCCCAACTACTCCAGATACGCCAACCAAATCACGGCAAAGATGGTACACAAACAGAGTAAGTCGTTTATTATCAAACAAAAAGGAAACTCTCTAAAAAAAGGAAAGAGAGACAAAAAGGGAAAGAGGCAAAACAAGGCAAAATACATCAGGCCTCAGGCCCACTTTGACGCTCGAGAACGGTAGAAGGGGACGCGTCATCCCCAGTACCTTCGGTGACGGCCGGCTCGGACACTAACCTCGCTTGTGCGAGAACTGTCTCGGTCGTGAGCCCTCCCGAAACGTCCGGAGCCGGTGACCCCGATGGAGGCGACCCCTCCGAATCTCCCCCGACTGACAATGAGGAGGTAGAAACCGACTCATCCGAGTCATAACACTGGCCAAAGGGGAACTCGATCGCGGAGTTTTGCTCATCAGCGTAGTTTACCGCTCGGCGATAGCCCTGCTTGAACCCCTTTCGAGCGCCCCGGCAAAGTGCTACCTCGTAGTAGGGTAGGGCGGCTTCCACCAGGTCGGCCGAGTAAGCATTCGAGCTCCTATAACGCTCGATCGCCTCCGCCTCGATCTGCCCCGCCCTTCCGACGAGCTCGACTCGAGCCCGCTCCGCCTCGGCCGCACGCTCTTCCGCCCGGGCCCGGTCCACCTCGGCCTCAGAGCGGAGGCACTCCGCCGCCTCCGCCCGATCTAGCAGCTCGGCGCGTTCGAGCTCCCAGGGATTGTCTAGCTCGAGGCGACGCAGACGCTCCTCCTCCAGGGATCGGCTTGTCCTCTCAAGAGACTCTCGGGTCTTGGCGAGCTGTTCGGTCAGCACCCCGGCTTCCAGTCGGCTCGCCCGCGCCACCTCCCGGAACGCGGAAAACTCCTGCCGGAGCCCCTCATGCTCCCCCTTGAGTCGGGCCAGTTTCCTCTCGCATCCCCCAAGGGTCCAGGCAAGGTTCGACCGCTCCGCCTCCGTCCGGGCGTGCGCCTCCGACATCAAAGCCGCCGACCGAGCTATGACCAGGCCGCCCTCCATCAGAACATCAAGGATCCCGGGGGGGGGGGGGGGGGTATTGCGCCTTTCTCCCCCCTTCGTCCTTGCGGCGATCGATCGGCAGACCCGATACAGGTCGCCCGTAATGCCGAGCCTTTCCAAGGGCTCCGGCAGAGGGGACCGCTCCGCCCGGGGCACCCCGCCAGAAGGCTCTGCTCGAGCGACGGAACCGACCGCCTCGCGCGCCACGGTCGGTTGGGGTTGCGACGCCTCCCCGGGCGAACCCCCAACCTCGACCGGCGCCGCGGGACCGACCGCACCGGGAGCTTCAAGCACCTGGGGCTACAACACCCTCGCGGGTGAACCCCCGGCCCTGCCTGTCTCGGCCCACACCTCGCCGACCGAGACATCACCTCCTCCGACCGATCCCCCGGTCTCGGCGTCAACTACCTCGGCATCGGCCCCCTCTACCCCCGTAGGGGGGAGAGCCGACCCATCGCCGCCCTCTGAAGGGCCCTCGGTCTCCTCGGCCCCCTCTTGCCTGGCAGGTGGGGGAGCTGGCCCCGAGGGGTCGGCCCCATCTTGCCCCCGAGAGGGGAGCGCCGCCGAGCCGGAGTCACCCCCGGCGGTAGAAGGAAGACCTATCTTCTTGGCCCGTTTCCTGGCCTTCGCGGCCTCCCGCAACTTTCCCGCCATGGGATCCTTGCGCTTCGTACCAGTTGGTCGTGAAGATCCCTAGAGGGCCACCCCCTTGCCCTTATCTCGGGCTTGGGCGCGACTCGCAGAAGCATCTGGTTCGTTGGCCACCGAGTCATCTCCCAGATCAATGACCTCAGCAGCTTCCTCTAGAGGTTCCCGCCTAACATCTGCCACAAAGGAAGAAGACCCGGTCAGGAGAAAGAAAGTAACTACCACCCCAGGAGAAGAACCTCGAGAGCGGTACCTGTCAACGTCAACCGCGTGAGAAAACACCGTTCGATGTTCTCCGGCGTCACCAGCTCCTCGGTTGACTGGCGGTTATCCAGCAGGCGAGCGGCCTGCCGCTCCACGTGGGGAGGTAACTCCTCCTGGCGAGGGGGAAGATTCGGATGAAAATTGGGAGAGACCAGGCATCTCCAAGACTCGTCCGTCGCCTCCGCCTTCACCCAGAAGAATTGGGTCTTCCACCCCTTGTGCGAGGAGTCCTTCGCTGCGAGTGAGATGCAACTCTTGTTCCTCCTCGCCTGGATAAAGTAGAAGCCCTTCCCCGCCGACGGGTGCACTTTCAACTCGAAAAAATAGTGAAAGAGGTCCAAGGAAGGAAAAATATCATGCTGACGACAGAGAATCCGAAAGGCGGAGAGAAGGAGATACGAGTTGGCCACCAACTGAATAGGCGCCAACCGGAAAAACTCGAGAAGCTTAAGTACAAAAAGCTCGAAGGGAAGGCGGAACCCACTCTTCCAAGCCAGAAGAAAAGTGAAAATGTGCCCCGTACGGTTGTCCAGACTCGTCTCATACGGGGCGGCGGCAGCGAAGTTGTACCTGAGAGGCAAGCGAAAGCGATGCTCCAGCTTCCTCACCTCGGCCTCCCCCAACTCACTGCAGTTGGGGACGGGCTCCCGCCTCACCTGCTTGATTTCCAAAGGCCGATCCGTCATCGAGTTGGAAGATGATCCCTCACGCGAGCTCGAAGACTCCGGGGGGGAAGGAAGTTGCCGGACCGCCTCCGCGGTTATCCTCACCAACTCCTCAAACACCGCCGCAAGACTTTACGTCTCCACTGTGCCCTCACGGCGCATCAAGGAGCCCCAGAAGCAAAGAAACTAAGGAAAGCCTAAAACCCTGAGAAGCCTAGAATGACGAACAACGCCCAACGCCTATAAAACCTTGGAGGAAGGCGGCACGTCGTTCCGTGCTCTGAGAAAAGGGGGGCCCTTCGTTTCAAATCTGTCAGGATCATCATTACGGGCCCAGGCGACCACTACACGTGGCTCCATAACGCCAACAGAATTCCACCCACCTGAGCCACGCCGGTCCAAAGCCTCAAAAGCTACTCGACCGAGCCTCCATGGCTCGGGAGTAGGAGGGGGACAAGTGGAGAGGGGGATTTCTGTAGCCCACCCAAAGAGCAGCCCAACAAGACCCAACAGGGTCCAACGAGGCAAGCTCACCTGAGTGACAGCCCACAGGGCCCACTCAGGAAAGAAAAGCCCAATGAACAAACACTCGAGAAACCAACTCTCCCCGGCGGCCCCTAGGCTCGGAGGGCCCGAGTGATGGTCAGGTCACAAGGTGGGTCCGGCCCAAGTCGTTTCCCCGCCCGGGAGAGACAGGCATTAGCCGACCTATCCGACCCCTCTTTCGCCGAGCTATGCTCATCGCCCGGACAGGGCTAGCGTTTCAGAAGCTCGGCCAGACCAGATATTATCCATTCGTGCTACCGTTAAGAGTCCCCAACGGACAGGGGAATCAAGAAGCCGCCGGACTTCGAGGCGATAACGTTCCCACGATAAGGCCATGAAAGTCCACGTTGAGGACGTAACTCCCGCCGGAGACCCCTCAGCTTGCAGGACTCCTGAAGGCGGCGCACTATTTAAACCAGGGATACCCTCCGGTGGAAGGGAAGAGCCATTAAGGTACTCATACACCCAAACTCCTGAGCAATCCGCTTCACCCTCTGGTGGAGAGGAATCTCACGCACTAGTTTTTCTCCTCCCCATTACTGCTTCCACCACAGCTCTACTGACTTAACCATCGGAGGGTTTTTCCCCAGGGAAACCCCATGGGCCCTCTGATACGTTTCCCTGTCTTGCAGTTCATCTTCTGGTGATCCACAGCCCGCTCAGGACACAGCGCGAGATTTCGCCTCTTCAACTCTGTATCGGAATACATGCCATGTACTTAAGAAAATGACTCATAAATAAAGAAGAGCTTGTAAAACAGCGATCAACCAATAGTGAAACAAGTTCATCTATCACTTTAAAATATGCATTTAATACAAGAATATATTGTTTTGACATAAAACTAGCTTAGATTGAAAATAACGGCTAGGTGCATGAAACCATGAAACATATCCAGGTTTACAGCTATAGTGCTTTAAACAGGAATAAAGTCTAATTATCTAGGTTTATCATATGATAAATAAAGCTAATCTGCATTATGTTTCTGGTTAACATAAGTACAAAACTCAGGAAAACCTAGCGGCCACTTGAGAACCGTTTAACCGGGCCTAGCGGTCTATCGCAGGGCCGCTAGAGAACTATGGCGGTCTTACGGAGACCGTTTGGTTCTCGTAACAGGCAGAACAAGGTAGGTCATGTAAGGCCAATTCTAAAGAAATATATGCATGAAAACATGCTAGAAAAGAATATAAAACATGCTGCAAGGGAAATAAAGTCATGAAGATGCATGGGTTCTATAGATTAAGCTAGAATTATTGTCTTTGTACTTAAGGTTTGGAACTATGCATGCTGAGTAATCTGATTGCGCAGTGGTAACAAAACATTAAATACAACGTGTACAATGTATGAAAACTTATGAAACAAGAGGGCTTTTACTCCTAACTCATTGTTCTAGCCATCCATGACATAACCTACCTTTGGTAGTGCTCCTAGATTTCAAATTTCTGACTGGAAGGAAGCCCTAGTTCTGCACGTCCTGTGTCAAACCAGTAATTTCCTGTCCCTCTATCTCTCGATCCTCTTGATCTAAATTCCTAAAAATTGGAGGGTAGATAGAAGATACAAAGGGGAATAAAAAGTTCTAAATAGTCAACTCCTAAATACCTCGATTAGGGCTTCTATTTTCCTGATCTTCACTGGACCGTCGCCCAAGTTCTTGTGTAGTCTGTTGCGAACCAGCAACTTGCAGAGGCTCTAACTCTCCAACGGTTTGGTCTTCTAGCACGAAAATTTAAGGGAAGTTAGACAAAACTAAGACGATCACAAAGTTATAAATAACTAACCTGTGAAGACGTCTCCTTACCTTCGAAATATGCGAGTCAACATTAGGGTTCACATGAGTCGAAGTTAGGGTCTATTTATAGGATTCACCTACGGTTTAAGGGATTAGATCGAACCTAGAGTCCTAAATTGGAGTAGAGTTAATCCCTAGAGAGTTCTAGAGAGTCTTCTATGCCAGGTAACTTCGATCTTGGGTGATTTGGTCGCCAAAGATCCAAGCTTTTTATGTTTTCTTCCATTGACGGAACTGGGATTGCTTCGCGGTCATAGCAGGACCGCTATGGTGGGTCTGGCGATCACGCGATAGACTGCCAGGCTTCAAAAGATCCAAAATTTGCAAATTTTCATATTATCCCCCATTTATCCCCTAATTGATGTATATATCCCATTTTAAATCTGTAATTTACCTAAATTACGTTTCTATTAATGGGCTTGGGTCTAAAAGTCTTGAAATTGGGTCTTTGGGCCTATTTGAGTTGGGCTTAACCCTTTGGTTAATATAGGGGCTTTAAATGGATTTAATAAATCCTTAATTTCTTCTTAATAGCCCATTAAACCTTTTTAAAAATGCCTAATAATTATATTTTAATCCAAAAAAATTCTTAGAAAATTCTCAGGCGTTATATATATAATGGAACACCCTGGAACCCTAACGGCCAACCGCGCGATGCTGACCCGGAATTAGACGCCGTTGCACCCATAGGTGACACGCTTGCATTGGCCTAAGCCTGAGGTTATACTAAGAAGACATCAAGGTGGTAGATAAGGGTCTAGCCCTGTCAGAAACACCAAGATTTCTTCGCGGCGATGACTTTTGCTTTTCAAAGTGGACAACCAAAAGTGTGTTTTTACTAAAACGAGGTTGCAGGCCTTAGCGGGTTTCACCTTCGAAACCTCCATTGATCCTTCATCTTCGGCGGAGAAGGAAGAGTGTGGGGGGGCAAACCACCTGAGAGGACCGGTAAAACTGTTAACCATGTGAGCCAACAGAGGCCTACTCGACTCTTCCCTTTTGGGCAACATCAGACCAAGTCTCGAGCGTTTGTGTTTTATTGCCCCTTTTGTTTTGAGGGGTTTCGTTTGTTGGAATCAAGCACGGCCACGCCAGACTTTTCACTTGACTTTGATTTGTCATTTCTTTTCTTCTCTCTCTTTTTTTTTGATTTTCGAGGGAGATATAATCATTTAATACTTTGGAATCCCTCTTGCATGCCTGCGGGGACACTGCCCTCTTCTCATGCTCTGACTCAGGCTTGAGGAGATGGATCCTACTCTTGCCTTGAGGGGATTGTACTTTGGTTCCCTATGCTCAGCGTTTTAAGGGCGCCGGTTGTCTCATTTGGTCGAGGAGGGAGAGAATAAATATTATAGCTTTTCTGGAGACCCTCATGGTGAGACCTCACCGGGCGATGCTACCAAATTTTTTTTGAATAAAACACGTGCATATGTGCATGTTGGCTTCCTTTTAGTGGGCATAGGCCAACATGACCAGACATGGATCTCCATGGTTCTGGAAAACCAAGACCCGAGACCTACCAAACCTTAATGGGCCCTATCCTATCATGAAGGATGAATGCAGTGACTTGACTCCACGATGGTCACCAGACATTGGCATTTTTTTATTTTTTTGTTGTTGTTTTTTGTTGTTTTTTTTCTTTTGACATTTTTGACATTGATTTAAATAAAACCTAGGACTGACTACCAGATTACCACTCTCAATCACTTGAAGAAGCACTTCGTGTTAAACCAATGTAAGCAATGATTCGAAGTGGCTTAATACAAAGGAGTGGTGACAAGACCAGAATCAGGCGGAAGATGCCTAGAAGGATTTACAAATTGAGAAAGAAATCAAAGGAAAAAGGTGAGGGCTACAGTCTCGAAAGCAGTGTGAGAACGGGCAGATGCCCAGGGCAGTTGATGTGGAAGGAATCGGGTCGGACTCGAGATCAGGAGGAATTAGAAGAAGAAATTGATAAATTGAGAGAGGCAGATCCGGAGGGTCCGAAAATGAAGGAGGAGAATCATGGGGGAAAGAATCCGGAGGTTCCGGGGGAGGGGGATGAGGGACGCGATGCCCTAGGAAAATGTATGGAAAAAGAAAATTCAAAAGGAGGAAAAGAACGAAGGACACGATGTCCTGGAAGAGCAAAAGGATGAATTGGAAGAAGGGAAGGTCCGGAGGTTCCAAAAGGAAATGAAAAGGAGGGGTGCGATGCCCTAAAGGGAGATCCAGAGGTTCCGAAAGGTGATAAGGAAGAGGGACACGATGCCCCTGAAAAATAAGAGAACGAATCGAGGAGTCCAAAGGTTTCGGAGGAAGATGACAATGAGGGATGGATAAAGATAAGGAATTAAACAAAGAGGGATCTGGAGGCTCCGGACGAGCAGGAATATGAGGATCTAAGGACCCTAGAGAAGAAGAGGAGCTTGATTGTGTAGCTTTAGATGATGGAAATTGTACCCTCAGCCAATGGATGGCCCATAAAAAGAAGCTGAATAGTAGTACGAGCAGTGATGGACTGGGATAGGAAGTGGATGAACTAATGTGGGCCCCCTCAATATGGGAGTTCTTGTCCTTAAGCTTCACTTTATGCTTTCCCCTCTTCTTGGCCTTACAGTGCAGCCTCTTAACCTTCATCATAGTTTGTTGGCCTCTTGGCTTCGCATGCCCTCTCCAGCGATGTGCCCAGACAGATGACCATATTTTTCCCTGATCACCCGAGTCAATTGGTGTAGTTGGCGCCCACACTCTCTCATTCGATGAACTTTTCATAAGACCCCTTGGACGTTCAAAAATGAACGGTAACTCCCTTGGCAAATAATCATAGCAAAAATTTGAGAGTTCCACTTGTGAAGTAGGGATCTTAACATGGAATGACTCATTTAGAAATAGCTCCCTTGATAAATGGATGGTATCTATCATTGGAAGTTCGGCCTTCGGCATAAGGAGCTTCATGTTTGACGCACTGCTCAGGGCCATTGGAATATCCTTCGTGAATATGATGGGTAACATAGGCGTCCGTCCCTTGCATGGAAGTTGATAGGGAGTGGACGAAACATCAAAAGCTGCCAACAAGGACTGCCCCGACCCGCCCATGAGCATAGAGTTCATCTTCTCCTTTGCAGTGGAATGTGTCATCATTATGCTCCAGGAGAAACCCTTCTCTTGATTAGCCATTTGAACTATGACTGAGCAAGGGGTAATGAGAGCCTTGAAAGTATCATTTCCAAAAAGCACTATGACCTCTATTATTTTGGCCCCAGATTTGCTCAGCACCAATTCTTGAGAGTCCTTCTTGGTGGACATTGGTGTAGGTGGAGGCTCGGCCTTCTCAAAGATGCCCGGCACAAGAACCCGAATCGGCATTCGGTAAATGAAAGCTTGGGTTTTGAACGACATAGCCGTGACCAAGTTCTTCTTGCCTGGTTCTTGCACATCCTCTTTGGCACATATATTTGTAGAAGTACACCCACTCCGAGAGGAGGTGGAAGGAGACGAGATGGAGGTGGAAGGCTCAATAAATGACAGATGTTTAATAGAAGGTGCTGTAGGAAGGATAGGTGGAGGTTGAAATACGACGAGCTTATCCCCTTGCTCGGGAGCAGAAGAGGTTGGCTCGGGTGCAAAAATAGATGGGCCCTGCTCAGGATTAATCACGAGTTTAGGTAAGGGGTCGAGTGGAAGAATAGGAATGGTTGGGTTCGGGGTTATAAGGATAGTGGAGGTTTTAGGTGGGGGCGATGGAGGATTACTTGGTTGGGAACAAGGGTTAATGAGAGGCTCGGTGGAAGCCGACAGTATGGAGGTTACTTGTGTAGTTGGAAGGGTAACGGTAGGAGACTTGGTATGTAGGAAGTGTCGGGTTTTGGTGGTACGTGATGAGTATCACATTTAGTATAATAACTTGCATCACATGTATCATCTTTTCGCAATAAAAGTACACAGTTGTGCAACATAGATAGCTAATTCCACTCTCACACATAATTTTAGTCTGCATGCATTTTATCATCATTTCTGAGCAAAAATAACAATGAGAAATATTTAAGAAGTTGCATAACTATTCTTGGATTAAGCACAATGGGTATTTGATCTTTTGCATGCCATTGTGAAGGAGCAGAACCAAAAGAAAGAGGTGCCCAAGTGACTAGGCGCCCCGGGCACCACTTAAAGGGCGCCCAGTCAGTCAAGCACCTCCTCTTGACCTCGAGTAGACAGAGAGAAAAAAAAGAAAGAAATTAAAGAGGCGCCCAGGTGCGTGGCACCTGGGCGCCCCCTAGAAGGCGCCCAGAAGACCAGGCGCCCCTTTCAACAGCTAAAAGATGGAAAAAGGAGAAGGCGCCCCTTCACTTAGGTGCCTCTTGCTGAAGAAGTGACCATTCGACAAGTCGCCAATTCATCAATGCACGTGGATCAAAGTTGAATAAAATAAAAGAAAATTAAGAAGGCAACTGGTGCGGACACCAGAGCACACGAGCGGCACGAGTCGGCGAGCCACCGATACCGTACGCGGAGCACCACCCGAGCGACAGCGGCTTCCATCTGGCTCGGAGACAGCCTGGAGACTCCCCCTTGAGTCTCGACATTTATCATATTTGTTTAGACTTTATTTGCGTGTAATGTGTGTTGGTTTCATTTTATTCGGTTTGTAATTTTGATTGTAAGAGGGGTTTATTTGCAAAATGGGACTCCCGGGTCCCATGGGCCCCCAGACCCCCTCCCATTGGTCCATGTCATCCTTGTGGGGCTGGTCAACCTCCTAGGTGGTATCTAGAAGCCTTGGACTAGTCAATTGTCCACATGGGGGACAATGGACCAAAATTGTCAACATTTCCCACCCCACCCCACCTACCAAGTCCCCTTGGTCAATAGGCAGCCCCCCCCTTGAATTTTTATTTCTTTTTTTGTGTGTGTTGGTCACATCTAATCCAAGCCATCCATTCCCCATCCCTAGATCCAATGGTGAATATTGGATTTGATATGTATCATATAAAACTTGTATTTTCCCATTTTGGAAGAATTAATGCCATTTGAATCAAAGAAATTGTTGGAGCAAGGCCTTGGCCGCCCCCTTCCTCTCTCCTCCCTCTCCCCCTTGCAGCTGTGACGGTTGTCATTCTGAGGTGTGACGCCTCCCTTATCGTTTCGGTGACCGCCGCCGTCGCCATCGTGCCGCCCTCGCACCACCACGGTTCTCATCGGTATTCTGTCCGCGCAGTGCAGCAGCAGCTTGTCCCAATTTTGTAGCTGTCCCTCTTGATCTTATGGGCACCAAATTTTGAGGGGATGTTCTAGGGATTTCAACCACACCACAGAAAATTCGGTTGGCCTTCTAGTTCACTTTTTCTAATTTTCCATTTTCGTCCAACTATCAATTTCAGTTCTGCCAGTTTCAGATCTGATTTCCATCTTTCCTGAGTTTCCAGTGTTCGACTCATATTTTGATTTTTTCAAGAGCTCCCAATTTTACTGGGAGTTCTATCCACCAACCCCATCGTGCCCAATTTTTCTTGTAATTTCTTGAGGCCATCTCATATTTTTCAAAATTCATCTTCTGATCCATCTATAGTATTGTCTGCCAGTTTCCAGATCCGACCACTCTCCAGTGTTAAAATCATAACAAACCATAGCCTCCACGAATCCTTTCACAAAAATTATTTCCGTTTTTCTTGTTCAAATATCTACAACTTTGGTGAAGAGCTCAGGAGCTGAATCGGACGTCTACCTCGCGGTCAACGGCAGTTCTCAGACAACTCACCTGCTGATCTGAGAGTTCGGGTACTGTACAACAGGAACTTCAAAATTCAACAAAGTCTAGATCAGCATATATCCAGGTCCTCTCTTTGGGCCTAGGTTGAAGTATTTCAAGAGAGCTTTCCAACGATAGCTCTTGGGCCCCGATCCGACATCGGGATTGGTCGCAGCGGCCGATCTCGCCCGGAGCGCACGCCGGAAAATAGAAACCAAAATCCGTGGGCAGCCACTTCACAACTTGGAGATCGGAGCCATTCGGCCTCCGAACGGAGTTTCCGGCCGACCGTCGTCTAGGGAGGCGCGCCACCAGGGGTCCCCATCACAGCGGGCCCCACCCCAGCAGGCCGGGAGGACAGCGCCATCCGTGGGCCCCATGGACCCGTAGAACGCGCCATCCGGACAGCACGAAAACGTGAAGTTCGGCACCGCCGGGCGACATCAAGATGCTGCCCGTCAACCCGATTCGCATGATTCCCGGGCCCCACATGTGACCTTTTACCTCCCTGCGTGGAGTGGGTCAAATATTTGTACCGCTGTAAAATTGTTTAATCGGGAGTCCGTAAATCGGCCGGGGTTGTCTTCGCCACGCCGGGTGCATGGAGGTAACGGTCTAAACTTCTCGGCGTTACTTTGCTTTGCTAGTATATGGTCTTATGCCACTGCGAGAGTGTAGGTTCCTAGCCCGTGTGTTCATGTCGCCGCTGTGAGTGTGAGAGTGACCCGTCCCGCGACTCGATCCGAGTCCGTAAGTTGAGTCAGACTACCTTGAACTCTGCCGGTTCCTTAACCGCGCACGATCCACGCTTTCCCTCGCTTGGGACGACGAGTGAGTTTGCACTTCTGTTAGCGACGTGTGGCCCATAGGAGCTCTTAGTGCCGAGCCGAGGTCGCTCTAGTAGTCGTGTCATTGCTGGTTGAGTCGTGTCCGTCTCATATAGCGTCGTCTCCTCAGTCCGTCCCACATCAGTTTGGTATCAGAGCGAGTCGAGTCTAGGGTAGTCATTGCATAAGTCTTGCATGCATCATGGTCTAAGTCGAGTCTAGGATCATCATTATTTTCAAAACAAAAAAAAAGTGTTTTAAAATTACATTTCATCCCGATAATCTGGTATCTTAAAAGGTGTTGTCCGAACGTTAGGCTATGCCTATCGGGAAGGTCGCACACTTGCGGGAGTGATCTTCAGATCGATTAACTCTGCCGCGTACCGGATATTGGTTTAGGTCTGGGTGCATTAGTCGGTGTTTACATCAGTTTGTGTCTCCTAGTTCGTGTGTAGTCCAATAAGAGTCAGTCGGTCTTGTCCAAGTGTTGGCATGTCTAACATGTAATTCCCCAATTTCCCATGGATTCCCCATCACCCGGGCAATATGGCCGTTGGTCCACCCATGGGCTTGGCAACCATCCTCTCCCCTTCCGTAGGCCCGAAGCCTCGGATTTTTATGGCTCTAATGATCCGGGTGACTACCTCAAGTGGGAGGCCGCCATGGATAAATATTTTGAATGTTATACCATGTCCGATGCCATGCAAGTTAGTTTTGCCCGAGAGAGGCTTGTCCACAAAGCCGCCTGGAAATGGGAGAGCATTGAGCGCATGAGGGAGGTTAGGAGGCAAAGGCCCATCGAGTCGTGGCATGAGATGAAGGGCGAGCTTAGGAAGGTCTACCTACCCGGCCCGGTCACTTCCAACCGACCCCACCCAATCACCTCCACCCAAGTGGGCCATAATCGGAGGCAACGCGCCGCGCATGTAGAAGAGCCTAGGTCCACGACTAAGCCGAGTTCATATGGGAGAGTCTACCACATTACTCCTACTCCAAACCCCACCATTGTCGAACTCTTCCAAATCATTTTGGATAGAGTGGATAGGAAGTGTGCTTATATCGAGTCCCTGCTTCCCCCTTGCCTACCTCCTAGCCAGGATGGAACCAAGCACGAGCCTAAGGAGGTAGCCGCCGATAGTCCCAACCCGGTGCCATCTATGGCTCCATCCCAAGGTCCTCTCCCCATCATAGTGGATCCTCTTTCCCCACCCACGAGAGCCCCTTTGCCTACACCCCCTGTCCATCAGGAAGATAAGGGTAAGGACACACTTATCAAGGAGCGTAGTGGATCACGACAGCAGTGTTATCGCTGCCAGGGGTTTGGCCAGTTTGCCGGACAGTGTCCCACTCGGACATCTCTAGCCCTAGGGGACAAAAGGGTTGGAGAAGCCTCACTCTCCGATCTTTATTAGGAGCCACCTCAGCCACAGCTACCCGTGTTTCTAATGGGAAAGCTACTTATAGCCAAGCCACTCCTTAGCTGGCTTAAGAATGGCCTGGCCCCATCTCCCCTCCCATCTATGGACCCTATCCTACCTCTGGTGCCAATTAATTCATTTCACACCACTTTCCGATCTAGTCACTATGTGGATACGTTGGATGACCTTCTTCAAGGGTTAGACTGGCAATTGACATTTACACACTTGTTGGCTCCAGGCTTCGACCGACCCACAGGTCATAGTTTCACTCATCCCGCTTTAGGGTCCATCACCTCCGTGTACACCATGGGTCATGTTACCACGGAGGTTCTTCTACTCCTCCCTATGCCGACCGAGCCCGACTTCATTCCCATTTACCCAAGGGAGGAATCTTACTTTCAACATATGACTGTCGTCCCACCTCTCACAATGAATGAAGGTGATCATTTACACCTCTAAGATTTCCAAATGTGGGACAGTGATTTGTGGAAGCTTAGTCCGAGGGGTCATACCTTCTTTGATCCCTTCGACCCATTCTCTTGTGGACCCCGTGACCCACCATATTTACTCCACCTTTTCGAGAGAGTCCACCATCATACCCCTTCTCCACGGGCCGATCCATCTACAACCTCCAAACCCATTCATAATACTCCTACATATCGGGGTGATGTAGAAGATGGCCCACCCAAACCTCCCAAATCTAAAAGGCCATCCGTGCATGAATGGATCACTTTAGGATGCCTTCCACATTCCATCAACTTCCGATTGCCTCTAGTGTATGCATGGCACACATTCGGATGTCCTGGACCATCTTGCATATGATTGGGTCAGACTAACATTAGGTTTGTGTAGGGTTGTGTGCATCCGTGTGTTTTTTCCTTTTGCTAAGCATGTTAGGAGTCTGCATGACGACGTCCGTCGTCACATTGAGGCCAGCAATGCACGGTATAACGAGCTAGCCGATGCCCATCGACACCACCGAGAGTTCCAAGAGGGCGAATATGTCATGATCAGGGTAAGACCTGAACGGTTTCCCTCTGGAACCGTTAAGAAATTGCAAGCTCGCGGAGCCGGTCCATTTAGAGTGTTGAAACGCATTGGATCCAATGCGTATGTTGTGGACTTGCCTGAGGAATATGGTATAAGCTCTACTTTTAATGTATCAGATCTAGTTGCATATAGGGACCCAGCGGTGATCTCTAGTGAGCCTTTTGAGCCATCCCCTCCCATTGAGAGTGATCCCACACCTGAGTGTCCACCTCCAGCCCCTTTTCCACGGCAGCGAGAGCATATCGATCATATACTGGATGAGCAGGTGACAGTTACCAAGAGTGGATCTTACCCGGGCTACCTAGTGCGATGGAGAGGGCGGCCCACCACCGAGGATACGTTGATCACCCATGGAGAGTTGCAGCGGATCGATCCGGACCTACTGGAGCGGTACCACAGTGATGCAGACCCTTACTCGACAGGGTCGAGTTTCTCCCACCTGGGGAGAATTGGTGCGGACACCAGAGCACACGAGCGGCACGAGTCGGCGAGCCACCGATACCGTACGCGGAGTACCACCCGAGCGACAGTGGCTTCCATCTGGCTCGGAGATAGCCTAGAGACTCCCCCTTGAGTCTTGACATTTATTATATTTGTTTAAACTTTATTTGCGTGTAATGTGTGTTTGTTTCATTTTATTCGGTTTGTAATTTTGATTGTTAGAGGGGTTTATTTGCAAAATGGGACTCCCGGGTCCCATGGGCCCCCAGACCCCCTCCCATTGGTCCATGTCATCCTTGTGGGGCTGGTCAACCTCCTAGGTGGCATCTAGAAGCCTTGGACTAGTCAATTGTCCACATGGGGGACAATGGACCAAAATTGTCAACATTTCCCACCCCACCTACCAAGTCCCCTTGGTCAATAGGCCGCCCCCCCTTGAATTTTTATTTCTTTTTTTTTTGTGTGTTGGTCACATCTAATCCAAGCCATCCATTCCCCATCCCTAGATCCAATGGTGGATATTGGATTTGATATGTATCATATAAAACTTGTATTTTCCCATTTTGGAAGAATTAATGCCATTTGAATCAAAGAAATTGTTGGAGCAAGGCCTTGGCCGCCCCCTTCCTCTCTCCTCCCTCTCCCCCTTGCAGCTGTGACGGTTGCCATTCTGAGGTGTGACGCCTCCCTTATCGTTCCGGTGATCGCCGCCGCCGCCATCGTGCCGCCCTCGCACCGCCACGGTTCTTATCGGTATTCTGTCCGCGCAGTGCAGCAGCAGCTTGTCTGAATTTTTCAACTCTCCCTCGTGATCTTCTGGGCACCAAATTTGGAGGGGATGTTCTAGGGATGTCAACCACACCACAAAAACTTCGGTTGGCCTTCTAGTTCACTTTTTCTAATTTTCCATTTTCGTCCAACTTTCAATTTCAGTTCTGCCAGTTTCAGATCTGATTTCCATCTTTCCTGAGTTTCCAGTGTTCGACCCATATTTTGATTTTTGCAAGAGCTCCCAATTTTACTGAGAGTTCTATCCACCAACCCCATTGTCCCCAATTTTTCTTGGAATTTCATGAGGCCATCTCATATTTTTAAACATTCATCTTCTGAACCATCTACAGTAATGTCTGCCAGTTTCCTGATCTGACCACTCTCCAGTGTTAAAATCATAACAAACCATAGCCTCCACAAATCCTTCCATAAAAATTATTGCCGTTTTCCTTTTTTCAATCTCTACAACTTTGGTGAAGACATCAGGAGCTGAATCGGACATTTACCTCACGGTCAACGGCAGTTCTCAGACAACTCACCTGCTGATCTGAGAGTTTGGGTACTGTACAACAGGAACTTCAAAATTCAACAAAGTCTAGATCCGCATAGATCTAGGTCCTCTCTTTGGGCCTAGATTAAAGGATTTCAAGAGAGCTTTCCAACGATAGTTCTTGGGCCCCGATCCGACATCGGGATTGGTCGCAGCGGCCGATCTCGCTAGAGCGCGCGTGGGAAAATAGAAACCAAAATCCGTGGGCAGCCACTTCACAACTTGGAGATCGGAGCCATTCGGACTCCGACCAGAGTTTTCGGCCGACCACCGTCTAGGGAGGCGCGCCGCCAGGCGTCCCCATCACAGCGGGCCCCACCCCAGCAGGTCGGGAGGACAGCGCCATCCGTGGGCCCCATGGACCCGTAGAACGCGCCGTCCGGACAGCACGAAAATGCAAAGTTCGACACCGCCGGGCGACATCAAGATGCTGCCCGTCAACCCGATTCGCTTGATTCCCGGGACCCGCATGTGACCTTTTACCTCCCTACGTGGAGTGGGTCAAATATTTGTACCGCTGTAAAATTGTTTAACCGGGAGTCCGTAAATCGGCCGGGGTTGTCTTCGCCACGCCGGGTGCGTGGAGGTAACGGTCTAAACTTCTCGGCGTTACTTTGCTTAGCTAGTATATGGTCTTATGCCGCTGCGAGAGTGTAGGTTCCTAGCCCGTGTGTTCATGTCGCCGCTGTGAGTGTGAGAGTGATCTGTCCCGCGACTCGATCCGAGTCCGGAAGTTGAGTCAGACTACCTTGAACTCTGCCGGTTCCTTAACTGCGCACGATCCACGCTTTCCCTCGCTTGGGACGACGAGTGAGTTTGCACTTCTGTTGGCGATGTGTAACCCATAGGAGCTCTTAGTGCCGAGCCGAGGTCGCTCTAGTAGTCGTGTCATTGCTGGTTGAGTCGTGTCCGTCTCATATAGCGTCGTCTCCTCAGTCCGTCCCGCATCAGCAACCATTTGCCTAGGCACCCCATTAAACCTCACAGTTCGAGGCACTTTTTGCACAACTCGAGGTAGCAGTCAAAGTATGGAAATGTTGAATAGGCGACCTACTGAGCAGTCGCCCCTTTAACCCAGCACGCGAAGCGAGGTAGAAAGTTGAGGGAAATCCATGAAAGAGACGCCCATGGTAACAGGCGCCCTTTAAGAGGTGCCTAGGACCACAGGTGCCCCCTTCTTGACACATGTTTCGAGGTGAGAAATAAAATAAGGCAATAAAGAAATGGCTCCCATCTCCGTAGTCGCACATTCAAATGAACGACCGGCATCCCAGTCGCCTTCTCAGTTCCGTAACCGGCGCTGCCGAAGCCTCCATAACAGCCCATTGATCCACTCCCTTTGATGGCTAGAGGCTTAATAGGTGAGATTTGACTTGCTAATCGGTGAAGCCCCTATGAACTCTATATAAAGCCACCCGAGAGGAGACCGAGGGAGTTCTTAGCTAGTTCTTAAGCCTTTTTCACCCTTTTTCGTTCTTTATTTTAATTGGTTGTCTTTAGGTTAGTTGTAGCCTTTTCATTTCTCTTCAACTTTCTCTTCTTGCTCTTCCCCCAATTCTTCTCCGTTTTCAAGTTATTCTCCTTTTTCCAACGCTCTGTTCTTATTCCATCTTCACTGTTCTTTTCATCCGAAGCTTTTCCTGTTCCTATCTTTCCTCTATTTTCAACGTACTCATGCATTTCTTTTCACTTTAAGCTTTTCTTTTCTCCCTCCACCTATCCCATCCTCCAAAATCTTTCTCATCTCCCTAAGGCAGAGCTTCTCTTTCGGTCCTCTCACGGCGGCGTTCAACTCTAAAGTGGGGCGACAATCAAAGGCTCGGCACGGCGTGGCGACGTCAATCTTCCAATCCTCGACTACATTTCTTCCCTTTTCTTTTATTTCCAAGTTGTACTTTTAATTTTCATAGTTGTACTTTTTATTCCCATAGCAATAAAATTTATTTTGGCAAATTATGTGTTTTCTCTTTCTATCTCTTCTACACTTCTCTTCTCAACCCCTCTCATTTTCTTTAGTTAGATATATTTCCTATGCATGTTGATTTTCTATTTTTGTACAAACGCACTCCAAATCAATTCTTTCTCAAATACATGAATTTTTTAACGCGCTTAATTTAAAATATTTTCTCCTCATGGGATCGACCCGTATTCATCACTTTACTCGTATTTCAAATCTATTTAAGTGAGTGAGTGTGGTTATATAAATTTTGAAATTGTGTGGCACGATATTTTTAAATGACACATTTATTGGATCGCTATCAATTTTTGACGCCGTTGCCAGGGAAGAAATTATTTTTAATGATTGGAAATCCTTGTGTTTGATGTATATATGTGAATACTAATTTTTCTATTTTTATTTTGCAGAAAAAATTAAAAAAATTTAGGAAATTAGAAAAATCATAAAAATTTGGCGCTGAAATTCTCAGGAAATAATATGTCATAGAAAGCGACGCTGAAAGTCAAAACTGTAGCAGAAAGCTAGAAATCTGAAAATCCAAGAAAATCAGGCGTCGCTAAAGGTAAGTAAACGTAGGAAAAGGTCATGTTTTGAAAAATTACAGAAAAATCTAAAAAATTTCTGAAAAGTTTAAAAAATCAGAACAAAATCAAAAAATACAAAAACATCATTTTAGGCTTCATTTTGTAATAAATTTGCATGTTCTTTGTTTAGTTTATAGCTTCTTACATTCATCTCTTATTGAAAAATTAAAAAAAAAGAATTTCTCTGAAACAAAAAAATCATAAAACAAAAAAATCATAAAAATAATTTGGTCTCATGCTATCATGTTTTCATTATTTTTTTTTTGGGAAACCCTACCTAGGGGTAAAATGGTAAGTGCACCTCTTGAAAGGAAACACTTAGCCATCAAACCACTAGGAGGCTATTTTTATTGATAAGATCAAAAATAAATAATTACATGATACGAATGGTAGGCATACCTAGCTTGTCCAACCGAGCTGCACCCTTAATGTTCATGGGGAGCTCATGAGAAGAAAAGAAAAAATTACATTTATTGGTGCAAGCTAGAGAAGCTAATAAATCAACAACAACATTTGCCTCTCTAAAGATATGACTAATAGACTCCCACTGAGAGAGGATTTCCCAGATTTCTCTGACATAGGTAAGAATAGTCCATGGGCAATGAGCCTGTTTATTAATGATCTGAACAAGAACTTTTGAGTCACATTCTATCAAGGCCGAATGAGTATTAACAGTGCGAAGGTATTTGATTCCATCTAAGAGAGCTCTTGCTTCGGCAATGATGTTGTTACATGCCCCATAGAAATGAGAAAAGGCAATAATAATATCACCTTTAGCATCTCTAATAACACCACCCCCACCAGAGACACCTGATCTCTTGCTGGCACCATCGGTGTTCAATTTGAGCAGTGGCCATGGAGGGCAAAGCCATTTGACAGCTTTCAGTTTAGGGCTTTTAATGCTGGCTCCTTTGATTCCGAAGTGGGCTAGAATGTTCCTCCTGTTGGAATTATCTTCCCTTAAATCCGAAAGTTCACAGCATTGTTTGGCCTGGACAATAATGCTATGCAGCATATTCTTCTTCGAAATGTGCTTATCTTCATATTTAGCCAAGTTCCTGGCTGACCAAAGCTCCCACATACTATAGCCAATGACAGCCAATGAGAAGAGTCCATACAGAGATTTCAGTTTAAGAATAGAAACAGAACTGAAAATCCATGTTCTTGCCGAACCACCTTCAAACTGCAGACCCAGTTCATAGAGTGAGGACCAAATGAAATAAGCTTTATCACTAGTAAAGAAAAGATGGTTATTATTTTCCCCTTAGGGCTGATTACAGTAGTAGCATTTAGAACACAACTGAATTCCCAAAGCCTGCACATTTGAGTCTGTAGGGATGCAATTATTTACAATTTTCCATAATAGCACTGAGATTTTGGGGGGCAGCCATTTGGACCAAAGCCGAGTCAAGGGTAATTGGGGCTGAGCTTGATGATTACTGCTGACAGATTTGTAAACTTAAGACACCACACATTGACCAGATGATGAGAGACTCCATACCTCCTTGTCCTGCAGCTGGGATAGGTTGGTGGTTCTGATGGCTGTGATGATGTCTGCTGGTAAATATGTATCAATAACCTATGTTTCTTCAAGTGTCGGCTGCTTAATACAATGACAAACTGAAACCTTGTTGTTGGGGATTGCTGTAGCAGGGACATAAGAATTCAGTGGCTGATTTCCCAACCAGGTATCCATCCATAAATTAGTTGAATTCCCATCTCCGATAATGACTTTTTTGTGCTGAACAATGAGGTTTCTAGCTTGAAGCCAGCATCTTCTGCCATGACCTTTCATGTTTCTGAAGGTAACATTCATAATATGACAGTGTTTGATGTGTTTGGCTCTGAAAAATTCTGCCCACAGGGAATTAGCGTGCATAGCTCTCCACAACATTTTAACCCTCAAAGCTAGTTCCATTTGTCTAAGAGACATAATACCTAGACTACCATAGCTGACTGGTCTACAGATGGCTTGCCAGGATTTCCAATGATGTTTATTACCTTGGGAGGAGGAGCCCCAGAAAAAGTTGGCAAAAGATCTATCCATACTTTGGTTAGTTCCAGTATGAAGAGGAGATGAGGCCAAAGTATAAATGGGAATGGATGACAGCACATGTTTGATTAGGGTAAGTTTTGCTCCCTGGGATAGTAATCTGCCTTGCCAACCCTCTAATCGTTTCTGTATAGAGGTGATAATCCCAGAAAAATGGACTTTTTTACTCCTGCCAAGAACTAAAGGGAACCCCAAGTATTTATGAGGAAAAGAGTGTTGAGAAAAACCAGTGGAATCTCTGATGCGTTTGGCAGTAGCTGGGTTTGCTTTATGGTGAATGAAGAATCCACTCTTCCCAACATTGATCAGCTGACCTGAAGCTCTCTCATAAGCTTTAAGAATCTTGATTAGCCTTCGAACTGAATTCATGGAAGCATTGCTAAAAATGAGAGTATCATCTGCAAAAAGTAAATGAGAAATATTGGGGCAGCCCCTTGGGCCAGTATACCATCCCACACTACCAGCACTAAAGGCTTCTTTTAGAGATCTACTAAGGACTTCTTCTGCTAAGATAAATAGTGATGGTGCAATGGGATCTCCTTAGCGAATACCCCTTGAAGATTTAAAGAAGCCTACCATATCACCATTCACTAAAACTGAAAACCAGCAATTGTTCAACATATGATCAATGAAATGAATAAATTGAAGACTGAAACCAATTTTCCTCAAGATAGCATAGAGAAAATCCCATTCAAGGCGATCATAAGCCTTGGCCATGTCCAGCTTAAACATGACATTACCACCCCTAGTCTTCCTGCCCAACTCATGGACCAACTCTTGGGCGAAAGCAATATTTTCCACAATCTGCCTACCTTGTACAAATGCTGACTGTTCCAGAGAGATGAGTTTAGGCAGAAAAGCAGCCAGCCTGTTGTTAAGGATTGTAGAGATGATTTTATAAAATAAATTACAGAGACTAATAGGCCGATAATCAGAAATATCCAGGGCATTATTCTTCTTTGGTATAAGGGCAATAATAGAGGCTGTTACAGTTTTTGGAAGGGGCTGCTGAGTAGTGAAAAACTCTTTAACTGCACTGACAACCAAGCTTCCAATAATGTGCCAAGACTTCTGAAAGAAAACACCCGTCAAACCATCTGGGCCAGGAGCACTGTCTGCAGACATTTTAAAGACCACATTCTTGATCTCTGACTCACTCGGGACAGCACACAGGCATTCATTATCTTCCAAGTTGATCATCCTTGGGATACATTCTAGAATAATATTATCAATGTAGTGGACCTGCGAAGAGAATGCTTTTTGAAAATGTGAGACTGCAATGCTTTTCATTTCCTCATGATCAGAAGTGATGTTGCCAGCTGAGTTCCTAAGCTGAGCAATCAGGTTCTTCCTTTTGTTGGACAAAGTAGACATATGAAAAAAATTTGTATTCCTATCCCCTTCAAAAAGCCAACGGATCCTAGATTTCTGCCTCCAAAAATACTCCTGTTGCAGGTATCTATCCAAAAGCAGGGATTTAGCCTCCTCAAGCTTAGTATGATTTGCAATAGATGGATCAGAATCATAATTAAATTCAGCTAGAATGACTGCATCTTCAGCCAAGGCAAAGTTCAAATGAACATTGCCAAAAATTTCCTTGTTCTAGAGACTAAGCATTTTCCTCATATGTTTCAATTTTAAACAAAGGGTGGTAATGGAGGAGGAAGCAATGGGACTGGTGTGCCAATAAAGTTCAACAACTGAATTGCAATTATCATGCATGGTCCACATCTTCTGAAATGAGAACCTACAATGGAATCTGGCCAGCGGAGGAGGCTTAATCAACAATGGTGCATGGTATGAAGCTTCTCTGGACAGATGCTTAATAGTAACAGGAAGATTGTTTAACCATGCAGAGTTGATGAGGGCTCTGTCCAACCTGGCCCAAATGCCTTTACTTCCCATTTGATTGTTATGCCAAGTAAATTTAGAGCCTAAAAACCCAGCATCCAATAGCCCACAATCAGCAATACAATCTTTGAAATCAGAGATGGCAGACAAGTTAGGAACATTTCCTCCCAATTTTTCATCCAAGTCCAAGATACAGTTAAAGTCACCTGCTACTAGCCAAGGAGAAGTAACCTGAGCATGCAACACGTTCAAGGAATCCCACAAAAGCCTTCTCTCAACAGTATTGCACTTGGCATAGACAATAGTAATATGAAAAGCAGTCATGATATGATTTGTTTGCAATAAAGTAATTTGCTGATCATCCCAGCTAACAAGGGTAAAGTCCAGTGGGTCTTTCCATAGTACCCAGATATGAGCCTTCGAGTCAATGTTGTCAATAGCCTTATTCATTCCAAGTTTTCTACAAATGCTATCTAAATGACAAATGTTGATTTTAGGCTCCAAGATAGCAACAAAACCAATCTTATAAGTTTTCAGAAGAAACTTTACACGGCCTAAAGAAACATCATTCCCAATACCTCTGATATTCCAAACAAGAAAACTCATTGACAGGAAGAGGTGCTATCAATGTTACCCACAGAATTAGTCCTCAACATGGACCTAGTGATGACTCCAGTGTGCCCATAATGCACTGCTCTTACATTATTTAATTTAGCGACAGCTACAATCTCCTGGCATCTGCTATAAATATGTTCTTGATTTATAATACATTGATTCACCATAAATGGGGGATCTTTGATAATTATGCAGTCATCTTTACCCACAATGGCCAGCTCTGGAACAGGGGCAATTTCCTCAACTGGAGGGGCTCTTTGGACTGAAGGTAGCACTTTTTGATTGTTGACCATTGAGTCCATTGCACACAAGGTGGCATTGTCTGGAAAGTTGGAGGTAAGATCCAAGGCTGGTATTCAGCGGTCGACCGGGGCTCAGCGGGTAATTGAACAGAAGTAAATTGATCAGAATCAGAGCTGAGAGTATCCTTGCTATTAATCTTGTCTAAATGATGACCCTCAACACGAATCTTAATTGGAGACTCCACAACTGATTTATTTGCTGAATTGTCAACAACTCTGTGGGATTCAGGGACCACCAGGGGCATGACCTCATCAATCTTGTCATCGACTCTGGCTTTTGAGTGAATAACAGGTTGCCAAATAGCCTTAGACTTTGTATCCACACCAATTTGTGTTGGCCTGGTTAGGAGGCAATTGAGAGGGGGGTGAATTGATTGCCCACCCTTTTCACAAAGTTTAAACGGAATACTGAAAAACCACAGCTATGGAAAATAAAACTAGATGAGGCTTCATTGGAATAACAGAAATTAAATCAAGCAAGCTCTCACAACTTCCCAACGCAGAGATATACTCACTCGGAGAGCAATATATGAACGGACAGTTGAGCGAACTCTCGTCTCACCGTCTCACACTCGTATAGTGAACGAAAAAATAGATATCACCAATCACAATATAAGCAAACCACGGCACAATGATTTTTAGGTGGTTCGGATGCACCAAGTGCCGTCCTACGTCCACCCCTCTCACCTTGAGAGGATTTCACTATAAACGCTGCTCGACGGCAGCAACCATACATACACGGGCTCGACGGCCCCACACACGGGGGTTCTCGTACATGACGACGAGACAACCCACACACACTCGGAGCAAGCTCTGAAATCGTCTAGATATGAGAAGTAGAATAAAAAAATTACAAGCCCAGTTATGAGAGTATCGTTCTAAGCACAAAATAACTAAGAAAGTGATAAACAAGATGGAACATCCCCACAAATCCTTAAATATGCTAGGAGTATAAAGAAGGTAGCACTTAGAACAAGAAAACCGAGGTTGGATGAAGCCGGTGTAGAAGATGTAGTCACCCGAAGCTCCGGATGTAGAGGATGCAGACCGCAACCTCCAACTCTAGGCTCGGGCTCGATGGAAGATGACTTGGCACAGCTCTCCTTCACCTCCAGCAGATGGGAAACCCTTCTTCTCCTGCAAGACAAGAAAACTCCATGTTAGAAGCTCAAAAGATTGGTTCGATCGAAGAAGGGGGCGGCGATATATACCAAGGGCTTGAAGCCCCAAAGGACATAATAGCCCTTCCACAACCCCTTTGGTAGCACATACAAAGTGTATAGGATGCCCTAAGGCCATTAGGGACAAAAGCCAAGCCAAATGGATCCTTCAAATGAGGGTTCGAAACAGATCCAGAATACCCGTTCGAACGTTCAGAAAAAGTGTCGACTCATTGAGTCGACTCTTTTTCTTGAATGTTCTGCCAGAACATATATAAAAATAAAACCGAGAAACAAGTGTCGACCTATGGGGTCAACACTTTTTTACCAAGTGTTCTAGCCTGTGAAGAGTCGCAACATTCGTGGGGAAAAGTGTCAACCCCATAGGTCGACATTTTTTCACGAACATTCTATTTTCACAGAAATGAACAAACTTACCTGAAAGTGTCGACCTACGAAGTTGACATTTTTTCCCGTGAGTTCTACCTTAGCAAAACAGCAGAACCCTGATGAAAGTGTCGACCTCATAGGTCGACACTTTCTGCCAGCGTCCTTATTTTCAATGCAAGGCAGAAACTCCGTAGATAAGTGTCGACTCCTTAGGTCGACACTTTTCCTGACAGTAGAAAATCATCATTAAAACCCATTAAAAGCTCCACATTTCAAACACATGTATCAAGATTGAACAAGATAGTTCATAAAACTCAGATATACATGGTTAAGCATGAATTCTACTCAGATCAGTCCATTCACCCTAATATCCAAATAGACATCTATTCATACCTTGGCCTTGAGTGATAGAGTGAAAAACTTCATAAATATCCTGCATTCACAATTTCCCATTCAACTCAACATCTCAATTTAACAAACGAAACTTTCACAATCACCACATACTGAATTCCACATTCAAAGCACCCATTCATTTTTGACAGTTCAATTGACTTTTCCATTCACATGACTTCATTCACTTGACTTAATTCCAATATATGAATCCAAGCAATAGTCACTCACTCAATCATTCAATTGAGCTAAACCAAATCAAACTTTATCAATATTGAGCATTTTGCTTGGTATTGCCAAATCAATCATCCACAGTCTGAAATTCATCAAACTCCTCATTCATCAAATATGTATATCAATGTATATCACACACAAAGAGAACTCATGACATTTTCATTCAGGATCTTCGTCAAAACAATCCGGGGCACAACAATCTCCCCCTTTTTGACGAAGATAAAACCATTGAAAAAACTATAATATTTGCATGAAGGATGACAATTTTTGAACCAAAACAACCATTTTCTCATGCACGCTAGATGCAAGACTTCCATTCAGAAATTGCATAACTTGCTTATCAAACATGTAAAAATTAGCATGCAACCATTCAAGCATTTAACTCTCAAGCATTAAATCATCCTCTTTGCCAAAAGCAAAATCAATCAATAACAAAGCAAGTCATGAATCATGAATCTTCATGCCAATGTAACAATGCAAAGTCAAATTATTTCTCCCCCTTTTTGTCAGAGTCAAATAGGGGATTATTAAAACTGTAACGGATGAAAGTTAAGTCTCAATATGCACAGTTAACTCAATGAGATGCATATGAAACGCAAGAAATGAGCAGTCAAGCACATATGCACTCACTATAGAATAGAATAGCAAACATGTTCTGTATGAACGGGTTAAGAAATATGCTGTAGACCGAGAACATGAATTTCATGTGCAATAGTAAAAGGGTAGTGCTTACAAGAAGTGGTACTGCAAAACTCATGAAATATGACTGATTCAATATGTACATCCGTACAATCACTCCCTAGATGAATATGTGAAGTATGAGCAATGAAATCTAGACAATATGGATTTTTAGATTTTCTAAAAAACACAAATAGGAACTTTTCCTCCCTACACTTTCATACAACGTGCTCGACTTTTGGTAGCTTCGCACAACCCCAAGATTATTTTCATTTTTGAATGACAAGATGACTAACCTTTTGACATGAGTCATGCCCTTTATTTCAGGGGCACTTCCCGGTTACTCGGTATCGTCACTTATGATTATGTGGATAGGACACTTTTCAATGCGAGTTTTCTCCTTTATTTCAGGGGGGATTCCCGATTTACTTGATGTCTAATCACACTTATTGAATATTTTTGATGGGGCTGACAGCTTTTTCCTCACAAGTCACGTGATTTCCATGTAGGGGTTCTAGAGTCCTAAAGTGTGTTAAGTGGAATAAGTGAAATCCTTATTAGTTAGAATCATTAACTCACACGTGCAAATTGTGTGAGAGATTGCGTAGAATGTAAGAGATGAATTAGCCTATTCATGGTGATGTCTCCCCCTAAGTGTATGCACCGTTATAGCAAAAACCTCCCCCTTAATATGTGCCATGTTAAAACATGTCCTAGTCAAATCATTTTATTTAGCAAGGGCGAAAGGTCATAGAAGATATCAACTGAAGGGTGTGTAATTTATATACATTCAAGCATTTCAAAATGATGTGTTCAAGCAATTTGATTACCGGTACGTGGCGGAGTACTTAGGTCCGAAGACCACACTCACGCATGATGAAAGCTTCCAGATGGACTTAATCCACCTTTCCACTGACAAAATTTGATATACCGGTTAATCATGGCATTCATGCACACATGGATGAAGTATATGCATTTATGTACATGCGGATGCGAAAGGATAAAAGCATGTATGAGAACTATATTGTTATTCACTGTGATATACACAAAAAGCAATGTTTGAAGAGTAAAGGCAATGAAAACTTTTTATGTGCAGAGCATAATGCATTATGAACAGTTTATTTATGAAAAGGATGAAAAGAGTGTATGTACAGTTCAGCTCAACCGATCTAAGTATCTAACCTGCACACTCCTAATTCTCTTGTCAGAAAGCAAAATTGTTCAGAATTCAAAGGTTTTGTAAATATATCAGCAATTTGGTGTTTTGTGTCAATAAAAACAAGTTCAAAATCACCTTTATTGATATGATCTCGTATAAAGTGGTGTCTAACTTCTATGTGCTTAGTGTGGGAATGTTGGACAGGATTTTTGGACCAGTTTATTGCAGAAGTGTTGTCACACATTATGGGAGTTTTCTTTAAAGAAAAACTAAAATCTAGCAACTGATGTTGGATCCAAAGCACTTGAGCCGCACAACTACCGACAGCCACATATTCAGCTTCGGCAGTTGATAAAGCCACACAATGTTGTTTCTTTGAGGCCCATGAAACCATGCAGCCCCCAAGAAACTGACAGTGACCGCTTGTGCTTTTTCGATCCATTTTACAACCAGCATAATCAGAGTCAGTGAAAGCATGTAAATCAAATGAATTATTTCTAGGATACCACAAACCAAGGTCAAGAGTTCCATTCAAATACCTGAAGATTCTTTTTACGGTCGCTAAATGGGAGTCCCTGGGACAAGATTGGTATCTTGCACAGAGACAAACACTAAAGTGTATGTCATGCCTACTAGCAGTCATATAAAGCAAGGATCCTATCATTCCCTTGAAGAGTTTTTGATCAATTTTATTACATTTTTCTTCCTCCATTTTTTGTGAGGTGGACATCGGTGTTACAAAGGGCTTGGCAGTCTCAAGTTAAAATTTCTTCACAATTTCTTGTGTGTACTTCTTCTGGTTGATAAAGATGCCGTCGTCCATTTGTTTTATTTGCAAACCTAAGAAGAAGTTGAGCTCTCCCATCAAGCTCATCTCGAACTCTCCCTGCATAAGTTGGGCAAATTCATCATTCATTTTTGAATTTGAGGCTCCAAAAAGTATATCGTCTACATAAACTTGAACAATTAATGAATGATCATCACAAGTTTTTGTAAACAATGTTTGATCTATGTTACCTTGTTTGAAGCCATTTTCAATAAGAAATGAACTTAATCTATCATACCATGCCCGGGGAGCCTGTTTCAAACCATATAGTGCCTTGTCCAATTTGAAGACGTGGTCCGGAAATCTTTCATCTTCAAAGCCCGGTGGTTGCTCTACGTACACTTCTTCTTTGATCACTATGTTGAGGAAGGCACTCTTCACGTCCATTTGAAACAATTTAATGTTCCTGTGACAAGCATAAGCAAGTAAAATTCTAACTGCGTCTAATCTAGCCACAGGTGCAAACGATTCATCAAAATTAACGCCAAATTCTTGAGAGTAGCTCTTGGCTACTAATCTTGCCGTATTCCTCACAACCACCCCATCTTCACTAAGTTTGTTTCAGAAAACCCACTTAGTTCCAATGATAGGATGGTCATCAGGCCAGGGCACGAGGAACCACACCCGATTCCTTTGGAATTGGTGTAGCTCTTCTTGCATGGCGAGAACCCAAGAATTGTCATTCAAAGCATCGTCTAATGATTTAGGCTCAATGCTAGAAAGTAGAGCTAGATTATCGTGAATTTCTACTTCCCTCGTTGAAGCCCGTGTACGAATTCCTTCATCCACACCGCCGATCACGTTCTCCAATGGATGGTCCCTGTGCGTGGTCCATTGGTGTGGAAGGTTCGGATGTTGCTCTTGTTCCGCTTCTTATTCTTGTTCCTTTTCTTCTTCTTGATTCGCTGCTTCATCTTGTTTGCTCGACTCTCCTTGTTCAACTTCACCCTCACCTGTAATAAGAAAATGGTCATCATTTGATTTCCTCATCGTAAACTCATTAGCAACAATGTGAGGACTCTCCTAGACGACAAGTGTTCTAATGTTATATACACGGTAAGCTCTAGATGTTAGAGCATACCCGAGGAAAATCTCTTTATCACTTTTTGCATCAAATTTTTCTAGATTGTCCTTTCCATTGTTCAAAATATAACATATTGAACCAAATGGCTTAAAGTGTGATATGTTGGGTTTCTTACCTTTGTAAAGCTCATATGGAGTTTTCTTAAGGATTGGTCTTACCATTGCTCTATTTGTGATGTAGCAAGCGGTGTTCACCGCCTCTGCCCATAAGTACCGTGGAAGACCGTTCTCCGCAAGCATGGTACGCGCCATCTCCACGAGCGTCCTATTTTTCCTTTCGACCACGCCGTTTTGTTGAGGGGTTCTTGGTGAAGAGAACTGATGCTCGTACCCCTGCTTCCTGCAAAAAGCATCAAACTCATGATTTTCAAATTCCTTTTTATGGTCACTTTGAATTTTCTGAATTGTGTATCCTTTTTCATTCTGAACTTTAGTGCAAAAATCAATGAACTCATTGCAAGCATCACTTTTATTAGCAAGATATAAAACACATGCATACCGTGAAAAATCATCGACAATCACGAATCCATAAAGCTTCCCTCCAAGACTGCGAGTCCTGGTGGGACCAAATAAATCCAAATGCAACAATTGAAGGGGTTTTTCTGTTGAAACAATATTTTTGCATTTAAAAGATGTGGTGGTTTGTTTTCCTTTATTGCATTCTTCACATATCTTTGAAGTTTCAAAATTTAGTTTAGGAATACCTCTGACTAAATCATGACGATTCAACTTCCTAATTACATTAAAACTGGCATGCCCAAGACGGCGATGCCACAACCAAACATCTTCACTTTTGTTGGCTACTAAACACAATTTCTTATATGCAAGCTCATCAAAATCAACTTGATAGGTGTTGTTACATCTCACACCTATGAACTTAATTTTTTGTGTGTTAGCATCAATGATCGTGCAGTGTGAAGATTCAAAAATCACTTTGTGACCCTTGTCACAGAGTTGACTTACACTAAGCAAATTATGATGAAGACCTCTAACTAGTGAAACATCCTCAATGCAATGGTTAGGGTCCTTACCAATTCTCCCAATTCCGATAATATTACCCTTCTCTTGTCCTCCAAAAATTACCGTTCCGCCGTTCTTTTCAGCAAGGTCTGCAAAGAGGTGTTTATTTCCAATCATGTGCCTGGAGCATCCGTTGTCCAAGTACCATTTATTGACTTCCGTCTTCATGCAGACCTGCACCAATTACCAACCATACTCATTTTGATTTGGGTACCCAAGCAAGCTTGGGTCCCTTCATGTTAGCATTCCTAAGGGATTCATAATATCTATTGAAAAACAATTCATCATCATACTGTATGAGTTGGCATATATACATATCATGCCCTATCTTCCCACAATAAAAATATTTGGGTCTTCTCCTACCAAAATTTCTTCTTTTATTTACATTTCTAAAGGTTGAGGAGAATTTGGAATTAACAGTTGGATTTTTTAAGTGTGTGTGTGAACATTCTCCTTGATAAGATGAATTCTTAACAGCATAATAAACATGATTTTTGTTGCCATGCATTGTACTTGGATTCTTTTCAACTTTTTTTCCTTTTTCTCTCAACACTTCTCCATTCACATTTTTTAGTTTTTCAATTTCAATGACAAAACTCTCATTCTTCACTTTCAAATTTTCTTTCTCTTTTTCACATTCAATCAGTTGAACATGCAACTTTTCAAGTTCTTTGTTCAAGAGGTCATGCTTTTCTTGGATTTCATCTTTCAGCTTAAATGCATTTTTCTTCTCTACATCTAAGCATGTTATCTCCTCTTCAAACAAGGACAACTTGGTTTCCAAATCATCATTAACATTTTTCAGATTCTTAACTTGCATTTCAAGTAAATTACACTTTCCACATGAATTAGATGAGTGAACAATTTCATGGATCTTTTTCTTTAAAGTCATATTTTCATTTTTCACTCTTCTATATTTCTCATCTAACTCTTCATAAGCAAGTTCCCACTGTTCATTTGAAATGAGCTCAGTGTCAGAAATTACCTGTCCACTGTCGATGTTGGCCATCAGACACATCGTTTTCACAAGTTCTTCAATATCTTGCTCCTCATCATCGATCGTGGGCTCATCTTCATCTTCATCGCTCCACGTCGCCTTCATGACTTTCGGCTTCTTGCCCTTGACGACCTTTCCCTTCTTCTTCTGGAGCTCGGGGCATTCTCCTCGCATGTGCCCCGCTTTCTTGCATTCATAACAAATAATTTCTGCGGCCTTGGATGGTTCATTTCTTTGTCTTGGCTGCCTCTTTCCCTTCCTGAACTTCCCGCCAAACCGTCTTCTTTGGCGCATGAATTGTCTCACCTTTCTTGTCAGCATAGCAACTTCTTCATCGTCGGTGGTTTCCAACGATTTCTCTTGGCTCGAGACACTCTCCGGGAGTGCTTTCAAAGTGATTGGCCTTTTCTTCTTCGGATCCTCTTCCGTCCTCTTTATCACATTAATCTCATAGGTCATTAATGACCCTATGAGTGCATCCACGGTGAGCGTTATCAAATCCTTGGAGTCTTCTTACGGTCACCTTGGTGTCCCAGCTAGGTGATAGTGACCTCAACACCTTCCGTACCAATTCCTTGTTGGTGAACTCTCTTCCGAGTGACTTTAGACCATTGGTGATCTCCATAAGTCGCGCAAACATCTGGGAGATATCTTCTTCATCCTTCATTTGAAACAACTCGTAGTCACGGGTTAGCATGTTCGCCTTTGTCTCCTTAACTTCTGTGGTACCTTCGTAGATGAGCTTGAGCTTGTCCCACATTTCCTTGGCGCTACTACACATGGAGACACAAGCATACTCGTTAGGGTGAATAGCACACTGAATTATATTCAAAGCAATAAAATTCACAGTGGCTTTCTTGATAGCATCATCATCCCACATGTCCTCATCGGGGTGTACAACATACAGACCATTCCTAATAACAGTCCATATTTCATGACTTTGCGCTCTAAGAAATACGGTCATCCTATTCTTCCAGTAAGGATAATTACTTCCATCGAAGAAAGGTGGCCGTTGAATAGAATGCCCTTCGGGCATCATCCCCTTGTTGAGGTTGTTGGCCATTCCTAACAGATCACTATAAAACCACAAGGTTTCTAAAAAGCAGAGTCGAGGCTCTGATACCAATTGTTGGCCCGGTTAGGAGGCAATTGAGAGGGGGGTGAATTGATTTCCCACCCTTTCCACAAAGTTTAAACGGAATACTGAAAAATCACAGCTATGGAAAATAAAACTAGATGAGGCTTGATTGGAATAACAGAAATTAAATCAAGCAAGCTCTCACAACTTCCCAACGCAGAGATATACTCACTCGGAGAGCAATATATGAACGGACAGTTGAGCGAACTCTCATCTCACCGTCTCACACTCGTATAGTGAACGAAAAATAGATATCACCAATCACAATATAAGCAAACCTGGCACAATGATTTTTAGGTGGTTCGGACGCACCAAGTGTTGTCCTACGTCCACCTCTCTCACCTCGAGAGGATTTCACTATAAACGCTGCTCGACGGTAGCAACCACACACACACGGGCTCGACGGCCTCACACACGTGGGTTCTCGTACGACAACGAGACAACCCACACACACTCGGAGCAAGCTCCGAAATCATCTAGATATGAGAAGTAGAATGGAAAAATTACAAGCCTAGTTATGAGAGTATCGTTCTAAGCACAAAATAACTAAGAAAGTGATAAACAAGATGGAACATCCCCACAAATCCTTAAATATGCTAGGAGTATAAAGAAGGTAGCACTTAGAACAAGAAAACCGAGGTTGGATGAAGTCGATGTAGAAGATGTAGTCGCCCGAAGCTCCGGATGTAGAGGATGCAGACCGCAACCTCCAACTCTTGGCTCGCGCTCGATGGAAGATGACCAGGCACAACTCTCCTTCACCTCCAGCAGATGGGAAACCCTTCTTCTCCTGCAAGACAAGAAAACTCCACGTTAGAAGCTCAAAAGATTGGTTCGATCGAAGAAGGGAGCGGCGATATATACCAAGTGCTTGAAGCCCCAAAGGACATAATAGCCCTTCCATAACCCCTTTGGTAGCACATACAAAGTGTATAGGATGCCCTAAGGCCATTAGGGACAAAAGCCAAGCCAAATGGATCCTTCAAATGAGGGTTCGAAACAGATCCGGAATACCCGTTCGAACGTTTAGAAAAAGTGTCGACTCATTGAGTCGACTCTTTTTCTTGAATGTTCTACCAGAACATATATAAAAACACAACTGAGAAACAAGTGTCGACCTATGGGGTCAACACTTTTTTTACCAAGTGTTCTAGCCTATGAAGAGTCACAACATTCGTGGGGAAAAGTGTCGACCCCATAGGTCGACATTTTTTCACGAACATTCTGGTTTCACATAAATGAACAAACTTACATGAAAGTGTCGACCTGCGAAGTCGATATTTTATCTCGTGAGTTCTGCCTTAGCAAAACAACAGAACCCTGGTGAAAGTGTCGACCTCATAGGTCGACACTTTCTGCCAGCGTCCTTATTTTCAACGCAAGGCAGAAACTCCGTAGATAAGTGTCGACTCCTTAGGTCGACACTTTTCCTGACAGCAGAAAATCATCATTAAAACCCATTGAAAGCTCCACATTTCAAACACATGTATCAAGATTGAACAAGATAGTTCATAAAACTCAGATATACATGGTTAAGCATGAATTCTACTCAGATCAGTCCATTCACCCTAAGATCCAAATAGACATCTATTCATACCTTGGCCTTGAGTGATAGAGTGAAAAACTTCATAAATATCATGCATTCACAATTTCCCATTCAACTCAACATCTAATTTAACAAACAAAACTTTCACAATCACCACATACTGAATTCCACATTCAAAGCACCCATTCATTTTTGACAGTTCAATTGACTTTTTCATTCACATGACTTCATTCACTTGACTTAATTCATATGAATCCAAGCAATAGTCACTCACTCAATCATTCAATTGAGCTAAACCAAATCAAACTTTATCAATATTGAGCAGTTTGCTTGGTATTGCCAAATCAATCATCCACAGTCTGAAATTCATGAAACTCCTCATTCATCAAATATGTATATCAATGTATTTTACACACAAAGAGAACTCATGACATTTTCCTTCAGGATCTTCGTCAAAACAATTCGAGGCACAACAATTTGCATCAAAGGGATAAGGTCTTCCGGCATTTTACCAATTCGGGCTGATCCTTTCATTCCTTTACAACTTTTCACATTATGGCCAATCCGGGAACAATGATGGCAAAATGCGGGGAGTTCGGGGTAGTAAATCTCCTGCCAAGCACCACCCCCCGGTACTCCAATCCACACCCTAGAGGGAAGTGGTTTAGAAATATGCAGCTCAATACAAACACGAGCAGAACTAGTTTGTGACAGATTCAAAGTTGAAGGATCTATCTTCAACACTCGGCCTATATTACCAACAATCGATCGAAGCATGGGCTCAATAAAAAAAATTTCATTGTAGATGCATATTGTTCATGCATTTTAGTTGATTCTCCATTTATTTGCATCATTATCATTTGAAAAAAAATAATTCTCTTCTTTCCTATTTCCCCTTCTTAAGGGCAAATTAGGTTCCCACACTCCTCTTGGATTTGGAAGGACCCTCCATTGAGCATTCAGTCTCTTTAGACTGGAAATTCTAAGTCCAAGATCTCCATAAGTCCCCGCACCCGTGGATTCCCTCACGGAAGCCGGGCCGGTTGTATCACGAAGTACCCCGGAGGTAGATTGCCCTTAGAAGGTTTCATATGAAAAAATGAGAGTTTTAGAATTTACTATTATTTTGGAAAATCGGTGTCTAAGGCTGGAGGTTAAAAGGCAAACGCCTAAGTGGGCTTGTGGTTATTTAATTAGGACCCTACGAAAGTAGGGGGTGCCTCCCACAACCCCACCTCTTACCTGGCCAGTTGACTAATTTGGTAGTGAGTGCCAATCCTCCTTTGCATAAAAAAATAAAAATAAAAACAAAAACAAAAGAGAGCATCATCATGTTTGCATTCATATAGTGATTAATTCACAACATTTGCATTTAGTAGTTCATTCATTGCATAATTTTTTAAAAACTCAAAAAAACTATCATCATTGTTGCATAAGCCATTCATTTAAGAATTAATTCATAGCATTGCTTCAACAAAACAAAAGAGAAAAAGAGAAAAAGAGAAAAAAGATTCTCCTACAAAATAAAACAAAACAATAAAAAATTAAAAAAATCATCACTCTTTCTTGGGCCTTTTGCATTGCCACATCCACTTTTGTTCGGGCCCATTAATGGATTCTTTCATGTTCAACTATGCGGGCTACTTGAGTTCAAATCTTTCATTTGTCCATTATCATCAAGATCACAATGGAGTTCACAATTCATTTTTCACCCAAGAACCATACCAATTGTCATCAGATTTTTCCACCCCTTATTCACACACAGATCAATATCCTAGGTGAGAAAACTAACAATCATCTTCTTAGGCACCTTATCAAGACCCCATGCAAAGTCTTTCAAACTCAATTTGGGCTTCATACTCCAATAATTCTTACACTCAAGCCCAACATCAAGGACAACCCATCTATTCACATTCACCTCAGTACCAGACTGAATCTTATTCTGATCTTTATTCACCCTAGTCTGAGTACAACCCAACACATCCAGCTCCTCCACAGTCTAATTTTGAGGACAAGTTTAATCAGTTGACTCAACTCATCTTGGCCAATCAACAGTCTATTCAAGCTCAGTTTGACCGACTTGATAAAGAGTATAAAATGGACCAAAATGCTAGCCTCCCTATTGAAAACTTTAAAAATTCATTTCCTGATTACGACCTAAATGATATATCCATAATTTCTCAATCCAGTAACTCTCAAATAATTTTTCATGATGAGGGTAGTTTGGAGCGGCCATATCAAGAGAACTGGGAGGAAGCTATTGAAACTCAATTTGTAATGGCAAAGGAAAATAATGAGGAGTCTAAGTTGGGGAGAGAAGAAGAGAATAATGAAAATCAAATTTGGACCCCCAAACTCTGACAACTATTATGATCTAGCCCAACATACAGATCATTCTTCTCCTTGCTATTCATCTCTTCCACCCTTAGATAATAACCTAGATGATCAATTCAATCAATTAATTCTCCTAAGTCAATCCCTTCAAGAGCGAATCAACAGGCTAACTGAGGAAGTCAAAAGCATGGAGGGAGATCAATTCTTTGACTATTCTGGGCCCAATCCTATTCATCAAGTCCTTCGCACTGACTGTGATCAATTCTTGATTCCTCAATATCACAACACTCAAATCAATTTTGATTCCGAAGATGAAGGGATTATGGAGAGAAATTGTTAGCATATTTTAAATGAAAACTCTAAGGAATTTGAGGGGATTAAGGAATGTGTTGGAAAAGAAATAGATGAAGGTGATGAATTAGTGAATGATCAGCTTGTGCTTGATTGTCCTTATGAGGAGAGTGCTAGAGAGGTGGATGGTCTCAAGTTGGGGGGAGAGGAAGAGTATAATGAACCTCAAATCTTTAATCAAATGTCTCTCCCCGAATTTGATGAAATTCTCTTTGAAGATGGGAAGGAAGAAGATGTGAAGATGGAACAAGAATTAAACATTTATTTGAACAATAAAATTGGAGTTAATAAGGAATTGAATGAATTGAATGTGCCACATGATAATTTTTATACTTTCATCTAGAGGAGAGGGTAGAGCTTATGCCAATTCTTGACCATGGTGATTCTTTTAAACTCTTCCAGCCGATTGGTCTAATCTTGCTAATTTATTTAACCCCATTGAATCTAATGACTATGGTGTTGAGGAACATATTTTTCTTGATGTTGATAACCTCCTCAACACCAACCCATTCATGGGAGTCTCTCACCCTCCATTCTCTCCCCACCTCACGAATGTTCTTGAAATCTTGAAAATTGAGGAGTAAGAATTTTTTTTGAGAAATGATAAGGTCTGCATTAATTCATTCACACCTTTCACAAACCTTCAGGAAGAATATTTCATAATTCATGACATGATCCTTACCCATGTTCCTCCTCTATTCTCTAATCGGGATGATCCTTTTGAGTTGCCTCCACCCAGATATCTACTTTGCCCTTATACTCACCAATCACACTTGTTTCTCTTAGGGAATGAAGAAGAAAATTCTTTGGTGGCTCATTTTAAAATCAACTCATTGGTTATGGAGCTCACATACGTCTGGCTGAAGACATAAAACTTAGCACTTCTGGGAGGCAACCCAAGGTTTTTGTTATTTGATGCTTTTGTTTAGTGTGTTTCAATAAGCAAGCCGAGGAGAAGGAGTTGTTGCCGTTCTTTTAAAAGAGCTTTTCACCTCGCATATCAGGTTGTCTCTTTCCTACTCAGTAATATTACATTGTTCTTCCATTTTAATTTTATATGTCATTGAGGACAATGTCATTTAAGTTGGGGGGGAGAAAGAAAATTTTTCATGATGCATATAGTACAACCTGATAAGAGTTTTGTGTATAATGTCTTGCATACCATTTGTACATGAAAGAGAAAAGATGATATCCCCGACTGAGTTCTCTTGATTTGCGCTTTTATTGAAAGTAATTCCAGAATGGAAGAAGCTGGGGAAAATGATGATGGAAAAGTTATTCAATCTAGCTACAGAAAACTGATATAAGAATCTCTTTAAAAGTTCATGCGCACTTTAGAAAAATGAAAATCACGTTGCACACTAATGAAACAAGTATGACAAGTCTTCTGTTATTTTTAGGTATTGTGTCTGATGCTCTGCACTTCTCAAGAAGGAGATATTTTCAAGCTTTCTACTAAGTTATCTATCAATAAGTGCAAAAATACATTGAAAAAGAAAAAAAATGAAAACACCATGAAAAATGCCCCAAATCTTAGTAACCGGACTTACTTCACCTAAGACGTGTTGAGGTTCACGTCAAACGGAGAAGGGAATCTTGATCTGTGAAATAGAGCCTACTTCTCCTAAGGCAAGAGTCGAGGTTTGTGTTAAACAGTGAAGGGTAGTGCAGCATCATGTGTGAGAAAAAAAAATAAAGTAAAAAATCCCAAAGGGACAATGAAATAAGACAGACAAAAAGCTGGTATGCTTAGTGCTCTAAGTTAGGAAGTGCAGGGTTGAAAGACACGTGCTTAGAATAACAAATGAGGGATACAATTGTCTTAACTGTGGATTTGGTATTACACATGCACAAGTGCTATTGAACTTTTGGATGTATTCTTAAGTCACGATCTAAGGCTAGTGCGTATGAAAGTTTTCGGATTCCTAATCTTTAGTTGACTCTATGAAAGAAGAGCTGAAGATAGAAGCATGAATTTTGTAGACTCATGTTGGTCCTAAATTTTAATCTATTTACATTGCTAAGAGACTAGTGATGAGTAAGTTGGGGGATGTGATGAGTATCACATTTAGTATCATAACTTGCATCACATGTATCATCTTTTCGCAATAAAAGTACACAGTTGTGCAACATGGATATCTAATTCCACTCTCACACATAATTTGAGTCTGCATGCATTTTATCATCATTTCTTAGCAAAAATGACAATGAGAAACATTTAAGAAATTGCATAACTATTCTTGGATTAATAACAATGGGTATTTGATCTTTTGCAGGCCATTGTGAAGGAGCAGAACCAGAAGAAAGAGGCGCCCAAGTGACTAGGCGCCCCTTAAAGGGCGCCCAGTCAGTCAGGCGCCTCCTCCTGACCTCGAGTGGACAGAGAGAAAAAAAAAGAAAGAAATTAATAAGGCGCCCAGGCACCTGGGCGCCCCCTAGAAGGTGCCCAGAAGACCAGGCACCCCTTTCAACAGCTAAAAGACGAAAAAAGGAGAAGGCGCCCCTTCACTTAGGCGCCTCTTGCTGAAGAAGTGACCATTCGACAAGTCGCCAATTCATCAATGCACATAGATCAAAGTTGAATAAAATAAAAGAAAATTAAGAAGGCGACCATCTGCCTGGGCGCCCATTTCAAAGCTCACAGTTCAAGGCACTTTTTGCACAACTTGAGGTAGCAGTCAAAGTACGGAAATGTTGAATAGGCGACCTACTAAGCAGTCGCCTCTTTAACCCGGCACGCGAAGAGAGGCAGAAAGTGGTGGGAAATCCATGAAAGAGGCACCCATGGTAACAAGCGCCCTTTAAGAGGCGCCCAGGACCCCAGGCACCCCATGTTTTGAGGCGAGAAATAAAATAAGGCAATAAAGAAATGGCGCCCATCTCCATAGTCGCACATTCAAATGAACGACTAGCGTCCCAGTCGCCTTCTCAGTTCCATAACCAGCGCCTACGAAGCCTCCATAACAGCCCCTTGATTCACTCCCTTTGATGGCTAGAGGCTTAATGAGCGAGATTTGCCTTGCTAATTGTTGAAGCCCCTATGAACTCTATATAAAGCCACCCGAGAGGAGACCGAGGGAGTTCTTAGCTAGTTCTTAAGCCTTTTTCACCCTTTTTCGTTCTTTATTTTAATTGGTAATCTTTAGGTTAGTTGTAGCCTTTTCAATTCTCTTCAACTTTATCTTCTTTCTCTTCCCCCAATTCTTCTCCATTTTCAAGTTATTCTCCTTTTCCCAACGCTATGTTCTTATTCCATCTTCACTATTCTTTTCATCCGAAGCTTTTCCTGTTCCTATCTTTCCTCTATTTTCAACGTACTCATGCATTTCTTTTCACGTTAAGCTTTTCTTTTCTCCCTCCACCTATCCCATCCTCCAAAGTCTTTCTCATCTCCCTAAGGCGGAGCTTCTCTTTTGGTCCTCTCATGGCGGAGTTCAACTCCAAAGCGGGGCGGCAATCAAAGGCTCGGCACGGCGTGGCGGCGTCAATCTTCCAATTGTCGCTACATTTCTTCCCTTTTCTTTTATTTCCAAGTTGTACTTTTGATTTTCATAGTTGTACTTTTTATTCCCATAGCAATAAAATTCATTTTGGCAAATTGTGTATTTTCTCTTTCTATCTCTTCTACACTTCTCTTCTCAACCCCTCTCATTTTCTTTAGTTAGATATATTTCCCATGCATGTTGATTTTCTATTTTTGTATAGACACACTCCAAATCAATTCTTTCTCAAATACATGAATTTTCCAATGCGCTTAATTTAAAATATTTCCTCCTCGTGGGATCGACCCGTATTCATCACTTTACTCATATTTCAAATCTATTTAAGTGAGTGAGTGCGGTTATATAGATTTTGAAATTGTATGGCACGGCATTTTTAAACGACACATTTGTCAGACCGCTATCAGTACCTGAGGGGTCCAGGGTAGGAGGTGATTCATGGTGCATTGACGCAGGTTGTTGGAGTATGAACCCATTATCATAACACCATGAGGCCTCATAGATGTGAGTAGGGATAGTGGCTGATTCATGGTGCATTGACGCAGGTTGCTGGAGTATTGACCCATCATCGTAACACCATGATGTCTCATAGGTAAGGGTAGGGATAGTGGCTTCATCCTGAGCAGGGGGTTCTTGTGGAAGCGGTGAAAGAGGGAAACGAAGAAAACTCAAAGTGGGTGCATCTTCAAAATCTTCATAAATTTCATCACGTGCCATTTCCAATTCTTCATAATCATCAAGTTCAAATGGGCGCCATGGTGGAGGTGTGTTGATGGGTGGAGGTGGTGTATATCGACATGGAGGATTTTGTGGATGTGAATGTAGAGGCGGAGGGCCTTGTGAATGAGTGTGATAAATGGGTGGTGAGCGAATGGCGTCCACTTGATCATGAAAGTTTGGAAGAACATCTTACTCACTCATGTTCCCAATGTCATAGTCATCTCTTCTCTCCTTCCAATCTTTCTTCATTTTAGTAATGTTATCCATGAAAGCGTGAAGGGGATTGACTTGAGGAGGAGGAGGAGGCGGTCACAGACTTGTGACCCTCTTTAATTGTTCCTCCATTTGATCAATTTTGTCATTAAGAGCTTGTTGGAGGGGTGTGACCTGTGAAGTAGAGAGTTGGCCTTGAGACCTTGGAGAGGTGACTTGACATGGAGGCCTTGAAGGAGAAGGGGAGTGAGGCTTGCCCATAGACTGTCCCGGTCGAACCAAGGTATGAGGGACAGCCATATTTTGGGGTCGCGAGGGATGCTAAAATGAGGGAGGCAGTTGGTCCACGTGGTCCTTAAAAGGAGCAGCATGAGGACCACCTTCAGCGCATGGATGACCCTGGGGAGAGGGAGAAGTATATCCCTTCTTAATGACAGCCTGGATGGCTTCAAGTTGTTGAGGGCTGAGAGAGTCGATGTGAGAAGCCAGGACATCTAAGGCATAGGGAACACTAGTGGGGGGAGAAGCTCCTCTAGCAGTGGCCTGCACTTCATGTGAGGACTCACGGATTTGATTTTGGTCCAGAGTGTGGATCTGACCATAGGAGTAAGACTCCTCATAGAAGTCACGATGAGAGTGATGGACTTGAGGGGTATGTGATGAATCAAAGCGACCATCCTCATGCTCATAAAAGGTGTAACTATGCATGCTAAACACTTTACCAGAACGCAACATCATGATGAAATCAAACAATGTGCTCACAAACAATTTGGCAGAGATTATCAAGCAAGTGGATGTTTACGTTCAATTTAGAGTTTCCTTGTATGAGTTAGATGATTTTTAGGAAATTCACACAACAAGGTAGGATCCTAGTTCCAGTTTTGATTTGACTTCGTGCCAACTAGGATTTCACACTCTTACCACGTATATGTCAACTATCTTCGGGGAACTTCGACAGTACAACCAGCCTAGTGAACGAAGAGGAAATCATTCACTGTCGGGGACTTACAGAGGTCCCGATAAAGGACATTCTAGTCCATCGAGTGGAATTTCTGAACGGAGAGTCCTTCCTTCACCAGGAGGGGGTAATCCTTAGAAAAGTAAAAAAGACGGGAAGATGCATGCAATGCAGTGCTGTATATAAAAACACACAAAGAGACAGAACAGGAATGATGTAGGAACAAATAAGACTAAACAGATTTCAAACAATAGAATACGACAATCAACAGAAATGAGGAAATGCTCAGAATTGATTCTCCTTTCCAAAACACCGTAAAACGTCTCAGGAAATCACAAGGGACTGTGGGGGAGTGCACGTGGTGCATAAGGGATGAAAATAAAAGTGCTGCTTGGAGCACAACTATAGCACGCGTGGGTGCAATAAGGAGTGGCACACGTGGGTGCCAAAATACACGGATAACCAAAAGGAAAGCAAAAGAAGTCCCACCGTGATCGTCAAGAGATGTGAATGACGTCACGGGAACTGAGAGAGCGGTCGTAAGCGCGCGTTGCGCGATGAAATGCAGGAAAGACTCCGGAAGAGGATTATCTTCGCGGGGTTTAGAGACGGGAAAACACATGGAATGAAAAGGGTACAATTGGATAGAAATGGAGATGACAGAAATAAAAATGACGTTAATGAAATCTCTGCGAGAACTTGTTCTCCACGGGATTTTGAACTGAAGTGAAAATAATAGAATAAAATCGTCGCGAGAAATTATTCTACGTGAGATTTAACAGAAATAAAATGACAGAATGAAACCACTGCGAGAACTTGTTCTCCACGGGATTTGAACAGAAATGAAAATAACAGAAATAAAATTGACAGAATGAAACCTCCGCGAGAACTTGTTCTCCACGGGATTTGAAACAGAAATGAAAATAATATAAATAAAATTGACAGAATGAAACCTCCAGTATAACTTGTTCTCCTCAGGATTTAAAATAGAAATGAAAATAACATAAATAAAATTGATAGAATGAAACCTCCGCGAGAACTTGTTCTCCGTGGGATTTGAAACAGAAATGAAAATAATTGAAATAAAATTGACAAAATAAAACCTCCGCGAGAACTTGTTCTCCGCGGGATTGGAACAGAAATGAAAATAATAGAAATAAAATTGACAGAATGAAACCTCCACGAGAACTTGTTCTCAGCGGGATTTTGAACTAGAATGAAAATAATGAAAATTAAATTGACAGAATGAACTGAACGAGAATGAAACCTCCGCGAGAAATTATTCTCCACGGGATTTAACAGAAATAAAATGACAAGAAGATAAATGACAGGAATGAAACCTCCACGAGAAATGACTCTCCGCGGGATTTAACGGAAAAGAAAAATGAGAAGGGAACAAAAGAAAATAAAGTGCGTGTGTGTTAATGGTGTGATCGCTAGGGGCCGAAGGCCCCACAATAAAAGGAGTGTGATCGCTAGAGGTCGGAGACCTTGAAATAGAAAGGGAATGATCGCGTCTCGTCTCCAAAGCGAGAGATTATGTGGGTTTCTTCTTTCTCTTCCTTCGAGCGGCCGACAAAGAGGGCTTTCTTCGGTTACTCCTTGCAAAAAGATGAAACAAATGACAAGTGGTTTAGAATGGAAATAGCGTAGTAGCAGTCTCTTGTGATAAAAATGATGCAATCATGATCAAACACACACCTGGTTGGTGTTGTTTGAAACCCCTTTTGGATCCAAAGGGTGGAAAATGAGATGATGACAATTATGGAGAAATGCAAGAGCCTTCTCAAGGAGAGAGGCGTAGTACGGACGGAAATGATGAGTGATACATGGAACTAATAGAACAACGGCAAAGCAAAATAAAGGAGTAGAAAAATCTTATTGGGGGAGGCCGATGACAAACTTCGGAATGAGCTTCAGTAGCGTGAGGACAACGTAAGCACACTGTTAACGAAACGGCTTTCCTCATATACGTGAACACTCGGAAACTTGGCAGGACCTTCCTTTGTTTCACGGATTTAAGAAATGGTTGACTATATATATATATATATATATATATATACATATATGAATTTATATATAAATTCATATATGTATATGTATATATATATATATATATATATATATATATATATATATATATATACGAATATATCTTTATATGGAAAGAAAAAAAATAAAATAAAATGGAAAAAGGTAGAGGTGGTGTGCGAGTGGAGAAAAAAATGAAATAAAATAAAATAATGGAGAGAGATAGAGAGAGAGGTAGAAAAGGAGTGTGTGTGGAGAGGGTGAGAGGGATCGACGGCAGGGAGGTGGCCGGAGGTAGGGGTGTGTGTTTGTGAGGGGGGGAGAAGAGGAGTTGCGGTGGTGGTGTGTGTCCCGTGCCTGAGAGAGGGTGAGGGGGAGAGGAGTGGCGGTGGTGGCGATGGCAGTGTGTGTGTGTGTGGAGAGTGAGAGGGTGAGAGGGGAGAGGGAAGGGTGGCAGTGTGTGGGTGTGTGTTTGTGAGGGGAGGAGAAGAGGAGTGGTGGTCATGCAGTGGAGTGTGGAGAGGGTGAGAGGGAAGGTGGCGGTGGTGCAGCAGAGTGCTGAGAGGGGAATGCGAGTGAGATGGTTAGAGGTGGGGAGCGGCCGAAGGTCGCCGACGGTGAGGGTGGTGCATGTGAGGTCGTTAGTGGTAGGGAGGTTGCCGGCGGAGGGGGCTGTCGCGACGATGTGGCCAGGGTGAGAAGAAGGGAGAGTGAGAGATGGGGTTCGCCGGCGGCAGGGAGGTGCAGTGGTGAGGTACAGGTGGCGGCGGTGTGTGAGAGGGAGTGGGGTGAGAGGTGGAGCGGTTGGCCAGTGAGGGAGAGGAAGATGAAGAGAGGGAGAGGGAAAGGGAGGTGTTAGCGCGGTGCTACCATGGGGAGGTCGCGACGGTGGTGAGGGTGCAGGGTCATGTGTGGGAAGAAGAGAGAGGTGACAGTGGTGGTGAGAGTGGCTCGTGGCCGTCTGTGTTGTTGAGGGAGGAGTGTGTGCGAGGGTGTGTGGGGTGTGTGGGAGTGGAGAGATTAATGGGAGAGAGATGGAGAGGGTAAGAGGGGGATGGGTTTACGTGGGTGAGAGAGTGAGTGTGGGAGAGGGTCGCCGGCGGGAGATGTCTGTGTGTGTGGGTTGAGAGAAGTGAGTGTGTGGGGGTGGTGTGTTGAGTGAGTGTGTGAGTGTGTGAAGTGCAGTGGGTGAGTGTGGGGAGAGGGTCACCGGCGGGAGAGTGTAGTGGTGGGAGAGTGAGGTTCTACAGGGGGAAGGGGGGATGAGTGTTGTGGGTGTGAGGTGTACAGTGAGGTGAGAAGGGGAGAGGCTCACCGACGGGAGAGTGTAGTGGTGGGAGAGTGAGGTTCTACAGGGGGAAGGGGAGATGAGTGTTGTGGGTGTGAGGTGTACAGTAAGGTGAGAAGGGGAGAGGGTGAGAGATGGCGGTGGTCACCGGTGGCGGCATGGGTGACTATGTGTGCAGGGAGAGTGTAGGGGGGTGAGAAGGAGATGTTGAGTTATGGTTTTGATGATTGTTGTAATTGTTAAGTTATGGTTTTGATGATAACTAAACTTATGGTTGATTACACATGTTCTTGATGATTGTGTTCATTCATCTTGTTGTTTATGCTGGTTGCATATGTTGGTTTTACTAGAGGCAAGAGATTTCATAACCTCTTTAATGTCAACAAGCATGGCATTAACCCTGACTATCTTGCATGCAGGATCAAACTCATGACAGTCACCTGGTGAACCAAAACTCTGCTCCTCTACAATCCAAAACAGGTGGTATATGTCATTTACTGTCAAGAACCATTGGTGAGACTATTACCTTGTCTTAGCATCGATCTCACCATGTGTATCTCATATATCTCTCCTTAATACACCTCATTCATGCACATTAAACATGAAACCCTTCTGGCCATTGTGCGCCCTCACTCGCAGATCGACCTGCGCGGTCAGGTCGCGGGGATTTTCGGGGGTTTCCGGGGGCAGAGCCCCCGAAACAAAATTTAGAAATGCTCAAATGGTCTAATGCATAAACTAAGTGAAATCCAACCCCCAAATGTATGAAATAAACATCTACTTAAAGTCATTGTTATTTGGATGTATTTCATTGGGCTAACACTTCAACTTTGTAGGACTAGGTCTTCAAATTTGGCACTTCACATAGCCAAGGTCAATGAACAATGAAGCATAGCCAAGAGAACCCAAGGTCAAAGATTCAGTTGACACCTTCAAGACTGTCAAGGTTGATGCCACAGATGAGAACGGACTGCTAAGGGACTTAAGCGACGGAGCTAACGGGGTTAATGGACTAACCCGGGGAATCCCGGGGTCTGCCTAGCTGGCGGTCGACCGCTAGCCCAGGGGCGGTCGACCGCCCCTGCCAGCAGCCCACTGTCTACAGAACTCTCAGTGGCGGTCGACCGCCAGCCCAGTAGCGGTCAACCTAAAATACCAGGGACTAAATTTCTACAGTGTTTCTCAGTAGCGGTCGACCGCCAGAAGGTTCCGGTCGACTGCCAGCCCCGAGCCAACAAAAGTTGACTTTATTTTCCACTTCGAGAAGAGCCTCTTCCCTTGTAATTATTTAATCCCAAAGACACCCAATCACCAAAAAAACGTGGACCTGGTCTAGGGGATGTCCAAGGACCATTCAAATGCTATAAAACAAACACAAGAGGGTTAGGAAACCTAAGTTGATCAAGAGGGATCAAAGGAGATCAAGAGAGGCTAGAGGAGGTGCTTGGAAGAAGAGGTACTATAGCTCCGTGAACAATACTTCATGCAGCAAGATCTTCATCCATCTCCAAGGTGTTTCAAGCCAAATCTGAAGCTAGCAACCTCCAAGGAAGAGAAGAGCCAAGGAAGCAAGCAAGGATTCCAAGAAGAGTGCCTAAGGGAGAAAGAAGAGAAGCCAAGCAAGCAAGAAAGGAGAAAAGCCAAGCAAGCACGGATTGAAGCTCCGATCAAGTGAAGATACATTCAAGATCCACAACATGCATTCAAGGGGAACCCAAAACAGGAGTTTTCTAAACTAAGCCTCATCGTCTTTATGTTTTGGGTGTTGTAATTGTGTTCATCATAAACTACAAACTCGTGTGTGTGTGGATCGTTGTTGGATCCGTGGTCGTGTGTGTGTGTGTCGTATTTGATTTGTGTGTGCGTAGGTCTTCTTAGATCTACGTGTGTTGTGTGATTTTATCCAGATCTTAGTGTTTGTGTGTGTGGATTGCTACACTTGTAGCAGCAAGTGTGTGTGTTGTTGATCTGGTTGTTGGATCATGTTGGAGACCTCGTCTCCGTGTGTGTGTGTGTGTGTGTGTGTGTGTGTGTGTGTGTGTTGGGGCGCGTCCCCGTGTGTGTGTGCAGGCGTCATCCTGCGTGTGTATTTGGAGTGTCGTCTCTGTTTGGGGATTTGTCCCCAAGTGAAGCCTCACCGGGTTTGGTAAGGGGTGGACGTAGGATTGCCGTCGTTGCATCCAAACCACCTTAAAAATTGCTGTGCATCGTGTTTTGAATTGTGTGGTTCGATCCTTTTCTTCTACCTCCATTCTACGTGAGTGTTAGTGTAATTGCGATTCTGGATTTATCTCATATATCTTGCTTAATCCATATCTTCATCAATTAAGTTTGATAAATCCGATTTGTGATCAAATAGTTTTGAATCTCTTATCTAGCATTCTATCACATATTTCAAAAAGGGTAAAAGCTTTCGTAAAATTTGTAATCACCCAATTCACCCCCCTCTTGTGTGTCATTGATCGCGGGACTTCAGGGGAGAGGTGGTTGACGTGCATGGGGTGACGCCGGCGAGGTGGGTGACGGTGGGTGTGAGAGCGGGAGAGAGGCGGGAGGTAGCGATGGAGAGGGAGAGGATGGTGGTGGCGGTGATGTGTGGAGAGGGTGAGAGATGAGGTGGTGGGGAGGTCGACGGTGAGAGTGGCTCGCGGCGATGGTGAGAGGCGTGAAAAGGGAGAGGGCGTGCGTGAGTGGTGAGGGGCGTGGGAGAGAGGGTGAGAGGGGAGGTCGACGGTGGAGAGAGAAAGTTGCGAGGGAGAGAGAGAGAGAGAGGGATGTCTGCCAACTCTGGGAGAGCTCTTCGAAGTGGGAATGGGTTGTGTAGATAAAGGAGAGAGGGAGAGGGGGGGGACAAGATACGTAAAAGATGGGATAAGGTTTTGTTTTGTTTTGTTTTGTTTTTGTTTTTGTTTTTTTATTTTTATAATAATTAATGGATGGGCCAAGCCTATTTACACATACATTTTTTTATGTAGAAAAAGAATGGGCCAAGCCCATTAACAAGATTTGTTATATATATATATATATATATATATATATATATATATATATATTTCATATTTTTTTCATTCTTAACGTGGCTCGTTAAAAAACAACAACAATTGATCAGGTAAAAGTTGGAAATCACTCAAATAATTCAAATGTGTGAGCCGTTGTGGGGCATCATAGCGTAATATGAGATTAACTCAAAGCAATGTCAAAATGGCGTGTCTACACCTGCAAGCCCCAGAAAGCTCTGAATCTCCGTGACAGAACTCGACCTCGGCCATTGCACCACAGCCTCGACCTTGGCCGAATCCACGGAAACACCATCACCAGAAATCACGTGCCCCAAAAAGTGCACCTCTCGAAGCCAGAACTCGCACTTGATGCGCTTGGCATACAGCTGGTGATCTCGTAAGGTCTGCAACACCACCCTCAAATGATGCACATGCTCCTCAGCAGACCGCGAATACACAAGGATGTCATCCACAAACACGACCACGAACTGTTCTAGATACGGACGGAACACCCTATGCATCAAATCCATAAATGCCGCGGGGGCGTTGGTGAGCCCAAACGGCATCACCAAGAACTCATAATACCCGTACCTTGAGCGGAACACGGTCTTCTCAATGTCAGACTCTCAGATCCGCAGCTGGTAATAACCTGACCTCAAATCGATTTGCGAAAACATTTGGGCCGACTGAAGCTAATCAAACAAGTCATCGATCCGAGGCAACGAATACTTGTTCTTAACAGTCACCTGGTTCAACTGTCGGTAGTCGATGCACAACCTCAAACTACCATCCTTCTTCTTCACGAACAACACGGGCGCACCCCAAGGGGAAAAGCTATGATGAATATACGCCATGGCAAGCAACTCCTGTAACTACACTTTCAACTCTCTCAACTCATCCGGTGCCATTCGATAAGGGGCCTTCGATATAGACGCCGTACTTGGCATCACCTCAATCATGAAATTAATCTCCCGCTGCGGTGGCAATCTTGGCAACTCCTCGAGAAAAAATATCGAAAAACTCACACACGACCAGAATATCGTCCACTTCCTGACACTGTCGATCAACCAGGACCACTGAAGCGAGAAAACCCTGGCACCCCGCATCAAGCAATCTACGGGCCTTAATGGCCGAAATAAGAAAACGGGAAGAGGAAGACCGGATACCTTGGTAGTAGAAGGTGGGTCTGCTAGGATGCTGGAAGTAGACCCTCTTCAAGCTGTAATCCACCACGACACGATGGGCCTCCAGCCAATCCATGCCCAAATCACATCAAAGTCTTGAAGTGGCAATGCATAAAGCCTGGCCGGTAAGTTTCACCCATCAACCCACAAAGGCACCTTCTCAATGTAATACAGGGTGAGCATGAAATCACCGGTAGGCAACTCCACTGCCAAGTCACAAGACACCTCAGTCACCGACTCCTCGGCACTCTGAGCAAAATCCTCTGATATGAACGAATGGGACGTGCCAGAATCAAACAAAACTCGAGCCGCACAACCCATAATCGGAATAGTACCTTCCACCAACTATGATGCCTCAGCCTTCGCTCTAGTAATGTGCGTAACTCGGCCTCGGGATCTCTACCTCCCAACAGTAGCCGATCTCATCAACTGTAGAAACTAACCCTGCTGCTGGTACTACTGCGGCTGTGGTGGTAACTGCTGGGGCTGAAACAACTGTTGCTGCTGAAACTCATGCGGCTGACGCAGTCTCTGAGGATAGTCACGTGCCATGTGCCCTGGCTGGTCACACCTGAAGCAGATCACAGGCGTCGAGCATTATCTGCCTGGATGACAATCGCCGCACCGAGGACACCCGCTCTGCGAACCACTCACTGAGCCCTAACGCTGGTAGGGTGCGGGCTGCTGAACATTGCTCACTGACTGCTGCCTCGACTCCCTACGATCCTGACGTCTCTTGCCAAAACTAACGTCCCTGAACAGCTTCTTGAGCTTCGAACCAAAAGATGTCGAATCTGCTGTTGACGCTACAGACGGAGATGCCCCTCAACTACCTGCTGAGGGCTAGACAGTACTCTGCTGTTGTACGACCGTCGGCTGACTGAGACCCATCTACGTCTGACCGGCACTGCCCTATCCTCGAGTCCTCTGCAAGTCTCCCTCTAACGCCGCTGCTGCTCTACAAGTTGTATCCATGTTAGTCACACCCGACGCAAGCAGGGGATGCCTCAACTCTGGCCTCAAACCCCTGACAAACTGCTCGATCTTCAGCTCCTCATCTATCATAATGTGCGGCACATAACGCCCCAACTCAATGAACCTGGATCGGTACTGCATCACTATCATATCCTCCTGGGTAAACTCTAAGAACTGACACATCTTCTACGATCGGACAAAGGATGGACAAAAAGTACGCTCAAAAGTCATGACGAACTCCCGCCACGCAATCTGCCGAAGAGGACGGGACTGGAACGCTACCCCCCACTCTGACATACACCATGTCCGGGCTGACCCCTGCAACCGATGGCTAGCCAACATCACCTTCTCCTCCTCATCACACTCCATCGAACTGAATATCCTCTCAAAGTCATCTAACTAGTCTCGGGCCATCTCAGGGTCTGACTGCCCGCTGAAAAGGGATGGTTGGAACTGCAAGAAATCCCTCAGCACACGGCCACGGCCACCCCGGGATGATGACCCTCGCCTGCATCACCACCCTACTACTGAAGAACATACTGATACATGCCCCTAAAGAACTCCTCTACCCCGGGAACTCTTGCCTCTCCAGCTAAATCTTCTGGAAGCGCTGCTCTGCTCTGCCCTTCCTGGCCCCCACCTGATTTTCCCTGCTGGGAACGAGTCCCCCTTCTGGGTGACATAACCCCCTGTTAACAAAAACAATCAGCGGAATCAATAAAACACACGGAACCCTAAGCCAGTCGCTGACTGTACAGGACATTCATGGACCTTCTGGACCACTACAATCATTTCAGGTTCTTGTATACCTTCACAACCCCGCTCTAATACCAACTGTAATGACCCGAGATCTGAGTATCGGAAAGGAAACAGCGCGACTCGAACCTTAGCCCGCCACCCACGAGTCCGAAGAATTGAAAGGGTTAAAGGATGGTGTGAGGGTACACGAGCAACTAAAATAACTGCAGAGCTAGCACAATAATCTAAAAATAATGCAAGAATTAAGATAAATAATCACTAAACAGCTACAAGGTCCAAAGTGTCTCATGTCCAATATAAGTACAGTCAATAGAAAGAAAAGTACAAGGGGCATACCCCGGCTCTGGCAACTGACGACTAACCCTGGCTACTGGACCACGCTGAAACTCCGATGCGCCTCTCGACGACCCCGCCTCACCTGAAAACACATGGGTGAGCCTCATTTCATAGGCTCAGTAGGGATCCCATGGACCCCCACCTCGCACGAGAGAAACAAGACAGCAAGGCGCGAACGAGCACGAAAGGTAACGCTACCTAGCAGGAGTACGGCAGAAGCAACAAGCAAGCAATAATAAATAAACGGAAAATCTCACTATAACTAATTGTACCGAACAAACCGACCTCGGTCCAACGAAAAACAAGTCTGTACCTACCAGAAGACAGGAGCACCACCCACTAGAAGCAAAGCCGGATGCATCCCCTGACGTCTTACACTGCGCCTCAGTGTCTCCCTACATGCCCCAGGCGAAGACTGAGGCACACAACGTCTTACACTACGGGATTCCGAAGGCTCGTCAGGGAAAAATACGCATAAACCACAAAACGCGTTGCGGGACCCCCGAAAGTGATCCGAAACCCACGGATCCTGATCTGAAAAATGTCCAAAAAACCCAGGACATTACAAGAGGCCTTTGCAGAGTTAGCCAAGATCACCGCAGAGGTGATCTGTCATCTTTCTCCCTTAGCCAGCCCCTCGGATTCTAGCCTTTCCTCTTCTCCTTCCCGCTCTTCCATGGTGGAACATAATGTCGAAGCCGAAATTCAAGAGTTTGAGCAAGGGGAGGGAGGCTCAGAGCCCGCACCTAGCCATCACCTCCGTAGTGAACTGACAAAGCTTGGCGTGAAGGAGCTCAAGATCCGCTTTAAGTTGTCGTGGCGGTACTTCTTCTCTCCGGCCAAACCCCATGAGTCTACTCTGGGTACTCGTTTGGGCCTTTTCTATACCTTTCTACTGGCCTGGAAGTGTGGTTTCTGTCTCCCCCTTCACCCTTTCATCGTTAGTCTGCTGGGCTTTTATCAACTGGCTCCCATCCAGTTGGTTTCCAACTCCTATACCTTCATTTTTTCATTCATCGCTCTCTGCCATTTGTGCAGCCTCGCCACATCTCTTGACCTTTTTCACGCCTTTTTTGAGCTAAAGGAGCACACCCATGCCAGGAAGGGTTTCTTTTACCTTCAGGCCAGGAGGGGGAGGAGTTGTGTGACCCTTTCCACTTGGGATTCTTCGCATAAAGGGTAAAAAACCCAGTATTTCTGGGTAGGATCTTCAAAGGGCGTTGTCTGGGGCTTTCCTGACATGCCGAATTTCCAGCCTGTATTCCCCGCGAAGGATCCATTGATCTCCTCATAGCTTGAAGAGGAAATTAAAATTCTTCAGGACAATCATCGGTCGACCGTGGAGCTGATGACTTCAGCCAATATCGAGGACTTTGCACGTCATGCGTTGCCTCCCGACGGTAAGGATCTTGGGGCTCTTCTTTGCATATCCCTTTTCTGGTTGGTTGAGCTTTTACTAATGATTTGCCTTTTGGTGAGCAGAAGCGAGACACGATGATGATGTGGAACGATCATCGGATCAGGAGGTCACCGAGCAAGTGGAGGCGATCACCTTGGGTGTGCCTTGAGTCCTCGAGGGTCCTTCCCCTGCCCGAGATAAAGGCAAACGGGTCGCTCGGGAAGATGACTCAGAGCGACGGGGGTCCAATCGTAAGGACCCCGAGGAGTGACTGATGTGGGCTTCGATGAAGGACCTAACCGCTGAGAAGAGCATGCGAAAGAGAACAAAAATTCCTCCTCCGACCGAGGAGTCTCCAGCTGAGGGTGCCTGTCGCCCGGGCTCTCCGGTCACCGAGCCGGAGGTGCCTGCTTCAGTTGAGAGGACCACCACTGAGCCTACGAGAGAGCACGGGGAGGAGGTTGGTTCAGAAATTTTGACCGAGCCAGGCGCTGTAGCCCCGAGTCTGGGGACGTCTAAGGGGGGCATCCGGACATCGATTCCTCCAGGGGGGAATTCTACCAGGCAGCAGGGACGGTTCACCATCCAGGCTTCCCTATATAATCGTTGTCGAGCCTTGGCACTTCCGTCCGTCTGGGAAGAAATCTGGCACTGTTCTCCTCCCATGCTTCTAGAGTGAGTTATGAAGGGCGGGTTGTTCGTGGCTCAGCTAAGGGCTGAATTAACAGATTACTTGGCGCGGTTGGAGAGCGATGACAGGGCTCAGGCCTGAGCTCGCGCTGAGTCTGACCAGAGGGTTGGACAGTTAACCTCCAAGCTCGAGGCCCTCCAACGAAAAATGGCCCCACACCGCTCACAGGACCGGGCCAGCCAAGAGAGGGTGCGGTCACTATCCGAGCAGCTATCCCAAACTCGATATATGGCTGAGATAAAGGGCAAGCTCCTGGAAGAGGAGTGTCAAGCCCATACTGCAAGTTTGGGAAGGTGGACGGTTGAGCGACAGGAGCTCGGGAACCCCGTCCTAGAGGCAGAGCGGGCTAGGAGGGAGGCCGAAGCGAAGCTGACCGAGGTCGAAATGAAGATAGTCGAGCTTGAGGAGAAGGCAGTAAGAGTCGACGTGAAAGCGATCGAGTGATATTTGGGCTCGAAGGAGTATCACGAGGCATTAAAGAAGACCACCTTTGCTTATTACGAGTCGGGCTACCGGCGTGGGCTGCGGAAGGGTTTCGCTCAAGGCTTCCAGTGGGCAGCGGATCTGGCACAGGCGCAAGTCCTTGACGCACTTGTCTTTGAACTCGGGCAGCACTACGACTCAGGTAAAGAAGGATCGACTTCTTCTTCTTCGTCAGTGTCACCTGGCGGAGGGGATAGAGGGGATACTTTTTGATGGGAATCAACACCGGGCACTAATATTTTATTTTTACATTTGTATCCTTTTGTTTGCATTTATATCCTTGGGTTAATTGGTTTGCAATTGTATAGCAAGTATAAGCCAATGGGTTACTTAGGCTAAGTCAATGGGTTTCTTTGCAAAAAGGCCACGTAGACTCGGTGGGACCCTCACTCTCTCTCCCATTGGGCCACCTAGACTCTCTAAGACCCATGTGGGGCTGGTCTATGGTCCAAGATAGACTCTTGACCAAGCCCCCCATGTTGACTCCATGAAGGGGGCGCCCCCTCCTTTGTCCCCATGTGGGATTAAATAATCCCCCCCTTTAATTGTTTATATTTGTTGTATTTGACCACATGGGAGAAAATTCTTCTCTCCCCTAATTACCCCTCCCTAACCCTAGATCTGAGGATAGTTTAGGTCATTTAAATTTCATATAAAACCCATGTATTTTCCATATTTTGGGAGATTAATGCAAAGAAAATCAAGAATTTATTCTTGGAGCCTTGGACGCCCCTCTCTCCTCTCCCCTTGCAGCAGTGATTGCTGCCCCTTTCTAGGGTGTGAAGCCCTAATCTTGGTGTGACTCTAAGATCTACCACCTCTGCTGGATGCGACTTCCAGCCACCACCGCCACCGCCTCCGTTCGTGTCGCCGTCGAGCAGCCACAACCGGTTCTTTGAAGTGTTATCCAGGATTTTGAGATCTAGGACAGTAGCTAAGAGATCATCCCCCTTGTTGTTACCTCCTCCTAGTTTAAATTTTGTGCCAATCCGCCACCGTTTGCTATTTTTCCCAGTTTTTTAGTTCCACCCCTGACAGTCTGCCAATCAGCATATCTACGGGATAGTGTCTTGTTATTATATTTTTCCCGCCCCCTTAACCATCTCCAAAAAATCCCAAAAATATTTGAGCACGTCCCACACATCCCCCTCTATCCACCATAAAATCCCTAAAATCCAGATCCACCCCTTCCCTATCGGTCAAAATCCATTTTCAGGCAGGTCCTGTTCTGTCCTGATTGTCTGTAATTTTGAGCTAGAAGTAACTACAACCCACAGAGTTTTTCATTTCCAATCCGTTTACTAGATGGATGTGAAATTAATTTATATTGTAGCCCTTTGAGCCCTCTATCCAATAGCGCCGATCTCGCCTCGATCCGCCTTCAGATCTGGGCACAACAATTGTTTTTGTAGAGGCGCACAGATCTGATCCAAGAACAGGCCAACAGAGCAGTCCGCCGATTAATTCCGATAAAATACGCAGGCTCACATTCAGCGACCGCGGCTTGATAAGTGTGCATTTGTATGAGTTAATTTATATCCTTCACATATTTTATGAGCTTTAATATTAGTAATTATGCACTTATCACACTTAATATCAATTTTCGATCAAAATACTTAATTTGATGAAATTATTATAATTTGATCAAATAAATATGTTATTTTGCAGGCACTCGACAAGAATTAGCCAAAGTCCATGACCGACCAAGCCCAATCTTAAGTCAAAAGAATTCAAAAGAAAAAGAAAACTATAAATATATATATACTCATATATATATTCTATATCTCTATCTCTCTCTCTCTATATATATATACATATATATAATACTATTATATATATATCTATAATCCAAATAAAGAAAAGAAAAATAAATAAAAATAAATAAAAATCAAAATCAAAATATTAACACATCTATATTATGCTATGGATTTATATAATATATATATTCAATTGTATCTAATATATTCATATAATATATATATTCATAATAATTATATATTCATACTCTATATATATTCATAATATATATATGCATATAACATATATATATATATACATAATATATATACTTGTACGATATACATGTAATATATATACATAATGAGAAGCTTTAGCCTCGTGAAAGCTCAACGTCTTCTATATACATATAATTAACTCATACATTAAAGCTTTATATCAGAAATATAAACGTGCAAGAAGCTTCACGTCGGCTGACTTGGGGAGATGGGCGCGGTCTTCACACGCCAAGAAGAAGCCAAGTGGGCCAGCTTCCACAGAGCGGCTGGGAGGCTCCTTCAGGCAATGCCCGACTTTAGTTGATGGTCCACGCGTTCAAAGCCAAGCTGTGAATGGGAACGTTGCCAGGCTTCAACGTGGGTCGACTTCTTTGGCGGCCGAGGCTTCACGCGGGCGGCTTTAGGTTTCTCATGCAGTCAGAACCGCAACACAACAGGCCTTTCACACTGGCGGCCAGTGGTTCAACGCCAGAAAGCTGCCGCCGCGAGAGAGAGAATGTGGGCGGCTTCGGCTTCACAGAGAAGATTTAAATTTGGTGTTTACATGTAACATAGGCTAGTTTAAGCCTATAAAAGAGGGGAAGCTTTGTAATGCATTTTAGTTCTATACAATGTTCTTGTGAGAGTTTGTGAGTTCTTAAGAGTTTAAATTACATTTTTGAAGAAGAGGAGAGAGAGGGGCAGGAGGCTCCTTCAGGTTCTAATTTCTTTCACTTTGTTATCCATTTTAAATTATTAGAAATTTTGGCTTTTGTAAGTTTAAGTCATTATCAGTGCAAATTTTAAGATTTTTGTCATATCTTAGCTATTTACATACTTTTATGATTGTCATTTCAATCTCTTGTTTTCTTCAAAGTTGTTCATCTTTTAATTCTCTACATTTTCTCTTTCTACCATTTTCTCTAATTCCTCTCCGTTTTTAAGTTCTTATATGTTTTTACAAATTCTGTCTTAATAGGTTACTGTTCATCCGAAGTGATAAGTTTTGCAATTTCTCCATTTTGAAGTCCTTCCAGTCCTCGTTTCATTCTTTGTTCTTCATGAAAGTTGTTCCTCTCTTATAGATCTAAATTTTCTTCTACTACCACTTCCTCTAATTCTTCACCGTTTTTAAGTTATATTTAATTTTCCAAGATTCTATCTTTTACGTGTTTACTATTCACCCGTGCGGATAGATCCTAGTATTTCATATTTTTCACCTTCTTTCTCTCATTTTCTCTCTCTGCACTCTTCATGAAAGTTTTTCCTAACCCTCCGATCTTCAACTTTTTCTTCTGTCACTTCTTCTCACCAGTTTAAAAGTTATTTTCATTCTAATGTCACCCTAGTTTCATTATAATTTTCTTTTCGCAGTTCTTTCATCCACTTTCCTTTCTTTACATCATTCACACACCCTAAGGCGGTTTCAATTCAATTCTCATGATTTTTAAATCTTAAAAACTCAAGGTTTTCAACTTTCAAATCTACTTCTCCCTGTGGATTCGACTCGGTCTCACCACTTAACTATTCCATTTATTTAATTTGTGGGCCGGATATTTTAATTTGGTAGCGGGACGTATTAACGACGTGCGTTTCCAGCGTATCAAATTTTGGCGCCGTTGTCGGGGAGGTTTGAATTTGAAGTTAATAACTTTGTGTTTTCTTTTGTATATATATTGGTGTTCACTCTTATTTTTGCAGAAAAATAAAAGGGTCAGCAAAAGTACAAAAAAATAGAAAATGTTGAAAATGCCAAAAACAAATGTTGTGTCTCCCCGAGGTAATTCTTCTTTATCTTCTACTCTTGTTCTTTTTTATTTGCCAAATAAAGAACGAGGGGATGCGATTAAGGTTAGTACTTTTACCCTCTTTCTATAGATTTAGTTTCTTTATTTTTACTTTCAATATGTAATTAGTTTTCATGCTTAGAAATGTTATAAAATAAAAATAAAAAAATAGAAGAAATAAAAAAATATGGTGGATTAACTCAGTTCACTAAAAAAATAGAAAAAAAATAAAAACACAAAAAAGGTATAACTTGGGCTCACTATCAGCTTTGAAACTAGTGTCTAAGGCTAGAGGTCAACGGCAAACGCTATAAGCGGGAAAGTGGTTACTTAATTAGGACCTTGTGAAAGCAAGGGGAGCCTCCCACTTCCCCACCTGTTACCTGGCCGGTGGACAAGTTTGATGGTGGAACTAAGTTGGACTTTGTTTGAGAATTTGTTTGTATAAACAAATCAAAAAAAGAAGAAAAAATAAAATATACAAAAATGGTGAGAGCATAAACTTTCATCTATGGATTGGGCACACAAATTAGACAGGTTTGACCAATTGGCTTATAAATTTGATCAATTTCTAGCCATGGATCAAGACCCTTTCATACCACCTAGTCACCATGACAATGATCACATGTGGGTTAACCCGACCCATTATGGCAGTGGTTGCCCAAACCCAGACTCATCTCTCACACAAAATAGCCTGACCTATCATGAAAATCCATACTCATGGTCGGCCGAAAATGAGATCCCGTCACCTATGATATCCGAGTTTCCATCATTTATCCAAGATCAGGCTCAAACCACTCAGTTCTTCCAAGGGGGCCATGATCTACCTTTCACCCCGGAGCAAGGCCAATATGATCAACGGTTTTCTCAGCCCGATTACGAATCATCTCCCAATACTTATAACTCTAACTGGGAAGATCATTCACCAATCTCTTTGATGGACCAAGCAAGATAAACTCAAATATCTCAAGACCTCTCCACACCTTATTTTGACACATGTCCACATACCTTGAATTCTGGTTGGAGAGATCGACATGATTCTTCTTGGAAGTCTTATCAAGATCTAGGCCAAAGTCCTCAAGAACAAGATTTTTCAAATTGGGCTCCATACCCAAATGATTCTTATGATCAACCCTATTATGGGGGGCAACCCATACACACTCCATCACCTCATTCTCAAACTGAGTGCCCTTCAAATTACTATCCATCACAATCTGACTCTCAACCCACTTATCTATCTCCTCCATACACAGATTTGCATAAGGAGGAGATGTTTGATCAATTGACACGGCTCTTCCAGACTCAACAACAAGCCTTTCAGGAACAACTGCAAAACTTTGAGGCCCAAGTGAGTAGGGTTGCTAAAAACATCATAGAAACGGAAGTGGATCCAATGCCTAATAACTCCACAAGTCTTGAGGACCAACTTCTTGGATTTGATGGATGTGATAACGATAAAAGTCCATATGATCAACCTATGATCCACCAATCTACCACTCATATCACTGTTGATTTTGAGGGAATCATAGAAGAATCTTATGAGGAGGACTTAAAGGAAGAGCAGCCTAAGATACCTAAATCCAATTTCACTTGTGAAGAGGATTATGATGAGTTTGAGGATTATGATGATCTTGAGTCGTTGGGGGGAGAAGAAGAGGATGATGATTTGCCGGTCAATGACCAAATTCCATTACTTGCCATTCCTAAATTTGATGAATCTTCTTTCCAAGTACATGATGATGAAAATATGAGTGTGGAGGGTGAATTAAGTGTATACATAAATCCATCTTCTTGGGTAATTGAGGAACCAGGTACTCCACTGGAAAGTCACTCTGATTGGGCATCTCATGATTTAGAGAAGGATGTGGATCTTTTCCCCATCCCTAACCTTGGTGAATCCATAATCATTCCAAATATTCTGCAACTCACCAACTGGTTAAATCCATATGAGCCTTCTGTGAATTCTTGTGTTGAGGAGCGCACTGATTTCATTCTTAATCCTCCTTATCTCCTTGACACTGGCCAAGTGGTGGATTCTCCCGAACTTCATAACACTCTCATCCTCTCTCACTTGAACGATACGCAAGTAACTCCTAAGAGTGAGGATGCAGAAGAAAAGTAAAGGGAAATCAAGGTCCGGATTGATGTGTTTAACACTTATAAAGACCTTAAGAATACAGAGGAATATTTTATAATTACAGATATGATAATTCCTTTGTCATTCTCTGACCGTGGGGGTCCGTTCAAATTCCTAGACCCACATTGGCATGTTTCTAGCCCACATACACATGCATATAATCTTTTCCTCCAATGGTACAAGGGCTGGAGTTTATCAGAGGATAACATCATTTGGTGGCTCATTCCGAATGCCACCCGTTGGTTAGTGAGCTACATTGCGTCTGGCTGAAGACATTAAATTTAGCGCTTTTTGGGAGGCAGCCCAACGTTTTCAAAGTTTGGTGTGTTAATAAATGGCTTCTTGGGAGGCAACCGAAGTTTTTATTCTGGTTTTCTGTTTATTTTACAGGTTTGAATAAAAGATAAGTTGGGGGGAGAGAGCTGATTGCTTCATCTGTTTCTCAGATTTTCAAAGTCAAGTGCCGCCTCTCAATCCAGCAAGGATACCTGTCGAAGTTCACTTCCGCCAGGTTGTCCCGTTCCTTCATACATCTCTTGTCTGCATTGTTCTATTATTCCATATTGTTCATGCCATTGAGGACAATGTCATTTAAGTTGGGGGGACGGAAATCATGTTGCACATGTTGCACTCATATACAACCTCCATTTTTTCCTTTTTTTTTCAAACAAAAAAAATTTTAAATACAACACTCAACTGCGTTTTCTTGATTCATGTCTCATGAAAAGTAATTTTGGAATGGAAAAGACTAGGGAAAAGGATGATGGAAAATTAATCTAGCCATGGAAACTGATTTAAAAATCTCTTTAAAGTTCATGTGCACTTTAGAAAAGAATATCACTTGCACGCTAATGAAACAAGCAGTACAAGCCTTATGTTATTTTGGATATGTTGCATGATATTCTGCACTTTTTGAGGAAGAGATCTTTTATAAACTTTCTGCTATGTTATCTATTGAAAAAAAACACCATGAAAAATGCTCCGATTCTGAGTAACTGGGCCTACTTCACCTAAGACGTGTTGAGATTCGCGTCAAAAGGAAAAGGGCACTTTGATCTGTGTAATCGGGCCTGCTTCACCTAAGACGTGTTGAGGTTCGCGTAAAACAGTGAAGGGTAGTGCGGCATCATGTGTGTATAGAAAAAAAAGAAAAAAAAAGAAGAGAAAATAGAAAGAGATCCCAAAAGGGACAAAGCAATAAGGCAGACAAAAAAAAAGCTATTATGCTGAATACTCTGTTTCGGAAGTGCATGATTGAAAGGCATTTGTTTAAAATAGTAAATGGGGGATGCAATTGTCTCTACTGTGAATTTAGTATTACACATGCACAAGTGCTATTGAATTTTGATTAGAATTCTTGATCATGTACCTGAATTTCCTACATGAGGCTAGTATGTGATAATGATTCCAGATTCCTAATCTTTAGTTAACTCTATGAAAGATGCTCTGGAAATGAGACATGAATATTTTAAACTCTTGTTGGTCCTTAATTTTAAATTATTTGCATTGCTAAGGGACTAGCAATGAGTAAGTTGGGAGGTGTGATAAGTGTGTATTTGTATGAGTTAATTTATATCCTTCACATATTTTATGAGCTTTAATATTAGTAATTATGCACTTATCACACTTAATATCAATTTTCGATCAAAATACTAATTTGATGAAATTATTATAATTTGATCAAATAAATATGTTATTTTGCAGGCACTCGACAAGAATTAGCCAAAGTCCATGACCGACCAAGCCCAATCTTAAGTCAAAAGAATTCAAAAGAAAAAGAAAACTATAAATATATATATACTCATATATATATTCTATATCTCTCTCTCTCTCTCTCTCTCTCTCTATATATATATATATATATATATATATATATATATGATACTATTATATATATATCTATAATCCAAATAAAGAAAAGAAAAATAAATAAAAATAAATAAAAATCAAAATCAAAATATTAACACATCTATATTATGCTATGGATTTATATAATATATATATTCAATTGTATCTAATATATTCATATAATATATATATTCATAATAATTATATATTCATACTCTATATATATTCATAATATATATATATGCATATAACATATATATATACATAATATATATACTTGTACGATATACATGTAATATATATGCATAATGAGAAGCTTTAGCCTCGTGAAATCTCAACGTCTTCTATATACATATAATTAACTCATACATCAAAGCTTTATATCAGAAATATAAACGTGTTGTAAAACCCTCACGTTGGCCATGCAAAATGGCCAAGAAGCTTCACATCGGCTGACTTGGCGAGATGGGCGCGGTCTTCACACGCCAAGAAGAAGCCAAGTGGGCCAGCTTCCACAGAGCGGCTGGGAGGCTCCTTCAGGCAATGCCCGACTTTAGTTGATGGTCCACGCGTTCAAAGCCAAGCTGTGAATAGGAACGTTGCCAGGCTTCAACGTGGGTCGACTTCTTTGGCGGCCGAGGCTTCACGCGGGCGGCTTTAGGCTTCTCATGCAGTCAGAACCGCAACACAACAGGCCTTTCACACTGGCGGCCAGTGGTTCAACGCCAGAAAGCTACCGCCGCGAGAGAGAGAATGTGGGCGGCTTCGGCTTCACAGAGAAGATTTAAATTTGGTGTTTACATGTAACATAGGCTAGTTTAAGCCTATAAAAGAGGGGAAGCTTTGTAATGCATTTTAGTTCTATACAATGTTCTTGTGAGAGTTTGTGAGTTCTTAAGAGTTTAAATTATGTTTTTGAAGAAGAGGAGAGAGAGGGGCAGGAGGCCCCTTCATGTTCTAATTTCTTTCACTTTGTTATCCATTTTAAATTATTAGAAATTTTGGCTTTTGTAAGTCTAAGTCATTGTTAGTGCAAATTTTAAGATTTTTGTCATATCTTAGCTATTTACATACTTTTATGATTGTCATTTCAATCTCTTGTTTTCTTCAAAGTTGTTCATCTTTTAATTCTCTACATTTTCTCTTTCTATCATTTTCTCTAATTCCTCTCTGTTTTTAAGTTCTTACACGTTTTTACAAATTCTGTCTTAATAGGTTACTGTTCATCTGAAGTGATAAGTTTTGCAATTTCTCCATTTTGAAGTCCTTCCAGTTCTCGTTTCATTCTTAGTTCTTCATGAAAGTTGTTCCTCTTTTATAGATCTAAAGTTTCTTCTTCTACCACTTCCTCTAATTCTTCACCGTTTTTAAGTTATATTTAATTTTCCAAGATTCTGTCTTTTACGTGTTTACTATTCACCCGCGCGGATAGATCCTAGTATTTCATATTTTTCACCTTCTTTCTCTCATTTTCTCTCTCTGCACTCTTCATGAAAGTTTTTCCTAACCCTCCGATCTTCAACTTTTTCTTCTGTCACTTCTTCTAATTCTCGCCAGTTTAAAAGTTATTTTCATTCTAATGTCACCCTAGTTTCATTATAATTTTCTTTTCGTAGTTCTTTCATCCACTTTCCTTTCTTTACATCCTTCACACACTCTAAGACGGTTTCAATTCAATTCTCATGATTTTTAAATCTTAAAAACTCAAGGTTTTCAACTTTCAAATCTACTTCTCCCTGTGGATTCGACTCGGTCTCACCACTTAACTATTCCATTTATTTAATTTGTGGGCCGGATATTTTAATTTGGTAGCGGGACGTATTAACGACGTGCGTTTCCAGCGTATCACGGCTCCCGAAGATTGACCAGCAACCCCTCAGCAGCCTTCTAGCTGGTCGCCGTAGCAAGGAGACGCCCGGTCACTGCCGTCCCAGTAACTGGACCTGCCTGCTATCCCGCCGGCCCCGTAGAACCGAGCCAGACCAGCTGCTCGTCTCCGGCCCGAGAGCCTTCCGGCTTGCTGCCCGTCAACCCGAGTTCGCTACTCCTGGGTCCCACGTGTAGCCCTTTACCTCCCTGCGTGGAGTAGGCAACTAGATTCACTGTTGTAATTATTTATTTATTGTACACTGGGAGTACGAGTTTCGGTCGGGGTCGTCTTCCCACGCCCGGAGCGTGGAGGTATTGTGTCCGCTCCCTACTTTGGCATTTTGCTTAACTCGTATATTGTCATATGCCGCTTCATGAGTGATAGGAACTTAGCTCGTTATAATTTTATCACCGCTGCGAGAGTGAGTGAGTGGAACCCGTCCCGTGACTCGATCCCAGCACATGGAAAAGTTGATACCTGAGACTCATTGTCGGTTCCTCAACCGCATAGATCCATGTGTTTCCCTCGCTTAGGGACGTCCGCGAGCTAGAGTCCCAGGTTCGTGTCCCGCCCAGCATCAAATTGGTATCTAAGACAGTCGAGTCTAGGGTAGTCGGTCCAAGGTGTCTCATTGCGTCTCTCTATTCGGTATATCAAAAGGTGTCTCAGGAACGATAGGTTACGCCAATTGGGATGGGAAGGTACACACTTGCGTGAGTGCGATCTTCGGATCAAACCTCCGCCACATACCGGATACTGGTTGAATCTAGGTTTGTAGTCAAGTCTGCATTCCAATTTTACATTATTGTTTTAGGGTCGTGTCTAGTCGGTTTGTCTTGGACCAAGTGTCGGCATGACCATCCTATAGCTCCCCGTGTCCCATGGATCCCCAAAAGCCCACGTCGTATGAATGGTGGCGACACACCCAAGGATGGGGAACCCAACCCTTCCACCTCCGTAGGCTCGAAGCCCCGGACTTCTATGGCTCCAAAGTCCCAAGCGACTACCTAAAGTGGGAAGCTGCTATGGACAACTACTTTGAGTGTTACATTATGTCCGATGCCATGGAAGTTGATTTTGCCACAAAGCGGTATTTTCACGAAGCCGCCAAAAAATGGAGGGACATAGAATGCTTAAGGGAAATTAGGAGGCAATGGCCTATAGAGTCCTGGCGTGAGATGAAGGGCGAGCTTAGAAGGGTCTACCTACCCGACCCAGTCACCTCCAACCGACCCTACCCAGTCACCTCCAACAAAGTGGGTCATAGTCGGAGGCAAAGAGCCCCGTACGTTGATGAGCCTAGACCCAAGACTAAGCCAATTGAATATGAGCAAACCCACCATGATGCCCCTAGTCCAAACTGTACCTTAGACGATCTCTTGCAAATGTTCATGGACTGGATGGATAGGATGGATAGGATGTGGACGCGACTCCTACCCGAGCCTAAGGAGGTCGTAGCCGGTAGTCTAAACCTAGTGCCTTTGACGAAGTCCCCAATTCCTCTCCCCATCATGGAGGAAGTCCCTTCCCCAACCGAGGGAGATGATGTGCTAGAACCTACACCCTTCGAACTTCAGCTGGAGCCATACCTACGTACTAAGGGTGAGATTGTCATTGTAGAGCCACCTCATTTGGAGCCGTCTCAGCCAGAGACACCCATGCTTCTATTGGGGAAGCTAATCATCGACGAGCCACTTCTTAGCTAGCTCAAGATAGGCTTGGTCCATAATGCACCCTGCTACCCATCCATGGACCCCACACTACCATTAGTGTCCGTCAACTCATTCCATACCACCTTCCGGTCTTGTCACCATGTTGATACATTGGATGACCTTATTAAGGGATTAGGTTGGCAATTGAAGTTGACGTGTATGTTGGCCCGAGGCTTCGACCAACCCAATAGTCGTAGCTTCACACATCCAGCCTTAGGGTCCATTACCTTCGTGTGCACTGTGGGTCATGTCACCACGGAGGTTCTCTTATTCCTCCCCAGGTCGGCCGAGCCTAGCTTCATTCCACTTATCTCGAGGGAGGAACCATACCTTCTACACATGACCGTCGTCCCACCGATCATAATGCATGAAGGTGATCATTTACACCTTCAAGAATTTCAAACTTGGGACCGTGTCATGAGGGAACCCATATCGAGGGGTAACACATTCTTTAATCCCTTCGACCCCTTCCTTAGTGAGCCTCGTGACCCACCACCACCATTCCACCTTGTTAGGGAAGTCCCCTATCACACCCCTACCCCACGGGCCAGTCCACCTACACTCCGCAAGGAGCCCGTTCATTGGGGTACAGAAGTAGGGGAATTCGGCTCTCCTAGCCCACCCAAACCTTCCAAATCCAAAGAGCCGTCAGTGTATGAATGGTGCATGTTAGGATGTCTAGGATTCCATTCCACCAATATTAGGTTGCGTCGTGTGTATGCATGGCACAAATTCAGATGTCCTGTTCCACCATTACATATGTATGGGTCGGTCTAACAGTAGGTTTGTTTAGGGTCTTGTGTGAGTCTGTGTCTTTGTTTATTTGTTCAGAGTCTGTACATGCATGTGTCGAGCATATTAGGATTTGCATAGTCAGTCTATTGCAAGCTCGCGATGTCAGTCTCTTTTCGAGTGTGAAGCAAGTCGGGTATAATGCGTACGTTGTGGACTTGTCGGAATTTGGGATCAGCTCTACCTCAATGTCTCGGATCTAGTCACATAAAGGGACCCAGCGGCGATTCCTAGTGAGTCTTTGAGCCGTCTCCCCCATTTTAGAGTGACCCTACCCCGGAGTGTCCACCACTAGCCTCATTACCACAGCAGCTTGAGCATATAGAACATATACGGGAAGAGCAGGTGACGATTACTTGGAGTGGAGCGTACTCCACGCTACCTGGTACGGTGACAGATCCGCAGGAGCCACATGAGCAGCCGCACCCCTTACTCGACGGGGTCGAGTTCTTCCCACTCGAGGAGAATTGATGGGAATCAACATCGGACACTAACATTTTATTTTTGCATTTGTATCCTTTTGTTTGCATTTATATCCTTGGATTAATTGGTTTGCAATTGTATGACAAGTATAAGCTAATGGGTTACTTAGGCTAAGTCAATGGGTTTCTTTGCAAAAAGGCTGCGTAGGCCCAGCGGGACCCCCACTCTCTCTCCCTTTGGGCCACCTAGACTCTCTAGGATCCATGTGGGGCTGGTCTATGGTCCAAGATAGACTTTTGACCAAGCCCCCTATGTTGACTCCATGAAGGGGGCGCCCCCTCCTTTGTCCCCATGTGGGATTAAATAATCCCCCCTTTTAATTATTTATATTTGTTGTATTTGACCACATGGGAGAAATTTCTTCTCTCCCCTAATTACCCCTCCCTAACCCTAGATCTAAGGATAGTTTAGGTCATTTACATTTCATATAAAACCCATGTATTTTCCATATTTTTGGAGATTAATGCAAAGAAAATCAAGAATTTGTTCTTGGAGCCTTGGGTGCCCCTCTCTCCTCTCCCCTTGCAGTAGTGATTGCTGCCCCTTTCTACGGTGTGATGTCCCACCCCGAGATTATGCAGCAGAAACAATCGGGATCGTGAATAGTCAGCTAGTACGCCTCGAGCGAGCAATATAATCAGAGCGCAAGACAATCACATAAAAGGTAATTGCACAATGTAATTCACTAAAATCCTTCAACTTTATTACTTCATAAAATATTCCCAAAGTACATAAGATCTTTTCACTAGACTCAAGAAAATAAAAATTACACCATGACTCGACTAGACATTGATAACTAAGGCTTCTCTCGAGTCGTTATCCTTCAATCACTCTCGGATCTATCACTTGAGTAATCAAAATCTGACCCACTAGAATTTCATAAAAATGATTAGAAAGTAGGGTAATGAGCACACTTGTCCAGTAGGTATCTTCGTATCAACATGAAGGCAGATTTAAATGATTAGCATTTTATCTCTAGAGAATAAGATAAATCATGCAGATAAGATGAAAACATGCAAATAAAGCCAAAGTAACAAGATATAATCATGACAAGATATGAATATGATTTCATCAAGAATAGATCAAGAATGTAAATTTTGGCCTTTTCATGAACAAGAATGTAACAAGAATGTACTTTTCATAACCACGAAGGCTTTGCACTAGAAAGTCATGTAACAAGCAAGACAGTACTATTCGCTTAATAGCAAGTACTTCGTGAATTTACGTAGATCCCGTGGATATTTCATTTATTTATAGAGAAAGTACTCCCAGTGCAATGCGACGTCAGTAGCATCATACCCTATGGTTTACAGTATGTTCCCGACAATCAACCGAGGGGACTAGCATAGAGCCCTTGAACACAATCGGTACTCGAACTGCATCTTCAAGTATAAATCAAGCTACTTCCACGTTTATAACAAAAATGTGGCCAATAATGTACAAGTTCAATAATAGTTTTGTGATAAAGTAACCAAAGTAAGAATGCTTCAATTAAGAACAAGAGATTTCAAGGATGACTTAAATGGACATTATGCTACGGAAGAAATTTGACAGCATAACGGTACATTCATTATGGTCCATACCTTTAATATTAACTTATTAACATAAGTTCAGAGTCCAGATAATTCATGAACTCAAGAAAACCAACCTCGAAGGTCAAACCTTGGGTTAGACATGATCAGGATCCAAACGGTCTAGTGCAGGGCCGTTTGATACAGAAAGTGGTCATATGCTGGACCGTTTAGAATTTCAAGCAGTCTAGTCTTGGACCATTTCATAAGACAGGTCGTCAAACACGAGAAAATCCTTCTAAAGTTTTACGGTCTAATGGAGGGTCGTTTAGGATCCGTTAGCGGTCAAGTGCGGGGCCGCTAGCAGACTCTGACGGTCAATCAGAAGGCCGCTACATTCGAGAATGCATAAAACACCGGTAAAAGTGCTTTCTAGATAATGGATTTTAATGGTACAACCAGCTCGGCGTCCTAGTGGGAATCCCATGCTCGCGGAGTCTTACGGAGGCCTTGAAACAAGATTTCCTAGTCCGTTAGAAGGAATATCCAAAGGAGAGGTCATCAAGTCCAAGATTGTGTACTTAATGTGCCAAAAGTGTAACTAATGACAACATACTCAGATATGTGCCATGTACTTAAGAAAATGACTCTTAGAAGAGAGAGAATCATGTAAAACACTAATCACTTACATCATGAATCCTCTATCATTTGAAACATATATTTATTACAAGATATATGATTTTGGTCACAAATTAACATAAGTTCAAAAATAAGTCTAAGGGCATAAAGAACATGAAATCTACTATGATGAATAATAGAATCAACTAAGTATATAAAATCAGTAATCAAACTAGGAATAAAACTTAGTTAACTAGGCTTACCATATATTAATTAAGGCTAATCTGTAATAAGTGTCAGATTTACAATATTACAGAAAATCAGAAAACAAAACAGTCTAGTATAGGACCATTTCACTATGGCTAGCGGTCTATCAGGCGACCGCTAGAGTTTCAAGCGGTCTACAGGAAGACCGTTTCCTCCTGTATAATCCGAGTTCAAATGATAATAAAACAAAATGCTAAACCAAGGCATATCATGCATGAAAATCAACATATATAAACTTCCATAATCATGATAGAACGAATATAAGTCACCAATATGCATAGGTTCATGTGATCAAAAAGAAAATTTCTCCTTTTACTTCATTACGGCTAGTTCATGCATGAGAATTTTACTATATACATAGTCCTAATGAAAACATGAAATTCTCAAGTTATAATGCATGAAATCAAATGAAACCAGAGGGCTTTTATTGCTGACACAAGGTTTAAGCCATCCATGAGATAACCTACCTTGGTTTTGGGCTTTACTCTTCGAATTAAAGGCTGGAAGTTAACCCTAGTTCTGCACGTTTCGAGCTAAATCAGCAACTTCACGCCCTTGTATCTCCTGATTCTCTTGACCTAAAGATGTGAAATTTTGAAGGTAAGAAGAGGGTACTAACAGGAACAAATTGTTCTAAAGAACCTCTATCTAATTACATCATTTGGGGCTTCTAATCTCCTGATCTTCTTGGGTCAGTTGCACTATTTCCTGAGTTTCTTTCACCGAACCACCGTCTTTGCAGAATTCTATCTCCCCGTAGGCTTGATCTCCTAGAATGAAATTTTGAGGAGAGTTAGTTCTAACTAAAATGAACAACTTCCTAGAAGAAACTTGCCTCTAATTCATCCTCCTTACCTTAGTTCCATGCGAGCCAAAAGTAAGGGTCACACACGTCAAATCTGGGTTCTATTTATAGGTTTAGCTAGGGTTTTGAGAATTAGAACGATCCTAGAGTCCCAATTAGGCTTTCAATTTGATCTTCTAGCCTTCTAGACTTATCTAATTAGTAGATAGAATTGATCCTAGGTGATTTGGATGCCAAAAATCTAATCTTTTCACGTTTTCTCATACTCACGGAACTGATAGAGCTTAGCGGTCTAGCTCTAGACCGTTTACTGTCCCTTTTGCGGTCTCGCGATAGACCATTTTCACTATTAGGTGCCGAATTTGAAATTAGTTCAAACTCCTTTGATATTATCCATGTTATTATCCTATTTACTTGTCTCCTAAAGAGTAATTATCCCTTTAATTTCGAGATTACACTATTTGTAGACTTCTAGAATATGGGCCAAGGTCCAAAACAATCATTTTGGGCCAATTGGATTTATTATATAGGCCTAATTATCTTAGATTAGTGTAGGGCCTAATTAATTTTAATTAACCATAATTCATTTAATAGCCCACTAAATGCTTTAATAATTAATATAATTATATTTTTAAATCCCAAAATTCTCTCGGGCGCTACACCCTCCCCCACTTAAAAAAAATTTATCCCCAAATTCAATACATGGATTTATGGAGAGTGTACTTACATTCAAAAATCTCTGGGAATCTTTTGCGCATGGCTTCTTCAGTTTCCCATGTTGCTTCATGTGGACATAACTTAGTCCATTGGATCTTGACCATTGGAATGGTTTTATTCTGAAGTTGACGTACTTCTCGTTCAATGATCTTAATTGGTTTTTGCTCATATGTCAAGTCCTTTTTAATCTCCAGATTATCATAAGTGATGACATGGAATGGATCAGGTACATACTTCTTGAGCATCGAGACGTAAAATACATCATGAACTTCAGATAGTTGAGGGGTCAAAGCTATTCGATATGTGACTTCACCCACCCTATCAAGAATTTCAAAAGGACCAATGAATCTTGGAGTAAGCTTGCCTTTGATACCGAATCTTTGAATACCCTGACCTGGAGAAACCTTAAGGAACACATGGTCTCCTACTTGAAATTCCAGGTCGCATCTTCGATTGTCAGCATATGATTTCTGCCTGTCTTGAGCTATTTGGAGTCTCTCTCGAATAAGCTTTATCTTCTCGGTAGTATCCCTATTGATGTCGGGACCAAGAAATTACCTTTCTCCTACTTCATTCCAGCAAATAGGTGAACGACAGCTTCTTCCATATAGAGCCTCGAACGGTGCTATTTGTATGCTAGCTTGATAGCTATTGTTATATGAAAATTCTACTAGAGGCAAGTGATCGTGCCAACTTCCTCCAAAGTCTATAGCACATGCATTGAGCATATCTTCCACCACTTGATTTGTCTTTTCAGTTTGACCATCAGTTTGTGGATGAAACGCAGTGCTAAAATTAAGTCGGGTCCCTAATGAATGTTGAAGACCCTTCCAGAATTGTGATGTGAATTAAGGATTTCGGTCGGATATAATGGTGACAGAGACACCATGCAATTTGACAATCACCTTCATATATAATGCTGCTAGTACATCCATAGACCATCGACTCTTGATTGGTAGGAAATGTACGGATTTAGTCAATCGGTCTATGATCACCCATATACCATCATGTCCTCCTCTTGTCTTAGGTAAACCCATGATAAAATCCATCCCTATACTTTCCCACCTCCACTCAGGAATATTCAAGGGGTGTAATTTCCCAGCATGTCTTAAATATTCTGCCTTTACTTGTTGACAAGTGAGACATCGGGACACAAAATCTGCTACTTCTCTTTTCATATTGGGCCACCAAAAGTTTCTTTTCAAATCTTGATACATCTTGGTAGCACCAGGGTGAATGGTGTACCTTGATTTGTGAGCTTCTTTAATGATCAATTTCTTAGTGTCATCGTGATTTGGCACACAAATTCGATCCTTAAATAATAGTCTTCCATCATTTGAGATAAAAAATATCGGTTTCTGATCAACATTACCCTTAATCTCTATCAATATAGGGTCATTTTCTTGCAATTGGACTATATCCTTGATCAATGTAGGTAGAGACCTTATATTGGCAATCATACCTACCTTCTCCTTCTCTATTAATATCAAGATTTAAATGAGAAAAATCTTCAATAACACAAGTTATACCTTTCCTGAGGCTTGCTAGAGTTGCCATTGGCTTTCTGCTAGGAGCGTCAGTTACAGCATTTGCTTTCCCTGGATGATATTAGATAGTAAAGTTGAAGTCCTTGAGATACTCCAACCATCTGCGTTGTCGCATATTTAACTCCTTCTACGTGAAGAGATATTTTAGACTTTTATGATCTTAAAATATGGTGAATTTCTCCCCATAAAGGTAATGTTGTCAAATCTTCAATGCGAATATAACGGCAGCTAGTTCCAGATCATGTATAAGGTAATTTTCTTCATGACGCTTTAACTATCTTGATGAATAACAAATCACCTTTCCATTTTTCATAAGGATGCACCCTAGGCCAATGCCAGACGCATCCGTATAGACTTCAAAGCCACCACCCTCTGTCGGTAGTGCCAATATTGGTGCAATGGTAAGGTGTTCTTTAAGAGTAAGAAAACTCTCTTTGCAGTCCTTCGACCATATAAAAAGATTCTCCTTTCTTGTGAGTCTAGTCAAAGGAACAACGATCTTTGAGAAATCTTTGATAAATCTTCTATGTTAGGTCACGTAGTGTAGGAACACGGATCTGGAGGGGGGGTGAATAGATCATTCTACTAAAAACTATGTCCAATTAAAAATACAAACTAGCGCACAGTGAAATTAACAAGATTGATATGATTGAGGAATTTAATCTAATTAGAATAAGCTTGATTCTCTCAATCTCACTGAACTCACTCGAACGGATAGATAGATTTGAACAATGAAGCAAACCACCAAAACAGAAACCACAAAGCAAACCACAATACACAGGGATTTTTAAGGTGGTTCGGGACCACGACGGGCTCCCTACGTCCACCCCTCACCAAACCGGTGAGGCTTCACTGCTGTAAAAATAGCCCGGGGATAAATCCCCCACACACACACGGAGCCAAGCTCCACCACACACACGTAGGGAAATGCCTACACAAACACACGGGAGTAAACTCCTAACCACACACGGGGAACACACCCCAAAATATGTCCAAGCACACACGCAGATATACTCCGCACAAATCGACACACACACATCGACACAAACACTCGAAGAACCCTTTCTCCAAACACCCACACAAATATTCTTTCAGATTTATATGAAATGAAGACAAATAGATGCAATGACCCCCCAAACAAACTCTATATATAGAAACTAGAAAGATGCATCAAGAATGAAGCTCCCCCTTCTTCAACAAAATCTGGTTCTCCTTGGCTCGTTGATGGATGTTCACGATTTCAACATCATCTTCTTCCTCTCCTCAAGCCGCTCCTCTTTTCCTTCTTCCACGAGTTCCAGATCTTCACGGATGTAGATGATATCCTCCTTGCAAGAGTTCCACCACATTTTCTCCCTTTTCTTCACCTATACGAAAGAACAAATGAGCATTAGGGTTCATATCTCACAAAAATCGCAGTTCATATATATATGCAAGAGAGAGTGGACAAAAGACACATAAAACCTTCCTAAAATATGTTAAAAACATCCTAATATGTTTAGGAACCTTTGGGGTGTAGTTTGGTAAAGTTCCATACGGTTTTCATTGGGTTTTGAAGACTTTCACAAACTCCCATCGCGGACCTGCCGGAAGGTGTCGACACCTGGTGTCGACACCTACACCCTGCACACACAAAAGCATGAAAAATAGAACTCTGGCATATAGGTGTCGACACCTGGTGTCGAAACCTTCTGGGCAGCTTCACTGGTCAGAGCCAGTGAGCACTAGGTGTCGACACCAGGTGTCGACACCTTTTGCCCAGCACAAAGACTGCTTAATGCAGTCTAATGTAGTCTGAAAAACCTTCAACCCCAATTGAAAATTTGATTTTTCGAAGTGAAAAACATGCATTAGAAGGTCTTAAAAACATCATTCAACCTTAGATTCAACAAGGAATATGGAAAGTTAAATGAGAAAGATGCTACCACAAGACTATCATGAGAATCATGCATGAAGGGCACTTGAGAACCCATTTCATGAAAAATACTTCAAACCCATTCATGTGACCATCAACAAGGGTATTGCAACCCATACACAATATGTATGAAAACTCATGAATACCAAGATAGTTTCCATCACATGAGCACACTAGCATTCAAATGAGTATTAAACCATTACACCAATGCAAGATTAGCATGCAATTGAAGCTTGAGCACTATGAACCAAATTCACCTCCTTTAGCTCAAGGATGATATTCATGAAAACCCATTTAATCATGTATATGTCTTCTCATATCAATCAACAAAAACACATTCCACCATATGACAAGTTTTTGTTATGATGAAATTGAATCTCTCAATTATCGAAATACAAAGGCATGAAAGCTCAACCTCAACCTCCTCCAATTCAAGCACACAAGGTGGGTAATAGATATTACCATGATCCACTTGATATGGGAGGGTATAAAAATCATCCTTAGACCTGCAAAATTACAAGAGTATCAAGTTACCATATGTATGAAAGTTAAGAGCTCATAAACTTGATTCTTCCAAAAGAATCTCCATAACTTGTCAACCATCCAAATGTTCATTGCATAAGTAAATGTTTCCATAAAGACATAAGTCACAAGCTTTGGCATTTGGAGCACTTTGAATCTTCCATCGCAACCAAGGCATATACAATGATATGGGAGTTCAATCATTCAATAGAATTCCTGTATCTTCATAGCCTTCAGCATCAAGATGCTTCAACACGCACATGTAGATAATAATGCCAAATGCAAAGGCATGTACAATAGCATTGGAACTCATTCATTCAAATGGCATTCTTGTTGATAGAAATCACATTCATCGATCACTGAATACATGAGGGGCATTGTTATAAACAAGGGATCTTCTTGAATCTTCCAACCAACCAATTAAGGCAAATACAATGGTATTGCATCTCAATTATTCATTTAGCATTAGCCGAAGTACACATGCATAACATGAGGCTCAATATGACATTTATCCAAGCATGTTTTCCACAAAATCTTTCTCATTGAATACAAAGCAATCTCACCAAATGTATATGCAATGTGCTAGCATCAAAGCATGTATGAGCCTTATAGAGTCACAAATGCATCTACATGATGATATCTCAATAACAACATTTTATAATCATCTTTACAACCATTTCAAACTTCATAGCTAGAGAATAAGGAGTTCAAGCACATGAAGACATGAATAACCATTCAAGCACAAGGTCAAGCAACAAAGTCATTTTGTAATCATCAAAATCACATACACAATATTCTATAATAACCAGCAAGACCTAGAAAACTTCTGACTTCAGACACGGTCGTCGACCGGCTCCAGTTCTTAAAAGCTTCTATTTTATAAGGGTCGACAGCGATACCTTCCTTCGAAATAATATGGCCAAGGAAAGAGACCTCCTTTAACCAGAACTCGCACTTACTAAGCTTTGCATAGAGTTTCTGCTCTCTTAGCGTTTGCAAGGCTATCCTTAAGTGCTCTCCATGTTCCTCCTTTGCTTTGGAGTATATAAGAATATCATCTATGAAGACGACTACAAACTGGTCAAGATAAGGTCTGAAGACATTATTCATCAGTTACATAAATACTGCCAGGGCATTAGTTATGGCATTACCACGAATTTATAGTGGCCATATCTACTCCGAAAAGTAGTTTTGTGTATGTCTTCATCTTTGATCTTGAGTTGATGATACCCTGACCTGAGGTCTATCTTGGAGAAATATTCTGCTCCAGAAATCTGATCAAAGAGTTCATCGATTCGTGGCAACCGATATTTATTCTTAATTGTGAGTTGATTCAGTCGCCGGTAGTCGATGCATAGCCTGAGAGATCCATCCTTCTTCTTGACAAATAGTACTGGCACACCCCAAGGGGATGTGCTAGGTCGAATAAAGCTCTTGTCTAATAATTCTTGAAGTTGTTTCTTCAATTCTTTGAGTTCTGTGGGGGACATCCTATAGGGAGCTATTGAAACAGGTGCTGCTCCGGGAATGAGTTCAATGAAAAAGTTTACTTCCCTTTCGGGCGGTAAACCGGGAAAATCTGATGGAAATACATCGGAAAACTCATTCACGATGGTAATGTCTTCTAAGATGATCTCCTTGGACTCGGTGATGATTACGGAAGCTAGAAAAGCTTCACATCCTTGCGAAATAAGTTTGCAAGCGTGAAGGGATGAAATAATGGTAGGATGCTTACTATATTTAATACCATGGAAGGAAAACCTTGGAAGGCCTAGTTTCCGAAAAGAGATAATCCGGTTGCGACAATTTATAGAGGCGTCGTGGTCTACAAGCCAATCTACACCCAAAATAGCATCGTAGCCCTCCATGTCAAGACATACGAGATTTGCAGGAAGATTGTGACCTTCTACCATTACCTCACTATTAGGATAGTAGGTTGTAAGTTTGGTTCCGGGACCTAAAGGTGTAGTAATAGCAAGGTCCGAGGGTAAAGGAACTGATGCAATGGGTAAGATTTTTGCAAAAGTAGAAGATATAAAGGAATGAGAAGCACCAGTATCAAATAGTACGAATGTAGGATGGGAATAGATTTAGATAGTACCTTCCATTAGACCATCATTCTTGGGCGCTTCTTCTTCTTCCAAAATAGCATTGAGACGAGCCTGACGCTTACGTCCACCACCGGAAGATTTTTCCTTCATAAGGGGGCAATCCGGCATGCGGTGCTCCCGACTGCCACATCTTAAACAAGCGCCAAGGCGCTTTCAGCACTCTTCGCCCGAATGACCGAACTTCTCGTAAAAGGGGCAAGCCGTGGCGACTTGTTTGTCTTCTTCCTTGACTTTCTTATTCTTGTGGTAGCCACTGTAGACACGCCATTCCTGACGTCTCCTCAGAAAGTCTCATATTACTATACGACGCCCCACGACGGCTTACGCATTTTGAATCGCTTGAGTGCTTCCTTTTCTTGAGTCTTCTTCCGCCCTTCTCAGCATCCGGAATCATCTCGTTGCAGCATTCGGACGACATCAACACCATTCAGACACGCCAAAAAATTCCGGAACCAGGAAGGGTGCCTGTCGGGGAGCTGCCGACGCCTTTTCAGCGGAGCCGGGAGGGTCTTAATGGAGGCGTCCAGTCTCCTGGACGCCTCCATTACTTTAATTTATTTATTAAAACCAAAAATACATAAAAAATGATATATTAATGGAGGCGTCCAGGCCCCTGGACACCTCCATGAAAATAAATATAAAAAAAATATAAATGCCAGTTGGCATAAAAAATAAAATAAAAAAATAAAAAAATATTTTCTTGGAGGCGTCCAGGACCCTGGATGCCTCCATCAACTCACTCACGGGGCCCCGCCCACCGATTGACGGTTTGTCGTGTGTGAAAATCTAAATTGTGGAGACGTCCAGCCGATTGGACGCACCCATTTCCAAATCACGGGTCGCCGCTCCAAAACCACGCGTTGTGTTAAATCGCGTGCGACTTTCGGTGGAGTTCGGTGGGACTTATGGAGGCGTCCGGGACCATGGACGCCTCCATTAAAATATTCAAAAAAAATGAAGAAAAATAGAATAAAATATTACTTCGGCCCTGATGGAGGTGTCTAGGGTCCTGGACGCCTCCACCCTCCGGAGCCCTATAAATAGAGGCCCACCCCCTCAGTTCTGAAGGAGCTTCTGAGAGATCCGATAGGCTGCCGGAGCCCAGAGGCTACCGGAGTCATTTCTAACCCGTGGGGTCTTTTGTAGGTGGAGGTTCCGCCGGCTTCTCGGGTGCCCACGCTCGTAAGAGGAAGGTCATCTTCGTCCACCGCGCTTCCACGTCGTCCCTACACTACCGAAGCTCCGCCGGATCTCACTATCGGCCATCCAATAAGCCACTCTCTCCTTTTCTTTCATAGTTATCTTGCATTCATCATATCGCATCCTCCATCCCCCTTATAAGGGAGTCTTTTTTCTATTCCTACGTCGGCATAATCGCCATTCATCATAAGTATTTTCCTCCTACTCGTATCCGAGAGGGGTTTAAAAGACAACACCAACCAGGTGTGTGTCTTGCCATCATTTCGTTATTTTTATCGCAAGGATTTGAATACTACACCTTCATCTTTCTAATCCACTCGTTACTTGTTTGTCGTTGTTTTGCAAGGGTACCCAAGGAAAGCCCTCTCCGTCGGCCGGCCGAAGGGGGAGGAAGAAGCAACCCGCCATCTCCCGCTCTTGAGGTAGGCGCGATCACTTTCTTTATTTTGGGGTCTTTTGGCCCCTGGCGATCACATCATATTCTCGAGGCCGCGGCGAGTCACTTCCCCAATGGCCGTTTAAATTCCCGTTCTTATATTCTCTTTATATTCTGTTATATTCTTATCTGCTCATATTCTCGAGGCCGCGGTGAGTCACTTCCCCAATGGCCGTTTAAATTCCCGTTCTTATATTCTCTTTATATTCTGTTATATTCTTATCTGCTCATATTCTCGAGGCCGCGGCGAGTCACTTCCCCAATGGCCGTTTAAATTCCCGTTCTTATATTCTCTTTATATTTTGTTATATTCTTATCTATTCATATTCTCGAGGCCGCGGCGAGTCACTTCCCCAATGGCCATTTCAATTCCCATTTTTTATATTCTCCTTATATTCTGTTATATTCTTATCTGCTCATATTCTCGAGGCCGCGGCGAGTCACTTCCCCAATGGCCGTTTCAATTCTTGCTATTTAATTTCTGCACCATTCCCGTCCCCCCGAGGCCGCGGCGAGTCACTTCCCGCTATGGCCGTTTAACCCCCATATCTTGCTATATTACATCTGTCCCGCTCGCCCCGCCGGAGCAATCTCCCGTGGTGGCCCCTTCTCTTTTCTCTTATTTCTGTGTTGCAGCAAACAAAAGGAGCCCACGCGCTCCGCGTCTTCTTCGCTCCCCGAACCGCGTGACGTCACTCACAGATTGGCGATCATGGTGGGACATCGTCTGCTTCCTTTTGGCTACCCTTGCAAGTTCGGCACCGTCCGTGCCTCTCCACCTTGGCGCCCTCGCGCGCCCCCGTTGTGCTCACGGCAGCACTGTCAGTTTTGATTGGTTGGGTGTTTATTATATGTTTGTTATTTCTGTTGTTTTCTTACTCTATATCTCTGTCAGCATTCCATTGCATACATCCATCCCTCTTTTATATCCTTTTTCATTTTTTCTAAGGATCACCCTTTTCCGGTGAAGGAAGGACTCTCCGTTTGAGAATTCCTCTCAACGGACTAGAATCTCCTCCACTGGGACCTCCGTAAGTCCCCGACATCGAAGAATCTCCTCTTCGTTCACTGGGCTGGTTGTACCATTGAAGTTCTCCGGAGTTAGTCATCCATTCGTGGTGAGATGAGAGACCCTAGCTGACACGGCGGTGAAACAAAAATAAACTAGGGTCCCTATTTTGTGTGAACTTCGGATCTCGCTAAAAACACAAAAAAAATCATCAAAATCAAAACACAAAAAAAAGGCGTAAAGGCATCCACTTGTTTGATAATCTCTGCTACCTGCTTGCTAGTGTATGTTTTTGCGTTCTGGGAAAACTGTGAGTATGGCTCACGAGTCTTTTGAGGAGAACCACCCTAGTCGTGGTTTGTCAGCCGACCCGCGAGTCTATGCTATGGACTCGGGTCCTTCTCATGAGCCCTCGCATGAGGTGCAGGTTATTGCCGGGGACACATCCCCACCACAGGATATCTCTTCCTTATTGGGCGTCCTCGCCAACACGGAGCTTACCTCTGAACAGCTCCGGGCCTTCCAGGCCATTCTGAAGGAGAAATCTGTTTCCCCCACGCCCCAGGAATCAACTCCGGCCATCACACCTCTCCAAGAGTCCGTGCAGGCCATTCCATCTCCTTCATTGGCGCAAGCCATCCAGTCTCCCTCGCTTCAAGGACAAGCGAGCCAACAACCACCCTCATTCCAGTTCCCATCACAATCTCAAACCCCCGTTGTTCCCCACATACCGCTTCAGCCGGGGCCGACTGTCGGCTGTCCGGCAGCTCCCTCTCATTCGGGGTTCCCCCCTCAAGTCTCCGGGAGACAGTTTCTCCCCCAGTGGCAAGTACCACCATCACCTCCAGAGGAGCTCGACCAATCGCTCCTCAATAGGTTCAATCGCATGGACGAGCAGTTTTAAAATCTGAGAAGAATGGTGGACGTGAAAGCCACCCCGGAGGTTTCTTTGCCAATCCTTCCCGTAATTCATCTTCCTCCCTCCGAAATGCCCACGTACTGCAGATACAATGGCTCTGGCAACCCCTTCATTCACCTCAAGGATTTCATGTATGAGTCCTCCTATTGGCAAAACGATCAGAGGTCCCTGGCATACCTCTTTCGGAGATCATTGGATGGTCCCGCGCTAGAGTGGTTCTATTCTTTGGAGCCCCGCGAGGCCGAGAATTTTGAAATAGTCCAGAGAAGGTTCCTGCAGAAATATAGGGATAGGGTCGGTCCCTCACTCTCCATTACCGACCTAGTGGCCGAAAAGATGAAGCCCGACGAGGATTTTGTCCGCTATGCTGATAGATGGAGGTCTCTGGCGGAAAGAATAAGGGATACCCTCTCCGAGCCCGAACAAGTGAAGATGATTGTGTCTAATGTAACCCCACAGTTCAGACACGTCCTGGCCATGAATAAACTTACTACAATGGAGGAACTCTATGAAAGGGCCCGGTACATCCAAACCCAGTTAAAAGACTCCCCCATTATGAACATGTTTGAGTTGCCGAAGCCCAAAGTGGTCAGAAAGACAGGCGCTGGTGTCCCGGGCGGAGCCACAGAAGGGGTCGTGACAAATGAGCAAGTGGGTGCGGTCAACAATGCCAACTATGCAGTCAACCTAAGGCCTCCACAAATGCCCCGACTTCCCCTCCAACCAGGTCCTTTCCCTCTTTGTCCTCCACCCCAAAATAATCCACCCCAGGATAATATGCCTCCATTACGTCAACCCCAGCAACAACAACCACAACCTCAACAACAACAACCACCACTTCAGTACAACCAAGTTCCACCCCCGGGGAATTATGGTCCCCAATAGCAACAAAGGACGCCGGTCGGTCCCAAGAGAGCCTACTATCCACCGTTACCAGAAACTCTGGCTGATATTTTCAACGCCCTCATGGCCTCAAACATACTTGTGCTACCCAGGGAAAGGCCCGTGTGGCCCCCGAATGTTGATACTTCCAAATACTGCGTCTACCACAGGCAGCCAGGACACACAGTAGATTACTGCTTCCATTTCAAAGATTACATCCACGATATGAATGATGAACATCAAATAGATTGGGATGAAATGAGACGATACGTCACCGCTCTCAAGGCTAGGAGACCTCCTCATAGGCCACAGCAGCAGTTACAACAGCAGCAGTTACAACAGCAGCAGCAGCAGCAACCACAACAACAACAACAGCCTCAGCAGGCCCCACAACAACAGCCCAACATGGGCATAATCCAGAATCCATTACCGGAGCACCAACAGCCCAATCATCAGGTTAACCCCATCTCCTCCTTCCCGGAAGTCAGGAGAGAGCAGGTGTGGCACCCGGAAAGTACCTGCATTCTTTCTACAGCCAATCCTATCATCACGCAACACCCTTGCCTTGCCCGGGTAGCACCTCTCTCTCATCAACCGGCGTCAGTATCGCCTTCACCATTTCCACTACCATTATGCCCTCTCATCCGCACCCCGATCTCCTATCAACCGACACCCTCCACTACGCCTTCACACCCTCTCATCTTCTCTCACTCCCCCACTTTAGCATCCACCTCTACCACATTTACCCCTACGTCTTCTAAACCCCTTATCATCCGTCAACCATACATAACCCCGTCTTTCTCCACCATATCACCACTAATGCCTTCAAAACCACTCATTACCCATCACCCACCTCAAAATCATTGCCCGCTTCAAGCCCTACCCACTTCTACTTCGTCTCCACCTCCACCTTCCAGACCCCTTATCCTTCATAATCCGTGTGATATCCCCTCTACCTCCACCATGCCTCCACCTAACAAACCCATCATCAGAATCCCTGCTCCCGTCATCACCCTTGCTTCATCAACCATTCCTCCACCACTACCCCTCAAATCCCTGTTAAAACCCACTACTACCCCCACAGAGGTACAAAAGCCGCAGGCAATGGTGCTCCGGAGTGGAAGGATTTTCCACAGGGTTTTCCCCCACAACAGTCAGAATCCTGAGCAATCTCAGCCAGAGAAGGATGATGGAGAACAACCAGAAAGGGCTATCCCTGGAACATAGTATGATCTATTGAAACACTTGGATAAGACACCTACTCGGATCTCCATCCTGGAGCTACTTCAAAGATCCACATCCCACCAGGCGGCCTTGATGGAATATCTTCAAAAAGTCATGGTTAATGAGGACCTCCCCGTGGAGAAGATTTCGACCGTCCTTACCCCAACAGACACACAACCGGCCATCATGTTCCACAACTACGAGCTCGCTCCCAAGGAAGCTCGAAAATATGCATTGTGCATTTCAATAAAAATTAATGGGGTATCCATAAACCCGTGTCTTGTGGACACAGGTGCGTCCATAAATGTGATCTCCATGGACACCCTTCAGTTGTGTGGGGTCAACGAGGAACAAATAAGACCTTCCTCGATCACGGTCACGGCTTATGACAATAGCAAAAGGCCGCCGTAGGGGATGATTATTCTGAAAGCAGAACTAGGCCCCATGTCAATTCCCACGGAATTCCATGTCCTCGACATGGACCCCACATTCAAGGCTATACTGGGTCGCCCTTACATCGAAGCCATAGACACTGTGCCTTCCACCAACCATCAGTGCCTGAAGTTTCCTTACAATGGGAGGATTATTAAAGTGGTCAGTACACCTATCCTTCACACAGTGGATGCTATCAACACCTCTCTTCCCTCTGTTTGGCCGTCTCATCGGCCCATATTGTCACTACTGGACGTACGTGATTCATCTCACGTTCCACTAGCACCAAAGGAGCCAGTCAGGGCAACCGCAACATCATATCTCCCTTTTCACTCCAAAGGTTGGGAGATTATGAGGAACATCGGCTACCAACAGGGTAAAGGTCTGGGCGCATAGTTACAGGGTAGGCTCAAACCGCCAAAGGAAATTAGGTCGAACCGCAGGTTTGGCCTAGGCTTCAAAGGACCGTTCAGGGCGGATTAGAAGCCCCTCACATGGACTCTATCAAACCACTTCAACAGAGGGCCCATTGTTCAGATGGGAGATTACCCACGAGAAGCATGTGGGGGATCACATGCCGTATATTTGGCTGAAAAATATCCGAGGATCACCAAAAGAGGCAAGATCAAAGATCCGGAATGCGAGTGGAACAAATGGTTCGACATACGGGACATTTCCGTTGCACTGGAAAGGATGTTCTCGTCTCCGCAGCTTGAAGGACCGCCATTGATCTCCGGAATACCAGAGAATATTATCACTCTTGCCAAGGTTCCAAACTATCCTCGTCCTCGCCAGAAGGACCCGGTCATTGACGGATCTTCATCCGTCCTCAACATTGCCATCGACGGCTCATTAGCCGCCATCTTCTCCATCCACTCGTCTCATCCTTTGCTGATATCTTCTTCCTGGGCCAGACAATTGTCTGATGATCTTCCCAGATCCCCTTCTCTGCTTACATACCTATGCGGGCTTCTCAACCCGCGCCAGGTCTTCAACCATGATCTGCTCTATGAGCCTCACAATCCTCTAGCCATAACCACTTTTCTCTCTCTTCCAATCTCTTTTCACTACTTTGTCATTAAAACTGAAAACGAAAAAAAAACGTCAATTTTCAAACTCCTCAACAACACATCTTCGTTGAGGAAACCTCTTACATCTCCCACGGGTGCGTCCCGCCCTGCGGACCACCCGTCTAAAGTCCGATGAGAGACCTTTTCTACCTCTCCTCTGAGGGGTCTTCTCCTATACATTCTACACCATCCTCTTCGTCTTCCTCTTCTTCTGTAAATATTGTCAGTCAATCTAGGAATGATAGGTCAAGGGCGGTACCTAGGAAGAAATCCAAGGGTAGGCAGATCCCTCGTCGATTCCTTCTAGATTTAGCCGCCAGGTGTCAGGCCCTTCTTGCCATCCCCCAGTTGCTAGAAAATCCCATCCAGCTATCAGAAATAGAATGTGAGGGCGACTGTGCATTTGATGAAGGGTATGGAGTCTACGAGATCACGGATGAAGAATGCCCCACTGAAGATGAGGGTGAAGAATATGAGGATGCGGTGGGCGCATACGCTAGTGGAATGAAGAGATTCGACGAACCGTCAACCGCCATAGAAGAATCCACCAAAGAAGTCAACTTAGGAATTGAGGAAGACCCTAGGATCATCCTCATAAGTGACAATCTACCACCCTCTGAAGAAAAGGCATTAGTTGAAGTTCTCAAGGAATATAAGGACATGTTTGTATGGAGCTACGAGGATATGCCGGGTCTGGATCCAACCCTGGTCGAACACCGTTTAACCTTAAAACCAGGGTTCGTCTCGGTAAAATAAAGGTTAAGGCGTTTCCACCCTCAAATGGCTTTGAAAATGAAAGAAGTGGTCGATAAGCTCCATAAAGTCAGGTTCATTAGAGTCGTTCTTTATCTTCAATGGGTGGCGAACATTGTCCCGGTCATGAAAAAAGATGGGAAAGTCAGGATTTGTATCGACTTCCGGGACCTTAACCGCGCGTGTCCAAAAAATGATTTTCCCTTACCTCACATTGATGTGTTGATTGATAACACGGTAGGCTACGAAACCCTCTCATTCATGGATGGATTTTCAGGATACAATCAAATTCGTTTGGCAGAATAGGATCAGGAAAAGACGTCATTCACTACCCCTTGGGGAACATATTGTTACGTGGTCATGCCGTTCGGATTAAAGAATGCTGGAGCTGCTTACCAAAGAGCGATGATGGCCATATTTCATGACATGATGCACATATATCTAGAAGTGTATGTGGATGACTTATTGGTGAAATCAAGCACCAGGATGGAATATCCAGAAGTTTTGGCTAAGGTCTTGCAGAGGTCAAGGGAGTTCCAATTGAAAATGAACCCGAAGAAGTGTGTGTTTGGTGTGTCGTCGGGTAAATTGCTGGGTTTCATTGTGAGTAAAAGAGGGATCGAGGTAGATCCCGACAAAGCCAAGGCTATCAGGGATATGCCGCCTCACAAGAATTCGAGGGAAGTCCGAGGTTTAATCGAGAGGTTGCAGTTTATTCGTCGGTTTGTGTCCCAACATTCACAAAGGTGTAGACCTCTCTACAAGTTGACCAAGCCAGGAGTAGAATTCCACTAGAATTCTAAATGTCAGAAAGCTTTTAAAGGGTTGAAGGAATATCTGGCTTGTCCACCCGTTCTCATTCCACCCAAAAAAGAAAAACATCTGATCCTTTACGTCTTAGTCTTGGATGACTCCGTGGGAGCCGTCCTCGCACAAGCTGGTGAAGAAGGCAAGGAACGGGCAACCTATTACTTGTCCAAACTTCTCAATCCCTGTGAGCAGAAGTACACCGTCATGGAGAAAACCTGTGTTGCCCTCGTTTGGGTAGTGCAGAAATTGAAGCACTACTTCTTAGCTCATGAGGTACACTTGATTGCTCGAATGAATCCTATCAAATTCCTTGTGGAGAAATCCGTCCTTACGGATAGGCTAGCACGCTGGCAAAGTTTTCTCTCTCAGTTCGACATCACCTACATCCAGCAAAAGGCGATTAAAGGCTATGCCATAGCCGAGCATCTCGCTCACCATCCTCTTCCCAAGTTCGATACCGTCCAATCAGAGTTTCCAGATGAGGAACTAATGTCCGTCAACCAATCAGATGAGCCAATGTGGACGCTATATTTTGATGGAGCTCTGAATTCTCAAGGGAGAGGAATCGGCGTCGCCCTCCTGTCGCCTGAAGGCTTCACATTCCCATTGGCATACCAGCTCAAATTTCCAGTTACCAACAATATAGCCGAATATGAAGCTCTTCTAGCTGGCCTAGAACTCGCTCATTCTTTTCGTATCACTGAGTTGCGAGTCGTAGGTGATAGTCAACTCATCCTTCGCCAGGTGCTCACTAAATATCGCACTCGCGATCCCAAACTCAAGCCATACCAAGAACTCACTGCTGCCTTTGCCAAACTGTTCACCAAACTGATCTTTGTTCATGTCCCTCGTCATCAGAATATTCTCGCCGATGCCCTCGCCTCGTTGGCATCATCCATAAGGTTCCCTCTAGGAAGATGGTTTGAGTCCATTTCCATCTACAAACTTCACGCCCCTGTAATCGATGATGCTTCTTACGTAAATATCAAAGACAGGATAGCAAGGAAGATCCTGCAGGAAGATATCCTTAAGAAGAGGGAAATCATGTTGGCAGAGGCCGAAGAAGAATTGGCTGATGAAGAGAAACCATGGTTCTATGAAATCATCAAATACTGCCAAGATCAGTCTTATCCTAAAGGGGCCACCACAGAGGACAAGAAAGCCATAAGAAGGGTGGCTCAGAAATACACATTGGTTGGAGGTCTACTCTATAGGAGGAGCCTTACTGGTATTCTGTTAAGATGTCTTGGTGACGATGAGGTTTGGAAATGTGTAGAGGAGACGCACTCGGGTGTGTGCGGTGGCCACGTGAATAGTCAGATGCTCGCCAAAAAGATCATTCGGCAAGGCTTTTACTGGCCCACTATGGAAGAGGATTGTGCTGTCTATGTCCGTAGGTGTGTCAAGTGTCAACTTCACGCCGATAAAATCCATTCACCATCTTCCTCACTTCATCCAATATCCTCCCCGTGGCCTTTCTCCAAGTGGGCATTCGACATCATTGCTCCCCTAGGTGATCCCAATTCCCTCACCAAGTAGAAATCTTTCATCCTTACTGCGACGGAATACTTCACCAAATGGGCCGAAACTGAAGCTTACGCGGAAATCAAGGCGTCAACAGTCTGCAAGTTCATCATGAAGAACATCCTCACCAGATTCGGCGTCCCAAGCACAATCGTCACCGACAATGGGCCACAGTTCATTTCTCAGGACCTATGCGACCTCTGCAAAAGGTACGCAATTGCATTGCATCATTCATCGCCTTATTACCCACAAGGTAACGACCAAGCGGAGGCCACCAATAAAACATTGCTTAAAATCATCAAAAAAAAAAACCTGCGAGTCTAGTAAGTTTTCAGGCTGGCCAGAAAAACTTATCGAAGCCCTATGGGCCTATCGCACTTCAATCCGTACCCCCACCGGGCAGACCCCATTTGCCCTTACTTATGGTATGGAAGCGGTAGTCCCATACGAGACTCTGATCCCTTCTCTCAGGATACAATTGGACGAGGAATTTCCCCTCGACGATCGTCGTAATTCACTCCTCGCCCAGTTGGAACTCTTGGATGAGAAGCGGTTGGCCGCTGCCGAACACGCGCGTGTGTATCAAAATAGACTCGCTCGCTTTTACCAAAAGAAAGTCGTTGAGAGAAAATTCAAAGTCGGTGAGATGGTCGTAAAAAAAAATTTTGTCAAACCTGGAGGGCCGCGTTCTAAGCTCCAACCCAATTGGGAAGGACCATTTGTAATTCAAGCCGTGTACCCGGGCAACACCTACAAGCTAATCAACGCCGAAGGAACCGAGTTATCCCACCCTTGGAATGGGCTTTATCTTAAGAAATACTACCCTTAGCACAAAACAAAAAAAAATGATGAAAAGATAAAAAACATCAAAAACAAAGAAATACCGAAAACCACTAAAAATATGGAAAATTCAAAATGCCGATGCCTGGCAGTCACCATGTAGTTAAGTCCCTGCATCTAACCTTCATGTTAGGATAGGGCCCATTAAGGCTTGGTAGGCACCGGGTCTTGGTTTGCCAGAACCATGGAGATCCCTGTCCGGCCACGTCGGCCTATGCTCGCTCGAAGGAAGCTAACATGTGCTCACTTATGTATTTTATTCAAAAAAGTCGGTAGCATCACCTACGGTGGGGCCCCACCCAGAAGATCTCCGGAAGTTGTAATCTTTATTCTTTTCTCTTCGACCAAATGAGACAGTCGGCGCCCTTAAAACGCTGAGCATGAGAAACCAAAACTCAAACCCCAAAGGCAAGAGTAGGATCCATTTCCTCGAGCATCGATCAGAGCACGAGAAGATGGCAGTGTCCCCGCAGGCATACGAAAAGGGAGCCCACAAACGTCAAACGACTATATCTCCCTCACAAAAAGAAATACAAAATCAAAATCAAGAGAAAAGCCTGGTCGTGACCGTGCCTGTTGCGATAAACGGAACCCCTCAAAGCAAAAGTCTGAATCCACAAAAGGGGCCGTGGAATGTAAATGCTCGAGATTTGGTCCGAAGTTGTCCGAAAGGAAAGAGTTAATGGGCCCTTATTCGCTCACCGGGTTAACGGCTTTGCCGGTCCTCTCAGGAGGTTTATCCCCTACACTCTTCCTTCTCCCTCTAAAGATGAAGGTTCGATGGAGTTTCTGAAGGGTGAAAACTGCCCAGGGTCTGCGACCTTATTTTAATATACACATTTGGTTGCCTACTTTGAAAAGCAAAAGCTATCGCTGCGAAGGAGTCTCCGTGTTTCTGGCTGGTCAAGACCCCTGTTTACCACCTTGATGTCTTCTTGTTTAACCTCGGGCTTAGGCCAATGCAAGCACGTCACCTATGGGTGCGACGGCGTCTGATTCCGGGTCAGCGTCGCGCGGTTGGTCATTGGGGTTCCAGGGTGTTCCATCATATACCATCTAGAGTTGTGAGGAAACAGACCCGGGTCGGGCAAATTCTTACCTCAAACACCTTTTGGGTGAATCCCTGTGGTCGGAAGCGACTGGGAGCTTAAGCATGGCATGACGGTATTATCATCAGGGTAAGTCTTAGCCGGCGGGATCATCATTCGAGGGGTCTAGAGGCCCAAATCAACCTATATGTGCACTTAGGATACCTGGGAGGTTAGTAAGAAACCCCTGTTCTCACGTAGGTTAGGTGCCATTTGGGTGCTTGCCAGGCGTTAGCAACAAAAAAATTGAAATGATAAATACAACAAAAAATGGAAAGAGAAAATGTATATATTTCCAAACAAAAAAATCCTTTTTATGATAAAACCACAAAAAAAGCCAAATATAAAAAGAAAACAAATCAAGTTTACATGATTGCATTTGCGTGCAGCATCTCACTTTTAATACCGCTTGCATTCGTGTGCTTGCCTGTCGCATTTATCATCACTGCATCTTTCTCTCGCCTTCCTTAAACAAAGGCTTGGCCCCTTGACCAGTTATCAAGAACAGTCACAGTGACCATTTGCTTATTGAGCAAGGGGCCAAGTCAGAACAGAAATTCTGATTTGTTTGTTTCAGTGATGTGTGCAGGGATTCAGGCAACAGAAGCCAAGGTGAAAACCAAACAAACCGAATCTTGTATTTTATTCCAAAAAAACCAAAAAAATTACATCAAGTTCCGCCCTCTCTCTCTGCATTACTCGTCCCACTACTCTCCGGGCAAAACGCTCTCAAAGGTGCTACCCAACTACGAAAAGCGGTACTCCTACCGCTCTGTACTCCCCTTCCTATTCCCACACCCCGGCGTTGATCCACGGAAACAGCAGAGAAGCTACCAACACGAAAGCCACGCTCTCGTGCTCTTCGGTAGCACTCCTCACCATCTCTCAATCACTGTTCAGCAAGAGCAAGGCTGGTTCGGAGTTCGAACAACTGGGCCGCCATGGCCCTTCGTTCCTCCCTTTCAGTCAATCTGTTGTCTCTTTCTCTCTGTGTGTCTCTTTCTCTCTCTGCCTGTTCTCTCTCACGGTCTTCCCCCTCCAACTGGAGAGTGATCCTTAGTTCCACGGCATCCCTAGAGGAGTCGTCATCAGGATGACGCCGTAGTTCCCTCTCTAGTTCTGCTATCCTAGCCTCCCTCTGCGCAGCTTGGGCAAGCGCTTCTTCCGTCTCCTTTTCCTGCCGAGTGTACCATCTCAGATATGCGACAAGGCATAAACAAGGAGAACTCAACACGGAAACTTTTACCTGTATACAGAGTATCCCTTCTGCCTCCGCAGCAGGCTGCGTGGCGTGAGCAAGTTGCTCATGAAGCAAGTCAAGTTCTGAGGTGGGAATCCATAAGCTGGAAGAGACACCGCCTACTCCCATCGCTGGGAAGCCGCGTCAATCTGGGCATGCTATAACCACATTAGTTAGCAGCCAACATCTGGAATCTGTGATTTTAATTAGGAACGCACTGTACACCTACCAAGGCGCTCGGAGCTCCGCGGGCATCGCCCAACCGTTGCTCCATCTCTGCCAAGCGTGTTCGTAAAGTCGCTATCATCGTATCACGGATATCCTGCAGCCATACGAGTCAGCATTTCCACCAGAAAACCAAAAAGGGAAAAAGAAGAAAAGAGAAAAAGGGGAGACCTACCTCCGCAAGTCCCCGGGGTTGGAACCGCTCTGCGTACCTTGTCTTGTATAGACGCAGGTAATCCTCGCTATCCCATGCCTGTGATTCCATGATTATGCCACCCCGTTGCCAGTCTTCGTACTGTTCGGGGAATCACACACGCCAGTCAATGCAGGTCGCCGGTCCTCGCGTCTCTCTCCCAACGCGAGGTGGTGCAGTTGAATCCACCCATTCTTGAGCCAGTCCCAAAGTCCTCATACCCAATCGTAGCCGAAGCGGCTCGATTTCATTCAGACAGTGCATCCACAGTTTCCGTCCGAACCGGGCACGACTTGCTAGAACCCACGGCTAGTCGGCATCGGCCATGTCTGAGTAGGGTCTCCAGTTTACCATCGCTGCAGGGAACTCCTGTAGCTCCCGCCTTACCACCATCAGTTGGTAGGTTAGGGGTGCCGCACTCATGATGGGTTCCCACCGCCTGGCTAGCGGCACCATCGCGGGTCGCCAATGCCGAGCTCTCCCCATGGGGAGGTAATAATAGCTCCACAGCTGCTCGGCGCAGGTCATCAGTACCTTACAAAAATAAGAAAAAAATACAAAACAAGCAAAACCAAAAATACCTGGATGAATGGTGTAAAACCACTCACAACCATCTCACGATCCACTTCTTGGAACAGGCCTGCAAACAAGTGTGCCAGCATGGCAGCTCTCCAGGCATAGTATCCTACTCTTTCAAGGTCTGATAGTAGCTCCAGGAAGCGACATTGGATACCGTCCCCTTTCGAGCTCAGTACAATCTCCCCAAAAGGAAGAGGAGAAATCTCCTCAAATCTATGTTGCATCTTTCCCAGTTGCCGAAATCTGTGCAGTACACGGCACGGCATCCTATTTCCATCCTTTCCATGAACTCTTCTGAGGATTCATCATCCCGCCGACGAGTGTCGGTGAGCCCTAATGCATCCATGAAGGACGCCCTAGCTACCGACCTGTTTTTCCGACCATCTAGGTCCAAACCCAGTAGCTTCCGAGCACCTTCTCGGTAATCCGCATAAGTGACCCCGGTCACTGCCTCGCCCTCCACCTTTAGGCTTGTGATCCGGACCACATCCTCCAAGCTGGGCACCATGTGCCCCCAGGGCATCAGGAATGCCCAACTCACTGGGTCCCATCTCTCACACAAGGCTTGGATCAGGACCAGGTCGAGCTGGATCGGCTCGATCCGAAGAAAGGCACCAAATCCCATCACGTCTAGCCTGGCCTTCTGAAAATCCGGGAGACCCCTCTTGTTGATTTGTTTTTTTAATTAGATTAGATTCCTATCCCGCCCCCTTTAAATACATACATGCATAAACATGTGAATGAAGGACAAGGGAGATGAAAGGATAGAAATACTAACCGTGATCGCCACCAAGGTTCCAACAACGCCAAAGGATGAAGAAGTGTAAAGAACGGCGCCGTGTACCTTGGAAAGAAAAGACTTGATCGCGCTTGAAACGGGGTGCGGGGAACTTGTGAATAAAAACCTCCTCTCCTTCCAGCCGGCTAGAGGAAGAGGGCCTCACGTTGTATTCATGCTCTCCTGTGAAACAAAGATGAAACACAAAGGCAAAAACCCATTAGAACATGAAGTGTAGTATCAATCCCAAAGTGATAAAATAATGTGAATAAAAGGGGGAGAACGCACCGGGGGAGGGTTTTTAACCCCTGTGGAAGGGTGGAAATAATAGGTGGGTGTATTGTGCATGCATGAGATTTGAAATCACGAGATTTGATTGAGAGAATAGAGAGAAAACGATGATGCAAAATGGAGAAAAACGCATGTGTAGCAGAAAGTGCAGAAAACCGTGATGATTTGTGATTTTGAGGAGAATAGAACTAAGAGTGTAGACCATGAAATCAAGCCCAGAAGGATGGAATTGAAAGCCAATACTTCCCTCTTCAAGTCAAGGTCGAAGGATTGAGTCGGCGGTGCAGCATGGCTTCGCCCCACGTCCGGAAAGAGCCCCCCGTCGCGACTGCGAACTGGGTAGTTTTTATAGAGTTTTGGTGAAAGCCTCATCTTCTTATCACGATTCCCAGAGATAGAGTCCAAGATAAATCGAGTTCTCTAGATCAAACTCGAGATAATACTAAGGACAAGAGATAGGAACAAACGGGGATCAATTCGGAGGAGGATTCTAGAAGATATGGCTCTTGGAAGGTAGCCCCGGAGCCTTATCTGTAGAGTTTGAGTTGAACCAGGACACCTAAATCCTGATCTTGCGACCCAGATCCCGACAGATATTGCCAATGAAAATTTGATTCCTATGAACCAAATTCAAGATAATACCAAGGGCTAGAAGTAGAAAAAAATGGGGATCAATTTGGATAAGAATTCAAGAAGTTATGGACTCTGCAAGAGGGCCACGGTGCACAGAAACGGAGCAGAGTCCAGCACGAATTGGACTCTCTGGTGCATGTAACGGTCTATCGTAGGACCGTCAGAGTGATGTAACGGACTAGGGTAGGTCCGTCACACTATGGGGGTCAAACGGGACGATTTCGGGCAAGTTTGGATGTAACGGTCTACTGTAGGACCGTCACATGTGAAGTAACGCATCTACAGTAGACCTTCACATTGAAGTAACGCATCTACAATAGACCTTCACATTGATGAAGGCAGATTCCGGACAGACTGCGCGCGACTTTAAAAATTGAAGCTTATCTCTCAAACGGGGAAGAACTAGACAAAGTGGTAAACATAGAAGTTGTAGATAACTGAGAGAGGAACAACTTTCATGAAGAAAGAAATTTGAGAAAATGATTGGAAGATGGAGAAAATGGGACTGGAAGAGAGAGGAAAATTCTGGGATGTTGGTGAACAGCACAGCACGCCGGAAAAATGTGAATAGCTCACAAATGGGGTAGAACCGGCCAACGGTGTAGAAGAAGAAATTGTAGATATTTGAAAGAGGAACAACTTTGATGAAGACAACTCTTTGAAAAGAGGACAAGAATAGGGTGAAAAAGAACCACTTTTAGGACTGCACAGTGAGAGAGAGCCGATTACTTGAGGGAAGTCGGCCTAAATGGGCCGTAAGTTGACTTGGAAGCCGGAAGTTGATAAAATAAGCTCCGGGGCTATAAGAAATCATGATCTCCAAGACTCAAAGGATATGAAATGGTAAAAATGGGCTTGAAATCCATCCGAGAAAGCTCCAAAACAATGGCTAATTCGGGACATCAAAAATGGTGAATAAGAGAAATGACACAACTTGTGGGCTAAAACGGGTGTCAACAGATGCCCCTCCTTAATGTCTGCTTTACAAGGGAACGAGCGAAAGTGGCGCGGAGGTGGAATAGAAAGGAGATGGAGTGAAAGCAATAGCGACATGAAATGGAGATGAAGCGGAGAGAACTGAAAAGCGGACATCAAGGTAAAAAGACACCCGTCACAACCAACAAGCGATAGGAATTCTCCCGAAAACGCCGAACTAACCACCTGGAATGGATAACAAGGATGAGACATGTCTGGAGAACTAAATTAAAGGAGGAAAAGGAAACACGACCAGCCTCATCGGGGACACAATCCATGGACAATGAGTCGGTCGGAAGGAGCACAGCATAAGAGCTGGAAAGGAGAGATAAGACTGAGATAAAATCCAGACAGGAATCACGCTGGCCAACCAGACCGAGCGGCAAGATCAGAGAAATTATTTGAATTCAGAGTTGAATGAGGAATCTCTTACCCAAGAGAGCTGAGGTGCAATCAACCATTGCTGAGGAGAAATCGTTGAATGGATCACGAGGCATGAATGCTCAAAATGACATGATGCATGCTGGGCTAAAATAAAGAAATCATTAAAACGAATGCAAAGAAAGATAAAATAGAAAGTACTCAAGGATAATATTGCTAGACCGAACAAGACGGGGTCAAGAGTCTTCTTCCAACCACGGCGTGCGAGACAGAGTCCATCGTCCCCCACCCGACTCAACCAAGCGGCCTATCCAACGATTAACCGTATGCCCCTAGATCATCATCGTTTTTGTTAAAGGGGAACATCAGATCCCAGAACACACGGGCAACCAGCCGGTCCTTGAGAGGCTATAATAACGTATATATCATATAGTAATGCAACAATGAGCAGGGATAGAGAGCCATACCTGACTTACCTACCAAGTGAAACGGCATCTTTTTTATAATTTTTAATTTCTACTTTTATGGATTTTCATCATAAGACACAACCACATGACGTGACATGATGTGAACATGAATGAATATGAACGAGCATGACATGAACACAACATAATAAGAGAAATATGAACGAAACATGGCACAACATAACATAACGAAAATGGATGAAACATAACAAACAAACAAATGACAAGCATACATGCGACTAAAGGCACGGTGGGACAAGAAAACATGCACACGGTAGAATAACACACGCGGTGGTATAAGGACATGGTGGGACAAAGACACGTGGGATGACAATACCACGGAGGACAAAGACACGAGTGATGTATGACACGGCGGGATAGGGACACGTGTGACCAATGACACGACGGGACAAAAGACATGGAGGACCATAGACATGATAAAGATGACAAACATATTCTTCAATCAAAGCCCAAGATCAGATGAAGCGGAACCGCCAGGTTCAAGATCATGAGATATTATCCACTCAGGGAGACATGATTAAGCAGATAAGCGAAAGCTGGGAAGGCCATGAGCTTCAGAAGAGATATTGAAGAGATGAGAACAGATCAAAGAATGTGAGCAGGAGACAGAGCGAATGATAGAGCAAAGAAAGCTTGAACCTGCAGCCTGCACACTTAGCAAACAGATTACGTATCTGTCCTCAAGATAAAAATAAAAGGAATAGAAGAGAAGTATTTTTAGATTTTTGTATTTCTAATTTTTTTTTGCCATATTCAAATTTTTGTTATTTTTTGACATATTCAATCTTTTTTTGGAATTTTGATAATATTTCTTTTTTTTTCTTTTCAGAAGTTTGACATATTTGATTTTTTTGGATTTTGAACTATATTTCATTTTTTTTCTTTTCAGAATTTTGACATATTTGATTTTCTTAGATTTTTAACTATATTTCATTTTTTTAGATTTTGACATAGCAATCTGCAGCACCCAAAGACGGGCTCGAACTACTGGCCAGGGATTGCCGTCCCTCCCCTCTCATTAAAGGCTTCCCTTAAGCTGGGCGTGCATGTGAGGGTGGCTTACCATAACCAACCGCCTCTAAAGAACGGTGCCCCTACTAAGGCCATACCCGGGATACAACCCAGCCTAAGAGGGAGATAGAAGAAAATTGGAGACAAGCTTTATGCAGGATGGGAGACATCAGGATTTGAATTCCTTCCAGGGCACCACCCCTCAAAGAGATAGTCTATTGCGCTGGGGCTTTGTGTCTTTGATTTTGAGACACATATTTATCAGGCATGCATGCGACCGGGCTCATGACGTCCCGCGGGGCTTTGCCACTCTTGCCATGCCTTTGATTTTCATAATTTTGCATATTCATTCTTATTTTTGGTAGCCCTTATTGGCTAGATATTGCATGAAAGCTCACTTTCGAGGGTCAAGACTGCCCCTATTTGAGACCTCTCTCGTATTAGGGAGCGCCTAGGTTGGTCATCTTATCCATCAATCTCTTGCCCCTACACTTGGCCGAGCAGAGAAAAGAAAAAGACCTTTGTGCATACCCAAAGTATGGCCAAAGCATCAACGGTGTGCCTCAGAGAGATCTGCTATGGCTTACCGTGTGGTGTGTGAAAAACCCATGCTTAAAGGTCACCCTCAACGATCGGGGAAAGAACTGGACTGCCAGCGCGGAGCTATCACCAGCCTAAGGATGCTGCAGAAGCGAACTCATTCTAAATGAACTAAGCAAATTTCTAAAAGCCACTTAACCATGTCGAGGAACCAACGTTATAAGCATGTGCAGGAGTAATAAGAGTAATAGCAATGATAATATATTCTTGCACAAAATGATGATACCTTGCAAATCCATAGAGTGGAAGTAGCGTCCTGACGCGATCTTGATCATCGAGCTTCGCGCAACATGAGCTTCATATTCCTTGCTTGACAGGACGAAAGGGAGAGGATAGCAAAGGGATTGAAAGATTCCTTGGCATGGAGGAGCAATAGACGCCAAACTAGACGAAGAAGGATAAGAAGGAAGAGATACGAGGGCTAGAACTCCCTCGTTAAGGCGCCGAGACCCTGATAACAAGGGACCAGATACGGAAGAAACCAGATTAGCTTAGATCAAGGCGGACTAAAGCCTCGAAAACAGCAAGAGAAAGGGCGAAGACCCCGAAAGGGTGAAGAAGAATGAGTAGAAAGATGATAAGAAGAATGTGGAAAAGGTAAGGGGGAAGAGGAGTGATCATCCGACGTGGTCGGAGAAAAGGAACTAGGACCACCCGACAGAGTCGGGGAAGGGGAATGAGAGTCACCCGACAGGATCGAGGAAAGAGAATGAGAAGTCGAACCCGAGGATACCGGGGGAGGAGAATCAGACATAGGCGGAGGCCGAGAATGGTGAGGAGATGGAAGGTCTGGAGGTTCCGGATAGGAAAAGGAAGAACGGGGATTTGCGGACCCGAGATGGGAGGAGAGAATCGTAGGGGGAGAATTAGGAGAGGGAAGATACACCACCCAGGGGTGGGAACCGAGCAGAAGAAATGACGAGTGAAAAGAAGAAGAAGGAAGAGAAGTGGACCCTTGAGTGCACAATTGACGGCCCTTAAACTTACGTCGTCGCCTCTTCTTAGTTGATACTTCTTGAACATGGACTCGCCTGGCGCGGGCTCGAATCCTTGGGCACCTTGCCTTGCAATATCTTCTCAAATAGCGAGCCCATCTAGCAGATGGCCTGGCCCGGCTATGAACATACAGCTTTACTGGGGCAATTACCCCTAGACACCCCGTGCTAACAACAGTAAGTGGGCATTCTTGGACAAGTAACCCTTCATAGTGATGAATATCACAAACCCACGGGGTTTTGTCTCTCGGCACTAGAAGCATGACATTCGGCAACTCCACTCGGAACTCAGCCTTGAAGCACAACTCCCTTGATAGAAGAGACGGGTGAAGCTGAGGGAGAGTAATACATGGCGTTGACATGGCCGGTTTGCTAATAAACCGAGGAAGATTACATAACAGGTGCAGAATATCCTTGGAAAGTGTAGAAGATACGGCCAATTGCCCCTTGAACATAGAACCCATAATCTGCTTGGTGGCCATATGTGTTAGCACAACGCGGTTAGAGAACCCTTCTTGGCCTGTCATCTGAACAGCAATGGAGTGAGGAGAAATAATAGCATCAACGGTGAACTCTCCGGTGAGCAAGGAGATTGCCACCGGCCTCGCTTGTGAAGAAACTGGCATCAACTCAAGGGAACTCTTCTTAGCAACTCTCATCTTTGAAAGTAGAGGCGGATCATCCCCAAAATAACCAGGGACGAGGACACGAACCGGCATCCGACAGATAAAATCTTGAATCTTAAAATGCACGGCCGGCACTGAATCATCCTGACTTGGCTTATTGTCTCCCTGGGGATTAGACCCGAGGGGCACCAAAGGAAGCACACACCCGCTCCGTCGGGTGGAAGTGGTTGGGGAAGTAAAGGGAATATGTTTGGGTGGAACATGTGAAGGTTTGGAAGGCATGGAGGCTCCAATGGGAGTGGTGATGGAAAGTGAAGGCGCAGGCGATGTGGCGATGATAGGCTCGGGTGGCGACAAAGGCGAAGGTGAAAGCGTGGCTAAGGGTAAAGGTAAAGGCAAATGTGTGGCTTGCTCAGGCTCGGGCAAAGGTGATGGCGGAGATGGAGGCAAGGGTGGAGATGGAGGTGGTGATGGAAGCACTGGTGGTGGAGATGGAGATGATGGTGATGGCAATGGAGATGGTGAGGATAGTGATGAAGGCGATGGGGGTAGTGGACATGGAGGTAGAGAGGGTGAAGAGGGAGGTTGTGGTGTCCACCGTCGATGTGTCGACACAACTCGTCGAGCGGTGTTAGGGATAGAAGTAGTGGTAGTGGCGGCAGGGGAAGAAGGGGAGGCACTAGCATGAGCAGAGGCTTGGGTTTGTGGCGGTGATGGAGTCGGGGTAAGAGATGGTGGAGGTAACGGAGTAGGTGATGGAGCGAGTGCAGCACTAGATGAGGAATAATAGGGGTGCCCCTGACCTTGAAGTAACAGAGATGGCTGCCCGGGTGGCACTTCTTGCTGCTGTTGTTGGTTACGAAGATGTAAAATAACTTTATGCCTGGCGGCCCAATCAATCCTTTTCTTAGCTTCCAGATCATAAACATAATCTCGGAACTCGGGGCAATCCTCAACCAAATGCCCCTGCTGACGGTGGAAATCACAGAACTGAAGCATATCCCCGACCGCGGGTCGGTAAGGCACAACCGGAGAGAACGACAACGCGTGAGTGGCCATCAAAGCCCGAAATATATCGGTGAAACACTCCGGCAAAGGAAGATGAGGAGCCTGCTTCGGGCAAGGTGGATGCCGAGGGATATGTAATAGTGGAGAAGGTTGTGGAGACGGAAGTGGAGGTTGCGTAGGCAGGAGTGTGTGGCTAGTGGTGGAGGGCTTTGGTGAAGGCATGTGTGGAACAGGATGAGGGGGTATGTAGACGGCATCTACTTGCTCGGGATGTGGTGTTCCCTTGACCGGAAGTGGAGATGGAGACGGGTATGTGGATGCGGGAGGCTGACTCATGGAAGGTTGATATGCTGAGGCGTATGGGTATATAGAGGCAGGAGGTTGGCTCGTGGAGGGATATGTGGCGGAAGGCTGACTCATGGCCGGCTGACTCATGGGAGCGTAGGGTTGACATGTGGAGGGTGAAGGTTCATATGTGGAGGTGGATGGTGGAGACTCGAGGTCAAGGGAATCTTGGATTTGTTGGCGAATGAAGCGGGCTCGGCTGTAAAGTTGTTGCCAGGAGGTGATGTCGTTGAGGGCTAAGATGAACCGATACTCGGGTGTTGCATTTGATATCAGCATCTTGATTTGTTCTCCCTCTGGAATGTGTCCCGAGACTTACGTGGCAAGGTGACGCCAGCGGTCGGCAAAGGTGCAGAAATCCTCTTCGGGCTTCATCATCTCTTGGACCAGATCCGCGATAGAATACTTGGGTCCAACCTGGTCTTGATACTGCTGAATAAACTTTTCTTGAACGGCATGAAAACTCACAACTTACTCTTACGGAAGAGAGAAGAACCAATCCCGAGCCGGGCCTTCCAATGACAGACCAAACAGATAAGACATCAAGTGTTGGTCATGTCGAAATTGGGCCGACTCATAAATGAACTCCTTCAAGTGCACATATGGGTCACCAACTCCACTATAACGGTGATATACGGGACTTTGTGAAGATGGCGGAAGCCAAAGACCTTGAAATGCGAATGGGATACTCAAGGAGGATTTGGGATTGATCCGGCGTTGAAGCTCATCAAGCTGGCGTTGGGTTTGAGCAATCATCTCCTGGGTAGGGAGAGATCGAGAAGAATATGGGCCAACTTGAGCAAGAGGGTGTGAATTAGGACTAGGAGCATGGTATTGGGCCGAATAAGAGGATCCGGGCTGAGAAGAAGACGGGCCCATTCCAGGAATGGAAGGATATGTGGGCCTGGAAGAGGCATGAGCATATGGGTTGAATGGGCTGGCAGCAACATGGGCAGAAGGATAAGGCCCATTAAGAGAATAATGCCCATTAGCAATTGGGCCAGCAACATATGAAGGAGAAGGAGGAGGCCCATTAATAGGAGATGGCCCATTATGAGAAGAAGGCCCATGAAGATGAGATGCAATAAGACGTTGGGCCTAGGCCGGGTCCATTTGGCAAACAAGGCTTGAAATACGGGCCATGAGATTAGCCTGTTCCTCAGATGGGTCAGAGGGACCACGAGAAGATGGACCCACGCGGGAAGAGGATTCCACGTGGGAATAGGAAGCAGATTGGGAAAAAGAATGATACAAGGGGTTAGAATGATGCTCCATGAGGGCAAATGGAGACTTAATACAAGGATGTCAAGGAGAATACAAGTGGGGAAGCACTGGCTTAATGGGCCCAAGGACAAGAGGGGACTGACCCACTAATGCAAAGACGAATGGATAACGGATCACGGGACAATGGACTAGACAATGGACACACAAAATGGGGTAACCTAAGTGGGCCTAATAATGATGAAAGACGTGGGTGCAACACAAAACACCACTAATGGGCTTGGACAAGCCCAAATAACACAATCAATGCAATGTAAGAGTTTTCACCCAAGTCAAACAAGTTGATATGATGGGAAATATTTTAGAGATTTCAATGGACCTTTTAATGATTTGAATTAATAATAATTCCCTCGAGATAGGAATCCTATGGGAATAAGATCCAAACTTTGGGTTGACTAAGGTTAACTCCCTCACACTTATGCAAATGCAAGCCTAAGGGGTGGAAAGGTACAACCGGCCCGGTGTCCTTGTGGGAATCCACGGCTCACGGGGACTTATGGAGGTCCTTGATGTGCTTTCCTGGTCGGCTCCAAGGAATATGGAGACGAGAGGTCCACGCACCAAGGTAGGAAATGCAACTATGATATGCAACGTATGGCCCTATGTGCACCGGAGTGCATGCAAATTCTAGCTTAAAACTAGAAAATCAAGACTAGATTAAACTATGCAAACATGATCCAACTAAAAAAAATAGTATATGGATGGAAAGACAATACAAATATCTGCACAACGGCCCCAAGAACAGATCAATCTGACCCCGGGAGGTCAATCAAATCACTAAGCAAAGATGCCCCCGTGAACCTATGCGCAGACCACATGCAGATTTTATGGACAAAATGCTAAAATGATGACAATTTTTAACTAAGCAAATGAGACCCAAATGATGCAAATAAGCTATGGATGGAAAGACAATACAAAGGACTATCCAATGGATCAAAAATCAGTGTAATCAGACAACGGGAAGATAGTCAAATCACTCATTAAAGATGTACCTGTGAACCTGTCCCTGAGCCTGCCTGCAGAACTTATGCACAAAACTCAAAAAGTTGGACAAGATGAGAATATGCAAATGTTAACCAAATGATGCAAATAATATATGGATGGAAAGACAATACAAAGGGCTATCCAACGCAACAAGAATCAACTCAATCGGACTCCGGGATCAAAAGTTATGCCACGATGAACATGGCCCTGTGAGCATGCACGCAAGACTGCCAGAAGCCGTGTAACGGTCTACCAAAGGACCGTTACCTGCATGTGACGGTCTACTGTAGGACCGTCACACTACCAGAGCCCTTAAAACACCAAAAATAGTTGGAGAATGGAAGAAATATCACCTAAACATGAACATGCACCCACCCAACCTACAAAAGAGCATGAAAACAAGCGTGATGGGCATTGGTGTCCCACTGTGATCGCCAAAAAACTGTTGATTTGTTTTTTTAATTAGATTAGATTCCTATCCCGTCCCCTTTAAATACATACATGCATAAACATGTGAATGAAGGACAAGGGAGATGAAATGATAGAAATACTAACCGTGATCGCCACCAAGGTTCCAACAACGCCAAAGGATGAAGAAGTGTAAAGAACGGTACCGTGTACCTTGGAAAGAAGACTTGATCGCGCTTGAAACGGGGTGCGGGGAACTTATGAATTCAAACCTCCTCTCCTTCCAGCCGGCTAGAGGAAGAGGGCCTCACGTTGTATTCATGCTCTCCTGCGAAACAAAGATGAAACACAAAGGCAAAAACCCATTAGAACATGAAGTGTAGTATCAATCCCAAAGTGATAAAATAATGTGAATAAAAGGGGGAGAACGCACCGGGGGAGGGTTTTTAACCCCTGTAGAAGGGTGGAAATAATAGGTGGGTGTGTTGTGCATGCATGAGATTTGAAATCACGAGATTTGATTGAGAGAATAGAGAGAAAACGATGATGCAAAACGGAGAAAAACGCATGTGTAGCAGAAAGTGCAGAAAATCGTGATGATTTGTGATTTTGAGGAGAATAGAACTAAGAGTGTAGACCATGAAATCAAGCCCAGAAGGATGGAATTGAAAGCCAATACTTCCCTCTTCAAGCCAAGGTCGAAGGATTGAGTCGGCGGTGCAGCATGGCTTCGCCCCACGTCCGGAAAGAGCCCCCCGTCGCGACTGCGAACTGGGCAGTTTTTATAGAGTTTTGGTGAAAGTCTCATCTTCTTATCACGATTCCCAGAGATAGAGTCCAAGATAAATTGAGTTCTCTAGATCAAACTCGAGATAATTCTAAGGACAAGAGATAGGAACAAACGGAGATCAATTCGGAAAAGGATTCTAGAAGATATGGCTCTTGGAAGGTAGCCCCGGAGCCTTATCTGCAGAGTTTGAGTTGAACCAGGACACCTAAATCCTAATCTTGCGACCCAGATCCCGAGAGATATTTCCAATGAAAATTTGATTCCTATGAACCAAATTCAAGATAATACCAAGGGCTAGAAGTAGGAAAAAACGGGGATCAATTTGGATAAGAATTCAAGAAGTTATGGACTCTGCAAGAGGGCCACGGCGCACAGAAACGGAGCAGAGTCTAGCACGAATTGGACTCTCTGGTGCATGTAACGGTCTATCGTAGGACCGTCAGAGTGATGTAACGGACTAGGGTAGGTCCGTCACACTATGGGGGTCAAATGGGACGATTTCGAGCAAGTTTGGATGTAACGGTCTACTGTAGGACCGTCACATGTGAAGTAACGCATCTACAGCAGACCTTCACATTGAAGTAACGCATCTACAGTAGACCTTCACATTGATGAAGGCAGATTCCAGGCAGACTGCGCGCGACTTTAGAAATTGAAGCTTATCTCTCAAACGGGGTAGAACTAGACAAAGTGTAAACATAGAAGTTGTAGATAACTGAGATAGGAACAACTTTCATGAAGAAAGAAATTTGAGAAAATGATTGGAAGATGGATAAAATGGGGCTGGAAGAGAGAGGAAAATTCTGGGATGTTGGTGAACAGCACAGCATGCCGGAAAAATGTGAATAGCTCACAAACGGGGCAGAACCGGCCAACGGTGTAGAAGAAGAAATTGTAGATCTTTGAAAGAGGAACAAGTTTGATGAAGACAACTCTTTGAAAAGAGGACAAGAATAGGGTGAAAAAGAACCACTTTTAGGACTGCACAGTGAGAGAGAGCCGATTACTTGAGGGAAGTCGGCCTAAATGGGCCGTAAGTTGACTTGGAAGTCGGAAGTTGATAAAATAAGCTCCGGGGCTATAAGAAATCATGATCTCCAAGACTCAAAGGATATGAAATGGTAAAAATGGGCTTGAAATCCATCCGAGAAAGCTCCAAAACAATGGCTAATTCGGCACATCAAAAATGGTGAATAAGAGAAATGACACAACTTGTGGGCTAAAACGGGTGTCAACACCTGTATGCGGCCACTGCTAACTCCCATGAAATGTGTGATTTCATCACACTCTGTGCGTGCATAAGAAATGGAGAAGGGTGTTGTCAAGAGGAAGGAAGAAAGAATGAGAAAAGGGCAGGAAAGCTCAGCTTACGAGTTGTGATTGGGCCCTTTCGCTGAAGTGCCCTTCGAGGTCCGAAAGCCTCCTGGAACTACTACCACTGGACCTGCTTCTCTTCGAGGAGTGGGAAGATTCGCCCTCCATCCAACTCTCTGAATTTTGAACTCCTCCTCTCCCGTGAGAACTTGTGCTCCTCGAGTTAGCTCTCGATATACCTGGGAGGATAAAAGGGATAAGAATTTATAGAAATGGAAGAAGTGCAGGCCAAGATTGCCTCCATCACCTTTAATGATAGCCCTCGCGATGAGGCACCTACCATGCGGTCCCGTGTGTCACTTCACCGCCCGCACAGGGTGATTGATTGGACGAAGAATATGACGACTAGCCCCCTATGTTGTCTAGGGATACCCTATCATGTTTTGGAGGACGTCCGCAAAACTTGACCCAACATCCGGGAGAAGGAACTAGGGCCATCATTATTGACTTCGACGGCAGATTCCCGTGGAAAATGGTCACAACAAGACGCGATTCTCCGCTTGGGGTGGAGTCTCGGCAGGCACATCACATGGAAACAGTACAAAGGAAGCATGGCGAAGAGGGAATGCACAAGAGAACAAACAAGCAGCAGAAAATCAAATCACTCCATTCATAATTCTACATAAGCTGTCATAAATACTACAATCATAGAGATGAGGCGGGTCCACTGGCTCGCCAACTCGTGCCATTATCTTCGTGCTCGTCCCTCTAGACGTCCCTCTCCTCTCCCCTGAGATGAGGGCCCCTCAGAAGCCTCCTGGATCCCCGTGCAGTAGCACCCACCTCGCCTCGTGGCGCCGTCTCCACAGCAATGACTCGCTGCTCCTCCCCTGGCGTGGCGAAGAAGCCACTAGCGACAAAGCGACCAGACTGGCGCAGTCGCTCCCCGAACTCTCGCGCTCTCTCGTAGCGCGTCTCCATCCCTCCTAGCCTCTGCACGACGACCTGAAGGCCCAGCTGGAGCTCCCTCACTTGGGCCTCCAAGGCTCTCCTCTCGTCCTAATCTCGCTGTCGGTCGGACCTTCTCTCGGCTTTCTCTCTCTCTGCCTCTCTCCTCATCATCTGCAGAAGAACCCTTAACTCCAGGATGTCTGGAGAAGGTCTCTCCTCACCGCGATGTCGCAGCTCTGCTACAGTCGCCACCCAGGCATCACGCTCCTCTTCCGCCCGGGCAGCCCGAGCCACCGCACCGGCAAGTTGCTCCCGGAGGGAGGCAATCTCAAGAAAAGGGGCCGAGGAACTGGAAGATGCGCCGCCAGCCACTCCCACCATCGCTGTCTGCTGGGCATGTTGGAACGAACAAACAACAACAGTCAGCTAAGCTCCACATTTAAAAATAGAAAATACAGCACTTAGCTTACCAGGAGCGACAGTTCCTGTTGAGTGGCGGCCAGCTGCCGCCTGACCTCCCCTAATTGGGCACAAGAGCCGTTGACGTCGCGCGTATCCCCGGCTCGGGGAAGACCCACGTAACTCTCTCTCTGTTGCCGCAGGAAGTCGGCACTATCCTGCACCAGTACGCCCCCTTGCTGTCCAAGGATATGTATGTGCCAGTCTTCAAGCTTCGCCTTGCCGCGACTCTCCTTCTTGACGTGGCTCGGCTCGTCTGCACTCGCCCACTCATCGGCCAGGCCCAGGGCCCTCGCCATGTCCTGCACCAAGAAAGAAGGGCCTCGCATCATAACAAAGAACGCGTCCCCTGTCTAGGACGCGTCCATCATTTGAGTGCAACACTCGCCGAACCCTTTCCCCCCTCGCACGCCTCGCTTCAAGACTCAAAATGGATCAAAGAGGAAGAGATCGGAGGACCTACCAGACTGTGTTCACCTCCCTCTGCGACATCGGGCCTCTCGGGTCCCTCGGGGGCCCGAAGCGGCCCTTCCTCCTCCATGGACGCCGTTCCGTGCTCTTGCGTGTCCCTCCTCGGGCGAGGAGTCCCTCGTCCCTCTCCACCTTCACCATCGTACGGCCCACCGAACTCCATCGATCGAGGGGAAGAAGACGAAGACGGGCGAGCGAGTTTCGGCGGAAGGCGGGCTCGTTTGCGGGTAAGGCACGGGAGAAGAAAGGCTGCCCGGCGCTTTAAATTTGAATTCGAGGGTTAAGACGGGTCCTCGTACCTGGACGCGCCCAAAAGAAAGCAACAGAATCCCTCCGTGCAAAGTAGTTCCCTTCTGTCCAAGGCAAAAGTCTCGTAAGGCATGTCTCGAAACAACTTGGTGCAAGAGAAGAAGTGTAGGAAAGGAGAGGCGCTACAGTGGTCAGTCGTCAGAGTTTTGTCTAGACCCCCTTGTACTGTGGTGTGATTCTGTTATAAATCTGCCACTTTCTGATGTTACTAACCTATGCTGGTCTGTGCAGGTTTTACTAACGGACGTCTTTGTCCTATCTCCTGTCCCACCTTTCGATGGTTGGTCCCACCATGTCATGCATCATAGTATATGATACCTATGCTACTAGAACATGTCAAGGACCTTGCGGCCCGAACGAATCTGGGATTTGAGTTCCCCTTCAACAAAAACAGTGATGATCCCGGAAGAATTTGGGTTGTACGGATAGGCCGTTAACTTGTGGTAGCATGGGGACGACGGTTCCATTCAGTGAGTTGGTGCGCGGATAAACGGGCCTCAGCCCAGTATCAGCTCACCGGATCGGTATCCTGACCCATTCTTAACGAGTTGACAATATTATCCTTGGCTAGTTTTTATTTTAGTTTGTTTTAAATTTTTCTTTAAACCCAGCATGCATTCATATAGGACTTTGAATTTATTGCGGAAGATCATTCGAGTGATTCTATTGTGAAAGCCGTTGTGCTCCAATTCTTACAAATATGAGATATTCCATTCCGAATGATATACTGAGTTTTCTTGAAATGGCCCTACGCTGCTCTTCTAAAGGAGACCCTTGTTTGGACAGACCCTCAGATATTCCTTTGCTTTTTACCTTGTTTGACCCACCTTGGCCTCAGCACTTCCACATTGGCTGGTAACCGCTTACCAAAGGTGAAACCTACGAGTTTATGACCCAGGTACTTCCACACCGAGAAGTTGGTCTCCTTTATTTTTCGTGCCTGAGCACACATCTCACCCACCCTTATTTGATCTCCGTCCAAGCAATCGTCAATATTTGAAAGACCTTCTTCAAGGTCGCCTCATTGAAACTTCAGGAAAGATTCCAAACAGTAACGTCAAAAGCGTGTCTCATCACACCTTGGCATCAACTTATCAGTCCGCTCCCACTTCATTTCACTCCACTTCGATACCATTCCACTACGTGTCGCTCCCTTGCAAAGCAGACGCCAAGGCGGGACAGCTATATACACGCCATTCCTGACGTCTCCTCAGAAAGTCTCATATTACTATACGACGCCCCACGACGGCTTACGCATTTTGAATCGCTCGAGTGCTTCCTTTTCTTGAGTCTTCTTCCGCCCTTCTCAGCATCCGGAATCGTCTCGTTGCAGCATTCGGACGGCATCAACACCATTCAGACACGCCAAAAAATTCTAGAACCAGGAAGGGTGCCTGTCGGGGAGCTACCGACGCCTTTTCAGCGGAGCAGGGAGGGTCTTAATGGAGGCGTCCAGTCTCCTGCACGCCTCCATTACTTTAATTTATTTATTAAAATCAAAAATACATAAAAAATGATATATTAATGGAGGCGTCCAGGCCCCTGGACGCCTCCATGAAAACAAATATAAAAACAATATAAATGCCAGTTGGCATAAAAAATAAAATAAAAAAATAAAAAAATAATTTCTTGGAGGCGTCCAGGACCCTGGACGCCTCCATCAACTCACTCACGGGGCCCCGCCCACCGATTGACGGTTTGTCGTGTGTGAAAATCCAAATTGTGGAGACGTCCAGCCGACTGGACGCGCCCATTCCCAAATCACGGGTCACCGCTCCAAAACCACGCGTTGTGTTAAACCGCGTGCGACTTTCGGTGGAATTCAATGGGACTTATGGAGGCGTCCGAGACCCTGGACGCCTCCATGAAAATATTCAGAAAAAATGAAGAAAAATAGAATAAAATATTACTTCGGCCCTGATGGAGGTGTCCAAGGTCCTGGACGCCTCCACCCTCCGGAGCCCTATAAATAAAGGCCCACCCCCTCAGTTCTGAAGGAGCTTCTGAGAGATCCGATAGGCTGCCGGAGCCCAGAGGCTACTGGAGTCATTTCTAACCCGTGGGGTCTTTTGTAGGTGGAGGTTCCATCGGCTTCTCGGGTGCCCACGCTCGTGAGAGGAAGGTTGTCTTCATCCACCGCACTTCCACATCGTCCCTACGCTACCGAAGCTCCGCCGGATCTCACTATCGGCCATCCAATAAGCCACTCTCTCCTTTTCTTTCATAGTTATCTTGCATTCATCATATCGCATCCTCCATCCCCCTTATAAGGGAGTCTTTTTTCTATTCCTACGTCGGCATAATCGCCATTCATCATAAGTATTTTCCTCCTACTCGTATCCGAGAGGGGTTTAAAAGACAACACCAACCAGGTGTGTGTCTTGCCATCATTTCGTTATTTTTATCGCAAGGATTTGAATACTACACCTTCATCTTTCTAATCCACTCGTTACTTGTTTATCGTTGTTTTTCAAGGGTACCCAAGGAAAGCCCTCTCCGTCGGCCGGCCGAAGGGGGAGGAAGAAGCAACCCGCCATCTCCCGCTCTTGAGGTAGGCGCGATCACATTCTTTATTTTGGGGTCTTTTAGCCCCTGGCGATCACATCATGTTCTCGAGGCCGCGTCGAGTCACTTCCCCAATGGCCGTTTAAATTCCCGTTCTTATATTCTGTTATATTCTTATCTGCTCATATTCTCGAGGCCGCGGCGAGTCACTTCCCCAATGGCCGTTTAAATTCCCGTTCTTATATTCTCTTTATATTCTGTTATATTCTTATCTGCTCATATTCTCGAGGCCGCGGCGAGTCACTTCCCCAATGGCCGTTTAAATTCCCGTTCTTATATACTCTTTATATTTTGTTATATTCTTATCTATTCATATTCTCGAGGTCGCGGCGAGTCACTTCCCCAATGGCCGTTTAAATTCTCATTTTTATATTCTCCTTATATTCTGTTATATTCTTATCTGCTCATATTCTCGAGGCCGCGGCGAGTCACTTCCCCAATGGCCGTTTCAATTCTTGCTATTTGATTTCTATACCATTCTCGTCCCCCCGAGGCCGCGGCGAGTCACTTCCTGCTATGGCCGTTTAACCCCCATATCTTGCTATATTACATCTATCCCGCTCGCCCCTCCGGAGCAATCTCACGTGGTGGCCCCTTCTCTTTTCTCTTATTTCTGTGTTGCAGCAAACAAAAGGAGCCCACGCGCTCTGCGTCTTCTTCGCTCCTCGAACCGCGTGACGTCGCTCACAGCCACTACCACTCCCATTTCGGGATCTCTTCTTGCTATCACGGGATTTGTAGGGTTCCGTGATACTAAACTTCTTCTTATCATGTTGATCAGACCTTCGGCTCGGCTCCTCTAACTTTCCTTTCAATTTTTTGACCTTCTCTAAGGTCCTTTCACATAGATGCGCCCGCTAGACCATCTCTGCATATGTACGGATGTTCTGAGTCCCAAGCTGTTGAATATAGCCGGGCCTCAAACTGTCCATAAACCGGTTAGCCTTTAACAAGTCGATATTAATCAAATGGGGAGCATAAGGCGCCAGTCTAGAAAATTGAAGTTCATACTTCCCTACGGTCATCATGCCTTGACGTAACGAAGCAAACTCCATAGCTTTCCTCTCCTTAACATGTTTGGAGAAGTACTTGGCTCAAAAAGTGTAAGGAAACCTTCCCAAGTATGTGGTGCATCTGCAGGCGGTGCCGGAATTGACTTCCACCATGTACGAGCATCTTTATTTAATTGGAACGTGGCTAAACGGACCTTCTCTTAATCAGCACATTGCATAACTTCAAATATGCGATTCATTTCATCGATCCAATTCTCAGCTTCATCTGGATTAGAGGAACCCAAAAATCGTAGAGGATTTAAGCTCCGAAAATTGAGGTGTAAGTCTCCAGCTCTTGCCCCTGCGCCGGCTTGAGCCATATTCTGTAATGCTTGGGTGAGTCCAGCGACGGTTTGTTGCATACCACCCCAGTCAACACGATGAGCCATTATGAGAGTAGGGTACCTGAGGAGAGTAATAAATTTGTTAATTCTAATGAAATGAGGTTAATCTTAGAAATAATTCTAATTACTATCTCATCCCAGGTTCTACCCAATTCCTCTCATAGGTTGGGAGTTTCTTTTCCTCGTTTCATATGTGTGGGTCCTTAAACCTTGGACTTACCCTATGACATGACTTTTTCCCTAAGACTTCTAGTCCTAGCGCTCTGATACCACTTTCACTGTCACGCCCCGAGATTATGCAGCGGAAACAATCGGGATCATGAACAGTCGGCTAGTACGTCTCAAGCAAGCAATATAATCAGAGCGCAAGATAATCACATAAAAAGTAATTACACAATGTAATTCACTAAAATCCTTCAACTTTATTACTTCATAAAATAATTCCCAAAGTACATAAGATCTTTTCACTAGACTCAAGAAAATAAAAATTACATCATGACTCGACTTGACATTGATAAGTAAGGCTTCTCTCGAGTCGTTATCCTTCAATCACTCTCGGATCCATCGCTTGAGTAATCGAAATTTGACCCACTAGAATTTCCTGAAAAAGATTGAAAAGTAGGGTAATGAGCACACTTGCCCAGTAGGTATCTTCGTATCAACATGAAGGCAGATTTAAATGATTAGCATTTTAACTCTAGAGAATAAGATAAATCATGCAGATACGATGAAAACATGCAAATAAAGCCAAAGTAACAAGATATAATCATGACAAGATATGAGAATATGATTTGATCAAGAATAGATCAAGAATGTAAATTTTGACCTTTTCATGAACAAGAATGTAACAAGAATGTACTTTTCATAACCACGAAGGCTTTGCACTAGAAAGTCATGTAACAAGCAAGAAAGTACTATTCGCTTAATAGCTAGTACTTCGTGAATTTACATAGATCCCGTGGATATTTTATTTATTTATAGAGAAAGTACTCCCAGCGCAATACGACGCCAGTAGCATCATACCCCATGGTTTACAGTATGTTCCCGACAATGACTAACATAGAACCCTTGAACACAATCAGTACTCGAACTACATCTTCAAGTATAAATCAAGCTACTTCCACGTTTATAACAAAAATGTGGCAAATAATGTACAAGTTCAATAATAGTTTTGTGAGAAAGTAACCAAAGTAAGAATGCTTCAATTAAGAACAAGAGATTTCAAGGATGACTTAAATGGACATTATGCTACGGAAGAAATTTGACAGCATAACGATACATTCATTATGTTCCATACCTTTAATATTAACTTATTAACATAAGTTCAGAGTCCAGACAATTCATGAACTCAAAAAAACCAACCTCAAAGGTCAAACCTTGGGTTAGACATAATCAGGATCCAAGCGGTCTAGTGCAGGACCGTTTGATACAGAAAGCGGTCATATGCTGGACCGTTTAGAATTTCAAGCAGTCTAGTCTTGGACCGTTTCATAAGACAGGTTGTCAAACAAGAGAAAATCCTTCTGAAGTTTTACGGTCTAATGGAGGGCCCTTTAGGATCCGTTAGCGGTCAAGTGCATGGCCGCTAGCAGACTCTGGCGGTCAATCAAAAGGCCGCTAAGTTCCAGAATGCATAAAACACCGGTAAAAGTACTTTCTAGATAATGGGTTTTAAGGATACAACCAGCTCGGCGTCCTAATGGGAATCCCAGGCTCGCGGAGTCTTATGGAGGCCTTGAAACAAGATTTCCTAGTCCGTTGGAAGGAATATCCAAAGGAGAGGTCATCAAGTCCAAGATTGTGTACTTAATGTGCAAAAAGTGTAACTACTGACAACATATCGGGATATGTGCCATGTACTTAAGAAAATGACTCTTAGAAGAGAGAGAGAATCATGTAAAATAGTAATCACTTACATCATGAATCCTCTATCATTTGAAACATGTATTTATTACAAGATATATGATTTTGGTCACAAATTAACATAAGTTCAAAAATAAGTCTAAGGGCATAAAGAACATGAAATCTACTATGATGAATAATAGAATCAACTAAGTATATAAAACCAGTAATCAAACTAGGAATAAAACTTAGTTAACTAGGCTTACCATATATTAATTAAGGCTAATCTACAATATGTGTCAGATTTATTATATTACAGAAAATTAGAAAACAAAATGGTCTAGTATAGGACCGTTTCACTATGGCTAGTGGTCTATCGGGCGACCGCTAGAGTTTCAGGCGGTCTACAGGAAGACCGTTTCCTCCTGTATAACCCGAGTTCACATGATAATAAAACAAAAGGCTAAACCCAGGCATATCATGCAAGAAAATCAACATATATAAACTTCCATAATCATGATAGAATGAATATAAGCCACCAATATGCATAGGTTCATATGATCAACAAGAAAATTTCTCCTTTTACTTATTAAGGCTAGTTCATGCATGAGAATTTTACTATATGCATAGTCCTAATGAAAACATGAAATTCTCAAGGTATAATACATGAAATCAAATGAAACCGGAGGACTTTTATTTCTGACACAAGGTTTAAGTCATCCATGAGATAACCTACCTTGGTTTTGAGCTTTAATCTTCGAATTAAAGGCTGGAAGTTAACCCTAGTTCTGCACATTTTGAGCTAAATCAGCAACTTCACGCCCTTATATCTCCTGATTCTCTCGACCTAAAGACGTGAAATTTTGAGGGTAAGAAGAGGGTACTAACAGGAACAAATTGTTCTAAAGAACCTCTATCTAATTACCTCGTTTGGGGCTTCTAATCTCCTGATCTTCTGGGATTGCACTATTTCCTGAGTTTCTTTTACTGAACCAGTGTCTCTGTAGGCTTCTATCTCCCCATAGACTTGATCTCCTAGAACGAAATTTTGAGGAGAGTTAGTTCTAACTAAAATGAACAACTTCTTAGAAGAAACTTACCTCTAATTCATCCTCCTTACCTTAGTTCCACGCGAGCCAAAAGTAAGGGTCGCACACGTCAAATCTGGGTTCTATTTATAGGTTTAGCTAGGGTTTTGAGGATTAGAACGATTTTAAAGTCCCAATTAGGCTTTCAATTCGATCTTCTAGCCTTCTAGACTTATCTAATTAGTAGATAGAATTAATCCTAGGTGATTTGGATGCAAAAACTCCAATCTTTTCACGTTTTCTCATACTCACGGAACTGACAGAGCTTAGCGGTCTAGCTCTAGACCGTTTACTGTCCCTTTGCAGTCTCGCGATAGACCATTTTCACTATTAGACGTCGAATTTGAAATTAGTTCAAACTCCTTTGATATTATCCATGCTATTATCCCATTTACTTGTCTCCTAAAGAGTAATTATCCCTTTAATTCTGATATTGCACTATTTGTAGGCTTCTAGAATATGGGCTAAGGTCCAAAACAATCTTTTTGGGCCAATTGGGTCTATTATATGGGCCTAATTCTCTTGGATTAGTGTAGGGCCTAATTAGTTTTAATTAACCATAATTCATTTAATAGCCCACTAAATGCTTTAATAATTAATATAATTATATTTTTAAATCCTAAAATTTACTCAGGCGTTACATGTGAAGCCCTAATCTTGGTGTGACTCCAAGATCTACCACCTCTGCTGGATGTGACTTCCAGCCGCCACCGCCTCCGTTCGTGCCGCCGTCGAGCCGCCACAACCGGTTCTTTGAAGTGTTGTCCAGGATTCAGAGATCCAGGACAGTAGCTAAGAGAAAAGGTTGGTCCTCCCAATCTGTGTATCTGATGATCTTGAAATTTTGATAGATCATCCCCCTTGTTCTTACCTCCTCCCAGTTTAAATTTCATGCCAACCCGCTGCCATTTGCTATTTTTCCCAGTTTTTAGTTCCACCCCTGACAGTCTGCCAATCAGCAGATCTGCGGGATAGTGTCTTGTTATTATACTTTTCCCGCCCCCTTAACCATCTCCAAAAAATCCCAAAAATATTTAAGCACGTCCCACACATCCCCCTCTATCCACCATAAAATCCCCAAAATCCAGATCTACCCCTTCCCTGTCGGTCAAAATCTATTTTCAGGCAGGTCATGTTCTGTCCAGATTGTCTGTAATTTTAAGCCAGAAGTAACTACAACCCACAGAGTTTTTAATTTCCAATCTGTTTACTGGATGGATGTGAAATTAATTTATGTTGTAACCCTTTGAGTCCTCTGTCCAACGGCGTCAATCTCGCCTCGATCCGCCTCCGGATCTGGGCGCAACAATTATTTTCGTGGAGGCACGCAGATCTGATCCGAGAACAGGCCAGCAGAGCAGTCCGCCGTTTAATTCCGGTAAAATATGTCGGCTCACATTCGGTGACCGCCGCTCCCGAAGATCGACCAGCAACCCCTCAGCAGCGTCCCAGTCGGCCGCCGCAGCAAGGAGACACCCGATCATCGCCGTCCTAGCAGTTGGACCCGCCTGCTATCCCGCGGGCCCCGCAAAATCAAGCCGGACCAGCAGCCCGTCTCCGGCCCGAGGGCATTCCGGCTTGCTGCCCGTCAACCCGAGTTCGCTACTTTCAGGTCCCACGTGTAGCCCTTTACCTCCCTGCGTGGAGTGGGCAACTAAATTCACTACTGTAATTATTTATTTACTGTACACCGGGAGTACGAGTTTCGGCCAGGGTCATCTTCCCACGCCCGGAGCATGGAGGTATCTTGTCCACTCCCTACTTTGGCATTTTGCTTATCTTGTATATTTTCATATGCCACTACATGAGTGATAGGAACTTAGCTCGTTATGATTTTATCACCGCTGCGAGAGTGAGTGAGTGGAACCCGTCCCGTGACTCGATCCGAGCACACGGAAAAGTTGATACCCGAGACTCATTGCTGGTTCCTCAACCGCGTAGATCCTCGCGTTTCCCTCGCTTAGGGACATCCGCGAGCTAGAGTCCCAGGTTCGCGTCCCGTCCCGCATCACTTTTGCTCCTGTGGAGGAGGGTTCGCAAACTCCGACTGCCTTGGGAGAGCGCACGGTCGAGGCAGTTCCCACACAGGTTGGGTCAGTGCCCGAACAGGCCATCACCGAGGGAATCGGGGATGAGCTGCCCTTGAATGCCAGAATGGGGCTGAGCGCCATGGGCCTCCCAACTACCGAGCCGCGAGGAGGGTCGCAGACCTCCTATCCTTCTCCTATTTCCATCGATTAGGATGTACTTGTTTTGCTGGCCTTTTCCCTTTTTGTATGGGGGCCACCTGGAAACTTATCATGTACTCTCTCTCTCTTTTAAAAGTAATAGCAATAGTATTTAGAGCATGTTCTTGCCGTGTTTTGACCGAGTCGTCAGCAAATCAGATATCTTGCATGATTCTCCTGCCAAAAAATCAGATCATCTGCCGATCGGTAGATTCGTAGGTTCTTAGTTGGTGCCTTTCTATCTTCCCAAGCATTGAATGGCCTGCCTTTTCACATATTCCCGTCGACGGATTCTGCAGGATTTAAGGGCAGGGAGGTGTAACTGCTCCTCGGGGATGGCGTATGCCTTCTATTTGAAGTCCCTTCGCGTCTTTTCGAGGGGAGGGTTAATTAAGGCAAAGATCTCCCCCCCTCAGCCTATAAAAGGTCTCGAAGGGTGCCTCCTCCTCTTCACGCTATAAGGGGCCTTCGTCATATTCCCCATCTTTTCTTCCTTCTCTGGTGAAGCTGCCGTCTCCTTCCTTGTTGCCGTCCTCTGTTGAAGTATGGAGGCTGATGATGAAGACGAAGGCTTTTATGGCTACTGGGGCATTCAGGCTACTTCGGTGTAGAAGAATGGAAGACGGCTGGGCAGACAGTGTAGAAGAATGGAGGACGCATGATGGGGCGTGCCTCTATGACTTCCGGGCTGCCGCCCACACCTAGAGGGAGGATGGCTCGGAGGGTGATTCGAGAGAGGAAGGCATTCAACACCATGGCCTTACCTCTCTCCCTCCATTCTTCTCCTCTCCTCCCCTCCCACTTCCTATACCCCAAGGGAGTGTTCAAATCTTTTTTGTCCTTCTTTTTTCTTGCTTCTTTTTGCCTGCGCCATCAATTCTTGATGGAGCTTTTTCTTGTTTTCTACCAAGTTGGTAGTCAGGCATACCGCTCTTGTTTTTATTTACTAATACCATCTCTTCCTGACTACTCGAGCAGACTAGGTCGGTTGCCTTACTACTTGAGCCAGTTTCCACACTGGGTGGAGTCAGTGGCTCAGTTTGAAGCTGCCAACTTTGTCCGCACCGAGCTATCAGCTTATGTTGTATCAATTTTTCTTTTCATGCACATTGTATTGGCTACGGCCTATCTGATGTACAAAAACTTTTGATGCAATAAAAATGAGAGTTCTATCTTAATTGGTTTCTTACATGTATGGATGGGCTCAGAAATAGAACTTCTGTAATGTTGTAGCGTTCCAAGTCCGAGGGATTGGTGTTCCTTCCATGGTAGATAGTTGGTAAGCTCCTTTCTCGAGTGTCTCGACCACTCGATAGGGGCCTTCCCAATTAGGGGCCAGCTTCCCCACCGCCTCCAATGGTCGAGTGGCTTCGGCCTTTCTTAGAACGAAATATCTCAGTTAGAATTGTCTATCTCGGACCTGAGCGTTGTAGTAGCGAATCATGCGACGCTGGTACTCCATCACTCGGATTCGTGCAATGTCGCATAGTTTGTCTGCCAAGTCTAAGTTTTCCAATAACTTCTACTTATTCGACTCGGGCAAAAAGTTGATTACTCAAAGAGAAGGGCTACCAATCTCCAGTGGAATTACTGCCTCTGTACCATATACTAGTTGAAATGGAGTTTCACCTGTGGCAGCTCTTAGAGTGGTTCGGTACGACCATAGTACGCTAGGCAATTCCACAAGCCAATTACCCTTAGCTTTCCCAAGCCTAGTCTTGATGCCTTTGAGGATAGTTTTGTTGGCATTTTCGACCAGTCCTTTAGCTTGGGGGTGGGCTACCGAGGCAAACTTGTTGCGAATATGTAGGTCGGCGCACCTATTCTTAAAATAAGCACAGTTGAATTGCCGACCGTTATCGCTTACAATTACTCGGGGAATGCCAAAGCGACAAATGATCGACTTCCAAATGAAACTCCAGATTACTACTTTGGTTATCTTTGCAGAAGCTTCAGCTTCGATCCACTTGGAGAAGTAGTTGATGGAGACGATGAGAAACTTCCTCTGCACTTGGGCGACGGGGAATGGACCCAAGATATCGATCCCCCACCGAGCGAAAGGATAAGGCTTGGTTAGGGTCACGAGTTCCGAGGCTGGTTGGTGGATCAGATGATCAAACCTCTGGCAGCGGTCGCATTTTTGAACGTATGCCGAGCAATTGTGTTGAAGAGTGGGCCACTAGTAGCCTCACCGTAGCAGAATCCTTGCGATCGACCGTCCTCCCTGATGCGTGCCACATATGCCTTCATGCACCTCCTCGATTGCTTGGCGAGCCTCTGGAGTGTCGAGGCATTTTAGGAGGGGGCCGGCAAAGGATCTTCTATAAAGGGTTCTGTCAAGGAGGACGAAACATAGAGCTTGATACTTTAGTCTTCTTGCTTCTCGAGGATCGGTGGGCTCTTGGGAGTCGCGGAGCCAAGATACATACGGAATTCTCCAATCATCGGGTGATGCCTGCACAATGGCCACGAGATCAGTTTCCACGCTAGGTCGTTCTAACTCCTCAAGGAGAATCGACCGATTCCCTTCTGGGCTGATAGAAGAGACCAGGCGAGAGAGGGCGTCCGCACGGGAATTTTCTTCCCGAGTTACTTAGATCACCTGAAAACTCTCAAAAAGTTGGGCTATCTCCTTTACCAGCTGAAGGTACTTAACCATTTGTGACTCCCGAGCTTTGTAGTCCCCGTTGATCTGACTGGCAACTAACTAGGAGTCAGTGTGAATTTTGACTCGCTCGGCTCCCAAGCGTCGCGCCATCGTGGCCCCAGAGATTAAGGCCTCGTATTCAGAGACGTTGTTTGACGCCGGGAAGTTGAATTTTAGAGCGTATTGTAGCTCTGCTCCTTCTCGGGACCTGAGGAGCATACCAGCATCGCATCCGGTCGAGTTTGAGGATCCGTCCATGAACAGGTCCCCAGCGGGGTCAGATGTTGGCTGGGACGTTTCCTCGGGCGGGACAACATTTTTCGCAATAAAATCTGCGAGAGCTTGCCCCTTGATGGCTGTGCGGGGTCGGTAAGAAATATCGTAGGCCCCAAGCAAGATTGCCCACTAGACGAGGAGACCAGAAGCTTCGGGATGGGCCAAAATCTTCTTTAGGGGTTCACCGGTCAGCACTACGATGGAGTGTCCTTGGAAATAGGGCCGAAGGCACTTGGTCGAGGTTACCAACGCTAGCACGAGCTTCTCGGTTGCGGGGTACCCTCTTTCGACATCAAGGAGCACTTTGCTGACATAATAAATAGGTCTATGTATCACTTGGTCGTCTCACACTAAGACTGAGCTTACTGTAGAGGGAGTTGCCGAGAGATAGAGGTATAATGTCTCTCCGGGCACAGGCTTCGACAATACCGAAGGGGAGGCCAGAAATTCCTTTAGCTCGATAAATGCCTTCTGGCACTCACTATCCTAAGCAAAGGTAGGGGATGCCAGCTTTGGCCCTCTCAATAGTTTGAAGAAAGGGACGCATCGTTTCGCTGCTTAGGATAGGAAGCGGTTGAATGTAGTGATCCTTCATGTTAGACGTTGAACATCCTTGACGCAGGTGGGCGGCCGCATATCTAGGATGGCCTGTATCTTGTCGGGGTTGGCCTCGATCCCTCGTTGGGTCACCAGGAAGCCCAAGAACTTCCCGGATTTAACCCCAAAGGCACACTTGGCTGGATTAAGCTTCATATTGTACCTCTGGAGGGTATTGAATGTTTCGTCCAGGTCGGCGAAATGGTCCTCGGCCTTGGGTGTCTTGACGAGCATGTCATCAACATAGGCCTCGACGTTCCGCCCGATCGGGTTGACCAGCCTTTGATAAGTTGCTCCGCCGTTCTTTACCCCGAACGGCATTCGGGTGTAACAGTATATGCCAAAGTCAGTAATGAAGGCCATTTTCTCAATATCTTCGGGGTTCATCCAGATCTCGTGGTATCTGGAATAGGCATCCAAAAAACTGAGGAGTTCATTACCCGAGGTTGAATCGACCAGTTGGTCGATGCTCAGTAGTGGATAGCAGTCCTTCGGAGTGGCTTTATTGAGGTCGGTGAAGTTAACACACATCCGCCATTTGCCTGAAGCTTTAGGTACCAGGACAACATTAGCGAGCCAAGTTGGGTAAAGGACCGGGCTAAATAACCCATTTTTCTTCCTCTTGTCAACCTGCTCTTTAATGATCGACTATTTCTCTGGGGCGTGCCTTCTTCTTCATTGTTGGACTGGTTTCACCGAGGGGTTGAGATTGAGTTTGTGCACCACCATCTCCCAAGGAATCCCGGGAAGATCTTCATCAGACCATGCGAAGACTTGAATGTACTCTGAAAGGAAATCTTTATATTGCATTTGCACGTCGGGCGGTAGATCTGCCCCAATTTTAACTTCGAGAGTCAGGTCGTCTTTGAGGAAGACGGACAGTAGCTCCCCGCCTGGTTTGCCTGCTATCATTTTGTCTTCGATTACCCTAAGCTCCCTATTTTTATCTTCTAGCCCTACGGCTTCTACCGAGATTACGTAGCACCTTCTAGCTATTGCCTGGTTACCTCGGACTTCCCCGGTACCGTACTTAGTGGGAAACTTCATTTTCTGGTGATAAGTGGAGGGCACTGCCTTTATTCGGCCGATAATACCTCGGCCGAAAATGGCATTATAGGCTGACATCTCTTTAATCACAATGAAGTTTGCCATGAATGTGACGGTTTTAGGAGGGGTACCGAGAGTAACAGGCAGGCTTAGGGCTCCCTCGGGATAAGTTGCCTGACCATTGAACCCACAGAGAGGGGTTTGAATCGGGCGAAGCCTTGATGGGTTTTCACCCATTTTCAAAAAATATTCATACGCCAAAATGTCAGGGGTGCTGCCATTATCCACTAGGATCCTATCTAGATTACAATGATTTATTATGGCCGAGATTACAAGAGCATCGTCGTGCGGGGTGACCACCCCTTCCAGGTCTTGGTCGGAGAAGATCAGGGCCTGCTGCTCACTCGGCGGGGGAGTTCTGGGAGGCTCGGAAGCTCGGCTAGCCTACTCAGCGTGACACTTCCTTCCTCGACTATTGTCCCCTCCTGAGGCTGATCCCCCCGAGATGACGTTAATGTGGATTCCTCGAGGACGATTGTCAATTTCTTTCGGGGGGACTCCATGACCCTCTCGTTTCTTAGCCACGTACTGGGAGAGGTGTCCTTGGCGGATGAGACTTTCGATCTCATCCTTGAGCTGTTGGCAATCACCGGTATGATGGTCGTGGTCGTTGTGGAACTGACAGTGCTTTCGGCGACTGCGGCGTCTTGGATCAGCTTTTATTGGCTCAGGTCGATGAAGTAGACCCGAGTCCTTGATTTCTTGGTATATCTCATAGACAGGGGTGAATAAAGGACTATACCGCTCAAACATGTGTGGGGGTTCCTTGCGCTCGCCTTCTCAGTTCTTCCCCTTCCCCTGCCCGAAGACTTGCTCGGATGATCGCTTTTTCTCCCCTTCCTGCCCTAAGCCCGCGGGGTCTCGGCAAGCGTTGAGAACTTCCTTGCACTCTGCATGACGTGAAGCCAGGGTCACCAAATCTGCGAGAGAGGAGGGAGGGTGAAGAACTAGTTCCTGTCGGAGGTTTTCATCACGGGTGCCTCCGGGCAGTGCGGTGATGGCAGAGGCCACGTCCAGGCGGGGGATGAATAGGGCTTCCACCTTGAAGCGGTTGATGTAAGCCCGTAGCTTTTCCCCCTGTGCCTGCTTGAGGGCCAGCAATCTTGCGATCGACCTCAGAGGGCCGCTGCCGGTGAAGTTTTCTTTGAACAGTCGCCCGAACTGTCGGAAGTTGAGGACGCTTCCGGGGGCGAGTGCTCGGAACCAGGCGTGAGCGCCTTGAACCAGAGTGGTCACGAACGTTTGGCACTTGATAGCGTCAGACGCTCCGTGCAGCGTCATTAGGGCGTCAAAGCTGTCGTAGTGGTCGGCCGGGTCGCCCTGGCCGTCATAAGATTTAAAAGTTGGCAGGGAAACTCTGAGTGGGATCTCTACCTTTAGAATGTGGTCAGAGAATGAGGATCGCTCCTCGTCCTCCTTTGTGAAGTTCTGCTTTAGGGCGCGCTCCTGCTCGGTGAAGCACCGCTCGAATTCTCATAGTTGGAGGGAAAGTTCCGGCTGGTGTCGGGATGGTGCCGGGGGGCTGTGTGTGCTCCCTCGGCTTTTTTCCTGGTGATCCATGTCGGGGATGTCCACCTCCGTGCGTTGGTGGGGTGGCCCGGATTTTCTTATTCACGGATTGGAGGAGGCTTCCTATTCCAGGGGTGGGGGTTGCGAAGGTCGGCTTGGTCTGCTCCGGATAATGCATCCTCCTTGAAGGATAAAGCGGCTCCTGGCCGTCAGCCGGGAGGCTTCCACACGGGGGGACTCGACCGAGGAAGCCGTGACCTCTCCTCTCTGTCTACCTGGGTCCTCATCAAATCGACGAGGATATCCAGTTTAGCGTTGAGGGTCTGGAGGGCGTCTGGATTCTCGGGAGCGGGTTGTCCCTCTGTGGCCGGCGGAGGTAGGGCGTTGGCTTGATCGTTGGAAAGGGGGCCCATTGAAGAATCTGAGGGAGCAGGTTCCATATCCACGGCTGTCGGTGCCTTCCCTTTTTCACCAGTGTTTCTCCTACTGACACTTCTCTGCACCATACTGGCTCTTTACTCGTTTCCCACAGACGGCGCCAGATGAAGAGGCATAATCTCGTACTGAAGCTTGAGCCGTACGATGCCCGATTGCTGCCATGAAGGATGAGGAATCTGCAACGTGGGAAAATAGATCAGGGGAGCCTAGGGTAAAGACCTTGGGGAAAACCCTCCGATGCTTAAGATAATAAGATGGTAGAGCTTTGTGTAGAGATAAAAAGAAATAGGAGATGGGCACGAGATTACTCTCCACCAGTATGAGTGGCTAAGAGGGCTCAATCTGACTTACCTTTTTAAAGGGTTTTCCTTAGTATATATAGTGGCTCGTCGCCTCTCGGGAGCAGGGAGAGAGGAAGGGTTCGGGGGTCGTTACGCCCTTTAATGTGGGCTTTTCCCTAGATAGGGTGCTTACCCTTATTATCTGTTGACCCCTGAACCCTTCCCCTCCCCCTGCTCCCGAGAGGCGACGAGCCACTATATATACTAAGGAAAACCCTCCAGAAAGGTAAGTCAGACTGAGCCCTCATAGCCACTCATACTGGTGGAGAGCTGTCACGCCCCGAGCGTGGAAGGAACCCGGGAAAAATGTGACGAGTTTATATCAATCATGTCAATCAGAGCAAGTAGAATTTCGACATCATAACAGAGTGCGCAATAAGACAAGAATTTTAAAACATAACCAAGTACTGATACCATGGATAACAACTAAACCATTAAACAAAGTCACATTACTCCAAGACTTAACATTTCTAATCAGGCCCACAAGTCTTAAATGTTACATCTCTTGAAATAACATAAGATCTAACGACAAGACTCCAAGGAATAAACTCAAGATGACTCGACACGATAAGGTGTAGTAGCACGATGCTTGCAAATTCTACACTCGTCACTCTTGCTCCTGCCCATCCGAGTCCGAGTCAGGGTCCGTATTACCTGAAAAGTTTGTGGAAAAGAACTTGGTGAGCGAACGCTCAGTAGGAATTATATCTCAAGAACTAGCAATTGGTTTAAGTAATTACCTCTTCCAAATGAAAATGCAAGTCTAGCAGGTTAATCATGTAAAATACAACGCTATGAAATTGAACATGATAACGAGAGGAAATAACATGTACTGTTGATCCAAGATAGGGAATTTCAAGTATTCAAGATTTTCAGTATTTGAACAAGTACCAAGTATATCAATAAAGTTTTTCATGTCATGAGATAATGGCTACTAACAAGCAAGTACTTTGCCCATTCCGGGCCACGCAAGTCATGTCAAGTCAATCAAGTCAAGCACGCGAGAGAGAGAGAGGTAGTAGAGTGTCGTAGATTCTAGCAAGTACTTCGGTGCAATGTCACCCCGTGATCAATATAACTCCCATGGGCACAAGTACTTTCGGGTGCTCCTCCCAAGACCAGATCGGGCCCTATATGCGTGGACATTGTTACATGTAATATCTAGACAACCACTTTAGTGATAGCCATGGAATTCCAAGAACAAACTCATGTAGGATATCAAGATAGATTCGTGGATAGGTTCCACAGAATTCAAGGAAGAACATTAGATGGACAATGTCAAAACCAACGAGAACCATAACATGTCGATAACCTGGGTAGAATCGGTACCTTAACTAGATAGCCGTGATAACTTGAGTGGATGACTAAACCCGTCACCAATCAAGGGACATGAATCAAGCTGAAAGATTGACCCCAACTATAAGGGACCCAATCCAAGACATCGCCTAGTGGAATATCACCATTCCACCGGCTAGGAGTAATCTCACATGGACCAAGATGGCACCATGAGAGGGTAGGGTTACCACATGACGTGGCAAGTAAAGGTACAAGGTGTTTAAGGTACAACCAGCTCAGTCGGCCTTGAGAGAATCCAAGACTACGAGGAGACTTACGGAGGTCCCACTGACTAACTTGCCAGTCCAAAGGAACGGAATGTCCAATGGAGAGCTTGTACGTCACCGAGAGTTGAAGGATAACCGATAAAACATCGAAAGACGTGGGACTATACTCACGGATTGGAATATAGTGCCATATATACATATAAATCCATGGTTACAATAAAAATCATGAGAAATCGAAAGACAGGAAATTGGCGCCTTAGCCAAAGACTTCAATTCATTAAGTAGCGCCCTGGTCAGGGGCGCTATTTCACCAATTGAAGACTCTGTACTGAGTCGTTAATTTCAATCTAGATATATGCATTAATATATATTCAAATTTTCAAGATTTTTTTTTAAAATGGCGACTTGGTCGCTGTCACCTTCTATGCATATAGCGCCCTATACAGGGTCGCCATTTTTCAAAGAAACGACAGGGTGCAAGACGTCATTGTCCTTTTTATCAAAATTGAATTATGAACAGTAGCATTTTTTCCGATATAAAAATTTTACGACAACAAGTATATGGATAGGTCAAGAAAAATAGTAGGATTCCAAAACTATGATCATGCATAAAATCAGATAATTGGTTACATAGATATTAAATTTTTAACATGTGTAATTATTAAATCATATGGGAATTGACGACCGCGCATGGGGTCGTTAAAAAGAAATAGCGCCCTAGGAAGGGTCACTATTTACTGTAAAATTTCTAAATTCATCAGAACACAGCGATAAACTATATGCATGGTATATATGGTTTTAATCTATCATATTGGCTTCGTTACTTGAGAAAAACCTACAATCATGAATTAACTTTGATGGAGACATCACCTCCCATGCCCACGTTCACAGCTCATCTCCTCGCCCCGGTTGCATCCGGCATGGTCTAGACATTTAATTTTGAGTCCTATGTAATTTTTATTTGAGTCATTTGATGTATTTTCCCTTTTATTTGAGTCATGTTCCTAGGTCTTATGTTCATTTCCCTAAGTTTGAGTGTCATTAGGTTGTCTAGTTAGCTATTGGGCCCAATTCATTGGGCTTGGCCCAAGGGCTCTCCCCTACCCCCTCGGTTATTTGTCATTGAGTCAATTGTTAGGGACTTTTGTAGAAATGTGGGTTTCCTATATATAGGACCCCATTCCCCCCCATTTCAACTTAATGAATCAATGAATGAAAAAACTTACCATTTTGAGAGTTTACACTTCTTATCTAGTGGAGAGATTCCATTTTTTGGGTGAGAAACCCTAGGGGAGAGATTCCCCACCCTTCTCTCTCTTAATCTCTCTTTTTCACTCCACTTTCTCTCTCCTCAACACCCAAATTCGAATTTTCTTCTCTCTCCTTCCTTCCCAACCACCTCCACTCCCCACCTACCCCATTTAAGCCTCTTCCCATTCCCCACAACCCTCATCAATACTCCACCCCTTCCCAAGACCCCCTCCACCAATCCTCTCCTCACCATCCAACCCCCAACTACCCCTCCCACTTTCCCAAGCACCCTTCCCACTACCCCAAGCACCCCTTCCCTTCCCCAACACAGCCCCCCCATTCCCAAGACAAAAAATTAACCCCACCCTTAAACCTATTTTCGAATATCCTTTCCCTCTCTCCATTCCAACCAAATTCGCAGCCCCCACTACCACCATCTATTGGACCCTCTTCCAGACCTTATTCTCCACCTCCCACACCTTAGAACACCCCCTCCAAGACCCCCTTACAACCAGGGGTCACTCCCACACTCATCTACCCCCTTCCCCTTCTTCTTTCTTGGTCATTGGAAGCTACTTCAAAGTTGCAGTTTGCTGTCCAGAGGTTGCAGATGAACCAGCAACTTGTAGCGGCCACCACAACTTTCTCCGGATGATTTTGAAGACCCAAGAGCCATTTTCGGAAGCGTCTACCAGTCTCCTTCGCAACAGAAGTGGTTTCATCTTCTTCCGATCTTCGAGCCATCCAGGCGGTCCATTCTCCCACAACTGCGCAGTTCTGCCTCGGCTGAGGACCTGAGCCAGATTAGAAGCTCTGCCACGACGAACCCCGAAGGAATCAGTCCACGAGTTCTTCTTCAAAGTTCTTCATCGCCCAGTCTACTTCCAGAATCAAGAAACAAAACTTCATTCGGCATTCGTGATCCAGAGTTCTCATTTTTCTCCCTCAGCTACGCAGATCTGCTACTCATAGTCTGCACCGACCAGTCGCCATTGTTCTGCATCTCCTAGTCTTCTCCGACATCGGTTGGCTTCCCCGTCAGTTTTTCTGCGAAGAGGACTCGTCCACGATTCCAACGACTCTGACGGCGCTTGATTCTGAGTTCGGGAGCTGTCGGGGCATCCTCTGCAACCTGCTATTGGAAACCAGGAGCTAGCTCTGCGGAGATCCTGATCCGGAGAGAAAGCTTCGCCACGACAAACCCCGGAGGAATCAGGCCATGAAATCTTATGAAAAGTTCTTCCTCTCCCTGTCTAATTTCAGAACCAAGAAGCGGAACTCCGTTTGGCATCTTGCAGCAGAAGTTACCAATTTTCTTCCTCAGGCGTTCGACTCTACTTCCCACTGTCTGCATCGACCACTCCTCACTTTTCTGAGTCCTCTGATCTTCACCGACATCTTTTGGCATCCCCGTTTATTCTTCTGTAAAGAGGACTCACCCACGGTTCCAACAGTTCCAACGGCGACTGATTCGGAGTTCGGGAACAGTCCAGGCAGCCGCGTCTTCCTGTTGTTGATAGTCTGTTGCAGACAGTCCGAGATTCAACAACCCTGTTCGTACTCCCGCCCAGGCTGCCAGTGACCCCTGAAGAAATTGGAAAAATTCAGAGGCACTCCTGTTCTAGAGACGAAGAGATCCCCACTGGTTTCACCCTCAGCGAAATTCCAGAGAGAGTTCTGTGGCCTCCACACCCTCTATCTGTCAGCTATTACATAGAGAAGGCTGATTCGGTGTCATCACTTCTTCATCACTCTTAGCACTAGTTTCCCCTCCCCGCTTGGCTGGCTGAAGGCCCCTCCCTGTGTGGAGGTAGTGTTTGGATGTAACTATCATCTTCCCTTCCCCACGATCCCCCCCTTGCATGGGGTGTAGTGTTGTAATAGCTTAAACAGGTCAAGCTACCCCGGCACGGCGTGTGGGGAACCCACGCTTCCCCGCTCGCCCTCGTCTCCGAGCGGAACCAGTTTCTTCAAACCGATCGAGTGAGTGCTCCAAAACTTTGCTCTAATTCATGCTTGTTCTTTCAATATTAGTTCATAAACTCCGCTGGCCGTGACGAGAGCCCGATCCTTAAGCTCATTTGCTATAAGTGATCATCGTGGGAAGAGAGTGGAACCCGTACCCTTTGGCACTTCGTCGGACCCTTGATTTGGGCAGCCGTACCCTTGGGGAATCAAACCTTGGCCTTGCTGGCCCTCTACCAGCAAGGGCCTAGCCCACACAACCTCCCTTGGCATTGCCAAGTTACCCCGGGTCTTAGTGAGCATCGGGTGAGCGGTTGCTATTATCGGTCCATTTTTGAATGCTTAATTGTGCTTGCTTGTTGAGTCCTAGGTTGTGTCACATCAATTGGTATCAGAGCAAGTTCTAGACTTGTCTCTACTAAGTCTTACCCTAGGGCCATTGCATGCATCACCCTTGTCCACTATCATGACTACCTCATACATGGCATATTCGCCACTCTTAGGCCCATTAGAAGCCTTTGTGTTTGATGGATCCCGCCCTAGCATATATCTAGAATGGGAGAAGTCCACAGACCAACACTTTGGGAGGTTTACCCTGTCAGGGCTTGTCCAAGTCAACTATGCCAAGAGTTTGCTTTGGCGCCAAGCTAGGAAAGAATGAGAGAACATTGTAGGTTTGAGAGAAGCCAAAGGGGAAGCACCCATTGAATCTTGGGATGAAATGAGGGCCGATCTTAGAAAGATCTACGCACCCCAACCCAAACCTCTTCAACCAACCGATCTTTCACCCCCGAACCCAACTCCCACCCATGAACTTCCCCGACCAAGCCCAACCCAAGTCCACCCATGTTCACCACCCCGAGAGTACCATGCACTGACCATTATCACTCCACCCACCATAGACTATCCTACCCCATTATCCTTGGAAGTTGTGGCCCACACTCCTACCCAAGTGGAGATGGATGCCAATCCGGATTCACCTCCCACCATAGAGAACATCCTAGACCCCCCACTTCCACCCACCTCTCCTAGTTCGGGTCGTCATGAGCCGCACACCCTAACCATGAATGAGTCCATACTCCAATGGCTTAAGTAAGGCCCCACCATTCCTAGCTCACCACCTTACCTCTCACCCTTGGCATATCAAGTCCAAATTATGCCCACCCGGTCTTCCCATGTCACACTTCAAACCTCCTACTTTGTGGAAGGCTTAGGGGACCTAGTGGACTGTTTACAATGGCAAGTCTACCTGACCAATATGTTAGCCATAGGACCATTGGAGTCTAGCCCCATCTACTCTAGTGGACCCTTCCTAGCTTATCCCGCCACCGGTTCCATCACCTCCATCTACACTAGTGGCCATTATACGAGTGAAATCCTCCTCTTTCTCCCCAAGGATGAGAAACCAATCTTGGCCCACTTCCCACCCATCAAGATTCCAATTGCTTTAATTGGCCAACCCACTAGAGACCTTGTCCCAATTATCTTGGAGGAGGATGACTCACCGTTTGAGTACCTTGAAGACATAGAGTGCCACCCTCTAGGAAGACCTTTCCACTACCCCTTTGATCCTTCCTATGGGAGCCTAGACCCCTATGTGACCCAACCACCTTATCCACCACCCACCTTTCCCTAATCCAACCCACCATGTTTGACCTAATCCACCCCATCCTAGACCCGGGTTACACCTTGAGAGCCATGACCTTGGGCCACATATCCCCAGGTAATAAGGTTGTGCCCCACCCCATGATGACCACCTTCTTAGATCCATTCGATCCTTTCCAATGGGAGTTCAAAGGTTGTCCCACACGTATACACATGGAAGTCACCTTTGGGAAAAGCATGCATGTGTCTAGGCTTACCATACCCCTTGGCATGAACACTATGTTGGGTCCATTCATTCATATCACCCACATGTCAAGTAGAAAATATGAGTGGTCCATATTCGGATGTCATGGTCCACCTCATTCATCATGGGTCTTAAGCATGTCAAAGGCATCTACGGATGTCCGGGTCCCCCAATATTTATCACCAATTTGCATGATAGGGCCACCTACGGGTGCCCCGGCCCACCTAGGCTAACCAAAGTCTACACTGCATCATTACACGATAGGTCCATCTATGGTTGTCCAGGTCCACCCATCACCCCTAGAATGTCAACATTCACAAAATTGCATGAAAACCTTCGCAAGCACATTAGCAAGGAAAATGAGATCTATAAAAGGCAGGCTGACTCCCTTCGGCGTCACCAAGAATCCCATGTGGGTGACTTTGTGATGGTGAGGAAGGAGAGGCTCTCCCCGGGAGCCATCTCCAAATTGAGGCCACGTGGGGCTGGTCCCTTCCAGGTCCTGAGGCGCATTGGTGCAAATGCCTATGAGTTAGATCTCCCCGAGGAATATGGGGTAAGTCCCACATTCAGTGTCGCCGACCTAGTGCCATACAAGGGACCCACGGTGGTACCTAGTGAGGATATTATGCCTATTCCATCCGTTGAGAGAGCACCCACCCGTGAGGAGAGTCCACCAGCCAAGAGAGCCCAGCGTGAGCGCATTGAACGAATATTAGATGAACAGGTCACTACAACCAGGAGCAAGGTATACGAGCGCTATCTCGGCAGGTGAATGGATCGGTCTCGTTCGGAAGACTTGAGGGTAGTACAACTTCTACACCCTCCAAGGAGGGAAGGACACTTACTCGACGGAGTCGAGTTCTCCGCACCCCGGGAGTATGATGGGGACATCACCTCCCATGCCCACGTTCACAGCTCGTCTCCTCGCCCCGGTTGCATCCGGCATGGTCTAGTCATTTAATTTTGAGTCCTATGTAATTTTTATTTGAGTCATTTGATGTATTTTCCCTTTTATTTGAGTCATGTTCCTAGGTCTTATGTTCATTTCCCTAAGTTTGAGTGTCATTAGGTTGTCTAGTTAGCTATTGGGCCCAATTCATTGGGCTTGGCCCAAGGGCTCTCCCCTACCCCCTCGGTTATTTGTCATTGAGTCAATTGTTAGGGACTTTTGTAGAAATGTGGGTTTCCTATATATAGGACCCCATTCCCCCCCATTTCAACTTAATGAATCAATGAATGAAAAAACTTACCATTTTGAGAGTTTACACTTCTTATCTAGTGGAGAGATTCCATTTTTTGGGTAAGAAACCCTAGGGGAGAGATTCCACACCCTTCCCTCTCTTAATCTCTCTTTTTCACTCCACTTTCTCTCTCCTCAACACCCAAATTCGAATTTTCTTCTCTCTCCTCCCTTCCCAACCACCTCCACTCCCCACCTACCCCATTTAAGCTTCTTCCCATTCCCCACAACCCTCATCAATACTCAACCCCTTCCCAAGACCCCCACCACCAATCCTCTCCTCACCATCCAACCCCCAATACCCCTCCCAGTTTCCCAAGCACCCTTCCCACTACCTCAAGCACCCCTTCCCTTCCCCAACACAGCCCCCCCATTCCCAAGACAAAAAATTAACCCCACCCTGAAATCTATTTTCGAATATCCTTTCCCTCTCTCCATTCCAACCAAATTCGCAGCCCCCACTACCACCATCTATTGGACCCTCTTCCAGACCTTATTCTCCACCTCCCACACCTTAGAACACCCCCTCCAAGACCCCCTTACAACCAGGGGTCACTCCCACACTCATCTACCCCCTTCCCCTTCTTCTTTCTTGGTCATTGGAAGCTACTTCAAAGTTACAGTTTGCTGTCCAGAGGTTGCAGATGAACCAGCAACTTGCAGCGGCCACCACAACTTCCTCTGGATGATTTTGAAGACCCAAGAGCCATTTTCGGAAGCGTCTACCAGTCTCCTTCGCAACAGAAGTGGTTTCATCTTCTTCCGATCTCCGAGCCATCCAGGCGATCCATTCTCCCACAACTGCGCAGTTTTGCCTCGACTGAGGACCTGAGCCAGATTAGAAGCTCTGCCACGACGAACCCCGAAGGAATCAGTCCACGAGTTCTTCTTCAAAGTTCTTCATCGCCCAGTCTACTTCCAGAATCAAGAAACAAAACTTCATTCGGCATTCGTGATCCAGAGTTCTCATTTTTCTCCCTCAGCTACGCAGATCTGCTACTCATAGTCTACACCGACCAGTCGCCATTTTTCTGCATCCCCTAGTCTTCTCCAATATCGATTACCTTCCTTGTCAGTTTTTCTGCGAAGAGGACGCGTCCACGATTCCAACGACTCTGACGGCGCTTGATTCCGAGTTCGGGAGCTGTCGGGGCATCCTCTGCAACCTGCTGTTGGAAACCAGGAGCTAGCTCTACGGAGATCCTGATCCGGAGAGAAAGCTTCACCACGACAAACCCTGGAGGAATCAGGCCACGAAATCTTCTGAAAAGTTCTTCCTCTCCCTGTCTAATTTCAGAACCAAGAAGCGAAACTCCGTTCGGCATCTTGCAGCAGAAGTTACCAATTTTCTTCCTCAGGCGTTCGACTCTACTTCCCACTATCTGCATCGACCACTCTTCCCTTTTCTGAGTCCTCTGATCTTCACCGGCATTTTTTGGCATCCCCGTTTATTCTGCTGTAAAGAGGACTCACCCACGGTTCCAACGGTTCCAACGGCGACTGATTCGGAGTTCGGGAACGGTCAAGGCAGCCGCGTCTTCCTGCTGTTGATAGTCTGTTGCAGATAGTTCGAGATTCAGCAACCCTGTTCGTACTCCCACCCAGGCTGCCAGCGACCCCTGAAGAAATTGGAAAAATTCAGAGGCACTCCTGTTCCAGATACGAAGAGATCCCCACTGGTCTCACCCTCAGCGAAATTCCAGAGAGAGTTCTGCGGCCTCCACACCCTCTATCTGTCAACTATTACAGAGAGAAGGCTGATTCGGTGTCATCACTTCTTCATCACTTTTAGCACTAGTTTCCCCTCCCCGCTTGGCCGGCTGAAGGCCCCTCCCTGTGTGGAGGTAGTGTTTGGATGTAACTATCATCTTCCCTTCCCCACGATCCTCCCCTTGCATGGGGTGTAGTGTTGTAATAGCTTAAACAGGTCAAGCTACCCCGGCGCGGCGTGTGAGGAACCCACGCTTCCCCGCTCGCCCTCGTCTCCGAGCGGGACCGGTTTCTTCAAACCGGTCGAGTGAGTGCTCCAAAACTTTGCTCTAATTCATTCTTGTTCTTTCAATATTAGTTCATAAACTCCGTTGGCCATGACGAGAGCCCGATCCTTAAGCTCATTTGCTATAAGTGATCATCGTGGGAAGAGAGTGGAACCCGTGCCCTGTGGCACTTCGTCGGACCCTTGATTTGGGCAGCCGTACCCTTGGGGAATCAAACCTTGGCCTTGCTGGCCCTCTACCAGCAAGGGCCTAGCCCACACAACCTCCCCTTGGCATTGCCAAGTTACCCCGGGTCTTAGTGAGCATCGGGTGAGCGGTTGCTATTATCGGTCCATTTTTGAATGCTTAATTGTGCTTGCTTGTTGAGTCCTAGTTTGTGTCACATCAAACTTTGTTTGGGCTATCAAACTTGAGAGGACCTACCTTTTGATGTGCAGAACGTGGTACCGGAAGAAGAATAAGAAGAAGTGGAAGAAGCCTTCTTCACAACAGGAGGAAGATGGACGCAACAGGAAAGAAGACGCAGTAGGATGAAGACAACAACCGGATGAAGAAACTCAGCAGGAGGAAGAACTCCACCCTTCGAACGTAGTAATTTGCTTTGGCACGTTCGAGGGGCATGCTTATTTATAGGATTATGGGGGTTTCCATTGGGTTAGAAAGCTACAAATGGAAGGTTTATTGACCTTCCATATTATCAGCCGCTTGCCATGGTTTGTATGGAAAACCTAAAGCTAACATCATGCACGTCGAACATGCATATGGGTTGGGCTATTGGTTTAATAATAAAAAGCCACTTGTATGCGTTTAGATGAGGCTTGACCATTAAAGGGAGTTGCTCTCGTAGGAAAGGCCCATATAAATATATATATTTATAAAGGTTTGGTTATCTGAAGGTGGTTAGCCTTTTAATGTCTCTATATATATGGGCTTTGGGCTGGTAGGTTATATATATATATATATATACTTGCATTAATGGTAGAAGACAATAAATGTGTTAAGGCCCATTAATATCATGCATTTCTCTTGGCTTGTGTTATATATGCGTTAAAGCTCATTAAGTACCTATATATATATAGCTTAATTATTTTTATTTATCCTTTTCACACACGTTTAATTCATTTAGAATATATTTATTCCTTATTATTTATCCGGGGTCTTACACCCTCCCCCACTTAAAAGAATTTGGTCCCCAAATTCAATTGCGTGAATGGAGACATGGAGGGTATAGAGTACTTACAGTCTAGAATAATTCCGGATATCTCCTTCGCATAGATTCTTCAATTTCCCATGTAGCTTCTTGTTCCAAGCATTTGTTCCACTGCACTTTTACCATGGGAATGGTCTTGTTTCTTAACACTCGGACCTCACGATCAAGAATCTTCATTGGCTTTTGTTCATAGGTGAGGTCCTTCTGCATCACTAAGTCATTATGATCAATAACGTGGAAAGGGTCGTGCACATATTTCTTCAGCATAGAAATGTGGAACACGTTGTGCACTTCCGATAGTTGTGGAGGCAAAGCGATGCGATAAGCTACTTCGCCAACCCTTTCCAGCACCTCGAATGGACCAATGAACCTTGGTGTAAGCTTGCCTTTAACTCCGAACCTTCTTATTCCTCGACCGGGTGAGACCTTGAGGTAAACATGGTCTCCAACTTGGAACTCTAATTCCCTTCTTCTATTATCAACATAAGACTTCTGCCTAGATTGTGCTACTTTGAGTCTCTCTCGCATAAGTTCAACCTTTTCTGTTGTGTTTCTTACCATATCTGGGCCTAGTAGTTGCTTCTCGCCAACTTCATCCCAGCATATAGGAGATCGGCAACTTCTACCGTACAATGCTTCAAATGGAGCCATCTGTATACTGGCTTGATAGATGTTGTTGTATGCAAACTCGGCTAGGGGCAAATGATCATGCCAGCCTCCGCCAAAGTCAATAATGCAAGCCCGTAACATGTCTTCAACTATTTGGTTTGTTCTCTCGGTCTGACCATCGGTCTGGGGATGGAAAGCAGTACTGAAGTTGAGCTTCATGCCCAAAGAGTGCTGTAGACTCTTCCAGAAATGAGAAGTGAAGCGAGGGTCTCGGTCAGACACGATCGATGTTGGGACTCCATGCAATCTTACGATCTCCTTAATATACAATGCGGCCAAAACATCAACCGACCATCCACTTTTAATTGGCAAGAAATGTGCTGACTTGGTCAGTCAGTCGATGATCACCCAAATACCATCATGTCCGCCCCTAGATTTAGGTAATCCCATGATGAAATCCATACCAATTCCTTCCCATTTCCATTTGGGAATATCAAGGGGGTGTAACTTTCCGGCGGGTCTTTGGTGTTCCGCTTTTACTTGTTGGCACGTGAGACAGTGAGACACAAAGTCCGCTACCTCCCTCTTCATGTTCGGCCACCAGAAAGTTCTTTTTAAATCTTTGTACATCTTAGTTGCTCCAGAATGAATGGTATACCTATGGCGGTGAGCTTCTTCTAGAATTTTCCTTTTCAACTCAGGACAGTCCGGGACACATGTCCTTTCCTAAAACATTAGTCTTCCATCAACTACCAGCTTGAACCCAGTTCTTTGATCTAGTTTCTCCCTGATTTCAATCATTCCAGGATCTTCATCTTGTAACTTCTTGATTTCGGATAGCAAGTCCGGATGCACACTCATGTGAGAGAGAGTAATACACCTGTCTTTCTGGTCCGTTCTTATATTTAATCGGGAGAATTCCTCTAATAGTTTACATTCCCGTATCATACAGCTGGCTATAAGGGCTCTCGGCTTTCGACTCAAGGCATCAGCTACCGAATTCCCTTTACCGGGGTGATACTGAATAGTGAAATCGAAGTCTTTTAAACATTCCAGCCATCGGTGTTGCCTCATATTAAGCTCCTTCTGAGAGAATAGATATTTGAGGCTCTTATGATCGGAGAACACAGTGAATTGCTCTCCGTAGAGATAGTGTCTCTAGATCTTTAGTGCAAATACTACCGCGGCCAACTCCAAGTCATGTACCGGGTAGTTTTCTTCATGCTTCTTCAACTGCCTAGAAGAGTATGCAATAACTCTTCCCTGTTGCATTAATACACAACCGAGGCCAATATCGGAAGCATCGGTATATACCTCGTACTTCTCTCCTTCAATAGGAAGGGCCAAGACCGGAGCAGTGGTCAAATGGTCCTTCAATGTTTGGAAGCTTCGTTCACATTCCTTATTCCACTCATATGGCACTTCCTTGTGGGTCAGCCTGGTGAGTGGTACGGCAATCTTCGAGAAGTTTTTAATAAAACGCCGGTAATAACCAGCAAGAACAAGGAAACTCCTAATTTCTGTTGCATTTGTCGGTTGTTCCCAGTTCTTTACCGCTTCGACCTTTGCGGGGTCCACTGAGATTCCATCCTTTGAAATTACGTGTCCAAAGAAGGACACTTCTTCCAGCCAAAACTGGCATTTGCTAAATTTGGCATATAATTGATTGTCCCTCAATATTTGCAGTGTTATCCTCAAATATTCTTCGTGCTCCTTCTCCGACTTTGAATATATCAAAATATCATCAATGAATACCACTATAAATTTGTCCAGGTGTGGTCTAAAGATACTATTCATCAGCTGCATAAAAGCTGCAGGGGCATTGGTTAGTCCAAATGGCATAACTGTAAATTCATAATGCCCATACCTGCTTCGGAATGCAGTCTTGTCGATATCCTCTGGGTTGATCCTCAGCTGGTGATAGCCAGGCCTAAGATCAATCTTCGAGAAATACCTTGCTCCTGAAATTTGATCGAAAAGTTCATCAATCCTCGGCAGCGGATACTTATTCTTGATTGTGAGATGGTTCAACTGTCGATAATCAATGCACAGCCTCATCGAACCGTCCTTCTTCTTGACAAATAACACCGGTGCTCTCCACGGGGAGGTGCTAGGTCGGATAAATCCTTTCTTTAATAACTCCATAAGTTGTTCCTTCAGCTCCTTGAGTTCAGCAGGTGACATCCTATATGGTGCTTTGGAAATTGGTCCCACACCGGGCACAAGGTCTATAGAGAAAGATACTTCCCGCTCCGAAGATAAGCTAGTCAAATCTTCTGGAAAGACGTCGGGAAAGTCCCGAACCACTGGAATGTCTTCTAGTCTAGCCTCCTTAGCGTCTGTGGCAGTCACAAAAGCTAGGAATGCGACGCATCCCTTGTTGATAAGTTTGCTGGCTCGAAGAGCCGAGATAACTGGTGATTTATTCCGAGGACTAACATAAATCAGCTCCAGATAATCCACGAAGGTAATCTTGCCATTCCGGCAGTCTACAGTAGCCCGATGGTTTGATAGCCAATCGGCTCCTAGAATTACATCGTACTCCTTCAAGTCTAAGGATATTAAATCTGCAGGTAAGTTGTGTCCTTTAACTATAATCTTGCAATTTGTATATTGATGGGTAAGCTCGGACTCATTTCTGAGAGGAGTAGAAATAATCATTTTCAACCACTCAGATTCTGTAGAGAAAGTAGCGGCAAATTTCTTGGAAACAAATGAATGTGTGGCGCCAGTATCAAATAGTACTTCAGCAGTTTTAGAGCAGACAGATAAAATACCTTCCACCAACCCACCCTCGGTTGGTTTCGTCTCTTGGAGAGCTTGTAAACGTCCTTGCTTCTTTGCCGGACGCTTCTCTTCCTTTGTCTCCGGCTCACTTTGCTCGTTCATCATTGGACAGTCAGGAATACGGTGTCCCTGACTCCCACAACGAAGGCATGCTCCAAGCCTTCTCCAGCATTCCGCAGCCTGATGACCCGGCTTGTCACAATATTTACAATTCTCCTTCGGTGGTGCCGTGATGGAGAAAGGTTTGTTATTGCCCTTCTTGAATTTCTTCTCCTTGGAGGGTTCGCCTCCATTATTGGTCCGCTTCTTGAAAGAAGGTTTAAAAATGTTGGGGCTCGTGACATTCTCCCTTTTATCCTTACCATGGATTTTGTCAGACAACTCTGTGGCGTCTTCTAGCAGCTGGGAACGACACACCATCTCCGAGTACACTTGAATATCCAAGGGAGCGAGCTGAGTGATATATTGGGGTCGTAACCCATTCAAGAACCTTCTTGCCTTCATCTTTTCCATGCATACTAAGTGTGGTGCATATCTAGATAACCTGGAGAACTGGGCTTCGTAGTCGGCCACCGACAGGGATCGTTGCTTCAAGGCAGCAAATTCCGCGGCCTTTTTCTCACAGTCGGAGAAATACTTGCTATTGAAGTGCTCAACAAATTCGGCCCATGTAACATGATCTTCAAGCAAGGTGGCCACGACGGACTCCCACCAAGCACGGGCATCCCGTTCCAGTTGGAACGTGGCCAGAAGCACCTTTTCACCATCCGCGCATTGCATGACGCGGAAGATTCGCTCGATCTCCTTCATCCAATTCTCCGCATCCTTGGGGTTTGATGAACCTGCGAACCTCGGAGGGTTGAGATTTCTAAAACTCTGATGGAGGTCGCCAGCTCCATGATGTGCCCCTCCTTGAGCCACCTGTTGTAAGGCCTAGGTCAGGCCCTGAACAGTTTGTTGCATCTCACGCCATTGTGCGCGTTCAGCAGCCATAATTCCTACAAGGAGTTAACCTTAATTAATTTCATGTTGAAATTTGTAGTCGGATGCCCAACAAGGACTTATACCCACGGCACTACCCATCCTCACAATTTAGGGATAGACCTAACCTTGAACTTGGGTTTCCTAGGAATTTGAAATCCTATGCTCTGATACCATAAAAATTGTCACGCCCCGAGCGCGGAAGGAACCCGGGAAAAACGTGACGAGTTTATATCAATCATGTCAATCAGAACAAGTAGAATTTTGACATCATAACAGAGTGCGTAATAAGACAAGAATTTTAAAATATAACCAAGTACTGATACCATGGATAACAACTAAACCATTAAACAAAGTCACATAACTCCAAGACTTAACATTTCTAATCAGGCCCATAAGTCTTAAATGTTACATCTCTTGAAATAACATAAGATCTAACAACAAGACTCCAAGGAATAAACTCAGGACGACTCGACATGATAAGGTGTAGTAGCACGACGCTTGCAGATTCTACGCTCGCCACTCTTGCTCCTGCCCATCCGAGTCCGAGTCAAGGTCTGTATTACCTGAAAAGTTTGGGGAAAAGAACTTGGTGAGCGAACGCTCAGTCTGAATTATATCTCAAGAACTAGCAATTGGTTTAAGTAATTACCTCTTCCAAATGAAAATGCAAGTCTAGCAGGTCAATCATGTAAAATAGAACGCTATGGAATTGAACATGATAACGAGAGGAAATAACATGTACTGTTGATCTAAGATAGGGAATTTCAAGTATTCAAGATTTCAAGTATTTGAACAAGTACCAAGTATATCAATAAAGTTTTTCATGTCATGAGGTAATGGCTATTAACAAGCAAGTACTTTGCCCATTCCGGGCCACGCAAGTCATGTCAAGTCAATCAAGTCAAGCATGCGAGAGAGAGATAGAGGTAGAAGAGTGTCGTAGATTCAAGCAAGTACTTCGGTGCAATGCCACACCGTGATCAATATAACTCCCATGGACACAAGTACTTTCGGGTGCTCCTCCAAGGATCAGATCGGGCCCTATATGCGCGGACATTGTTACATGTAATATCTAGACAACCACTTTAGTGATAGCCATGGAATTCCAAGAACAAACTCGTGTAGGATATCAAGGTAGATTCGTGGATAGGTTCCACAGAATTCAAGGAAGAATATTAGATGGACAATGTCAAAACCAACGAGAACCATAACATGTCGATAACCTGGGTAGAATCGGTACCTTAACTAGGTAGCCGTGATAACTTGAGTGGATGACTAAACCCGTCACCAATCAAGGAACATGAATCAAGCTGAAAGATTGACCCCAACTATAAGGGACCCAATCCAAGACATCGCCTAGTGGAATATCACCATTCCACCGGCTAGGAGTAATCTCTCATGGACCAAGATGGCACCATGAGAGGGCCGGGTTACCACATGACATGGCAAGTAAAGGTACAAGGTGTTTAAGGTACAACTAGCTCAGTCGGCCTTGAGGGAATCCAAGGTTACGAGGAGACTTACGGAGGTCCCACTGACTAACTTGCCAGTCCAAAGGAACGGAATGTCCAATGGAGGGCTTGTACGTCACCGAGAGTTGAAGGATAACCGATAAAACATCGAAAGACGTGGGACTATACTCACGGATTGGAATATAGTGCCATATATACATATAAATCCATGGTTACAGGAAAAATCATGAGAAATCGGAAGACAGGAAATTGGCGCCTTAGCCAAAGACTTCAATTCATTAAGTAGCGCCCTAGTCAGGGGCGCTATTTCACCAATTGAAGACTCTGTACTGAGTCGTTAATTTCAATCTAGATATATGCATTAATATATATTCAAAATTTCAGGATTTTTTTTTAAATGGCGACTTGGTCGCTGTCACCTTCTATGCATATAGCGCCCTATACAGGGTCGCCATTTTTCAAAGAAACGACAGGGTGCAAGTCATCATTTTCCTTTTTATCAAAATTGAATTATGAACAGTAGCATTTTTTCCGATATAAAAATTTTACGACAACAAGTATATGGACAGGTCAAGAAAAATAGTAGGATTCCAAAACTATGATCATGCATTAAATCAGATAATTGGTTACATAGATATTAAATTTTTAACATGTGTAATTATTAAATCATAAGGGAATTGACGACCGCGCATGGGGCCGTTAAAAAGAAATAGTGCCCTAGGAAGGGTCGCTATTTACTGTAAAATTTCAGAATTCATCAAAACACAGCGATAAACTATATGCATGGTATATATGGTTTTAATCTATCATATTGGCTTCGTTACTTGAGAAAAACCTACAATCATGAATTAACTTTGTTTGGGCTACGAAACTTGAGAGGACCTACCTTTTGATGTGCAGAACGTGGTACCGGAAGAAGAATAGGAAGAAGTGGAAGAAGCCTTCTTCACAACAGGAGGAAGATGGACGCAGCAGGAAAGAAGACGCAGTAGGATGAAGACAACAGTCGGATGAAGAAACTCAGCAGGAGGAAGAACTCCACCCTTCGAACGCAGCAATTTGCTTTGGCACGTTCAAGGGGCATGCTTATTTATAGGATTATGGGGGTTTCCATTGGGTTAGAAAGCTACAAACGGAAGGTTTATTGACCTTCCATATTATCAGCCGCTTGCCATGGTTTGTATGGAAAACCTAAAGCTAACATCATGCACGTCGAACATGCATATGGGTTGGGCTATTGGTTTAATAATAAAAAGCCACTTGTATGTGTTTATATGAGGCTTGACCATTAAAGGGAGTTGCTCTCGTAGGAAAGGCCCATATAAATATATATATATATTTATAAAGGTTCGGTTATCTGAAGGTGGTTAGCCTTTTAATGTCTCTATATATATGGGCTTTGGGCAGGTAGGTTTTATATATATATATATTTTTGCATTAATGGTAGAAGACAATAAATGTGTTAAGGCCCATTAATATCATGCATTTCTCTTGGCTTGTGTTATATATGCGTTAAAGCTCATTAAGTACCTATATATATATGTAGCTTAATTATTTTTATTTATCCTTTTCACACACGTTTAATTCATTTAGAATATATTTATTCCTTATTATTTATCCGGGGTCTTACAAGAGCAATCTCGTACCCATCTCCTATTTCTTTCTATCTCCGCACAAAGCTCTACCATCTTACTAACTTAAGCATCAGAGAGTTTTCCCCAGGGTCTTTACCTTGGGCTCCCCTGATCTATTTTCCCACGTTGCAGATTCCTCATCTTTCGTGGCAGCAATCGGGCATCGTACGGCTCAGGCTCCAGCACGAGATTATGCCTCTTCAGTAGATATGTTACTTACAGGGCCGGGCTGGTTTGGACCCTTCCCCCTTAGCTCGTTGGGCTTCCCTCCCTCCAAATTCTCTCCCTCGTCGGCAACCACTTCTCCGGTGGATTCCCCACCAAATGCTCCACCATCTCCACCCTCCACAAGCTCAACCTCAGTTGGAATGCACTGTCGGGCGGAGTACTCAGGTTCCTCGGGGACCTGCCGTCCCTACTACTAATGGATCTCTCGGGCAACTTTGTCAGGTAGCAAAGAGAGAAGAGAGGGTTCCGAAGAGGAAAAAAGAGAGAGATACCCAGATCCCTATCACCGTTGTCAAGATCGCCACCGCAGACAGCTACTGCCAGAAACGACGCTGGCTCGACGGAGGGGAGAAACCCTAGAGGGCAATCGGAAGAGAAATAAGGAGAGAGAAGGGTTCCTTCTTAGTTATGAGACGAGAGGGGATGGGGGGAAAGTGGTCACCCGAAATGGGGCTCTTCTTTTGTGGCACCCCGAATCCGATCGGAAGTGAACATCTTGGATCAACTATCTTTCCCCCGAAATCCGATCCGAATGAATTATTTTGGGTTATGTTGTGCTTTAAATCCCAAAAAAAATTCGGATTGGGATTGAGTCAGTGGATTCGCGAGATCCATTGACACCCCTAATGCTAGGAGACTTGGGTTGAGTTTGCAAAGTTTGCATGAAGTACTGCTCGTAGAAGTGCCTTGAAATAAAAGTACCTTCAAACTGGAAGCCCTTCATTTTTTAGAAGTGAAAGTAATTTTGGTGCATAAAATATACACCGGCGAGTTGCACTGCACAAGACCTTTGACAAAAATACCTTTATCATATTTATTTGAAACATTACACCACTAATCATCTATATCTGTCAATAAACATAAAGACAAGCAAAGTCATCAATAAGAAGAATATGCATTCTAGTAATATTATAACTGAGGAGGGTAGATCTAGCTCGGCCCATAACCGGCTCATCACCAACAAGCCCAGGTCGACTTATGAATGGCAAACGCGCCCCCAAAGGCGCCCGACAGTCGCGGCCCATAAGGGAGCGGCCCGATTCGACTTGGCATCAGATTCAACAATGCGTGAAAGGCTACGACCCTAGCGTAACGATCGCCGGAAGACCCTTCGACAATCGACCGTTACCCCCCCACGACGTCGGCCCTGACACTATAACGGGCGAGCACGCCCAACGAGTGTCGTAAGACTCACCCAGGGACCAGCTGACGCCGGGACAATCGCCCCTCAACTGGAAACTACCACCACGATCGCGGGAGACGTTACTCCACTACTTACGCCCTTCTCTGTTAAGGGATAGGCCACCCACACCAGGACAACCCCCTATAAGAGGGACCTCAACAGAGAAGAGAGACATGGTCGATCATTCTGCCAAATCGCTACACAAGAGAATAGAGCTACTAGCCTTGTTACAGAAAGGGAGAAGTTACGACAGTCCACGCCTAGAGAGAGAATTCCTCTTGCACGACCTTATAGGGAGAATGTTGGGCATGTGTGTAACATGCTTAATTCTATAGTTTTGATGATGTCTGACTATGACTCATTGATAAGTCTGACCTGCATTTGATAAACACACATTCATACATTTCAGGTCATGACAACATAAGCAAGAAGATACACCTATGTGCCATCATTGATAAGTGTAAGAAATCAAGGCATTGGCAACACAGAATTTAAGGCAACAGGTTTCACAGAAGTCCATGCAGTCAAGTCAGTGCAGCTGCTGAAGTTGGAGAACATGCTGAAGAAAGAAGGTGTTACAAGAGAAGTGTCGACACCTGCTACAGAAGTGTCGACAACACAGCCATTCCTCAGCAAAGGAAAGTCGATGCTACATTGCTGTCAAGGTCGAAGCACACAAATGGTCAACGCAGGTCAACGCAGTAAAGTTCGTGCATGTTCATGACTTGGTCATCAGCAAGGTCGGTGCACATCAGTCAAAGTCGGTGCACATTTGAAAACAAGGTCTGTGCACGTTGCTGAAGGTCGGTGCACGTTTGGTTTCAATGCTTCAAGGTCGGTGCACATAGCCGAAGTCTGAGCATATGTGACTTCAAGGTCGGTGCATGTTTTGGTGTCAACACTATAAGGTCCATGCACATTCACTATTTGAAATCAAGGTCGGTGCATATTCTCCTTCAACACTAGAAGATCTGTGCATGTTTACCTTCTGGCAAGATAAGGTCTGAGCACATATGAAATCAAGGTCTGTGCAATGTCCGCTTCCAACCTTAAAAGGCCTGAGCACATTCGCAAGAAGGTCGATGCACATCTGCCAAGAAGTGTCGACACTTCACTTATAGAGTCTCGACACCTTGATGGTTCCAAATATTGAAAATCAGATCCTTAAAGAAGTGTCGACAGCTTGTTCCAGCGTGCCGACACATTGGCCCTTCCAGTAAGCATTGAAGACCGGATCCTTAAAGAAGTGTCGACACCTCAGATATCACAGGTCGACACCTTGAGCTTCCAGAGACAATCATACAAGAAACCTTCATAAGAAGTGTCGACACGTCGTTCACAGGAGGTCGACACTATGGCATTCCAGAGAGCGTTATATTGGTTGCTTTACCAAGAAGTGTCGACACTTTCTTTACAGGAGGTCGACACCTCTGTTCTTCCAGAAGCTTTCAAGCTTGTTGTCTGTCAAGTCAATGGAAGATCCAAAGAGAGAAAATAGGTACCGCCAATGTCTAAATTCATGGATTTCAAGGTCTGGATGGGGTACCCAGGTTTGACTTTCATCCCTATCGACATGTCACTTTCTTGGAGCAACTTGAGTTAGAAATCTAGCTAGAGAAAGGACACCTCACAGTCTACCACTGGGAAAAGTCAATATAGTCTGCCACCCCATGTGATTTCTGTCCTACCTATCTTCAACCAGACAGAAAGTAGGCTTCAGCCCATAAGAACTCAACACCTCAAGAGGGCATTTAATGTGAAGACCTGAAATTGACTAAAGTGAGATTTAGTCTATTCCTTCTCATCAGTCAGACACCGTCCTATCCTCGGACAAGAAGCAATGTCAGCTCAAGCCAAATCCTGCAGAGTATCTTCCTCAAAGACTAGAAATGATTTTAGAGGGAAATTTTGGAGGGAAAGTGTTTCACCACATTTCCTTGTGCCACGCCCTAGAGGAAGCGGTTGCTGCCCAGAGAGTGCCACACCCTAAAGCATCTGCAAAGAACATCCTTGAAAGGCATGAGAGAGCAGCCCAGCACTGATTCTCAGTTCAGTGTTGTGAAAGAAGAAGAAAGAGAGGGCATCCTTAAGAGAGAAGAGAACACCCCTGCAGTCTACCTGAGCCTGAAGAATCAGATCTTCAGATCTAGAATATGTAGCGGCAGTCCCCAACTGGAAAATCATCATCTAAAGCTCCAGCTGGCATTTTTCTTCTTGTTCTTGTGATTCACCTACTACACTTGCAGTGTCTTCCGCTTGTGTTTTTCGTTCCACTCATTTCAACCTCATACTTTGTTCCATCCCTACTGCTTGTGTGTAGGAAGACAGATGGAGGTTTTTTTCATTCTGTGATTTTGGGGCGTGTCCCTGTCAAGCTGTGAGTCAGCAGGAAAGCCTCACCGGATTTGGTGAGGGGTGGACGTAGGTTGTGGGTTTACAACCGAACAACCTTAAAATCCTTGTGTTGTGAGTTGATCATCTTGTGGGTTTGCTCCCTATCCTCTACCCCCATTCACAGGTGTGTGTGTTTGATGTATCAATGGAATCCTAATTACTTTCTATAGCACACATCGTCATATTGCTCACACACATATACACAAGGTTCAATGAGTAGCCAATCTCAATTCATGAGATTCTGGTTCATCTCTAAAGTTCACACATATAGCTAGTTATCACACTTAGTTGATATGTGTTGAGATCCCTGCTATCTAGTGCAATTTATTCTCTTACCTTTTAACCTCGCTGTAGCAGCATCAACCTTGCTGCTGAGCAGCGTTGATCTTAGATGTCTACCCAGGTGTGCTTCGTTGGGTTTAAGCTTCTACCTATGCAGTCCTTTGACCTGCTTTGCTGTCTTCACTTAAGCCACTCCGACTTAATTCGCTGTGTTTTGTGTCTAAGTGTTGTATTGTCTTCATAGGAGTGGTTCATGCTTTTGGAAGTCAAGATGTAAATAGGCCATAGTTCGTGAGAGGATCTATTCAACCCCCCCCCCCCTTCTAGATCCCATTGCACCGCTCGGGACCCAACAAGTGGTATCAGAGTGAGGCTCTGCTATTCCCAGATCCTACGATCTGTAGGGAAAGATCCCAGTGCATTTTTTAGAAAATGGCTTCATCTGCTATACATGCTTCGATGGCTTCTCCGCCTATGTATGATGGTTCAGATTTTTCAATATGGCTAGGGAGAATGTTCATCTATGTCAAATCTATAGATCCACAATTGTGGAACCTTATATACATTGGTCCTCATGATCTGCCATCAAACCCAGATGAATGGTCTACTGAACAAGAGACCAAACATATTGATAACCTTGCTGGATTTAACTTGATAAAAGCAGCAGTTGATTTCAGGCTATCTCATCTTGTTTCCACTTGCAGCACAGCCAAACAAATCTTGAACAAGTTGGTGAATAGCCATGAAAAAGGAGAACAAAGGAATATATGCCTCATGGCCGACCAACCAGAACAGTCAAGCCATTCGTCCTCAACTAAGGTAAGCTCTGAATCCGAGGACTTTACTTTTGAAGAACTTATAGAAGCCTATGATGATTTAACCAAGCACTTCAAAAAGCAAAAATCGAAAAACTAAAAACTAAAAAAGGATTTGAAGAAAAATAATCAAGGTGAGAGTTCCTTCTGTAAAAATTGTTTAGCTTTTGAAGAGCTCAATGATACTATTTGTTGACACCCGTTTTATGCCGATAAGTTGAGTCGTTCCTCTTACTCCCATTTGTTGATGCCTCGACTTGTCCCTCACCCGTTGGGGCTATTTTCAGGCACGCTTTGGGCCAATTTTATGAGTAGCCTTCCTCCTTGACTAGGTTTGTTTCAATTCAGGGCTTAATGGGCCTTGGTTTTGGTTGATTGGGCTTTTTCTATGAGTTTCAACACCCATGTACATGTACGGTTCATCCCTGGCCACCCAATCAATGTGCGGTTGACTGTGGACCGTTCATATATTTTGGAATATTATGGGTAATTTTTTGAATTTCCACCGACAAGCTTTTATGCGGTCCTATTCTAGCCGTTCAATTTGATGGATGGACTGATGATGACCGCTCATCTCTCAGAGTCCTGCACTGAATGGTTTTCTCAGATAATTAGCTAATTATCTTACCTATTTTGATTTATCACCGATGAGGCTAGAACAGTTTGTCCTTGGCCGCTTTACTTTCGGACGGTCTACTATCAGCCGTTCATCTATGAGAGTCCAACGGCGATGGTTTCGGTCAGTTCAGTGGATAATTTGGATTATTTTCTATTTATTTTGAATTTCCACCGACGAGGTTGGACGGTCAAGACATGACCGCACATCCAGTTGGGCGGTCTATCGTAAGACCGTTCATCTGTTCGAATGCTGAATTTCAACAGATTTATCCCTTTTATCCGTGGTTTTATCCCAAACTTCTTCCATCATTTTCTCTGCGGATAATAAACCATTTTTAGTGTCGTTTCAACTGGATGAAAGATAATCTATTTATCTACGATTTTCCTTTGATTATCTCGACCTGAAAATGCTTCTAAACCCTAGTTTTGAGCTAGGACTTTAGGTGCTCTATAAATAGACCCTAAGGGCCGGGTTTGAAAGAGGGGGAGATTTTTGGTCGACGACGAAGCCCTGCCGCACTCTTGAGCGACCTAGCACCAAGGAGGGAGGCTTTCTACGTCCATACAAGCCTCCGGTTCAGGGAGTAGTCGAGTCTCGAGTCTTTTATGCTTGGTTGATTTCGTCACTTTTCATTGCATGCGTTGCTTTCTCTCTACGTTCTTCTTCATTCTCATCACCATGCACACATACACTTGCGTTTTTGCCACCCTAGGGGTTTAAAATCCCCCAGGTATCCCCCTTTCCACTTAGTCACGTTCATTCCTTGTTATTTTGACATATACTACACCATTCAGTTCTAATCTAGGTTGTTTCTCTGTGTTTTTACATTGCTTTTGCAGGTCAGCAATCCTTAGCATGACGCCCATCCCCTTTGGCCGGCTAGAGAGGGTGGAGGTTGGACCCCTTTGGACTTCTGGCTCGGTGGTCTTGCGCGGTTCTACACGGTCCGTTCAAGAAGACGTGCGACGCGGGCTGGGCCGTCCATCTTCTTCCTGCGGTCGCTACAGAGCCGTTCTGTCACGCCCCGAACCGATAGCAGCGGGAAGCGATGCTCGGAACGTGGCAGTTAACAGTCATGATAACAAGAGTGAAAATAAACAACCACAATTAAACACATGGAGGCCATAAATACACGTTGAAAGTACGAGCTCTTATAAAAAATATAATTTTGACCCACTCTTACAATATTAGATTTTTAAATTTAGGGAAGAAAGAACAAGGAAAGGAAAAAGAAATAACCAGACTCACGACACTAGCTAGACTCAAGAAGGTAAAAAGACAGACTCCAATCTCTAGGTTCCAGGTTCACTCGATCACACTGATCCGATCCCCATTTGTAACGTACCGTTTACTGCGTTACCTGAAAAGGATTGGAAGTAGGGGTGAGCAAGAAGCTCAGTAGGAATTATACTCTATCGTCAGGCATAGTTTAAATGATTAACCAATTAATGAATATGCATGATTAACGTGATAAAATAAGCATAACTAAATAATCACTAAGATAGAAAGAGTAACGATAATTAAATGGAAGAAATAGTTGCATGTCGAGATATCAAGCAAGATTAACAAGATTTTCTAGTGAATGGCCATTTACAAGTCAATTTCGAGTCATGTCAAGCAAGCAAGCAAGTACTTCATACTTTAAGCATGAATAGCAAGTTTCACGAGAATGTGGAATGTCATAGACCCAACACGCTAGATAGTACCGGTGCCAAATGCCACACCTAGTCATTCACCTCCCCGGGAGATCAAGTACTTTTCGGGTGCTCCTCCCAAGACCAGACTGGGCCCTTCATTTGTTTACCTTGGCATTGATTTTTGTTTGGATCACAGATCCCACGAATCTAGACATCCATAATATTTAATGGCCAAGAGTTCCAAGGTCAAGTTCATGTAGTCAAGGTAAAGAACGTAAAAATAATGATTCTTAAGAGTCCAAATAATAAGCTCCTTAATCGAGAAGAATAGTTGTCCCTAAGGACTATAATTAATGATCAATGGACCTAACAATAGGTCAAATCATGAAATACCATAGCCTACATAGGCTTGGTTAGCTCACACAATTCGAAATTCATGAAATAATCACTTTTCAGAAAACTGTCATATAAACGGTCAGACAAGGGCCGCTCGATATATATACGGTTAATACTGGGCCGCGCATACAGGAACTGGACTGAAACTCAGCCCACGAGGTCAAGGATGAATGGCTGACAGTATGCCGCTCTAAAGTATGAACGGTGCGTTATGGGCCGCGCATGTCCAGAAGACATTAAGACCCATGAATATGATATACGGACCATACTGGGCCGTATTAAAGACATGCGGTCGTTATTGGGCCGCCTATAAGGATATGCGGTCCACTACTGGCCGGATGAAGTGTCCGCAGGTAAGTTCAAAGCTAACACAACTAATAGTGCTAATGACTTACTAGAAGTCTGCCAAAGGTTCAAAACGTTCTACTGGGATAGAGTGGCTGTCCAGCAACCTAACATTCAGTTTTAGTCCTAATTTCCATGTCAAATCATCAAGGATTAAGTTTTACATTAACTTAATTGCCAATAAGGTGAATCGGGATGGTAATGATGAAGAACAAGTTCATGTATGGATAATTAGCATGCATCTAACAGAAATTTACTTGCATAATTAACCACTTATCAGATGGGTTTTTGGTTTACTAATTATCAATTGTGATGCTAAGATGAATCAAATAGAACTAGTACTAAGTCAATTACTGCACAGATAAACGGTTCTGGAAAGACCTTACATCTACTGGGCTAACAGGGGCTGAAGGTGTTGTTTCTGGACTGCAGGGAGTTGGGCGGCCAGGGCTGGACCGCCCAAGGGTTGGGCGGTCATGGGAGAACCGCCCAAGGGGTTGGGCGGTCAGGTGAGAACCGCCCATCCCTGGGTTATGTGGTCACCTGGATGGCCGTCCATCCAGATATGTGGTCGTCTGGGTGGCTGTTCATCCTGCCAGGGGATATGTGGTTATCTGAGAACCGTCCATCCAGTTGTGTGGTCAGATGGAAACCGTTTAACTCAGGCTATTCCAAGGTCAAAGTTTGGGCTTGAGTTGTGCGGTCTATCGTAAGACCGTCCAACTCTGGGTGTATTCCGATCACCCCTTCCACGTCCGATGAACGCCGGAAGGTTGAGGGTTGATGGGGTTGGATCTAAGACACTAATTTCTCATGGAAACGGACTTGGGGCTTTTGGTACCGTTGGAAAGGTTATGAAAAATACTACCTAACAGCAGGGTCAATTTCATAATTACTTTCTGAAATCACGATTTATAATGACAGGCACACTAAAAACCCTAATTTGGACATGCTGTTACTAAATCGCGAAATTCTCACAATATACACAATGAAAATTGGGGATTTTTATATCAAAAGAAAGCTTACTCAACGCTGATTCCAACCATATATGACATGCTATATGGGGATCAAGATTAACAACTCGAAATCATAATTTAACTTAAAAGAATACATCAAAAACCAAGTCTAGACATATTCTTACTCAGATCGAAAATTCTCTAAACATGATCCATAAAATTTAGGGCTTATATAATCAATGGAAAGAGCACGAAAAACTCTACAAGATGCATGGATCAATTTCCTATTTACTCTCTTAAGTCTCTACTTAAATCGAAGAGGAACAAAGTTAACCCTAATTTGACATGCTTCTACTAAACCTCAAAATACTCGCAGGATACTACATGATATTTGGAGCTTTATATATCAAAAGAAAGAGGACTTGATGCTGAACATTTTGATATATTACTTGAGGTTTGAGCCCGAGAGAACCTACCTCAATCAGGGAAGAAAGGAAGAAGAACGGACGCCGACACGTCACCACTAAACACCAGAGATCTCCCTTGATCGATCTCCACTGCGGCCGCCGCTGCTACCAAAGGATTCTAGGGTTGCAGAGCTTTATTTTTATAGCTCATACACCTTCTGGAGCCTTCGGTGCTGGGAGAATTCGTCGAAGCAAGTAGAGTGATTGAAACGGCGCCACAATAGTTGACCTCACCAAAGCTCGACCGACTACAAGTTTTAGGGTTAGGGTTTCAATGAATTGGCAGAGGGGAAATGATCCTTAGATCGTGGCCTTTCATTTGCCACCGATTTGGGCTCATTTGATGGAGTATTAAGCTCTAATTCCGCGGTTTAAGTTAAGGTTAGGTAAGTATGCACTTTGGACTCAAACCAAAGATTAGACCTAGTTACAGATTTTTGTTGGGTCGACCATAGAAGACAAAGTTGTTAAATAAATCATCCTTTACCATTTTACCATTTTTCTATATTTTTATAAGGTAGTCAAAAATTTCACTAGTTCTATTTACTAAGGAATTAAATATTAAATTCTAAAATTCATTCATTTCAATTAAATTTCAGATTTTTAAAACCGGGGTATTACACGTTCAAATCCCAGAAGTCCTTCATCCCGCATCTTTGGCAGCGTCCTTAGGCGGTCTATCGTAAGACCGTACATCCTATAGGCAGTTCTACATAAACCGTTCATCGTCCCAGCGCTACAGTCAGGCGAGTGTCTCCCCCCCTTTCCAAAGCACGGCGTGTTCATCACGTTCAGCGCTTTGGTGGCGATCACGGTTTGTTACACTTCCCTTTTTCCTCTGCCTTTACTTGTTCCTCATGTGGAGGTGGTAGGATAGACGTTCGGGAAGACATTTGGGAAGAAACAGATTCGGGAGAAGAAAATATATCTACACCCTTCTTTTGTGGCGATCACGGTGGGACACCTAGTTCCCATCGTGCTTGTGATTTGCTGACCCCTCTTTCGTTCTGTTAGTCCCCTTTTGGAGTGATTGCAGGTTAATTTGCATTTTCTGCCTTCTGGAACGTGTGTAGTTCTCACAGAGCAGTTCATCCTTTGGGCGGCTGATCATCCACCGTCCTTCCCTGCGAACAGCGCCAGTTCTCCTGCCAGCGTCCTATCATAGACGGCTTCCTATCGACCGTCCACACTTCCGAACGGCCTATCTACGGCCATCCATCTTTCTGGCATAGGTACACTTCTGGTTGGTCTGGTTGCAGGTATGCAGTTTATGGAAATCTGCTCTATGGATTATGCGGCTGCTCACAGACCGCTCTTCCTGGTACGTTTCTCATCTCTGCCGTCCTTCATTTCCAGCATTTTTTGATTTCTGCAGTTATTCTGTCATTACTTTGTCGTTACTCCCTGGATTATGCGGTCCACCCCAGACCGTTTATCTTATTGTGCGGTCTCCCACAGACCATCCTTCTGATGCCACAGTGCACCCGAGGTTGCTTTGATTTCTATATCTATATTGTCTTTGTTCTCCTTGGTGCCATTTATTAATCTTCCCCTGGTTACATGTCGTTGCTGCCTACTTGTTTTAGTCCTCGCATGTTTATTTTGGTCAGTGCTTGTTAGTTTCTAGGCTAGATCTTGCATGCACTCTGGTGCACATAGGATTCATGCATTTCATTCATAGTTAGTCGTATTCCTACCGAGGTAGGGTTTCCTCTCGTCTCCATACTCCTTGGAGCCGACTAGGGGACCTTGTCGAGAACCTCCGTAAGTCCCCGTGAGCCGTGGATTCCCACACGGATGCCGGGCAGGTTGTACCATATCACCTCCCAGTCTAGGGTCTGCATTCGTGCGAGAGAGAGTCCTTTAGAGTCTGCCAGTTCTCCATTCTCACCCGGTTCAGGTACCTTGTGGTCTAGTGAATTCCCATTTTAATTAATCCACTAAGGTCTTAAAAGAGAACTTATAAAAATCTTCACGCATCACTTGGAATCTGTTTGGGTAATTGGCTGATTCTTTTCTCATCTCTCTTCTCCATTGTATGTTGCATAGTGTCGTCATTTGCATCCTTCTGTCAGATTAGGCTTATTTGGTCTAGCTCATCTTCGTGTGTCTCCATTTAGCTGCATTTGTCTTAAGTTCATTTCCCTCCTTGTATTCATTTGAAATTCACTGTATAGAGTCTCCATTCTCCCCATGGAGCACTTCTCCCCAGTACCTTATTCATATACTTCTCCATCTTCTTACCCCTGTGTGGATTCCTCTTCCCATGCGGGACCGTCTCCTTATTCCTCCGTTGGACCCTATTCTTTAAACGGGCCATCTTATCCCGCCCGTGCTACTGCTAGTCCAATCCATCCTCGTTCCCACATACATAATTCTTCCAGGCCCATGCATTCCTCCATTCCTGGAATGGGCTTTCCTTCTTCTCATGCCGGATCCCCTTATCCGGCCCATCAACATTATCCTGGCCTAAATTCATCATCTCTTGCTCAGGATGGTTCATACCCTTCTCAGATTCTTCCTACCGAGGAGATGTTCACTCAGGCCCAACGCCATCTTGATGAATTACAATGCTAAATCAATCCTAAGACGTCCTTGGATATCCCGTTTACCTTTCAAGGCCTTCAACTCCCACCGCGCTCACAAATTCCCGCATATCGCCGCTATGGTGGAGTTGGTGATCCCTATGTCCATTTGAAGGAGTTCTTATATGATTCGGCCCAGTTCCAGCTTGATCAACGCTTTTTTTTTTTTGATGTAAAGCCCTACCTAGAGGTGAGTAAGAGTGTGACTCCAGTTCGGAAATCACATTCCAACTCACACCTAGGGGGGTATTTTATTGATCACTAGATTGGATAAAGAATTACATCAATCGAATGCTAGGCATACCTAGCTTGTCTAATCTAGCAGCACCCTTTGCCAAACTTGGAAGGTCATGCTGAGAGTTAATGAAGGAATTACAATTTGAATAGCAAGCAAATTTGGCTAAAGAATCAGCAACAGTTTCCCTCTCTATAAATATGAGTGATCTTCATTGGTTGTGGAGTGCTGTTCCAGATATCTCTGACATATGGTAAAATTTCCCACGGACATGTAGCCTTCCTGTTAAGCACTTGCACCAGAATAAGGGAGTCACTCTCAATCATAGCCGGCTGATCTGATATAGTATGAAGATACAATATTCCATCCATCATTGCCCTAGCTTCGGCAACAAGACTATTACAATGCTCATAGTAGTGAGAGAAAGCTAGTACAATATTCCCCTGGAAGTCCCGGATGACACCACCACCACCAGAATGACCTGTATTCTTATGAGCTCCGTCAGTATTGAGTTTAAGATGAGGCCAAGGAGGGCATGCCCATTTGACTGTTTTCACCAATGGGGTGGTCCGACCGGTTACTTTAATGCCAAGAGCGGTTAAAATATTGTGGCTGCTTGCTGAACCTTCCCAGAGATGAGAATTATTGATAATCTGCTTCACTTGGAAAAGAACTTTGTGGAAAAGCCTTTGATCAACGCTTGATGGCCTATTTATTTGGCCTATCTTTAGAGGGCTCGGCCAAGGATTGGTTCTTCACATTATCGCAAGAGCAGATAATGAATTTTCAAGCTGTTCAAGCAAGGTTTATTTAGCAGTATCGAGACCAGGTGGGGCCCAGATATTCTATGGTTGATCTGGCCCAAGAGAAGATGAAGCCCGGTGAGGAATTCTCCATGTTTGCCAACCGCTGGCGTCACCTAGCCGCGCAAGTCCCGGGGCATATTCCGGAGGGCGAGCAGATCAAGATGGTTATTTCTAACGCAACTCCCGAGCTCAGATGTATCTTAGCCCTGAACGATGTCACTTCATGGCAACAACTTTACAGTCGAGCCCGCTTCATTACCCAACAACTCTTAGTTTTCTTTGACCATGAGTCCCCTCCACCTTCGCCTTCCACATACCCCTTTTCTTCCCAATCCACCACGAGTCCACCCTCCCCTACATATCCCTCCATGAGTCGACCGTCCGCTCCCCCACACCCCTATACCTCCATGTGCTCCACCGAATGCCAAACCCCTCCGCTATTTCATCTCACCACACCCCTCCACCTCCGGTCAAGGAAACACTACACCCAGAACGGGTAGATGCCGTCCATTACATTCCCACTCCCACCATGCCTTCACATCATTCTAACCCTCCACCTTTGCCTACGCAGTCCCCCTTACCTACGCAACCCCCGCTACCACCTCCATTACCTTTTCATACCCCTCGGCATCCACCTTGCCCGAAGCGGGCTTCTCACTCTTCGTTGCCGGAGTCTTTTACAGACATTTTCAGGGCTTTGGTAGCCACCCATGCGTTACAGCTCCCTCCGGGTATCCCTTGCCGACCCGCGGTCGGGAATTTGCTCCAGTTATGTGAATTCCATCATCAACATGGGCATGTGGTTGATAATTGTCTCGAGTTCCGAGAACTTTTTTAACGTCTGGAAGACAAGAAGATGATTGATTGGGATACCATGCACCAAGTTGTTTCAGATCTCAGTAGCAACAGCAGCAAGCCGTGCCGCCTAAGCAACCGTCTCCACGTCATGACCAGGAGCACCCTGGTGTTTCTTCAGTTGATAAGGTACCTGCTCCGTTACCCACTTCTTCCTCTATCCCATCTCCTCCACCACCTTTACCTACTTCAGCCTCCGCTCTGGCAACTTCTCCTTCACCCTCTGTTTCCATCGCCACTCCTGTCCCCAACGCCTCTCGACATGTTGTAAAGATACGCCGGAGAGCGCCGCCAGCCGCCACTTCCTCCATTACGCCACTACCTTCTTCTCCTCCCTCTTCCCCTTCACCATCTCCATCAACCCCATCACCCCCTTTGCCACCACCTTCTCCACCCCCACCTTCGCCACCTCCATTGGCCACATCTCCATCATCACCTTCTCCATTATCCCCATTACCGTCACCACTGTCTTCATCACCTACGCTTGTAATAATCCCTATTCCGTCACCTTCACTGAGGCCACTTCTTTCGCCATCATCCTCTGAGTCCGAGCGGGCCGACCCTAAACCCACACCTCCACTTTTACCTTTACCTCCGCCCATGCCCATCATCATCAGTATTTCCCCATCGCTTGCACCATCGCCACCCGCGCCCTTCAAACCTCCCCCTTCTAACCTCCCTCTACCATTTCCCACTTCGCGGAGTAGGTACACGCTACCTTGGGTGCCCCTCGGGTCTAGTCCCTAGGGAGATAAAGAGCCGAGCCAGGCTTTGATTATGCATTACAAGCTTCAAGATTTCATTTGTTGCATGCCGGTCCAAGTCCTGGTTTCTGGACATTTTAGGGGTAATGAGCCTGCATTTGCTATGAAGACGGTTGCTGAGAAGAGTTCCTTAGCACTGGTGCCAGTTTCTTCAAAAGCGAGGCCGGTAGCAATCTCTCTGCTCGCCGGGAAGTTCATCATTAATGCTGTTATTACCCCTCGCTTGATTGCTATCCAGTTCACTGGCCGAGAGGGGTTCTCTACTCGGATTATGCTAACACATACGGCCGCCCGGAGCCTGATGGATTCCCTATTCAAGGGGCAATTGGACGCATCTTCTGCACTTTCCAAGAACATTCTGCACTTGCTGTGCAACTTCCCTCAATTTATTAGCATGCCGACCGCGTCAACGCCGCGCATTGTTCTCCCTCAGCTTTGTCCTGCTCTTCTAGTACGGGAGTTATGCTTCAAGCCTGATTGCCGAGTGGAGTTGTCGAACCTCTATGTTCTAGTGCCAAGAGACAAAACTCTGTGGCTTCATGATATTCATTTAGTTGAGAAGCTGTTTGCCCAAGAATGTCTGCATATTGTTAGCACTGGGGGTCTAAGGGCAGCCGCCCCGATGAAGTTGCATGTTCACAGTCGGGCCAGGCCGTCTGCCAGGTGGGCCCGTTATCTGAAAAAGTATTGCAAGACAAGAAGCCCAAAGGTCCGAGCCTGCGCCAGGCGGAGTGGTTTCAAGAAGATTTCGGCTAAGAAGAGGCGGCGACATAAGTTCAAAGGCCGTCAGTTGTGCATTTGGGGGTCCACTTCCTTTTCCCCTTCTTCTATCCATTCGGCGTTTCTGTTACTCAGTTCCTATCCTTGGGTGGTGTACCTTCCACCACCTGACCATATTTCCACCATCTTTTCCTATCCTCATCATTCTAGGCCTCGGCCTATGTCCCCCTCTTTCCCTGATCTAGGGGCATCTTCTAGCTTTCCTTCTCGGACACGTCCGGATTTCACTTCTCGTCTCTTTCCCCCGACCTTGTTGGGGATTCCTTGCGCTCGTTCCCCGACCTTGTCGGGTGGTTTTTCTGATCCTTCCCCGACTTTGTCGGGTGGTTTCCATTTCTTTTCCCCGACCTTGTCGGGTGTTCATGCATTTTCTTCCCCGCCTCTGGCAAGTGATCGCTACCGTTCTTCTCCGACCACGTCGGATGATCTTTCTCTTTCTACCTTATCATCGCAGTTATCTTTTCATCATCTTTCTGCCCTTTCCTCCCCACCCTTTCGGGGTTCTCACCCTTTTTCTTGCTATTTTCGAGGCTTTAGCCCGCCTTGATCTTAGTTAATCACTGGTTATTCTGTACTTGGTTCCTTGTTATCAGGGCCGCAGTGCCTTAACGAGGGAGTTCTAGCCCTCGTCTCTCTTCTTTTTTTATCTCTCCTTCGTCCAATATGATGTCTGCCACTCCTCTATGTCGAGGAATTCAATCCTTTGCTCTCCTTTCATCCTTTATCCTGACAAGCAAGGAAAATAAAGTTCGCGCTCCTCAAAGCTCGATGATCGAGATCGCTTCAAGAGGCCGATTTTCGCGCCATGGATTTGCAAAGGTATCTTTGATTTTGTGCCAGAACATGTTATCATCGCTATTAACTCTCTTACACATGCACATGCTTATAACGTTGGTTCCTCAACATTATTGAGTGGCTTTAGTTGAATTTGCTTAATTAGTCAATTAAAATGAGTAGCTTCTGCAGCACCTTAGGCTGGTGATAGCTTAGCGCTGGGAGTCTAGTTCTTTCCCCGATCGTTGAGGGTGACCTTTGAGTATGGGTTTTCACACACTACACGGCGAGCCATAGCCGATCCCTCTGAGACACACCGTTGCTGCATTGGCCATACTTTGGGTATGCACGAAGGCCTTTTCTCTTCTCTACTCGGCCAAGTGTAGGGGCAAGAGATTGATAGATAAGATGACCAACTTAGGCGCTCCCTAATACGAGAGAGGTCTCAAATAGGGGCAGTCTTGACCCTTGAAAAATGAGCTTTCATGCTTTATCTGGCCAATAAGGGCTGTCAAATGAAAATCATATATGAAAATCAATGCAAAATTATGAATCAAAGGCATGTCAAGAGTGGCAGTACAGTTCCCCGCGGGACGTCATGAGCCCGGTCGCATGCGTGCCTGATAAATATGGGTCTAAAAATCAAAGACACAAAGCCCCGGCGCAACAGACCTACTCTTTGAGGGTGATGCCTTGGAAGGAAGTCGAATCTTGATATCTCCCATCCTGTATAAAGCTTGTCTCCAATTTTTCTTCTGTTTCTCCCTCTTAGGCTGGGTTGTATCCCGGGTATGACCTTAGTAAGGGCACCGTTATTTAGAGGCAGTTAGTTGTGGTAAGCCACCCTCACATGCACACCCTACTTAAAGGGAAGTCTTTAATGAGAGGGGAGGGACGGCGATCCCTGGCCAGTAGTTCGAGCCTATCTTTGGGTGCAGCGGATTGCTATTGTCAAAAATCAAAAAAAAATGAGATATTGTCAAAAATTCAAAAAAATGAGATATTGTCAAAAATCTAAAAAATGAGATATTGTCAAAAAAATTCATAAAAATGAAATACTATTCAAAATCCAAAAAAATCATAAAATTACAAAAAGCCAAAAAATGTGTCTTTTTGTTTTCTTTTTTCGGATTTATTTTGAGAAGAGATGCGTAATTTGTTTGCTAAGTGTGCAGGTTGCAGGTACTCAGGCATTCCTTGCTCTATCTTTCTTCTATCTGTCTCATGTTCATCTTCTGATCTGTTCCCTTCTTCAACCATATCTCTCGATCTATTCTGAAGCTTGTGTCCTTCTCAACTTTTGTTTGCAATGATAACATCTCCATGAGAGGGCTTTACCTCACGATTATGAACCTGGCAGTTCTACTTCATTCTGATCTTGGGGTTTGATTGAAGGGCGTATTTGTTTGTCCTTTGTCCCGCCGTGTCCTTGTCTCGCCGTGTTTATGTCCCACCGTGTTGTCCCACACATGTTATTTTGTTCTTCACCACGTGTTGTTAGTTGTCTTGCATATGTTGACAGCCGCCCCTCTATGTTCCGTGTGTTGTCCCAACCGTGTGATCTGTCATATTCTTATCCCAACCATGTGTTGTCCCGCCGATTGTTGTCATGTCACTCCATGTTCATGCATGCATATTGTCTGTTTATGCCTTTGCTTATGTGTTTGTTCGTCTTGTTGTGTTGTTTCCATTCATCATGTTATGTCATGTTGTTTGTCGTTCAGTTAATCGTTATGTTATCTTTACTATGTTTATCTTGCTCGTCTTATACATGAAAATCCATAAAAAAAAATCAGAAAAAAGAAAATCCAAACTTTCACTCGCCGTTCCACCTGCACAGGTAAGTCAGGTATGGCCTTCTATCCTTGTCACCCTTATTGTATTATTCTATGGTACTATATTATATTATCTCGAGAACCAGTTGGTTATCTGCGTGTTCCAGGATCTGATGTTCCCCTTCGACAAAAACGATGATGATCCAGGTTCACGTGTTTAATCTTCGGATAGGCCGTTAGGTTGGGATGTCATGGGGAGGATGGTTCTATCCTGCACGTTGTGGTTGCGGATGGTGTCTTGACTCTGATTTTCCTAGCTTAGCAATATTATTCTCGAGTATTTTATATTTTAATCTTTCTTCGCATTTGGTTTAACAATTTCTTTTATTTTAGCCCAGCATACATCATATGCATCTTTTTGAGCTTTCATGCCCCATGGTTTGCTTGAAGAATGTCCCATCAGTGATGGTTAGCTATGTGTTCAGGGTTTGAGTAAGAGGAACTAATTCCACTCTGAGTTGGAAGGTTCTCTTTGGTCGATTCACTTGGTTTGGTTGATTAAGAGGTCCCCGTCTGGAGCTTTAGCCTGTTTTGTTTACTTTTACTGCCTATTTTTGGCCTCCTCATTGGACCGCAGGATTGTGTCCCCCATGAGGTTGGTCTTGTCGATTTATTTCATTTAGTTTAGTTCCTCCAGACTGGTGTCGCTTTTGGTTTTATCATTCCTTACGTTTGGTTCAGAGTTTTCCAGAAGATTCCTGTCGCTTGTTGGTAAAAAACCGGGTGTCGTTTTACCTTAACGCCCGCTTTTCGATCCGCTCCACTACATTTTCGCTTCATCTCCATGTTCCATGTCACTTCCGCTTCACCTCCGCTCGCTCCCCTGTAAAGAGGACGTTAAGAAGGGGCATCTGTTGACACCCGTTTTTGATTTATCACCGATGAGGCTAGAACGGTTTGTCCTTGGCCGCTTTACTTTTGGACGGTCTACTATCAGCCGTTCATCTATGAGAGTCCAACGGCGATGGTTTCGGTCAGTTCAGTGGATAATTTGGATTATTTTCTATTTATTTTGAATTTCCACCGACGAGGTTGGACGGTCAAGACATGACCGCACATCCAGTTCGGCGGTCTATCGTAAGACCGTTCATCCGTTCGAATGCTGAATTTCAACAGATTTATCCCTTTTATCCGTGGTTTTATCCCTAACTTCTTCCATCATTTTCTCCGCAGATAATAAACCATTTTTAGTGCCGTTTCGACTGGATGAAGATAATATATTTATCTACGATTTTCCTTTGATTATCTCGACCTGAAAATACTTCTAAACCCTAGTTTCTAGCTAGGACTTTAGGTGCTCTATAAATAGACCCTAAGGGCCGGGTTTGAAAGAGGGGGAGATTTTTGGTCGACGGCGAAGCCCTACCGCACTCTTGAGCGACCTAGCACCAAGGAGGGAGGCTTTCTACGTCCATACAAGCCTTCGGTTCAGGGAATAGTTGAGTCTCGAGTCTTTTATGTTTGGTTGATTTCGTCACTTTTCATTGCATGCGTTGCTTTCTCTCTACGTTCTTCTTCATTCTCATCACCATGCACACATCCACCTGCATTTTTGCCACCCTAGGGGTTTAAAATCCCCCAGGTATCCCCCTTTCCACTTAGTCACGTTCATTCCTTGTTATTTTGACATATACTACACCATTCAGTTCTAATCTAGGTTGTTTCTGTGTGTTTTTACATTACTTTTTCAGGTCAGCAATCTTTAGCACGAGACCCATCCCCTCTGGCCGGCTGGAGAGGGTGGAGGTTGGACCCCTTTGGACTTCTGGCTCGGTGGTCTTGCGCGGTTCTACACGGTCCGTTCAAGAAGACGTGCAGCGCGGGCTGGGCCGTCCATCTTCTTCCTGCGGTCGCTACAGAGCCGTTCAAATCCCAGAAGTCCTTCATCCCGCATCTTCGGCAGCATCCTTAGGCGGTCTATCGTAAGACCGTACATCTTATAGGCGGTTCTACATAAACCGTTCATCATCCCAGCGCTGCAGTCAGGCGAGTGTCTCTCCCCCTTTCCAAAGCACGGCGTGTTCATCACGTTCGGTGCTTTGGTGGTGATCACGGTTTGTTACACTTCCCTTTTTCCTCTGCCTTTACTTGTTCCTCATGTGGAGGTGGTAGGATAGACGTTCAGGAAGACATTTGGGAAGAAACGGATTCGGGAGAAGAAAATATATCTACACTATTATGGTTGATATGGATGTACATAAAGAAACCATTGCTTGCCTAAAAGATGAAAATAGAATCCTTCAAGCTGAGATCAGTAGATTAGAATAAATAATAAGAAGGCCTAAAAATAAGTCTAAATCTACATCAAATGATCAAAGCTTGACTAAAAACAAAGCTCTCACCGAAGTAAATCAAAATCTTAAGAATGAGAATGAAAATCTAAAAAATGAAAACATCGAGTTGCTTGAAAGACTATCTATCTGTGAAAAAGGCATGAGCATTGTTAATGATAGCCCTGAGAAATTGAATGAACTTCAATTGGAAATTGAAAATTACAAGGGGGTGAATGCCATGCTCAATGAGCAATTGGCTGAGTGCGAAGAGGACCTTGCTGAGTCTGAACTATATGTCTCCTCATTGGAGAATGAAAACAAAGACTTAAAGAATTCTCTGTCAAAGCTTGATCAGGGCAAAGATAATTTAGACATAATTCTGAGAACTAAGGTCAACCTTCAAAGAGAAGGTGTCATGCCCCGAGCCTTTATGACAGCGGAAGACTCGCTCGAGGAACGCGAACAGCCGACATGGTAAGCCTCTTGCAAGAAAGAACGATCAGAGTGCAAGACAATCACACATAATGCAATTGCACAATAATTACTCAACTTTCAACTTTCAACTTTCAATTAATAATCAAATCTAATATTCAAATACAACCATTAATTCAACTTCCATCATACTAGACTCAAGAAATAAGAAAATTACAAAGACTCAATCTAAACAATATAGACTTCCTAAGTCTTCACTCATTCTTCATTCACTCTCGTTTTGATAAGACTTTCATTCGCTCTCGGATCCGCTACTTGAATACTCCGAATCCGAACCCGACTCACTTCCATTTCCTGAAAAAGATTGGAAATAGGTAATGAGCACACTTGCCCAGTAGGTATCTTTGCATCAACATGATTAGCACTATTAAAGTGATTAACATTTTTAGCTCTAAAGAATAAGGTAAAATAATGCGATCAATCAACCGAGTAACCAAAGTAACAAAACGATCATGTAAGATAGAATGAGAGCAAGAATGAACTAGCAAGAACGTAATAAGAACAAGATATTGGCCTTTCATAAACAAGAATGTATCGAGAATGTACTAGTAAGCCACATAATCATCACTCTAGTATCTTTTGCTTATGAGCAAGTACTTCGTGAATTTCTGTGGAATATCAAACAAGAAAGTCATGTACAAGAATGTCATGTCGTGCCGTAGATTTTCACTTATTTATAAAGAAAGTACTCCCATCGCAATGCGACGCCAGTAGCATCATATACCCATGTTTTCGATAATCAACCGAGAGGACTAACATAGAGCCCTTGAACACAATCAGTGCTCGATCGCATCTTCAAGTATAAATCAAGCTACTTCCACGCATGTAACAATAAAGTATGGCCAAGAATGTAATAAGTTCAATAAGTTCATGATAACAATAATCAATGGACGAACGCTTCAATTTAAGAATGCGAGAGTCAAGAATGACTTTAAACTGTGTTACGCTCATGGAAATAAATCGACAGCATAACGGTACATTTCTTACTTTCCATAAATTAAATTAGGTATCTTGACTCAATTTGGTAAGTCCTAGACCATTATTAATCCATCTAGAACTTTGGAAAATCAACTCTTGGGTCAAACCTTGGGTTAACAAAATATAGAACTGTGACGGTCTTGTACTGGGCCGTTACAGAACGTGACGCTCCAGTATTGGGCCGTTACATGGTCTGAATCCGAAAGAAATAAAGATGGACTCAATATAGGTGACGGTCGTTCATTGGGCCGTTAGATGAGACTGACGGTCCAACATTGATCTCTTACATATCCGAAAATCAAAAACCATCGATAGTGTTTTCTAATGATTGGGCTTTCATGGTACAACCAACTCGGCGTCCTAGTGGGAATCCCAGGCTCGCAGAGAATTACGGAGGCCTTGAAACAAGATTTTCTAGTCCATTGGAAGGAATATCCAATAGAGAGGTTCTCATGTCCAAGAATAGTATTTCTATAGTGCAAAGTGTGAACTAATGGACAACATACCGGAATATGCGCCATGTATTTAAAGAAAATGACTCTATTGATAGAGAGAGAATGTGTAGCAATGTGAAACCAAAATAAAACTCCGTCAATACAATATTGGAAATATCATGATTTAAATACAAAACTATAAAGTTAGTCAATGAAATTAACTCAAAATAACTTAAAAGGCTTGTAATCATGCAATTCGTATCATGAATCAATAAATAAACTCAAAGTCATGATATCAGGTCAAAACTTAGCTATCTAAGCTTATTTATAAGTAAACTTAACTGGTTACCATTCTGCCTCGGGCTGACAGAACACAGGGGTCTGACGGTCTAACAAGAGCGCGTCACAGCACCTGTGACGGTTTATCGAGGGGCCGTTACAGTAGTGTAACGCTCCTGTTATGATGCGTCAAAGACAATAGAGGAATTAAAATGCAACAGAGGGTGTGACGGCTTATCGTAAGGCCGTTACAATGTTGTGACGGTCCTACCCTAGTCCGTTAGAGCTTCTGCGTACAGCAATAGATAAAAAGATCCAAGGTTTCAACTTACACCATGTCTGGAAATCATATATAAACTTCCACATGATAGAATGAAGGCTAAGCTACTAGTATGCATGGGTTTTCTATGAATTTGACAAGAAAGTTTCTTTTTAACTTAATTAGGGCTAAGAATACTCATGTATGCATGACTCTACTAAAACATGAAATCCATGATCTATAGTGCATGAAATCAAACACAATCAGAGGGATTTTATCCCTAACAAGATGTTTTTACCAATCATGAGATGACCTACCGCTTAACTGGGCTTCAAACTTCTAATTTGAGTTTGAAAGACGTGCCCTAGTTCTCCCTTTCCAGTGAGTTTCCAGCAACTTCACGCTGCTTTAGCTCCTCAGCTTCTTGACCTAAGGACGTGAAATTTTGAGGGTAAGAAGATGAAACTACGGGGAATAAAAAGTTCTAAATAACCGAACTCTAATTACCTCGTTTAGATGTCCTAATCTCCTGATCTTCAGTACCCTGTGGCACAGTTTCCTGGGTTGGCGTGATGAAACCAACAACTTTGGAAGATCCAATCTCCTTGTTTGGTTGATCTCCTAGCACGAAATTTGGAGAGCTATTAGTCTAATGTATTATAAACAAAATCTTCTAAAGAGCTTACCCGAAATTGTGACTCCTTACCTTGATTCCACGCGAGCAAAAGTAAGGGTCGCTCAGTTCAGAACTGGGTCCTATTTATAAGTTTTTGGCTAGGGTTTGAGGATTAGATCGATTCTAGAGTCCTTAGTTGGCCAAAACCTGATCCCTAAGTGTCCCTAGTAACCTTACAGGTTCTCCTAATTAGGTCTCTTGCAGATAGGATCCCAAAGATCCCATCTTTTTGCAAGTTCTTCCATTCACGGAATTGTCAGGGTGTAACGAATCAGGTCTAGTGCGTTACATGGCTGTAGCGGTCGCCCGATAGACCGTTACACAAAACGTGTGCTGAGTTTCAATTTAATAAAACTTTTTTATTCGTTTATCCTTCTAATTATCTATATAAAAGAGTATTTATCTTTAAACTTCGTGGATAGGCTAAATAACCTTCTAGAATATGGGCCAAACTTAATGGGCTTGGTCCTTTAACCTATTGGGTTTCAATTATCAAAGCTAGATTAATTACTTAACATAAATTGGGCCTTATAATGATTTATTTAACCTAATATTTATTTATTAATCTATTTTAGGTCTTTAAAATTCTCAGAAAATAATTAAATATACCCAAAATAATTTATAAAAATTCTAGGGCCTTATAGAAGGTTTGGGGCAGAAACCTGTCAATAAAAAGTCCCTTGGAAGTAAGGTGTATACCTCGTTTGTCACTGGCTCACCTGAAGCCAGCACTTCTTATGGTCATCCAAAACCGCATGCTGCTTAAAAGAAAAACCAAAATCAAAATGGCAATCTGAAAAAGAATGTTCCCTGGCATAAACGGAAATATGATTTTGCTAATGTGGAAATGAATGCTAGGAAATCTCATGCTAAGTACCATGCTACTCATAAAATGAATGGTTATTATTTTTATTGTGGTATGCTTGGTCACACTGTGCATGATTGCCTCACTTTGAGTACTGATGAACTAAGAGCAGGCAAAAATAAAAGATTTGTTGCTGAAAACAATGGCAAGGGACAGGTCAACACTGGGAGGAAGCATCTTCTGCACACTCATGCACAAAAGCCTAGGTATGACCTTGCGTGTCGACACACTCATCTGAACAGGTCGACACTCTCCAAGGCTGAACAGTTAGCAAATAGAAGAAACCATCCTCCTTGCTGCTTCCACTGTGGAAAGATTGGCCAAAACTCAAAGAATGTTGGCGTCTGAAATGTAAGACTCACCCTCATGATCTACACAGTGGTATCCATTCTCACCCACCAAGATTCAATGCACCTGTCCAAAGAAAGAATGGTAAATTCCTTGTGCGTTGCTTCTACTGTGGTGAATATGGACATACATCCAATCACTGTCCTTGGACGAGAGTGGGTGACCAGAAAGCCACAAAGAAAATAAAGTCATTTGTAAGAATTGCTACTAACCAACCAGGACCCAAGCAAGCTTGGGTACTAAAAGATTTCAAATGAGAATTTTGGGTGTAGGGTGGCTTGGAGCTGAACATTGGATGCTCAAGTAAATAAAAGCTCAAGGCACAGGTATGTAAATAATTTTTTTCCTTGCATGATAGGCTTGCATTTTAGTTTCTGCATCATAAGTCTGTCTTGCTGTCAATAAGTGCTGAAAACTAAATTGATCTCCTTGAACTGCTAAAGTTTCCCCCATGGTGTGAGATGATCAACTATGCTAGATTACTTGCTTACACCGTGTTTGATCTTTGATATATTAAATGGTGCATAGTAGAAAGGCAAGTTAAGTTTGCTCGGAACTCTCACTACGCGTGAGCAGGATCTCAGATCCACACCTCTGTCATGTACCAAAGATCAATTAATTCAGCTCTGTAATCCATGAAAAATTTTGTCATGCTGATAAAATCCAACTGATGATTGAGTTGCTATTTGATCCTCTTTATCATTTAACAGCCATGTGAACTTCTTGCTTAGCATTGTTCATCATTGGTTCTGATGATGTCTTCCATGGCTGAACATATCTCAATTCATCACTCTCATGGACAAATAACATGCTGATTGTCTATCTTAACTTCCATGAGCATTGGATAGAGGGGGAGTTTAAGAGTTTGAACCTAAAGGTAGAAATGCATAGCATATGGATGAATCTGTATGTGCTGTGGTTTTTAAGCATCATCTTGAAATTTCATGCACTATCATGCATTTCATGATCAAGGGACCCAACAAGTGGGAGAAGGACAGACCCAACATGGACCCAACTCTGCATGACCTCTTGGTATATAAAATGGTAAGCTGGGAGAAGGACATATCTCTTCTGTCTGGAAACCCACATCATACGTGAGGTTGTCTTAAGACTTCAGTTCTCCGCCAGGTACCAAGTGTAACACCCCGGTTAAATAATAAAGTATAAAATTTAAAATTTTGAAATATGTATTGGAATAAAATGTGATAAATAGAATTAAATGAAAAAAATGTGCGGCTAATTATCGCTTAAATTATTGCATCTCATGTGAAGAAGTAAATAAAAGAAAAGAAAAGGGAATCTAATTTTGTAAAAATAGAATGACTAATCGAATCACTAATTCAACGCAAGATATATTAAAACGAATTAAAGTTATTAACTTGCTATTTAATGACTTCAATAATTTTCTTAGTTAAAGAATATTATTTATTTTAAAAGCGGCCAAATTATATCAATAAAAAGAAATAATTCTTTTTCTACAATAACCATACAAATAATTTCATATTCCAAGATGCAATCAAATTTTTCAATGATGATTTGAATTTAATAGCTATAAATTAAATTAATTAAATTTCACCTGTAGGCTAAAGTTTTGACTAATTTCTATATACATTTGTCCTCATGATCTGCCATCAAACCCAGATGAATGGTCTGCTGAACAAGAGACCAAATATATTGATAACCTTGCTGGATTTAACTTGATAAAGGCAGCAGTTGATTTCAGGTTAATTCATCTTGTGTCCACTTGCAGCACATCCAAACAAATCTTAAACAAGTTGGTGAACAGCCATGAAAAAGGAGAACAAAGGAATATATGCCTCATGGCCGACCAACCAGAACAGTCAAGCAATTCATCCTCAACTCAGGTTAGCTCTGAATCCGACGACTTTACTTTTGAAGAACTTATAGAAGCCTATGATGATTTAACCAAGCACTTTAAAAAGCTAAAATCAGATAATAGAAAACTGAAAAAGGATTTGAAGAAAAATAATCAAGGTGAGAGTTCCTTCTGTAAAAATTGTTCAGCTTTTGAAGAGCTCAATCATACTATTATGGTTGATATTGATGTACATAAAGAAACCATTGCTTGCCTAAATGATGAAAATAGAATTCTTCAAGATGAGATCAGTAGATTAAAAGAAATAATAAGAAGGCCTAAAGATAAGTCTAAATCTACATCAAATGATCAAAGCTTGACTGAAAACAAAGCTCTCACCGAAGTAAATCAAAACCTTAAGATTGAGAATGAAAATCTAAAAAATGCAGGGGCGCCCTCAGGGTAGATAAGGCAGGCCTGCCTGCCTTCCGATATTAATTTCATTTGGTTTTCTTTTAGAATCTTTGATGTGCTTTCTGCAGGGCCTTGATAAATGGCCTGATGCAACCCAGGGGATTGCCCTCTCGGACTCTGTATCTCTTTCAGTTTGAATAAATAAAAATTAGGGCCTTGGAGAAGCCTGGGGGAGTGAGAACATTCTTCCTCTCTGAGGAAGGGTGCACTCGACCAGTCCTTGCTCCAGATTGGCCAGTTTTTGTTAAAAAAAATCTAAAAAATGAAAACATTGAGTTGCTTGAAAGACTGTCTATCTGTGAAAAAGGCAAGGGCATTGTTAATGATAGCCCTGAGAAATTGAATGAACTTCAATTGGAAATTGAAAATTACAAGGGGGTGAATGCCATGCTCAACGAGCAATTGGTTGAGTGCGAAGAGGACCTTGCTGAGTCTGAACTACATGTCTCCTCATTGGAGAATGAAAACAAAGACTTAAAGAATTCTCTGTCAAAGCTTGATCAGGGCAAAGATAATTTAGACAGAATTTTGAGAACTAAGGTCAACCTTCAAAGAGAAGGTTTGGGGCACAAACCTATGAACAAAAAGTTCCTTGGAAGCAAGGTGTATACCTCATTTGTCACTGGCTCACTTGAAGCCAGCACTTCTTATGATCATCCAAAACCACATGCTGCTCAAAAGAAAAATCAAAATCAAAATGGCAATCTGAAAAAGAATGTTCCCTAGCATAAACGGAAATATGATTTTGCTAATGTGGAAATGAATGCTAGGAAATCTCATGCTAAGTACCATGCTACTCATAAAATGAATGGTTATTGTTTCTATTGTGGTATGCTTGGTCACACTGTGCATGATTGCCTCACCTTGAGTAATGATGCACTAAGAGCAGGCAAAAATAGAAGATTTTTTGCTGAAAACAATGGTAAGGGACAGGTCAACACTCATGCACACTCATGCTCAAAAGCCCAGGTATGACCTTGCGTGTCGACACACTCATCTGAACAGGTCGACACTCTCCAAGGTTGAACAGTCAGCAAATAGAAGAAACCATCCTCCTTGCTGCTTTCACTGTGGAAAGATTGGCCACACAGTTATAGATGTGAAAAATATGGATGTGTATATACATGCCGATCCCACAAATCACATGAATAAGCATGAAGGCATATGTTCACCAATCAAGTGAATAACATGAATATGTGACTATGTGAAGATGGTAGCATGATCATACAATCATTAAAAAGGCGACAAAGGATGTAGAAAAATATCGTGATCGCCACCAAGGAATAACAACGCCAAAGGATATGAAATATTATGTACATTGTGTACCTTGAAAAAAAAGGATGATCTAGCTCAATATCAAGATGCGGGGATTTGTGGATTACCTCTCCTCGCCTTCCAGCCGGCTATAAGGTAAGGGCCTCACTTTCCATGCTTTCCTACGAAACAAACACAAAACAAGATGAAAAACCCATTAGAAAATGCTAAGTGTAGAAATCTGCCCAAGTGCATAAAGTAGCATGAAAGATTTAGGGCAAACTCACGGGGGGAGGGTTTTTAACCCCTATGGAAGGGTGCAAACAATGGGTGTGTATATTGTGATGAGATTAACATGAAGAAATTGATTTAATATGCCATGATTAACAAAGATAAACAAGGTGCAAAAGTGCATGTGACAAGAAAAACTGTGCAAACAGTGTAAATTGGGTGCAAAGACTGATGCAAATAGTAGGGCAAATGAAGTCCAAATGGGGAGAAATTTGATATGACCGAAGACTTGAGTGTTGTGAAGAAGTAAGAATAAGAATCACTCCAAAAGGAGGTCGGGACAGAAAGTTATGACACCGGAGATTTGGTAAAAAAATGCAGACTGTGCAGAAAATTCAGAACAGTGCACAAAATGGACTCAAAGAATGATGAATATCTCACAAGATAGAACACCAAAAGATGAAAGAGTGGATGCTATGGAAAGGTGGGAATGTTTTGGTGAAACTAGAGCAAAAAGTAGGGTTTAAAACGGGGAAGAGGCCAGTGAAAAGTGGGGTGGAAAACACAAGAAAATAGAGGGGTGCAGAACATGGGAGAAAAATGACTTGTGTAAAAATAGAATGAAAGTGCAAAACTCATGGACAAAAATATGCATGAAGATGACGAGGTAATGAGCCCAAAACTAAGGAACACAAAGATTATACTTCCCTCTAGAGCCTGTAGTTGAAAGGACAGATTAAGAGTGCCCCACGGCCTCGCATCGGCGACGCAAACATGCTCCCGTCGCAAGAAATCTGAGTTTCAGCAAAGTGCAGAACAGTGTGGTGAAACCTCAAAAGTTGGAGCTTGAAAGAGGGGGAAAAGATATGAGAAATAAGGCAAACATATAATCAACGTGAAGTTAATACTCCCCTCTTCAAGATGGAGTTAAGGGAGGACGAAAAGGATGAAGCATGACTCCGCCCCGGCTTGATGAACAGGCCCCCGTCGTGGACTTTGTAGTAGAAATCAGCAAACTGTCATGATTTGCCAAAAGTAGGGACAAAGTTGAGGGGGCAAATGTTAATGAAATTGAGAAAATAAGGAACCCAAACGAAGCTTATACTTTTCTCTTCAGGCTAGGGTCGAAGGAGGATGAAAACACGCCCCCGTCGCACAGGAAATCTGGGCAGGTTTATATAGAAAAGTGGTGAAACTCCCAACTTTCTCCCACTATTCCAGAAGATAAGAGTCCACCAAATCTCGAGATCTCTGGATCATTCTCGAGATAATAGTCAAGATAAGACATAGGAGAAAATGGGACTCTTTTTGGTGGAAGGATCTGAAAGATATTCCCGCCGCAAGAAGGGCCCGGAGCATAATCTGACAGAATTTTTATTGGTCAAAAATGCATATCACCTAATATTGCGGCCAAGATTCCAGGAGATGTAGCCCATCAAAATTTGATTTCTATGAACCAAATTGAAGATAATACAAAGGGCTAGAAGTACGAAAAAACGGGGATCAATTTGGAGTTATATTCCAAAAGTTATGGCCGCCTCAAGATAGGCCCGTCGCGCAGGTTTATGGAGAGTCCAGAGCAGGTTGGACTCTTATTGACTTAACGGTCGGTCGATAGACCGTTAAGGAGTAAACGGTCGTCGACCGACCGTTTGCAATGATAAACGGTCATTTGCACGACCGTTTAGGGTAGACCTTGTGCGACTTTGGAAATTGGATCATATCTCCCAAATGGTGCAGAATTAGCAAAAGTAGTAGAAGAAGAAATTGTAGATAACTCAAAAATGAACAACTTTTATGAAGAAAGTAAGATGAGAAAATGATCAGAAGAGAGAGAAAATGTTATGAGAAAAGAGAGGAAAAATATTGGGACGTAGGTGAACAGTGTAGTCTGCTAGAAAAATGTAAATAACTTGAAATCGGCGAAGAACTGGCCAATGACGTAGAAGAAGAAATTGTAGGAATTTGAAATATGAACAACTTTGATGAAGAGCACATTTTATATAGAGGAATAGAAGGGGATGAAAAAGGGGCCGCATTTAGGACTGCGCAACGAAGAGGGCCGAATGCTTGATGGAGAGTCGACCAAAATGGGCCGTAAGCTGACTTGGAAGCCAAAAGCTGATAAGATAGGCTCCAGGGCTCTAAGAAATCATGATCTCTAAGGCTTAAAGGGAATAAAACAATGAAATGGGCTCAAAACCCATCCAAGGAAGGCTCCAAAATAATGGATAATTCGGGACACCAAAATAATGGATAATTGATGAATAAGAGAAATGACGCAACCTGCGGGCTAAAATGGGTGTCAACAGATGCCCCTCCTTGATGTCCGCTTTGCAAGGGAGCGAGCAAGAGCGATGCGGAGGCGGAATGGAAAGGAGATGGAGCGAAAGTGACAGCGACATGAAATGGAGATGAAGCGGAGATGAAGCGTAGAAAACTGATAAGCGGGGATCAAGGTAAAAGACACCTGTTTTAACCAACAAGCGACAGGAATTCTCCCAAAAACGCCGAACTACCCACCTGGACTGGCTGACAAGGATGAGACATGTCTAGAGAACTAAACTAAGGGAGAAAAAGAAAACACGACCAGCCTCATTAGGGACACAATCCACATACGATAAGGGGGTCGGAAAGGAGCACAACGTAAAAAGTAGGAGAAATATAACTGAGATAAAATCCATACAGGAATCACACTAGCCAACCAGACCGAGTGAAAAGATCAGAGAAATTGTTCAAATTCAGAGTGGAATGAAGATCTCTTATCCAAGAGATATGAAGTGAAACTAACCATTGTTGAGGAGAAATCTTGAACGGATCACGAGACGTGAGTGCTCAAAAAATGACATGATGCATGCTGGGCTAAAATAAAGAAATCATCAAAATGAATGCAAAGAAAGTTAAAATAGAAAGTACTCGAGAATAGTATTGCTAGACCGGAACAATCAGGGTCAAGACACTATCCGCAACCACGGCGTGCGTGATAGAACCATCGTTCCTTAATTTTTCCAACCTAACGGCCTATCTGATGATTAAACATGTGCACCTAGATCATCATCATTTTTGTTAGAGGGGAACGTCAGATCCTGGAACACATGAATGACCAGCCGGTTCTCGAGATAATATAACAATATAGATACCACATAGTAATGCAACAATGAGTAGGGATAGAGAGCCATACCTGACTTACTTTCGCAGGCGAAATGGCATTTTTTGATTATCATTTTCTGATTTTTATAGATTTTTTTTTAAAATAAGACGACCAGCAACATGAATAAACAAGCATGAACAAAATGAAAACATAACGACCAAATGAACGAAACAACATAACATAACGAAGAGTGAACGAGCATGCAACACATGCAAAACACCACATAAACAAATAATAAGCATGAGAATGGAGAAAATGGTGGGGCATGGCAACATATGGCGGGACAGCACACCATGCAGAATGAAACCACATGCAATGGGACAGAAATACGTAGGACGAGGACATCTAAGACAACCACAGGGGAGACGACATAACACATATGAAATAACCACAAGTGGGACAAGGACACATGCAACACATGGCGGAACGAGACAACACGTGGAACTAGAACATGCATGAGATGACCCTAGGGGATAAGACACTTGGATGACGACCACAGGGGGACAACACGAGAAATGACAAAATATGTTCTTCAATCAATCCCAAGATCTGACGAAGTAGAACCGACAGGTTCGCAACAATGAGGTAAAGAGCCCTCTCTCATGAAGATATGATCAAAAGCTGAGCGACGCAAAGCATGAGAAGGATACGAGCTTCGGAACAGATCGAGGGACAAGTTTGAAGAAAGAGAGGACAGATCAGAGAAAAGTATGAACAGGAGGCAGAGCAAAAGATAGAGCTAGAAAGCTTGAACAGTTGCGACCTGCACACTTAGCAAACAAATCATACCCGTCCTTAAAATAAAAGATAAAAAGGAACAGAAGACAAACATTTTTGGATTTTTAACATTTTTTTATTTTTTTATTTTTTTGATTTTGAACAATATTTGATTTTTTTTATTTTGGCAATATTTGATTTTTTTTGGGATTTTGACAATATTTGATTTTTTTTGGGATTTTGACAATATTTGATTTTTTGGGGATTTCGATAATATTTGATTTTTTAGAGATTTTGATAATATTTGATTTTTTGGGCTTTTGGCAATATTTTCTTTTTTTGGAATCTTTGAAATAGCAATCCGCAGCACCCGAAGACGGACTCGAACTACTAGCCAGAGACCGTCGTTCCTACCCCTCTTATTAAAGGCTTCCCTTAAGCAGGGCGTGCATGTGAGGGTGGCTTACCACAACTAACCGCTTCTAAAGAACGGTGCCCCTACTAAAGCCATACCCAGAATACAACCCAGCCTAAGAGGGGGAAGTAGAAGAAAAATTGGAGATAAGTTTCGTGCAGGATGGGAGATATCAAGGCTCGAATTCCTTCCAGGGCACTACCCCTCAAAGAGATAGCCTGTTGCGCCAGAGCTTTGTGTCTTTGATTTTTAGACCCATATTTATCAGGCACGCATGCGACCGGGCTCATGACATCCCGCGGGGAACTGTACTGCCACTCTTGCCATGCCTTTGATTTATAGTTTTGCATTGATTCATTTTCTCATTTTGGTAGCCCTTATTGGCCAGATATAGCATGAAAGCCCACTTTTGAGGGTCAAGCCTGCCCCTATTTGTGACCTCTCTCGTATTAGGGAGCGCCTAGGTTAGTCATCTTATCCATCAATCTCTTGCCCATGCACTTGGCCGAGCAGAGAAGAGAAAAGGCCTTCATGCATACCCAAAGTATGGCCAAAGCAGCAATGGTGTGTCTTAGAGAGATAGGCTATGGTTTGTCGTGAAATGTGTGAAAAAAACCATACTCAAAGGTAACCCTCAACAATCGGGGAAAGAAACTAGACTCCTAGGGCGGAGCTATTACTAGCCTAAGATGCTGCAGAAGCAACTCAACTTGAACTAACCAAACTTAATGAACCAAAGCCGCTCAAAACGTGTTGAGGAAACCACATTATAACCATACGCAGGAGAAATAGAAATGATAGCAATAATAGCATGTTCTTGCACAAAATAAAGATACCTTGCGAATCCATAGAACAGAAAAGCGACGTCCTGAAGCGATCTTGATCATCGAGCTTTGATCAGCACGAGCTTTCTATTCCTCGCTTGTCAGGGTAAAAGGGAGAGGATAACAAGGACTTGAAGATTCCTCTAGATGGAGGAGCTGCAGACACCAAACTGGACGAAGAAGAATAAAAGGAAGAGAGACAAGGAATAGAACTCCCTCGTTAAGGCACAGAGGCCCTGATAACAAGGAACTGAATACAGAATGAACAGAGATTAACTGAGATCAAGGCAGACTAAAGCCTCGAAAATAGCATGAACAAGGGTAATGACCCTGAAAGGGTGAGACAGAAAGAATAGACGAACCATAGGAAGATTGTGGCAAAGATAAGGGGGAAGAGGAGTGATCATCCGACGTGGTCAGAGAAAAGGAATTAGAATCACCCGACAGGGTCGGGGAAGGAGAATGAGAATCACCCGCCAACGACGGGAAAAGAAAATGATAGACACCCGATAGGGTTGGGGAAGAAGAATGATGGTCACCCGACAGGGTCGGGGAAAGAAAAGGGTAATTACCCGACATGGTCGGGAAAGGATCAGAAGTAGAGCCCGGGGATACCAGAAGAGAACGATCAGAAGAAGTCCCGAAAGTGGGATGAAAGGATGACATAGGCCGAGGCCTAAAATCATGAGAGAACGGAGGATCTGGAGAGTTCAGATGAGTGGAGAAAGAAGAATGGGGGTTTGCAGACCCGAAAAGAGAGAAGAAGATCATAGAAACTGGATTAGAGGAAGGGAGGTACACCACCCAGGGGTGGGAGCTGAGTAGAATAAAGGATGATTGGAGAGGAGGGGAAGACGGGGAAGTGGCCCCTCGAGTGCACAACACGCGGCTTTTGTACTTGCGCTACCGCCTCTTCTTAGCAGAAACTTTTTGACTCCGAACCCGCCTGGTGCGGACTTGGACCTTCTACCTTCTTGATCTGTAATGTCTTCTTAAATAACGAGCCCATCTGGCAGATGGCCTGGCCCGGTCATGAGCATGAAGTCTCATCGGGGCGGTTACCCCTAGACACCCGATGCTAACAATATGCGGACATTCTTGAACAGATAACTCCTCAAATGAATGAATATCAAAAAACCATGGAGTTTTGTCACTTGGCACTAGCAGCATGAGATTTGGCAACTCCACTCGGCAATCGGGCATGAAGCGTAACTCCCTTACCATAAGAGCAGGACAAAACTGAGGGAGAGTAATGCGCGGCGTTGACGTGGCCGACTTACCAATAAACCAAGGGAGATTGCATAACAAGTGCAGAATGTTCTTGGAAAATGTAGAAGATACGGCCAATTGCCCCTTGAATAGGGAATCCATCAAGCTCTTGGCAGTCGTATGAGTTAGCAAAATCTAAGTAGAGAACCCTTCCTGACCAGTAATCTGAATGGCAATCGAGCGAGAGGTAATAACAACATTAATAATCGAACCTCCAATAAGCAATGAGATTGCCACCGGCCTCACTTGTGAAGAAATTGGCACTAGAGCAAGGGAGCTCTTCTTAGCAACCGTCTCCATAGGAAATGCAGGCTCATTATCCCAAAGATGATCGGGGACCAGAACTCAGACTAGCATGTGGCAAATGAAATCTTGAATCTTATAGTGCAGAACCGGTACTGAACTGTCCTGACTTGGCTTGTCATTTCCCTGGGGACCATACCTGAGGGGCACCAAAGGTAGCGCACACCCACTCCGTGGGGTGGAAATGGATGGGGAAGTAATAGGTTTGGAAGGCGAAGGTGAAGGTTTAGAAGGCGTAAGTGGGGGTAAGGGCAATGCGAGTGGTGGAGGGATAGCGGTAATAACAGGCTCAAGTGGAGGTAAGGGCAAAGGTGGAGGCATAGGAGGGGGTAAAGGCGAAGGTGGAGGTGTAGGTATAGCTTGCTCAGGCTCGGCCAACAATGGCGAAGGGGATGGCAAAGGCGGTGGAGATGGTGGAAGTGATGGAATAGGAGTCTTCGGGGGAGGAGGCGATGAAGGCGGTGGTGATGGCGGTAGGGGTAGTGGAGATGGTGATGCGGGCAATGAAGGCAATGGAGGTGGAGATGGAGAGGGTGAGGAAGGAAGTAAAGGGGAAATGAAAGTCTGTGGGACCCAACGTCGACGTATTGACACGACACGTCGAGCGGCATTCGGGGTAGGAGTAGTGGCGGTGGAAGTGGCGGAAGTGGAGGCACTAGCCTGAGCAAGGGACAGGGTAGGCGGAGTTTGTGGAGATGGGGTAGGAGATGGAGAAGGTGGTATAGATAACGGAACATGTGACAGAGCAGGTGCATCGCTAGATGAGGGATCGCAGGGGTGCCCCTAGTCTTGTAGTAGAGACGGCTGCTTGGGCGGCGACTGCTGCTGCTGCTTGCTGCGGAGATTTAGAATAGCTTCATGCATGGCGGCCCAATCGATCCTCTTATTATCTTCCAGGCCATAAACATACTCTCGGAATTCGGGGCAGTCCTCAACCAAATGCCCCTGCTAGCGATGGTAATCACAAAATTGAAGCATATCCCAGACCGCGGGTCGATAGGGCACAACTGGAGGGGGCTGCAATGCATGAGTAGCCATCAAAGCCCTGAAAATATCTGAAAAACACTCCGACAATGGAGGACGATGAGGAGCCTGCTTCGGGCAAGGTGGATGCCGAGGGGTATGGGAAGGTAATAGAGATGGAAGTGGAGAAGGAAGAGGGGGTTGCGAAGGTAAAGGCTCATGGCAACTAGTGGAATGACTCGGTGGAGGCATATGTGGAGCGGAAAGGGAGGTGGGAGGTATGTGGACGGCATCTACCTACTCGGGGTGTGATGTTCCCTTGACCGAAGGGAAGACACAGGCGAAGACATATATGTGGGGGTGGAGGGCTGACTGTGGATGGTGGCAGGTTGACTCATGGAGGGTTGACACGTGGAGGCATATGGGTATGTGGGAGCAGAAGGCTGACTGGCGGAAGAATATGCGGTGGATGGCTGGCTCATGGAAGGCGATGGATAGGAGGCATATGTGGGCGTAGAAGGTGGAGGAGACTCGGGGTCAAGGGAACCTAGGAGTTGTTGGCGGATGAAGCGGGCTCGGCTATAAAGCTGTTGCCAGGAAGTGATATCATTCAAGGCTAAGATAAAGCTGTACTCGGGTGTTGCATTAGAAATGATCATTTTGATTTGTTCTCCCTCTGGAATATGCCCCAGGACTTGTGCGACCAGGCAACGCCAGCGGTCAGCGAAGGTAGAGAATTCCTCGTCGGGATTCATCTTCTCATGGGCCAGATCAACCATAGAATACTTGGGCCCAACCTGGTCTTGATACTGTTGAAGAAATCTCTCTTTGACGACTTGAAAATCCACAACTTGCTCTTGCGGAAGAGAAAAGAACCAATCCCGAGCCGGGCCTTCCAACGACAGATCGAATAAATAGGACATCAAGCGTTGGTCATGTCAGAATTGGGCCGACTCATAAATGAACTCCTTCAAGTGCACATAGGGGTTACCAACTCCACCATAGCGACGATAAGTAGGAATTTGTGAACGCGGTGGAAGCTGAAGACCTTGGAATGCAAACGGGACACTCAAACAAGATTGGGGATCAATTCGACGTTGAAGTTCATCAAGCTGATGTTGGGCTTCAGCAATCATCTCCTCAATGGGGAGAGATCGGGAAGGATGCAAGCCAGCCTGAGCAAGAGATTATGGATTTAGACCAGGGTTATGCTATTGGGCCGGATAAAGAGATCCGGACTGAGAAGAAGGAAAGCCGAATCCAGGAGTGGAAGGATATGTGGGCATGGAAGGATCATGAATGTGGGAATAAGAACTGATTGGGCCAGCAGCAACATGGGTAGAAGGAGTGGGCCTATTAAGAGAAGTAGGCCCATTAAGTGAATAAGAAGGCCCGCTAAAGGAAGGGGGCCCATTAAAAGAGCGAGGCCCATTGAAGGAATAAGGCCCACTAAGAGACTGGGACCCAGTAAAGGAAGATAGGTCACTCAAGAAAGATGACCCATCAAAGGAATGAGGCCTATTAGATGAATGGGGCCCGTTATGAGGATGAAGCCCATTAAGATGATTAGCAGTGAGTTTTTGGGCCTGGACCAGGTCCATTTGGCTAACAAGAGGTGATGAGTGGGCCATGAGATTTACTTGCGGGTCGGAAGGGCCACGAGGAGATGGGCTCGCGTGGGAAGAGGAATCCACGCGGGAATAGGAAGAAGGGGATGAAGAAGGGTAATATACAGAAGAAAAATGGCGCTCCATTAAGGCAAATGGAGACTTTATACAGAAAAAATCAAAGAGATACAATGAGGGAAGTAAAAGGGCTCGAGAATAAGAGAGGGGACAGACTCAAAAATGCAAAGGTAAAAAAAACAACAACCTAGGACAATGTGACTAGACAAATAGACAGACAGAATGAACTAGCCTAAATGGGCCTAACAACAAAATTTATATGGATGATGGGAATGCGACACAAATTAACACAAATGGGCTTGGACAAGCCCAAGCAACACAAACAATATGAAGGATTTCACCAAGTCAAACAAGTTAATATGATGGAAAATATTTTAATGACAAAGTTTTAGATGGGCATTTTAATGATTTGAATTGAGATTAATTCCCTCAAGATAGGTATCCTATAGGGAATAAGGTCCAAACTTTGGGTTGACTAAGATTAATTCCTTCACAACGTATGCAAATGCAAGCCTAAGGGGTGAGAAGGTACAACCGGCCCGGCGTCCGTGTGGGAATCCACGGCTCGCGGGGACTTACGGAGGTCCCGGATAAGATCACCTAGTCAAGCCCAAGGAATATGGGAGCGAGAGGGTCACTTACCGAGGGGAATGCAACTATAATATGAAATATGCATGATCCTATGTGCACCGGAGTGCATGCAATTTCTAGCCTAAAACTAGCAAATCAAGATATAATGAACATAAGCAAACATAACAATATGGGTGCAAACAAGATGAACAATATGAGCATGAAATGCTATCTAAACATGGATATACACACCAAAATCGCAGCAAAGCATGAGCAAAGAGATGGGCACTAGAGGTCCCACCGTGATCGCCAAAAAAGGGGTGTAGATGTGGAAAATGTGGATGTGTATATGCGTGCCGATCCCACAAATCACATGAATAAGCATGAAGGCATATGTTCACCAATCAAGTGAATAACATGAATATGTGACTATGTGAAGATGGTAGCATGATCATACAATCATTAAAAAGGCGACAAAGGATGTAGAAGAATACCGTGATCGCCACCAAGGAATAACAACGCCAAAGGATATGAAATATTATGTACGTTGTGTACCTTGGAAAAAAAGGATGATCGTAAACAATATCAAGATGCGGGGATTTTTAGATTATCTCTCCTCGCCTTCCAGTCAGCTAGAAGGTAAGGGCCTCACTTTCCATGCTTTTCTACGAAACAAACACAAAACAAGATGCAAAACCCATTAGAAAATGCTAAGTGTAGAAATCTGCCCAAGTGCATAAAATAGCATGAATGATTTAGGGCAAACTCACGGGGGGAGGGTTTTTAACCCCTATGGAAGGGTGCAAATAATAGGTGTGTATATTGTGATGAGATTAACATGAAGAAATTAATTTAATATGTCATGATTAACAAAGATAAACAAGGTGCAAAAGTGCATGTCACAAGACAAATTGTGCAAACAGTGTAAATTGGGTGCAAAGACTGATGCAAACAGTATGGCAAATGAAGTCCAAATTGGGAGATATTTGATATGACTGAAGACTTGAGTGTTGTGAAGAATTAGAAACAAGAATCACTCCAAAAGAAGGTTGGGACATAAAGTTATGACACCGGAGATTTGGCAAAAAAATACGGACTGTGCAGAAAATTCAGAACAGTGCATAAAATGGGCTCAAAGAATGATGAATATCTCACAAGATAGAACACCAAAAGAGGAAAGAGTGGATGCTATGGAAAGGTGATAATGTTGTGGTGAAACTAGAGCAAACAGTCGGGTTTAAAACGGGGAAGAGACCAGTGAAAAGCGGGGTGGAAAACACAAGAAAATAGAGGGGTGCATAACATGGGAGAAAAATGACCAAGTGTAAAAACAGAATGAAAGTGCAAAACTCATGGACAAACATATGAATGAAGATAACAAGGTAATGAGCCCAAAACTAAGGAACACAAAGATTATACTTTTCTCTAGAGCTTGGAGTTGAAAGGATGGTTCAAGAGTGCCCCACGGCTTCGCACCGGCGACGCAAACATGCCCGCGTCGCAAGAAATCTGAGTTTCAGCAAAGTGCAGAACAGTGTGGTGAAACCTCAAAAGTTGGAGCTTGAAAGAGGGGGAAAAGATATGAGAAATAAAGTAAACATATAATCAACGTGAAGCTAATACTCCCCTCTTCAAGATGGAGTTGAGGGAGGATGAAAAGTATGAAGCATGACTCCGCCCCGGCTTGATGAACAGGCCCCCGTCGTGGACTTTGTAGCAGAAATCAGCAAACTATGATGATTTGCCAAAAGTAGGGACAAAGTTGAGAGGGCAAACGTTGATGAAATTGAGAAAATAAGGAACCCAAACGAATCCTATACTTCCTTCTTCAGGCTAGGGTCGAAGGAGGATGAAAACAATTCGGCATGGCTTCGACATCGCCTTGAAAACACGCCCCCGTCGCACAGGAAATCTGGGCAGGTTTATATAGAAAAGTGGTGAAACCCCCAACTTTCTCCCACAATTCCAGAAGATAGAGTCTACCAAATCTCAAGATCTCTTGATCATTCTCAAGATAATAGTCAAGATAAGACATAGGAGAAAACGTGACTCTTTTTGGTGGAAGGATCTGGATGATATTCCCGCCGCAAGAAGGGCCCGGAGCATAATCTGACAGAATTTTTGTTGGTCAAAAATGTATAAAACCTGATATTGCGGCCAAGATTTCAGGAGATATAGCCCATCAAAATTTGATTTCTATGAACCAAATTCAAGATAATACAAAGGACTAGAAGTAGGAAAAATGGGGATCAATTTGGAGTTATATTCCAAAAGTTATGGCCACCGCAAGATAGGCCCGTCGCGCAGGTTTATGGAGATAGAGTCTAGAGCAGGTTCGACTCTTATTGGCTTAACGGTCGGTCGACAGACCGTTAAGGAGTAAACAATCATCGACCGACCGTTTGCAATGATAAACGGCCATTTGCACGATCGTTTAGGGTAGACCTTGCGCGATTTTGGAAGTTGAATCATATCTCCCAAACGGTGCAGAATTAGTGAAAGTAATAGAAGAAGAAATTGTAGATAACTCAAAAATGAACAACTTTTATGAAGAAAGTAAGATGATAAAATGAACAGAAGAGAGAGAAAATATGATGAGAACAGAGAGGAAAAATACTGGGACGTAGGTGAACAGTGTAGTCTGTCAGAAAAATGCAAATAACTTGAAATCTGCATAGAACTGGCCAATGACGTAGAAGAAGAAATTGTAGGAATTTGAAAGATGAACAACTTTGGTGAAGAGCACATTTTAAATAGAGGAATATAAGGGGATGAAAAAGGGGCAACATTTACAACTGCGCAATGAAGAGGGCCGAATGCTTGATGCAGAGTCGACGAAAATGGGCCGCAAGCTGACTTGGAAGCCGGAAGGTGATAAGATAGGCTCCAGGGCTCTAAGAAATCATGATCTCTAAAACTCAAAGGGCATGAAACAATGAAATGAGCTCGAAACCCATCCAAGGAAGGGTCCAAAACAATGGGTAATTCGGGACATCAAAAATGATGAATAAGAGAAATGACGCAACTTGCGGGCTAAAAATGAGTGTCAACAACAGTCAAAGACTGTTGGCGTCTGAAATGTAAGACTCACCCTCATGATCTACACAGTGGTATCCATGCTCACCCACCAAGATTCAATGCACCTATACAAAGAAAGAATGGTAAATTCCTTGTGCATTGCTTCTATTGTGGTGAATATCGACATACATCCAATCACTATCCTTGGACAAGAGTGGGTGACCAGAAAGTTGTAAATAAAATAAAGTCATTTGCGAGAATTATTGTTAACCAACTAGGACCTAAGCAAGCTTGGGTACCAAAAGATTTCAAATGAGAATTTTGGGTGTAGGGTGCCTTGGAGCTGAACATTGGATGCTCAAGTAAATAAAAGCTCAAGGCACAGGTATGTAAATATTTTTTTTTCTTGCATGATAGGCTTACATTTTAGTTTCTGCATCATAAGTCTGTCTTGCTGTCAATAAGTGCTGAAAACTGAATTGATCTCCTTGAACTGCTAAAGTTTCCCCCATGGTGTGAGATGATCAACTATGCTATATTACTTGCTTACACCGTGTTTGATCCTTGATATATTAAATGGTGCAGAGTAGAAAGGCAAGTTAAGCTTGCTCAGAACTCTCATTATGCGTGAGCAGGATCTCAGATCCACACCTCCGCCATGTACCAAAGATCAATTAATTCACCTGTGTAATCCATGAAAAAAATTGTCATGCTGATAAAATCCAACTGATGATTGAGTTGCTATTTGATCCTCTTTATCATTTAACAGCCATGTAAACTTCTTGCTTAGCATTGTTGATCATTGGTTCTGATGATGTCTTCCATGGCTGCACATATCTTAATTCATCACTCTCATGGACAAATAACATGTTGATTGTCTATCTCAACTTCCATGAGCATTGGATAGAGGGGGAGTTTAAGAGTTTGCAGTTAAAGGTAGAAATGCATAGCATATGGATGAATCTGTATGTGCTGTGGTTTTTAAGCATCATCTTGAAATTTCATGCACTATCATGCATTTCATGATCAAGGGACCCAACAAGTGGGAGAAGGACATACCTAACAGGAACCCAACTCTGCATGACCTCTTGATATATAAAATGATAAGCTGGGAGAAGGACAGGTCTCTTCTGTCTGGAAACCCACATCATGCATGAGGTGGTCTTAAGACTTCAGTTCTCCGCCAGGTACCAAGGGTCGACCCATCCTGAGAATAGTCTAGACGTTCATGTGAATAATTCATCAAATTCCTTGCATTGATTCCATTGCATGTGCTGCACTCAGAATTCAGACATTCAATGCACAAAGATAGGGGGAGTTCCTGCATTTCATAGTTTACCCATGTGCATTTATTATCATGCATATGCTGATTTCAGAATTGATTGCATACCACATTGAAATCAATCTACACATGATAAAATGCAATTTGCCTCTCTGTACAGAATGCATAGCAAATAATCCATGATTGCATCATATTATGGTCTCATACACGCCAATGCACACCATGTTAAAAGAGACCCAAAGATTGCCTATTGAGTGGTATCATTTTTAATGCATCTTGTGTTTACTTAAGTCATTTGTTGCGTACTCCATGGTCAACTCATGCACATGTTTTAGGGGGAGTCAACATCAAAAATTCAGTCTACGTTCATGCATTCATCCTTGTTGACCTGTGTACAGTCTGCACCTTCTTAGGGGGAGCTTGCCCAGCTTAAAGATCCTTGTTGATTAGGCAGACTTCAAACCTACTTTGGTCAAACTCTCAGCTCATTATGTTTGAAAACAGCTCTCTGTCTGAGCTCAGTGTGTCGACACCATGAAGTGCAAGTGTAGACACTCCTTTGAGGTTGCTAGTCCTATTTCACTTATTTTAGCCTGAGCTTACTGCATATCCTCAGGGGGAGTGTTCCTTATTCCATCTCATTGTGTAATCACCTGTCCACTCTGTTGAAATCAGACCCTGCTTCATAATGATGTTACACTAAATTCCATCTAGGGTCAGATTGCTTTAGATTATCTGGAATCTGCCACTTCTTAGATCGTTAGTTGAATGTTTCCAAAATTTCTTGAATGCCTTGAACTTCTTGGATGATCTTCGGTCTGATTGTTGAATTCATTTATCAGAGTAAATCTTCTAGAAGAATCTTCCTTTATGGAGCTTTATGACTGTCCTGAATATGAAAACTATTGGTTTAAAATTAATGATTTCTTGATATTTAATGTCTAATTGCCCTAAAAATGGTTGCACTCGATCTTAATAGGCTTAAACTAGTTTTTCATGTTTTGACATGATATGTCTTCTTATATCTGAAAGTTTATCTTTAGTACAAAGGCTCTCTTGTTTTAGATACTTAAGCTAAGTATTGCACTTAAACAATCGGATTTGCTGGAATTTACAAGAGCTAATTGTGTCAGAGTAATGACACTGGTTCACTGAGAAATATGTCTTCTCATAAAAATGAGGTAAGATATGTCATGAAGTGCCATTGTCATCTCTGTAGTAATGTAAAAGAAAAATCAAGGCAGAGCAATGGCAAAGTTGCTGAGAAATATGTCCCCTCTTCAACAATATGAGGTTCGATATGTCATGAGGTGACAAAGCTATCTCTGTTCTAATTGTGGCATGACAGTCAGTCACACCAAGTACCTAGGGATACTGGCGTCTAACCAACATATATTCTCAAGATACAAGACATGAATGGACTTAAATGCTCATAAAACTCCCTTCGTGCTCAATGAAAATTATGAGTGTGATAGCAAAAGTTAAAAGTATATCTTCTGAAACTCTAAAATTCCATTTAGTCTTCATATCTGTTTAATCTCGATACTTTTCGTAGTAACTCTCAAGGAGCTAATGGAATTGAATAAGTAAGGTAACAGGAGGTTAACCTTGTTTCAGTATGCATTTCTGGTTCATTCCTATTAATACTGAATGCATATGTTTTTAAGCAATTTTATTGAGAAGATTAGAATTCATCAATGTTAAACCAATCTTACCGTAAGTGTTGCTTTACTAAAGCTCCACCACTCGAAATTCTAAAAAATTTGTAACTCTATATTTATGAACTTGGCTTCAGAATGAGGAACCCTCATCTTATCAGTTCTTGGATTATCTGCCTCAAAAATCTCCAAGTGTCAACCCTTAGTGTCGACCCCTTGCAACCAGAATTCGGTCTAGTTGTCATGACATCTACCATTAAGGCAAACTGGCCTCATGTCGCTTCATGCTCCAATGATTTCTACCCTCTCTGCACATCTGCATAACTCATTCAGGCTGCCATGAATGCATCTTCATTCTTAACAAGTGGCATCTGAATCCATTGATGTCTCCATCATGTCCTTGGGCTGCCTGCATTTCTCATCTCCATGCATTGCATAAAGAATCTGAAATCCCTAAAAATCTAAAAACTAGAAAACCATTAAAAACTCAAAAAATCTGAAAAACAAATCTAGTTTATGGCTGCTACATCTCTCAAGTACTGCATCATGCCTCTAATCACTTAATTCATGCTGCTGTTCGTGATCTGCCCCTGCCATGCCAAGGGACATAACCATGTTCTATAATTGCTCATCAACAAGTGGTATCATGTCCCTAAAGCTATTGACTTCAGTTCGTCCAGCATATGGTTAATGTGCATTTTCCATTTCCATGTCTTGTATAGAAAATCTTAAAAATATGGAAAACAGAAAACTAGTAAAAATTTGAAAAACCTTCAAATCAAATTTGCTTTCTGACTGCTGTGTCTCTCTCACACTGTGTCATGATTGCCATGGTTAAATGTCATGCACATGTCTGCCTCTCATGATTCACTATATGTTGTTGTGTTGAGCCTTCATGGCATATGATATCTAATTGTGTAAATATGTTTCTACCATGCCAAAACACCTAACAATCTACATTGTACTGATCATTAACAATTGGTATCACTTGCTCTCTAAACACTCAGCATCACTCTCTAACAAGTGACATCATCTTCTTGTCTGCACGGTCTCCTCTCTGCATATTACTTGCGTTACTTGCATTCACAAGGGACCCAACTATATGTTGTTGTACTATGCCTTCAGTGTACAACCATTGGCATGTATTTCCACATCAATTTGTGTACACTGACAAGGTATCTCAGGTTACTGCTCGTTTCCTTGCTACCCACAGGTATATACTCACTTTCACTCTGTACATCATGTGCTAATAATCTCCTACTTTACTCCTTACCTTCCTAACTGTGCCATATATTCTTTCTATTGTGGTTTTTTGATGATGTCAAAAGGGGAGAGAATTATATGTGTCATTAACTAGGGTATGCATAAAGGGGAGAGAAAGTCATTGTGCTTCAATTCATGCTTATATTTTCTTGCACTTTGACTAATAATGACTCATAGTTGTCATCATCAAAAAGGGGGAGAATGTTGGGCATGTGTGTAACATGCTTAATTCTATAGTTTTGATGATGTCTGACTATGACTCATTGATAAGTCTGACCTGCATTTGATAAACACACATTCATACATTTCAGGTCATGACAACATAAGTAAGAAGATACATCTTTGTGCCATCACTGATAAGTGTAAGAAATCAAGGCATTAGCAACACAGAATTCAAGGCAACAGGTTTCACAGAAGTCCATGCAGTCAAGTCAGTGTAGCTACTAAAGTCGGTGCACATGCTGAAGAAAGAAGGTGTTACAAGAGAAGTGTCAACACCTGCTACAGAAGTGTTGACACCACAGCCATTCCTCAGCAAAGGAAAGTCGATGCTACATTGCTGTCAAGGTCAAAGCACACAAATGGTCAACGCAGGTCAACGCAGTAAAGTTTGTGCATATTCATGACTTGGTCATCAGCAAGGTCGGTGCACATCAGTCAAAGTTGGTGCACATTTGAAAACAAGGTCTGTGCACGTTGCGGAAGGTCGGTGCACGTTTGGTTTCAATGCTTCAAGGTCGGCGCACATAACCGAAGTCTGAGTGTCACGCCCCGTGCCTTTCTTACAGTGGAAGACTCGCTCGAGGAATGTGAACAGCCGGTATGGTAAGCCTTGCAAGCAAGAATGATCAGAGCGCAAGGCAATCACACATAAGAATGCAATCGCACAATATTTACTCAACTTTAACTTTCATTAATAATCAAATCCAATATATGAATACAACCACTAATTCAACTTATCTTCATCATGCTAGACTCAAGAAATGAGAAAATTACATAGACTCAATCTAAACAGTGTAAACTTCCTAAGTCTTCACTCTCATCTTGACAACACTTTCATTCGCTCTCGGACCCGCTATTTGTATAACCCGAATCTGAATTCGAATCACTTTCATTTCCTGAAAAAGATTGGGAATAGGTAATGAGCACACTTTCCCAGTAGGTATCTTCGCATCAACATGAAGGCATCATTAAAGTAATTAACATTTTAGCTCTAAAGAAATAAGGTAAAATCATGCAAATGCGATCAATCATGCGATTAAACCAAAGTATGTAAGATAGAATGAGAGCAAGTATGAACTAGCAAGAATGTAACAAGTATGAACAAGAATGTAGTATGACCTTTCATGAACAAGAATGTAACGAGAATGCACTTTCACTTTTCACTTTCATAACCATAAAGGTTACGCACGAGAACGTCAATCATGTAGCAATTCACTAGATTTTCATGAGTGCTCATGGATTTCACTTATTTATAAAGAAAGTACTCCCAGCGCAATGCGACGCCAGTAGCATCATACCCCATGGTTTATAATAGTATGTTTTCGACAATCAGCCAAGGGGATTAGCATAGAACCCTTGGACACAATATGCGCCTGAACTGCATCTTCACGTATAAATCAAGTTACTTACATGAGTGTAACAATAAAGTATGGCCACGAATGTAATAAGTTCAACAAGTTCATGATAACAATAATTCAATTGAATGAATGCTTCAATTTTAGAATATGAGAGATCAAGAATGAATTAAGACAATGTTATGCTTATGGAAATAAATCGGCAGCATAACGGTACATTCCTTATTTTCCATTCATTATATTAGGTTTCTTGATCAATATGATAAGTTCTAGATTATCAAGAGTCCATCTAGAAACCTTAGAATATCAACCCTTGGTCAAACCTCGGGTTAAAATACACAAGCAGTGTGACGGTCGTGTACTGGGCCGTTACATGATGTGACGCTCCAATATTGGGCCGTTACATTAGTCTGAATTCAGAACCAAGAAATCAGACTCAGTTGAATGTGACGGTCGTATATTGGGCCGTTACATGTGCCTGACGGTCCAATATAGATCCGTTACACTACTGATAACCAGAAACATCGATAGTGTAATCTAATCACTTGGGTTTTAATGGTACAACCAACTCGGCGTCCTAGTGGGAATCTCAGGCTCGCGGAGAATTACGGAGGCCTTGCAACAAGATTTCTTAGTCTATTGGAAGGAATATCCAATAGAGAGGTCCTCATGTTCAAGATAGTGTTCCTATAGTGCAAAGTGTGAACTAATGGCCATACACCGGAATATATGCCATGTACTTAAAGAAAATGACTCTATTGATAGACAAGATGTGTAACAATAGGAAATCATGATAAAACTCCATCAATACATCTTTAGAAAATCATGATTTAGATACAAAACTATAGAATTTTGGCACATGAAATTAACATAACTTAAAATGACTTAAGATACCTAAATTATGTAATTTCTATCATGAACCAGTAAATAATCTTAAAGACATGAAATCATGTCAAAACTTAGATAACTAGGCTCATTTATAAGTTAAAATTGACTGTTTTCCAATTCTGTCTCCAATTCTCCTGACGGTCGAGAGTGGGTGCGTCACAGTGATTGTGACGGTTTATCGAGGGGCCGTTACAGTAGTTTAACGCTCCTGTTATGGTAGACAACAAAGCAATTAAAATGCAACAGAGGGTGTGACGGCTTTTCGTAAGGCCGTTACAGTATTGTGACGGTCTAAGTATGATGCGTCAGAGTCCCAGCTAACAGTATAAAGAAATTAAAAGACTGTGATTTGAAACCATATCATGTTTTGAAAAGATTTAACTACCCCAATCATGACAAAACAAAGTAAAGGTCATCTAGATGCATAGGTTGCAGTGAATTGACAAGATAATATCTTTGATCTTTGATTAAGGCTAAGGATATGTATGTATGCATGAACCCACTAAAACATGAAATTCATAGTCTATAATGCATGAAATCAAATACAATCAGAGGGCTTTTATCCCTAAAAAGATGTTTTTTCCAATCATGAGATAACCTACCGCTTAACTGGGCTTTAAACTTCTAATTTGAGTCTGAAAGATGTGCCCTAGTTCTCCCTTTCCAGTGAGTTTCCAGTAATTTCACGCTGCTCTAGCTCCTCGGCCTCTTGACCTAAGGATGTGAAATTTTGAGGGTACGATGATGAAACTAAGGTGAACAAAAAGATCTAAAGGATTGGACTCTAATTACCTCGTTTAGACGTCCTAATCTCTTGATCTTCAGGGGTCTTGCGTTCAGTTTCCTAGGTTGCTAAGACTGAATCAGCGACTTTGGAAGCTTCTATCTCCTTGGTTGGTTGATCTCCTAGTACGAAATTTGGAGAACTATTAATCTAATGTATTATAAACAAAATCTTCTAAAGAACTTACCCAAAATTATGACTCCTTACCTTATTTCTTCACGAGCCAAAAGTAAGGGTTGCTCAGGTCAAAACTAGGTCCTATTTATAGGGTTTTGGCTAGGGTTTGAGGATTAGATCGATTCTAGAGTCCTTGTTAAAGCTTAGATCAACTTCTAAGAGTCCTTAACACTTCCATTAGTCTTTCCATCTCGATCCCTAAGAGATAAGCTAGTAAAAATCCAATCTTTTTGCTTGTTCTTCCATTCACGGAACTGACAGGGTGTAACGCATCAGTCTAGGTGCGTTACGTGACTGTGGCGGTCGTACGATAGACCGTTACATCCAACGTGCACAGAGTTCAACATAAATCAAACTCTTTTGTTAATTATCCACATTATTATCTATAAAAATGGTATTTATCCTTAAAATACGTAAATAGGCTAAATAACCTTCTAGAATATGGGCCAAACTTAATGGGCTTGGTCTTTTAACCTATTGGGTTTCAATTATCAAAGCTAGATTAATTACTTAACATAAATTGGGCCTTATAATGATTTATTTAATCCAATATTTATTTATTAATCTATTTTGGGTCTTTAAAATTCCTAAAAAATAATTAAATATACCAAAAATAATTTATAAAAATTCTGGGGCCTTACACCCTCCCCCACTTAAGAGAATTTGGTCCCCAAATTTAATATATGAGTTTTTTATGGAGAGTGTACGTATTTTAATGTATTAAGAGTTAACGTAAGGCGAATGGGTTAAGAGAGTACCTTTTATCATCTCACCTCCCTCGTCTAGAATGGCATTTAATCGACCTCGCTTCCCGCATCCGTTGTTATCCCTTGATGATTGTCCGTTGATGAAAGGACATAGGGGCAAGCGATGTTCCCGGCTTCCACATTTGAGACAAGCGCCGAGACGTTTCCAACATTCTTCTGCCGAGTGCCCTAATTTTTCACAAAATGAGCAAGGTGCCACGACTTGCTCCTTCTCTTCTTTAATTTTCTCGTTCTTTCCATTTCCATTTCCATTTCCATTTCTTTTCCATTACCGTTCCCATTACGGAACCTCTTAATGTGACAATCTTCATCCTCATCCACTTCTTTCTCTTCTTGCCTATCATGTTTTCGGCTTGACCTCTCTCCTCGGAGCCTCTCCACCTTCTCCATGGTTCTTTCACATAGATGCGCTCTTTGTACCATCTCGGTATAGGTGCAGATATTCTGGATTCCAAGTTGTTGGATAAATCCTGTCCTTAAACCATCCATAAATCGGTTGGCTTTCAATAAATCTGTGCTTACCAAGTGAGGAGCATAAGGTGCCAATCGAGAGAATTATAATTCATATTCTGCCACAGACATCGCGTCTTGTTTTAAGGAGGCAAATTCCATATCCTTTCTCTCCTTTACATCCTCGGAAAAGTACTTGGCACGGAATAGGGTAAGAAAACCCTCTCATGTATGAGGTGTGTCTGCAGGTGGCGTTGGAATGGATTTCCACCATGTACGAGCATCCTTGTTGAGTTGGAACGTGGCAAGTCGAACCTTCTCCTGGTCGGTGCATTGCATGACATCGAATATTCGATTCATTTCGTCGATCCAATTTTCCGCTTCATCTGGGTTAGAAGATCCAGAGAATCGTGGAGGATTTAAACTTCAAAAATTACCATGCAAGTTACCCGCGCCAGCCCTTCCACCGGCTTGGGCCACTATTTGTAGGGCTTGAGTAAGTCCCGCAACAGTTTGCTGCATCTCGTCCCAGTTTATACGATGAGCCATTGAGAATCAAGGTACCTGAGAATCATGGACATTTTAGTTATTTAGAATCGGGAAGATTTATCCTAAGATAATTTTTTATATAACTATCTCATCTCGGGCTCTACCCAATTCTCACATGGGTATGGAAATTTCTTCCTTAGTTCATAGGTATGGGTCCTTAAACCTTGGACTTATCCTATGACATGACTCTTCTTCCTAAGTCCTGAGACTTGGGCTCTGATACCAACTTAACTGTCACGCCCCGAGCCTTTATTACAGCGGAAGACTCGCTCGAGGAACGCGAACAGCCGGCATGGTAAGCCTTGCAAGCAAGAATGATCAGAGCGCAAGGCAATCACACATAGGAATGCAATCGCACAATATTTACTCAACTTCAACTTTCATTAATAATCAAATCCAATATTCGAATACAACCACTAATTCAACTTATCTTCATCATGCTAGACTCAAGAAATGAGAAAATTACATACACTCAATCTAAACAATGTAAACTTCCTAAGTCTTCACTCTCATCTTGACAACACTTTCATTCACTCTCGGACCCGCTACTTGTATAACCCGAATCCGAATTCGAATCACTTTCATTTCCTGAAAAAGATTGGGAATAGGTAATGAGCACACTTGCCCAGTAGGTATCTTCGCATCAACATGAAGGCATTATTAAAGTAATTAACATTTTAGCTCAAAAGAAATAAGGTAAAATCATACAAATGTGATCAATCATGCGATTAAATCAAAGTATGTAAGATAGAATGAGAGCAAGTATGAACTAGCAAGAATGTAACAAGTATGAACAAGAATGTAGTATGGACTTTCATGAACAAGAATGTAATGAGAATGCACTTTCACTTTTCACTTTTATAACCATAAAGGTTACGCACGAGAACGTCAATCATGTAGTAATTTACTAGATTTTCACGAGTGCTCATGGATTTCACTTATTTATAAAGAAAGTACTCCCGGCGCAATACGACGCCAGTAGCATCATACCCCATGATTTATAATAGTATATTTCTGGCAATCAGCCGAGGGGACTAGCATAGAGCCCTTGGACACAATCAGCGCCCGAACTGCATCTTCACGTATAAATCAAGTTACTTCCATGAGTGTAACAATAAAGTATGGCCATGAATGTAATAAGTTCAACAAGTTCATGAATGGCCATGAATGTAATAAGTTCAACAAGTTCATGATAACAATAATTCAATTGAATGAATGCTTCAATTTTAGAATATGAGAGATCAAGAATGAATTAAGACAATGTTATACTTATGGAAACAAATCGGCAGCATAACGGTACATTCCTTATTTTCCATTCATTATATTAGGTTTCTTGATCAATATGATAAGTTCTAGATCATCAAGAGTCCATCTAGAAACCTTGGAATATCAACCCTTAGTTAAATCTCGGGTTAAAATACTCAAGCAGTGTGACGGTCATGTACTGGGTCGTTACATGATGCGACGCTCCAGTATTGGGCCGTTACATTACTCTGAATCCAAAACCAAGAAATCGGACTCAGTTGAATGTGACGGTCGTATATTGGACCGTTACATGTGCCTGACGGTCCAATATTGATCCGTTACACTACTGATAACCAGAAACATCGATAGTGTAATCTAATCACTTGGGTTTTAATGGTACAACCAACTCGGCGTCCTAGTGGGAATCTCAGGCTCGCGAAGAATTACAGAGGCCTTGCAACAAGATTTCCTAGTCCATTGGAAGGAATATCCAATAGAGAGGTCCTCATGTTCAAGATAGTGTTCCTATAGTGCAAAGTGTGAACTAATGGCCATATACCGGAATATATGCCATGTACTTAAAGAAAATGACTCTATTGATAGAGATGATGTGTAACAATAGGAAATCATGATAAAACTCCGTCAATACATCTTTGGAAAATCATGATTTAGATACAAAACTATAGAATTTTAGCACATGAAATTAACATAACTTAAAATGACTTAAGATACCTAAATTATGCAATTTCTATCATGAACCAGTAAATAATCTTAAAGACATGAAATCAGGTCAAAACTTAGATAACTAGGCTTATTTATAAGTTAAAATTGACTGTTTTCCAATTCTGTCTCCAATTCTCATGACTGTCGAGAGTGGGTGCGTCACAGTGATTGTGACGGTTTATCGAGGGGCCGTTACAGTAGTGTAACGCTCCTGTTATGGTGCGTCAGAGATAACAGAGGAATTAAAATGCAACAGAGGGTGTGACGGCTTATCGTAAGGCCGTTACAGTATTGTGACGGTCTAAGTATGATGCGTCAGAGTCCCTGCTAACAGTATAAAGAAATTAAAAGACTGTGAGTTGAAACCATATCATGTTTTGAAAAGATTTAACTACCCCAATCATGACAAAACGAAGTAAAGGTCATCTTGCAGTGAATTGACAAGATAATATCTTTGATCTTTGATTAGGGCTAAGGATATGTATGTATGCATGAACCCACTAAAACATGAAATTCATATTCTATAATGCATGAAATCAAACACAATCAGAGGGCTTTTATCCCTAACAAGATATTTTTGCCAATCATGAGATAACCTACCGCTTAACTGGGCTTTAAACTTCTAATTTGAATCTGAAAGACGTGCCCTAGTTCTCCCTTTCCAGTGAGTTTCTAGCAACTTCACGCTGCTCTAACTCCTCAGCCTCTTGACCTAAGGATGTGAAATTTTGAGGGTACGAGGATGAAACTAAGGTGAACAAAAAATTCTGAAGGATTGGACTCTAATTACCTCGTTTAGACGTCCTAATCTCTTGATCTTAAGGGGTCTTGCGTTCAGTTTCCTAGGTTGCTAAGACTGAATCAGCGACTTTGGAAGCTTCTATCTCCTTGGTTGGTTGATCTCCTAGCACGAAATTTGGAGAACTATTAATCTAATGTATTATAAACAAAATCTTCTAAAGAACTTACCCGAAATTGTGACTCCTTACCTTATTTCTTCACGAGCTAAAAGTAAGGGTTGCTCTAGTCAAAACTAGGTCCTATTTATAGGGTTTTGGCTAGGGTTTGAGGATTAGATCGATTCTAGAGTCCTTGTTAAAGCTTAGATCAACTTCTAAGAGTCCTTAACACCTCTATTAGTCTTTCCATCTCGATCCCTAAGAGATAAGCTGGTAAAAATCCAATCTTTTTGCTTGTTCTTCCATTCACGGAACTGACAGAGTGTAACGCATCAGTCTAGGTGCGTTACGTGGCTGTGGCGATCGCACGATAGACCGTTACATCCAACGTGCACAGAGTTCAACATAAATCAAACTCTTTTGTTAATTATCCATATTATTATCCATAAAAATGGTGTTTATCCTTAAAATACGTAAATAGGCTAAATAACCTTCTAGAATATGGGCCAAACTTAATGGGCTTGGTCCTTTAACCTATTGGGTTTCAATTATCAAAGCTAGATTAATTACTTAACATAAATTGGGCCTTATAATGATTTATTTAATTCAATATTTATTTATTAATCCATTTTGGGTCTTTAAAATTCTTAAAAAATAATTAAATATACCAAAAATAATTTATAAGAATTCTGGGGCCTTACCCCGAGCATATGTGACTTCAAGGTCGGTGCATGTTTTGGTGTCAACACTATAAGGTCCATGCACATTCACTATTTGAAATCAAGGTCAGTGCATATTCTTTTTCAACACTAGAAGATCTATGCATGTTTACCTTCTGGCAAGATAAGGTCTGAGCACATATGAAATCAAGGTCTATGCAATGTCTGCTTCCAACCTCAAAAGGTCTGAGCACATTCGCAAGAAGGTCGATGCACATCTGCCAAGAAGTGTCGACACTTCACTTATCGAGTGTCGACACCTTGATGGTTCCAAATATTGAAGATCGTATCCTTAAATAAGTGTCGACACTTTGTTCCAGCGTGCCGACACATTGGCCCTTCCAGTAAGCATTGAAGACCGGATCCTTAAATAAGTGTCGACACCTCAGATATCGCAAGTCGACACCTTGGGCTTCCAGAGATAGTCATACAAGAAACCTTCATAAGAAGTGTCGACACGTCGTTCACTAGAGGTCGACACTATGGCATTCCAGAGAGCGTTATATTGGCTACTTTACCAAGAAGTGTCGACACTTTCTTTACAGGAGGTCGACACCTCTGTTCTTCTAGAAGCTTTCAAGCTTGTTGTCTGTCAAGTCAATGGAAGATCCATAGAGAAAATAGGTACCGCAAATGTCTAAATTCACAGATTTTGAGGTCTGGATCGTGTACCCAGGTTTGACTTTCGTCACTATCAACATGTCACTTTCTTGGAGCAACTTGTGTCAGAAATCCAGCTGGAGAAAGGACACCTCACAGTCTGCCACTGGGAAAAGTGAATATAGTCTGCCACCCCATGTGATTTCTATCCTTGGTGTCTTCAACCATACAGAAAGCAGGCTTCAGCCCATAAGAACTCAACACCTCAAGAGGGCATTTAATGTGAAGACCCGAAATTGACTAAAGAGAGATTTAGTATGTTCCTTCTCATCAGTCTGCCACCATCCTATCCTCGGACAAGAAGCAATGTCAGCTTATGCCAAATCCTGCAGAGTATCTTACTCAAAGACTAGAAATGCTTTTGGAGGGAAATTTTGGAGGGAAAGTTTTTCACCACATTTCCTTGTGGCTCGGATATAAATATCAAGCTTCCTCAAGAGAGGAAGTTGTTGCTGCCCAGAGAGTGCCACGCCCTAGAGCATCTGCAAAGAACAACCTTGAAAGGCGTGAGAGAGCAGCCCAGCATTGATTCTCAGTTCAGTGCTGTGAAAGAAGAAGAAAGAGAGGGCATCCTTAAGAGAGAAGAGAACACCCCTGCAATCTACCTGAGCCTGAAGAATCAGATCTTCAGATCTGGAATATGTAGCGGCAGTCCCCAGCTGGCAAATCATCATCTAAAGCTCCAGTTGGCGTTTTCCTTCTTGTTCTTGTGATTCACCCACTGCACTTGCAGTGTCTTCCGCTTGTGCTTTTCGTTCCACTCATTTCAACCTCATACTTTGTTCCATCCCTACTGCTTATGTGTAGGAAGACAGAAGGAAGTTTTTTTCGTTCTGTGGTTTTGGGGCGTGTCCCCTGTCAAGCTGTGAGTCAGTAGGAAAGCCTCACCGGGTTTGGTGAGGGGTGGACGTAGGTTGTGGGTTTACAATCGAACCACCTTAAAATCCTTGTGTTGTGGGTTGATCATCTTGTGAGTTTGCTCTGTATCCTCTACCCCCATTCACAGGTGTATCAAGGGAATCCTAATTGCTTTCTATAGCACACATCGTCATATTGCTCACACACATATACACGAGGTTCAACGAGCAGCCAATCTCAATTCATGAGATTCTGGTTGATCTCTAAAGTTCACACATATAGCTAGTTATCACATTTAGTTGATATGTGTTGAGATCCCTGTTATCCAGTGCAATTTATTCTCTTACCTTTTAACCTCGCTGTAGTAGCATCAACCTTGCTGCTGAGCAGCGTTGATCTTAGCCGTCTACCCAGGTGTGCTTCGTTGGGCTTAAGCTTCTACCTAAGCAGTCCTTGGACCTGCTTTGCTGTCTTCACTTAAGCCACTCCGACTTAATTCACTGTGTTTTGTGTCTAAGTGTTTTATTGTCTTCATAGGAGTGGTTCATGCTTTTGGAAGTCAAGATGTAAATAGGCCATAATTCGTGAGAGGATCTATTCAACTCCCCCCCCCCTTCTAGATCCCATTGCACCGCTCAGGACCCAACAAGTGGTATCAGGGCAAGGCTCTGCTATTCCCAGATCCTACGATCTACAGGGAAAGATCCCAGTGCATTTTTGAGAAAATGGCTTCATCTGCGATACATGCTTCGATGGCTTCTCCGCCTATGTATGATGGTTCAGATTTTGCAATATGGCTAGGGAGAATGTTCATCTATGTCAAATCCATAGATCCACAATTGTGGAACCTTATATACATTGGTCCTCATGATCTGCCATCAAACCCAGATGAATGGTCTATTGAACAAGAGACCAAATATATTGATAACCTTGCTGGATTTAACTTGATAAAAGCAGCAGTTGATTTAAGGTCATCTCATCTTGTGTCCACTTGCAGCACAGCCAAACAAATCTTGAACAAGTTGGTGAACAGCCATGAAAAAGGAGAACAAAGGAATATATGCCTCATGGCCGACCAACTAGAACAGTCAAGCAATTCATCCTCAACTCAGGTAAGCTCTGAATCCGAGGACTTTACATTTGAAGAACTTATAGAAGCCTATGATGATTTAACCAAGCACTTTAAAAAGATAAAATCAGATAACAGAAAACTGAAAAAGCATTTGAAGAAAAACAATCAAGGTGAGAGTTCCTTCTGTAAAAATTGTTCAGCTTTTAAACAGCTCAATGATACTATTATGGTTGATATGGATGTACATAAAGAAACCATTGCTTGCCTAAAAGATGAAAATAGAATCCTTCAAGCTCAGATCAGTAGATTAGAAGAAATAATAAGAAGGCCTAAAGATAAGTCTAAATCTACATCAAATGATCAAAGCTTGACTGAAAACAAAGCTCTCACTAAAGTGAATCAAAATCTTAAGAATGAAAATGAAAATCTAAAAAATGGAAACATTGAGTTGCTTGAAAGACTGTCTATCTGTGAAAAAGGCAAGGGCATTGTTAATGATAGCCCTGAGAAATTGAATGAACTTCAATTGGAAATTGAAAATTATAAGGGGGTGAATGCCATGCTCAACGAGTAATTGGCTGAGTGCGAAGAGAACCTTTCTGAGTCTAAACTACATGTCTCCTCATTGGAGAATGAAAACAAAGACTTAAAGAATTCTCTGTCAAAGCTTGATCAAGGCAAAGATAATTTAGACAGAATTCTGTGAACTAAGGTCAACCTTCAAAGAGAAGGTTTGGGGCACAAACCTATGAACAAAAAGTCCCTTGGAAGAAAGGTGTATACCTTATTTGTCACTGGCTCACTTGAAGCCAGCACTTCTTATGGTCATCCAAAACCGCATGCTGCTCAAAATAAAAACTAAAATGAAAATGGCAATCTGAAAAAGAATGTTCCCTAGCATAAACGGAAATATGATTTTGCTAATGTGGAAATGAATGCTAGGAAATCTCATGCTAAGTACCATGCTACTCATAAAATGAATGGTTATTGTTTCTATTGTGGTATACGTGGTCACACTGTGTGTGATTGCCTCACCTGGAGTAATGATGAACTAAGAGCACGCAAAAATAGAAGATTTGTTGCGGAAAACAATGGCAATGGATAGGTCAATACTGGGAGGAAACATCTTCTGCACACTCATGCTCAAAAGCCCAGGTATGACCTTGCGTGTCGACACACTCATCTGAACAGGTCGACACTCTCCAAGGCTGAACAGTCAGCAAATAGAAGAAACCATCCTCCTTGCTGCTTCCACTGTGGAAAGATTGGCCACACAGTCAAAGACTGTTGGCGTCTGAAATGTAAGACTCACCTTCATGATCTACACAGTGGTATCCATGCTCACCCACCAAGATTCAATGCACCTGTACAAAGAAAGAATGGTAAATTCCTTGTGCGTTGCTTCTACTGTGGTGAATATGGACATACATCCAATCACTGTCCTTAGACGAGAGTGAGTGACCAGAAAGCAGCAAAGAAAATAAAGGCATTTGCGAGAATTACTGCTAACCAACCAGGACCCAAGCAAGCTTGGGTACCAAAAGATTTCAAATGAGAATTTTGGGTGTAGGGTGCCTTGGAGCTGAACATTGGATGCTCAAGTAAATAAAAGCTCAAGGCACAGGTATGTAAATAATTTTTTTTCTTACATGATAGGCTTGGATTTTAGTTTCTACATCATAAGTCTATCTTGTTGTCAATAACTGCTGAAAACTGAATTGATCTCCTTGAACTGCTAAAGTTTCCCCCATGGTGTGAGATGATCAACTATGCTAGATTACTTGCTTACACCATGTTTGATCCTTGATATATTAAATGGTGCAGAGTAGAAAGGCAAGTTAAGCTTGCTCGAAACTCTCACTATGCGTGAGCAGGATCTCAGATCCACACCTCCGCCATGTACCAAAAATCAATTAATTCAGCTGTGTAATCCATGAAAAATTTTGTCATGCTGATAAAATCCAACTGATTATTGAGTTGCTATTTGATCCTCTTTATCATTTAACAGCCATGTGAACTTCTTGCTTAGCATTGTTGATCATTGGTTCTGATGAAGTCTTCTATGGCTGCACATATCTTAATTCATCACTCTCATGGACAAATAACATGCTGATTGTCTATCTCAACTTCCATGAGCATTGGTGTTGGCACGTAAAATATGATCAACGGTGATCAAGCCGCAAAGACAAATGATACGGCCCACTGAACCGCAGAAGCCGATGAAGATCAACACATTGAAGACTTCCCAAGCCGCCAGAGCCTCGGGTCACATGGGATGAACACCGGGGACTTCACCTCGGGAGAGTCGAGATGAATCCACAACCAACCGGCAGCGCGACCAAGCCTGCCTAATGATCCTACGTCGACTCCGTCATGCCGCTACCCCCACACCCGTCGCCCGACCAAGGACGACGGTCTACCCGGTGGCTCGCCACCTCAATGAAGACTCTCCTGAGGAGGAAGAACGCCCTCAACCCGTCAAAGCAAAGGATCGAAGGTTCTGTCAGCAGAAGACCCCGATTACCCGGCATGGGTATGGCTTCTCAGCACATGGGGCCCATCCGCGGCCAGATGATCGCCCGGTCGAGGTGAAAACACCCCGGGCGGCATATCACTACCCGTGGGAGCTACCAATACAAGTCGAGACGAGTCGGTAATACAAGCCGTGATGCCGAGAGCCGTGTCAGCGGAAAACCCGTGTGCTCGAGCTTAAGGCACACGAATGCTAAAAGCAACCATTTGGCGGCCCAGAATTCTTGTCTATGGCCTCTTCTATGACCCGGCAAGACTACGGAGAAATGAAAGGTCGCAGCAACCCTCGAGGTCAGTTCGAAGCCTGTTATCGGGCCCGCACCGAGTTAAGGCGATCAAATGGCTCGAATCCGACGCGCTCCTGCTAAACCGGCGCGCCCCGCAAATCCGGCGCTCCCCTTTTAACCTTGGGCAGCCTCCTAAACCTGCGTGCCCCGTTAAGCTCGAATCTGACGCCCAAGATGGTTGTAAATCGGCGCGCTAAACCCAGCGACGGATTAAGCTCGTTCGAATGGTTTCCTATATAAGGGACCTCATGTTCGAGAACAAAAAGAAAGGGAAAAAAAGGGGATCGAAGAGGATAACATCAGAAAGAAAAAAGGAGAGAGATAGAGCTTGGAGAAGAAGAAAGGGGAGCAGAGTCCCCATCTCGTTCCAATACCCTGTTCTTCCTCCCGCCATCTGCTGTGAAGTTTCAAGGTTGGTTGGACAGCTCGACGGAGTCCGCCTCGGCTACTTCTTCTCTTTCTCTGCTAATGTAGCTCCACGGAGCATCATCCTGAAGGGCGATGATATGAGCCCGGGATGTTATTCGAACTCCCCCCTCTGGTCATCTCTGTTTCTCTTCTGCTCCTTCCTTTTTTTTTGGGAATGCAATCGGTCTCAGGCGACAACGCCGAGCCGAATATATATATTGTAGTGTTTTACTATGCGATTGAATCAATGAAAGGGTGTGTTGCTGCTACCTTATAGTATGTCTTTCATTTGAGTTCTCCATCGCCGAATACACCTCAGATCCTTGAGGCAATATCAATAATCTCCCCTCCCTGGGGTTCTTTCTCCGTCGTATAAATGATATGAATGAGTCAACGCGCTCAGATGTTCTCCCCTGGCCGGAGGGATGCGTATCATTGCATCATCCTTCGTCCCTGGAGGTAGCTCCTCAGTCCGTCCCTGTTCACGATTCAAGGTTAAGAGAATGAACAACTCCACCGTTCCTGTCATATAGCTGTGCGTACTGGAATGCTGTCGAGCTATTCGACCTTGTGCCTCTTTCAGAAGCTCAGTCAGTTGGCCGACCCCTAGGTCTTAAGTCCGGTCTATTGGCTCCTACTTAGCCTGCCCCTTCAACGAATGCGTAGGTATATAGTCATCTAATGCCCGTTCCCCAAATAAATGCATTCCAATCATAGTGTTCTTTAGTGATTTATCCTTTCGAGGGATTCGCCGCCCGGGGAGGGGAACATCCCCATCATCTTCAATCATTGTCGAGGCACGAAGTCATATCCCCCGATGATATGCACTCTATGTTTCATTTAATGAACATCAACAGGGTTGACCCCAACCCAACATCAAATTCACCTTCTTCTCGAGAAAGGGGTGGTGGCTGTGAGAAGATCACCTCTCGTAGGCTGGCCCTCGAGGTGATGTCTCATCTTGGTCGTCCCTTAATTGTTTTGACTCGTGGAGTTGGATACCCCTAGCAGGCTAGTCCTCGGGGTCTTTCCTCTCCGAGGAAGTCCACAGGTCACCGCTTGGCATTCTCGGCTTTGACGGAGCGTACCCTTAACTGGTGGGACTCTCTGCTTCGCCCCTGCAAACCCCCCAGTCATGGGGAGGTGCTGCCAAAATTCAGACTGGTAACTTAGTCAAATTTGCTATGACACATCGATTAACGACTATGCTTGAGTAGGAACCTCGCATAAGTCCATGACTGCCTCGATTACAGTGCTTTTGTGGCCAAATAAATCTTCTAATCTTCTAAAAGCATCAACAAGGTCACAATAAATATGCATAAGTCTCAATCAGACTTGAATAAACCTTAAATCCCCCTAATCAGGTGCGCCAATTTTCGGCGCCCCCCCCCCCTCGCGCCGTTTTAAAACTAGACTCATAAGTTCTTTGAACTTACTGAGCCCCTATCCGGCACGCCCAGGGCGCGCCGTATTCAACTCCCCTCTGGCCAGCACGCCGTTTTAGCTCAGTTAACCATCGCGCCGTATTAGCCTTAGCTAGCTATCGCGCCGGTTTAACCCCATTTGGCCACCGCGCCGTTTTAACATTCAAATAAGTATCACGCCGTTTTAACCTATCCCTTATACCCACATTCCAACGGTGCCGTTTTAGGCTTTTACCTACGTTTCTCACACTGTTTCAAGTTCCACATCTACGCGTACTGCGCTGGTTTCACTCCGAATCGCGTCATTGTACCGTTTCGATACTCTCTCTTCGTCTTCGGGGTGACTTCCGATGCTAATAACAGAGTTAGATGAACCTTGTAATCAATAAGCCAAATAAGCTGGTTTGTCTAAACCTGGATTAATTAGCTTCATAGCTTCATCGTCATGACTGAGTTTAAGCATTCACATCGTATCAATGTATGCTTGAGTGCGCGAGCCCTTGGTATATCAAATGGCATTAGCAGAAAGGCGGGCAACGCCCGATAGGAAGCTCTTGTCATGCGTGATGATGGTCTCCGAGCCTAAGTCCTCCAAGTATTGAGGGTTTCGCTCTAATAAACTATGCATGATATGCTATAATATCTTGCATGATCATCTGCATCATTTACATTCTTTATTTCGGCCTCGACAGCCCATTACCTCGGTAATTAATCAAAGGTTTTCTCTCCTCGTGGGGGATGTAATTAACGCCATAGCCTTTATGGTATGGCGGACTGCTGGTCCCGATCGAATCTCACTCTCGCCCGACATGGGTCAGAATGAGCGCACAATAAACTCGTCACTTACGTGACTGGTACGCCTGCGTAGTCAATCAGTTAGTTAATTACCGATTAGTTAATTGGTTGATCGACACATGAATAAACCAAACAAACCCACCCATCCATTGCGTCGGCAAACAAGTCTGGCACGTCGGGTGGGACTTACATAATAAAATACCCCTGGTAAAATAAACGATCCAAACAAGTCGGGCACGCCCGGTGGGACCAGTGTCACCTTTCATCTCTTTGCCAAGATACTTGGGCTTTGAGGCCCTCCCAAAGGCTACTGATCGTCGGTTTGTTGATCTTTTCAGGCAAACAATGACGACAACAACCGGACTGACTGGCGTTGGCTTTGGCCCTTCGATCGTTGCTGGTCATGCGCAAGGGTACCTGGTGGTGCCCACGGTGTTCGGCAGCTTCCCTGCCGCTATCGGCTTCCCCAACTTCTTGGGGCTAGCCTTCGTAGACATGCTGGAGGTGGAATCCTCGGAGCCCGTCAAGGGAGCTGCAATGGAGATGGAGCCTCTGAAGGCCCGATGCTACAATGACTCATCCAAGAGTCCAACTGATGAGGGCATCTCTCAGCGCTCTCTTTGGCTCGGTTCGCCTGCATCATTGTGAGGAAGCTTGGCTATGAGATCACATATTATTTTCCTTTTCTTTGAGTCATATCTTATGTATTTTCCTTTATTGAGTCATGTTGTTTTATTCATTTCCCTTGTTATGCTTAATTGGGCCTTATTACCTTAGTTATGGGCCCATTAGGTTGAGTCTAGGATATGCTCGGTCTTTTGTCTAATTGTCAAGGGTACTATGGTCATGTAAAGAGTGGATGCCTATATATAGGCCCCATCTCCCCTCATGTACTCAACTTTTGATGAATCAATTTGAATAGAAGTATTTCCCAAATCTCACTCCCCTCCACTAAATTTCTCTCCTCTCTCTCTCTCTCTCTTTATCTCTCTCTTTCTCTAAGGGGTGCCCCCCTTTCTCTCTCCTCCCCCTCCCAACCACTTTCTCTCACTCCCCCTCCCCTAATAACTCTTTCCCTAGTCCCCACACCCTTCCATTAACTCACCCCAACCCCAAGAGCTCTCCTCCAATCCACACCCCACCTCCCAACCCCCAACTACCCCTCTCTCCTACCCCAAGCATCCCACCACCTTCCCAAGGCTGAAATAACTCCTCCCAAGGCCCAAATTCGAATTTCCCTCCCATCTTCCACCCCCCATAGCTCCCTTGGTCGCCCAACTCCAGCCCCAACCAGCCAAGTTCGCCCCCCCCCAACTCCCCTCTCCATTGTCCACCTTGTGCAACCCTCTCCCCTCCCCTCTCACCCACAACCAGCTGCAGCCCCCTTCACCCACCACCTCCTTGTTTCTCCAGCCACCACAACAGCCCTCCATCAACCACCTCCACTCCCCACAACCTCCAGCCACCCCATTTCCCAACTACACCCCACCATCCCTTCACTCATAACCATTTACACTTGCAGCTCCAGGTAGCAGGTCGCAGGCAGCAACTGTGGTCCTGAAAGTCACTTCGTCTCCTGCCATTCCCTGATCCTCCTGGTGGCAAGGCATATGTCTAAGGAAAGTTTGTCCAGAGAGCTTTCCAGGCGAGGTGGTTTCGTCTTCATCCGAGCACCGAGCTGCCCGTGGGAGCGTTTCTTCTTCGACTGCGCAGAACCACTCGGGCAGAGGACCAGAGCTGTAGATCCGGTTCGACCACGGCCTTTCCCTTGCAGATCTTGGCGCAAGACTTGGCTGGGAGCTTCCCCTTCAAGTCCTCTTCAATCCCCAAGAAACAGAGCTAACTTTGGATCTGGGCATGAAAAGTTACAAATTTTCCATTCCAAGTGTGTCTGGTATGTGTTCCTGAGACAGAACCGACCCACCTATACTGTTTGGGTCCTCACGATCCGCTCCGACATTGGCTGACAACGGCGTCGGTCCCCACGGAAAGAAGACTCCACCACGATTTCAACGGTACCTGTCTCGCCTCCAACAGAGTACGGATCAGTTGGCTGCACCTTCTTCTTCCAGTGGCATCATCCTGAGAGCAACCAGAACTAGCGAAGACTAGCCCCGTTCCAGGTTCTGCCCCGGCCGGCGACGTCGTCACGAGCTTCCACAAAAATTCAGGCGGCATCCCGGGTCAGTCAGTAACGTTTTGGCACCAATTTCAATCAATTCTGAGTTCATTTTGAGTCCGTGGCAGTGCCGACATCAACAACCTGTCAGGCTGTTCCTGAAGCTAGCAGAATCGGCGCAACTCGGCAAGTCGGTGTTATCTCTTAGTTTCCCCACCCCGCCTGGCCGGCTGACAGCCCCTCCCTGGGTGGAGGTAGTGTTTGACTGTAACACATTAACCCTGTCCCCTTGATCCACCCTCCTGCGAGAGGAGTAGTGTTGTACTCTCAAAGTTTTCAGGCCAAGCGGCATCGACGCGGCGTGCGGGTGCGTACCCACGCCTCCCCGCTCGCCCTCGTCTTCGGTCAGGATAGGTGTCTTCACACCGATCAGGTGAGTGACTGGACCCTACCTGGTTATTCCATTGCTTTGCTAGTCTAGTATTGCTTCTTATGCCCGTCGGTCGGTGAGATAGTGCTCGATCCCGTTATTGCTCGATTTGTGTGCCTACCGTGGATCGTGAGTGAGAGCCACCCAACCCCACGCCCCGGCCTACCAGCTGCCCACGAAGTTGGGAATTCCCAGACCCTTAGGGGTCATCCTAAGTCAATCTAGTCCTTTGAATATTAGGGTCCCACCTCAGACCCTCGCCATCATCCCCGGCCCCACCGGGTGATCGCTTGAACCGTACGAGTGAGCCGCTAGTGTGAGTCCATTGAAAGTGCTTGTATGCTTGTGGATCTAAGTCCTAGGTTCAACCATTCTTTCATTGGCATCGTTGGGCTGTGGCACATCAAGTGGTATCAGAGCCAGATTATAGGCTTGTCCTTACAAGTCTAGTCTTGGGTCGTCTTTACACTAAGTCATTCATAGGTGCATTCGCACACCCGTGCATAGCCCACCCAACTTTGCATGACCACCCGTAGTGGAACCCATTATCAATCCAACCCCTCCTCTTCCAACATCACAATGAATCCTAATCCCCAAGGGAATCCCGCCCACAATGAGCAAGAGCTCCCCGATCACATGAGGTTTCTTGTAGAAGGTATGACTAATATTATGGGGCGGCTTGATGATATAACGGCCCGGCTTGAACAAATTGAGGAAAATAGGCATGCCCCTAGGGCAGGAGATAGGAGGGAACCACCCCCACATATGGAGCCAGCCATAGGAGAACTCAACCTTGACCACCCTCCCGATCCGGAAAGAGACCCACCCCCTAGGAGGAATGAGAGACTTCCCCGGGACAACCCGGATGACCAACTTATGAGACTTGTGAAAGTCGATGCACCCACCTTTGATGGGTCTCATCACCCGAGCGTCTACTTAGATTGGGAGGCAGCCATGGACCAATATTTTGATTGGTACCCAATGACCGAGGATAGGAGATTCCGGCTTGCAAAGATGCAACTTACCAAATTAGCTAAGACTCATTGGATGAATGTTGAGGCATTAAGGATAGTTAGGAGGGAAGCTCCCATTACCACATGGGGGACCATGAAGGAACAACTCAAACTCAAATATGTCCCTCCCTCCTACCATCAAAATCTCCTAGATGAGTGGCAAGCCCTCACCCAAGAGGGGAAAACCGTTATGGAGTACATTGAGAAATTCGACTACTACCTCCTTAAGTGTGGAGTCCGAGAGGATCCCACGGTCACACTCTCTCGTTTTAGAAATGGGCTTCAATTTCACATAAAAAAGGAACTTTTCATGCGTCAAGTAACCACTCTAGAGCAAGCCTATCAAGTAGCCCGGGATGCCGAGAAATTCTCTCGATACACCCGAATGGTTCCCCCTCGGGGGATGGACCCCAAAGCCATGGCATCTCGGACCAACCCCCCACCTCCTCAAAGAGGTCTCCTACCCACCCCCATGGGAGCTCCTCCCACCCGGGCCGCCCCTCTTAGTGGCGCCCCACCACCCCTCCCCACAAGTGGGCCCCTAAACCCATCTCCCAATAGGCTTAATTCGGCACCCGCTCCCCCTCACACTAAGGTTGCCTCAAACCACCAAAGTGGGCAGCAATGCTTTAGGTGCCTTGGGTATGGACACTTTGCCAATCAATGCTCCACCAAGGACACATCTAACTTGCTCATAGAGGAGACAAACCCCCAACCCCAAGCTGAATTTGAAGTAGATGTTGAGGTATATGAACCCTCTCTCGAATGGGAGGAGGAGTATGAGAACCACTACATGGAGACCAACCAAGAACAACCCCCTCCACCCACCGACCCTCACCTTGGAGTGGTTAGGTGCACCCTCACTCAGGCCCGAGAACATGATTGGAGAAGGAACACCATCTTCCATACCTACATTTGGATAAGGAGTCATGCTAGGATGGTCATCTTGGACAATGGGGGTTGTGTGAATGTGGTGTCCCCCGACACCGTCAAACTTCTAGGCCTCACCATAACTTCACACCCAAAACCATATCGGGTAGCTTGGATTGATGCTACATCCGTACCCGTTAGCACCCGTTGCCTTGTCCCCATCACCTTTCAATCCTACCAAGGCCAAGTTTGGTGTGACATTCTACCAATGGAAGTAGGGAGCATACTCCTAGGGCGGCCTTAGATCTATGATGTAGATGCCACCTTCCTTGGGAGGACGAACACTTGCATTTTCACCCATGAGGGGAAGAGAATCCAACTCAACCCTTCACCACCCCGCCCCCTCCCCAATAAGGTACCTCCTCCCCTAGGGGAATCCTCCACCCCTCCCTCTACCCCAAACCCCACCCCATCCAATCCTAACTCTAGCTTAACCATTGGGACTACTAGGAGCCTACACCTCATCACTAGGAAAGAACTTGAGAAAGAAGTCAACCAAGGAGGACAAGTGTGTGCCATCATCATTTGCCTTGCGGAATCCACCCCAACCAACCCACACCTAATAGAAATTCAACAACTCCTTGAGGACTTCCATGATGTGTTCCCCGAAAAGTTTCTGGATAAGTTACCACCCATGTGCGATGTGCAACATGCCATCGACCCCAGCTACTTTTCGAAAACTCTCTGGCATCTGATGGGAACCCTCCTCAAATTCTCCACCGCTTACCATCCTCAAACCGATGGCCAGACTGAGGTCATCAACCGAAGCCTTGGGAACTTGCTCCGTTGTCTAGTAGGGGACCACCCTGGGAATTGGGATCTCCTCTTATCTCAGGCCGAGTTTGCCTACAATGATTCCGTCAATAGGTCCATTGGCAAGAGTCCATTTGAGGTAATACATGGTTATAGGCCTAGAAAACCTTCAGATCTTATTCCCCTTCCCCCACATGCTAGAGTGTCAGTCTCAGCTGAGTCCTTTGCACAGCATATCAAAGAGTTGCATGATGACATCCGCAAGCATATAGGGAAAAGTAATGAGGCTTACAAAAGGCGAGCAGATGCTCATCGGCGCCACTGTGAGTTCCAAGTGGGAGACTCGGTGATAGTGAGGATGGAGCGGCTCCTTCCGGGGCCTGCCTCCAAGTTGAGGGCACGAGGGTCGGGACCCTTTCGAATTCTGAGACGACTAGGTAGTAACGCTTATGAGCTGGACCTACCTGAGGGTTTTGGGGTACACCCTACTTTCAATGTGGCAGACCTGGCACCCTACAAGGGCCCCGCGTTGGAACCTAGCAAGGAACTTGAGCCTTTACCCTCCCTTGAGAGAGACACCCACGGTGTGACTCTACCTCCTAGCTTGAGAGGCCGACGTGAGCAAGTGGAGGCAATACTGGATGAGCAGAGTACCATTACCAGGAACAGGGTATACCAGTGTTACCTAGTGAGGTGGAAGGGCCGTCCCCCGACCGAGGATGCTTGGGTGAGCCGGGAAGACCTGCTGCGCCTTGACCCGGACATTTTGGAGCACTACCACAGTCAAGCAGACCCATACTCGACGGGGTCGAGTTCTCCTCACCCCGGGGGATTTGATGAGGGCATCTCTCAGCACTCTCTTTGGCTCGGTTCACCTGCATCATTGTGAGGAAGCTTGGCTATGAGATCACATATTATTTTCCTTTTCTTTGAGTCATATCTTATGTATTTTCCTTTATTGAGTCATGTTGTTTTAGTCATTTCCCTTGTTATGCTTAATTGGGCCTTATTACCTTAGTTATGGGCCCATTAGGTTGAGTCTAGGATATGCTCGGTCTTTTGTCTAATTGTCAAGGGTACTATGGTCATGTAAAGAGTGGATGCCTATATATAGGCCCCATCTCCCCTCATGTACTCAACTTTTGATGAATCAATTTGAATAGAAGTATTTCCCAAATCTCACTCCCCTCCACTAAATTTCTCTCCTCTCTCTCTCTCTCTCATTATCTCTCTCTTTCTCTAAGGGGTGCCCCCTTTTCTCTCTCCTCCCCCTCCCAACCACTTTCTCTCACTACCCCTCCCCTAATAACTCTTTCCCTAGTGTCATGTCCCGAGCCTTTAAGTTCAGCGAAAGACTCGCTCGGGGAGCGCGAACAGCCGGCATGGTAAGCCTCTCGCAAGCAAGAATCAATCAGAGCGCGAGACAATCACACAAATAAATGCAATTGCACAATAATATTCAAACTCCAACTTTATTTCATAAATGATCAATATTCAAGATACAATCACTAATTTGATTACCATTCTACTAGACTCAAGAAATAGGAAAATTACATTGACTCAATCTAGACACTTTAACTTCCTAAGTCTTCACTCTCATCTTTATAACACTTTCACTCGCTTCCGGACCCTCTACTAGTATAGCCTGAATCCGAATCCGAACTATTTCCATCTCCTGAAAAATATTGGAAAATAGGTCATGAGCACACTTGCCCAGTAGGTATCTTCGCATCAACATGAAGGCACTATTTAAGTAATTATCATTTTAGCTCTAAAGAAATAAGGTAAAATCATGCGAATGCGAATCAATCATGCGATCAAATCAATAGAAACAAGATAACCATGTAAGATAGAATGATCAAGAATGAACTAGCAAGAATATAATAAGAACATGATATTGGCCTTCCATGAACAAGAATGTAACGAGATTGTACTAGCAAGCCACATATTCCTCACTTTAGCATCTTATGCTTAAGAGCAAGTGCTTCGTGAATTTCTGTGGAATATCAAGCAAGAATGTCATGTTGTGCCGTGGATCTTCACTTATTTATAGAAATAGTACTCCCAGCGCAATGCGACGCCAGTAGCATCATACCCCGTGGTTTATAAAATAGTATGTTTCCGACAATCAGCCGAGGGGACTAGCATAGAGCCCTTGAACACAATCAGTGCTCGATCGCATCTTCAGTTATAAATTAAGCTACTTCCACGCAGTATAACAGTAACGTATGGCCAAAATATAGCACTTCCAATAATTCCATGATAACTAAAATCAATGAATGAATGCTTCAATTTTGAATATATGAGATCAAGAATGATATTTAAACTAAGTTATGCTTATAGAATAAATCGACAGCATAACGGTATTTTCCTTAACTTCCATTCATTTAGATCAATTTAAGCAATATGACAAGTTCTAGATCATCAAGGTTTGTCTAGAATCAATGGAATATCAACCCTTGGTCAAACCTTGGGTTAACATATACAAGCTATGTAACGGTCATTGGCTGGGCCGTTACATTATGTAACGCGCCAGTAATAGGCCGTTACAGTGATCCGAGTCCAGAAGGATAAAAATAGACCCAGAGAAATGTGACGGTCTGGCACTGGGCCGTTACGTGAGCCTGACGGTCCAATTCAAGGCCGTTACATTTCAAAAATCAAAAACCACGATAGAGTGTTCTAATTAATGGGCTTTCATTGGTACAACCAACTCGGAGTCCTAGTGGGAATCCCAGGCTCGCGGAGAATTACGGAGGCCTTGAAATAATGATTTCCTAGTCCATTGAAAGGATTATCCAATAGAGAGGTCCTCATGTCCAAGATTGTGTTCCTATAGTGCAAAGTGTGAACTAATGACAACATACCGGAATATGTGCCATGTACTTATAGAATTGACTCTATTGACAAAGAGAGACATGTATAATCAAAGTGAAAATCGTGGTGAACTCCGTCAATACAACGTCTAAAAGTCATGCTTTATAATACAAGACTATAGAATTTTGGCATGAAATTAACATATCCTTAAAATATCATTAAGATATCAAAACATGCAATACCTATCATGCACAATCAGATATCCTAAAAATCATGTAATCAGGTTAAAACTTAAGTAACTATGCTTAATCAATAAATAATATTGGCAAGTTATTTTTTGTCTTAGGGTTGACAGAACGCAGGATATAACGGTCTTAAGAGGGGGCGTCACAGGGAAAGTGACTGTCATGATCAAGCCGTTACTTTAATGTAACGCGTATGTCCAAGCGCGTTAGAAACATCAGTGCAATTCAAATACTACATAGTTTGTAACGGTCTGTAGTAGGGTCGTTACTTGAAAGTGACGGTCCTATGCTAGTGCGTTATAGTATCTGCTAACAGAAAACAATCATAGAAATTAAGAGATCAACTCACATCATGTCTTTTATCAAAACATGATGTGCTTCTAATCATGTTATCGAAGTAAGGCCATCTACATGCATAGGTAATCATGAATAGATGAATAGTCATGTTTTAATTTCTTAATTTGGCTAAGAGGTGCATGATGTGCATAGAAAAAATAAAACATGAAATCAATGATCTATAATGCATGGAATTCAATTAAACCAGAGGGCTTTTAGTCCTATCATGTTGTTTTTACCGTTCATGAGATAACCTATCTCTTACTTAGACTGTAGTTTCTTAATTTGGTTGAGAACCTTGCCCTAGATCCCTTCCTTCTCTTGTGACTTTTTCAGCAACTTCTTTAGGCTCTAACTCCACGCCCTCTTGACCTAAAGATGTAAAATTCGGAGGGGAGTTAGTCTAAAGTATTGTAAACAAATTATTCTAAAGAACTTACCTGAGATAATGACTCCTTACCTTGCTTCCTTACGTCCAAGAAGTAAGGGTCGCACAGTTCAGAACTATGCCCTATTTATAGAGTTTGGGCTAGGCTTTGAGGATTAGATCGAGTTTAGAGTCCTTATTTCATCAAATCATAATCTCTAAGAGTCCTTAGAGTCTTTACAATCCTTCCCAAGTCGATCCATAGTGGATAGGAACATCAAGTTCCAATCTTTTCATGAGTCCCTTCACTTACGGAACTAACAGGAATGTAACGGTCGAGTGACCATGCGTTACATGGCTGTGGCGGTCTTACGATAGACCGTTACAGTCATCGTAGCTTAGAGTTTCAATTTATGAAAACTCTTTTGTTAATTATCCAAATCATTATCTTATATTATTAGTATTTATCCTTAATATCCGTGGATAGACTTAATTACCTTCTAGAATGTGGGCCAAACTTTAATGGGCCAGAGTTAAAACCTTTTGGACTTTAATTAAGTGGTTTGGGTTAATTGATTAACACCACTTGGCCTCATAATAACCATTTATAAATTTATTTAGGCCTTTATAAATTCTTGAGAATTATTTAAAATTTCTGGGGCACTACACCCTCCCCCACTTAGAAAGAATTTGGTCCCCAAATTCAAAACATGTATTGAGGAGAGTGTACTTACAATTAAATAATTCCGAGAATCTTTTCTTCATAGCTGATTCGATTTCCCATGTTGCTTCATAAGGCCATGCTTTCTTCCATTGAATCTTAACCATAGGAATGACCTTATTTCTGAGTTGACGTACTTCTCGTTCCAAAATCTTCATTGGCGTTTGTTCATATGTCAAGTCTTTCTGAATCTCTATATTGTCATAAGTGATAATATGATCTGGATCATATACGTACTTTTTCAGTATAGAGACGTGAAATACATCATGAACTCCTACTAACTGTGGAGGTAAGGCCAATCTATAGGCCACCTCACCGACCCTTTAAAAGATTTCAAATAGACCGATAAATCTTGGAGTTAGCTTTCCTTTAATGCCAAATCTGCGAATACCACGACCCGGAGAAACCTTTAGATATACATGTTCTCCTACTTGAAATTCCAAGTCGCGCCTTCGATTGTCAGCATAAGATTTCTGCCTATCTTGTGCCATTTTCATCCTTTCCTGAATGAGCTTGATTTTCTCTGTAGAATCCCTGATTAAATCGGGGCCTAGAAATTGCCTTTCCCCTATTTCATTCCAACATATTGGTGATCGACAACTTTTCTCATATAGAGCTTCAAAAGGTGCCATTTGTATGCTTGCTTGATAGCTGTTGTTATATGCAAATTCTACCAAAGGCAAGTGATCATGCCAACTTCCTCCAAAGTCAATGACACAAGCACTGAGCATATCTTCTACCACTTGATTTGTTCTTTCTGTTTGACCATCATCTTGTGGATGGAAAGCGGTGCTAAAATTCAATCTAGTCCCAAGTGAATGTTGTAGGCTCTTCCAGAATTGTGATGTGAATCGGGGATCTCTATCTGATACAATAGCGATAGGGACTCCATGTAACTTGACAATTTCTTTTATGTATAGTGCTGCTAGAATATCTACAGACCATTGACTTTTTATTGGTATGAAATGTGCATATTTAGTCAATCGGTCTATAATTACCCATATTCCATCGTGTCCACCTCTTGTCTTAGGTAGTCCCATAATAAAATCCATTCCTATACTCTCCCATTTCCATTCCGGGATACTTAAGGGATGTAATTTACCTGCGTGTCTGAAATGTTCCGCCTTCACTTGTTGACATGTGAGACACCGAGATACGAATTCAGCTACTTCCCTCTTCATATTGGGCCACCAAAAGCTTCTTTTGAGGTCCTGATACATTTTGTACCTCCTGGATGAATGGTATACTTTGATTTATGTGCTTCTTCTAAGATCAATTTCTTTGTATCTTCATGATCGGGTATACACATTCGGCCCTTGAATAGCATTTTTCCATCTTCGGATATAGAAAAATCCGGTCTTTGTTCAATATTGGCCTTAATTTCCAGTAAAATTGGGTCATCCTCTTGTAACTTGGCCAAATCCTCAATCAATGTTGGTTGAGCTCGGATATTTGCCATGAAACAATTATCTTCCTTAATGTCAACATCTAGATTCAATTGAGCAAATTGAGGAACAAGGTTAGTCATACTAATCATGAGACTTGATAACATACCAATTGGTTTTCTGCTAAGTGCATCTGCTACAGCATTTGCCTTGCCAGGGTGATATTGAATAGCGAAATCGAAGTCTTTAAGATATTCCAACCATCTCCTCTGCCTCATGTTAAGTTCTTTTTGAGAAAATAAATATCTCAAACTCTTATGGTCCGAATAGACAGTGAACTTTTCTCCATAAAGATAATGACGCCAAATTTTCAAGGTGAAAATAACTGCTGCTAATTCCAAATCATGTACAGGATAATGTTCTTCGTGATGTTTCAATTGTTTTGAAGAATAGCAAATCACCTTCCCATCTTGCATAAGGACACACCCTAAGCCAATTCCAGATGCATCCGTATATACTTCAAATCCTGCACCCTCTATTGGTAGTGATAAAACAGGGGTTGTTGTAAGATGATTCTTAAGACTTTGAAAACTCTTTTCACAGTCCTTCGACCAGACAAAAGGACTTTCTTTTCTGGTAAGTCTAGTTAAAGGAACCGCGATCTTTGAAAAGTCCTTTATGAATCTTCTATAATAACCTGCTAGACCCAAAAAGCTTCTGACTTCAGATATAGTCGTTGGTCGGCTCCAATCTCTGACAGCTTCTACCTTAGAAGGATCCACAGCAATACCTTCTTTTGAAATAATGTGGCCTAGGAATGAGACTTCCTTGAGCCAGAATTCGCACTTATTGAGTTTGGCATATAGCTTGTGTTTTCTAAGTGTTTGCAAGGCTATCCTTAGATGTTCTTCATGTTCGTCTTTTGTCTTGGAGTATATCAGGATATCATCGATGAAGACGACGATGAACTGATCTAAATATGACTGGAAGACATTGTTCATAAGTTGCATGAATGCTGCTGGGGCATTAGTTAACCCAAACGGCATTACCACGAATTCATAGTGGCCATAATGACTTCGAAAAGCCGATTTGTAAATGTCCTCTTCTTTGATTCTAAGCTGTTGATAACCTGATCTTAGGTCAATCTTAGAAAAATATTCTGCTCCCGAAAGTTGATCGAAGAGCTCATCAATACGCGGCAATGGGTATTTGTTCTTGATTGTAAGTTGATTCAATCGTCGGTAGTCAATGCATAACCTGAGAGAACCATCCTTCTTCTTGACAAATAAAATCGGCGCACCCCAAGGGGATGTGCTAGGTCTGATAAAACCCTTGTCTAGAAGTTCCTATAATTGCTTCTTTAATTCCTTGAGTTCTGTGGGGGACATCCTATAAGGGGCTATAGAAACAGGTGCTGCACCTGGAATGAGTTCAATGGTAAAGTTTACTTCCCTCTCGGGCGATAAACTAGGTAGTTCGGATGGGAACACGTCAGGGAATTCATTTGCAATAGGAATGTTTGCTAGGATAATTTCCTTAGATTCTGTGACAATGACTGAGGTAAGAAAAACTTCACATCCTTTCGAGATAAGTTTGCAGGCGTGAAGAGAAGATATAATGGTAGGATGCTTCTTGTATTTGATGCCAAGAAAAGAAAATCTTGGAAGACCGGGTTTTCGGAAAGATATAATCCTATTTCGGCAGTTGATGTAAGCATCATAGTCTACAAGCCAATCTACCCCTAAAATGGCATCATAACCTTTCATATCGAGGCATACTAAGTTTGCGGGGAGATTGTGTCCTTCTACCACTACCTCACAATCAGGATAATAGTTGGTAAGCTTAGTTCCAGATCCTAAAGGTGTAGTAATAGCGAGATCTGAAGGTAGGAGAACTGATGCAGTTGGTAAGGTTTTTGAAAAAGTGGTGGAGATAAAAGAATGAGAAGCACTAGTATCAAATAGCACGAATGCAGGACGAGAACAGATTTGAAGAGTACCTTCCATGAGCCCATCATTTTGATCCCTGGGCGCTTCTTCTTCATCTATAACTGCATTGAGACGAGCCTGCCTCCTACGTCCTCCATTATTTGATTGGTCTTTTATAAGGGGGCAATCTGGCACACGATGCTCCCTACTCCCACAACGCAAACAAGCACCTAGGCGCTTCCAGCATTCTTCAGCCGAGTGGCCGAACTTCTCACAAAAGGTGCATGTCGAGGCGACTTGCTCCTTTTCTTCCTTCACCTTTTTACTACTCTTTTGAGAACTTCCACCGTTCCCGTTCCTTGATCTTTTCTTATTATCACAGCTTTTGTATGGTTCCGTGATGCTGAACTTCTCCTTCTTATAATGCCGATCAGAGCGCCGACTAGATTCTTCTCCCTTTCCTTTCAACCTTTCGACCTTCTCTAAGGTCCTCTCACATAAATATTCCCTTTGAACCATCTCCGCATAAGTGCGGATATTCTGTGTCCCCAGTTGTTGAATGAAACCGGGCCGTAACCCGTCCATAAATTGATTTGCTTTCAATAAGTCTGTACTAATCAAATGTGGTGCATATGGTGCTAGCCTTGAAAACTGCAACTCATATTCTGCCACGGACATCATCCCTTGACGAAGGGAGGCAAACTCCATAGCCTTCCTTTCCTTTACATGCTCGGAGAAATATTTGGCACGGAATAAAGTGAGAAAAACATTCCATGTATGTGGCGCATCGGCTGGAGGTGCCGGAACCGATTTCCACCAAGTGCGAGCATCCTTGTTTAATTGGAACGTAGCTAGACGGACTTTCTCCTGATCAGTGCATTGAATAACATCAAATATCCTATTCATCTCGTCGATCCAATTTTCAACTTCGTCTGGATTGGAAGATCCATAGAAACGCGGAGGATTTAGACTCCGGAAATTGCGATGAAGGTCTCCTGCCCTTGCCCCCGCACCACCTTGTGCTATAGTTTGCAGTGCCTGGGTGAGGTCGGCAACAGTTTGTTGCATACCGTCCCAATCTACCCGATGAGCCATGATAAGAATAATAAGGTACCTGAGAGAAAATAACAACTTGTTATTTCTCATGAATATTAGAATAAGCAAAATAACTCTTAAACTAATTAGCTATCTTATCCCGGGTTCTACCCAATCCTCACATGGGTGTGGAATTTTTCCTTAGTTCATAGGTAGGGGTCCTTAACCTTGGACTTATCCTATGACATGACTCTTTTCCTTAAGTCCTGAGACTTAGGCTCTGATACCACCTTAACTGTCACGCCCCGAGTCTGTAATTACAGCGGAAGACTCGCTCGGGGAGCGCGAACAGCCGGCATGGTAAGCCTCTCGCAAGCAAAAATCAATCAGAGCGCGAGACAATCACACAAGTAAATGCAATTGCACAATAATATTCAAACTCCAACTTTATTTCATAAATGATCAATATTCAAGATACAATCACTAATTTGATTTCCATTCTACTAGACTCAAGAAATAGGAAAATTACATTGACTCAATCTAGACACTTTAACTTCCTAAGTCTTCACTCTCATCTTTATAACACTTTCACTCGCTTCCGGACCCGCTACTAGTATAGCCCGAATCCGAATCCGAACTATTTCCATCTCCTGAAAAATATTGGAAAATAGGTCATGAGCACACTTGCCCAGTAGGTATCTTCGCATCAACATGAAGGCACTATTTAAGTAATTATCATTTTAGCTCTAAAGAAATAAGGTAAAATCATGCGAATACGAATCAATCATGCGATCAAATCAATAGAAACAAGATAACCAAGTAAGATAGAAAGATCAAGAATGAACTAGCAAGAATATAACAAGAACATGATATTGGCCTTCCATGAACAAGAATGTAACGAGATTGTACTAGCAAGCCACATATTCCTCACTTTAGCATCTTATGCTTAAGAGCAAGTGCTTCGTGAATTTCTGTGGAATATCAAGCAAGAATGTCATGTTGTGCCGTGGATCTTCACTTATTTATAGAAATAATACTCCCAGCGTAATGCGACGCCAGTAGCATCATACCCCATGGTTTATAAAATAGTATGTTTCCGGCAATCAGCCGAGGGGACTAGCATAGAGCCCTTAAACACAATCAGTACTCGATCGCATCTTCAGTTATAAATTAAGCTACTTCCACGTAGTATAACAGTAACGTATGGCCAAAAATATAGCACTTCCAATAATTCCATGATAACTAAAATCAATGAATGAATGCTTCAATTTTGAATGTATGAGATCAAGAATGATATTTAAACTAAGTTATGCTTATAGAATAAATCGACAGCATAACTGTATTTTCCTTAACTTCCATTCATTTAGATCAATTTAAGCAATATGACAAGTTCTAGATCATCAAGGTTTGTCTAGAATCAATGGAATATCAACCCTTGGTCAAACCTTGGGTTAACATATACAAGCTATGTAACGGTCATTGGCTGGGCCGTTACATTATGTAACGCGCCAGTAATAGGCCGTTACAGTGATCCGAGTCCAGAAGGATAAAAATAGACCCAGAGAAATGTGACGGTCTGGCACTGGGCCGTTACGTGAGCCTGACGGTCCAATTCAAGGCCGTTACATTTCAAAAATCAAAAACCACGATAGAGTGTTCTAATTAATGGGCTTTCATTGGTACAACCAACTCGGCGTCCTAGTGGGAATCCCAGGCTCGCGGAGAATTACGGAGGCCTTGAAACAATGATTTCCTAGTCCATTGAAAGGATTATCCAATAGAGAGGTCCTCATGTCCAAGATTGTGTTCCTATAGTGCAAAGTGTGAACTAATGACAACATACCGGAATATGTGCCATGTACTTATAGAATTGACTCTATTGACAAAGAGAGACATGTATAATCAAAGTGAAAATCGTGGTGAACTCCGTCAATACAACGTCTAAAAGTCATGCTTTATAATACAAGACTATAGAATTTTGGCATGAAATTAACATATCCTTAAAATATCATTACGATATCAAAACATGCAATACCTATCATGCACAATCAGATATCCTAAAAATCATGTAATCAGGTTAAAACTTAAGTAACTATGCTTAATCAATAAATAATATTGGCAAGTTATTTTCTGTCTTAGGGTTGACAGAACGCAGGATATGACGGTCTTAAGAGGGGGCGTCACAGGGAAAGTGACGGTCATGTTGTGCCCCTGTGGTTATTTGAGTTTTCATATGGTCACTTGGGTCATTCGACATCATTCTATGGTCATATGTGTTCTGTGATATTCTTGGTTTTGATAATGGCTAAACACTATTCGTCATTGTTGTTTTTCACTCTTATATGACTGACATATGTTTTGTTGTGTTTATGACAGATATGCACATGAAAGCTCAATGTTGCGCCCTCGCACGCGGATCGACCTGCGCGGTCAGGTCGCGGGGATCTGGTGCGGGGATTTGCTTGAAGACTCAGTAATAAAACTTCAAGACAATCAAGGTCGATGCCACAGACATGAACGGGCGGCTAATGGACTCAAGCGATGGATCTGGTGCGGCCAACGGACCAACCCGGGGTGACCCGGGCTCTGCCCAGCTGGCGGTCGACCGCCAGCACAGGGGCGGTCGACCGCCCCAGCCAGGGATCCCCCGGCTACAGGTCTGCCTACTGCCGGTCGACCGCCAGCCAGTGGCGGTCGACCGGAATTCCCAGGGGCCATTCGTCTACAGCCTTTTACAGTTGCGGTCGACCGCCAGGAGCTGCCGGTCGACCGCCAGCCCCGAGCCTTCAATTTTGACTTTGCTTCCAACTTCGAAAAGGGCCATTCAACATGGATTTCTTTAATCCAAATGTCACCTAATCACCCACAAATTGTGGATCTGGTCTGAGGCTTTTCTATAGACCATTCAAGGTCTATAAAACCAACACATGAAGGGATGAAAACCCTAATGCTAAAAGGCTTCAAGAGGGTTACAAGGGAGGCTGCTAGAGTGTGTTCAAGGGAGAGGAATTCGGAGCACTGTAGCAGTGAACAGTACTCCGTGAAGAAGGTCTTCATCCTCAAGTGTTCAAGCTATTCAAGTGGAGATCAAGATCAAGGCCAAGAGAAGAGAAAGCTGCATCCTTCGTCCTCTTCATCATCTCAAGGGGATCCATTGAAGCTCACTATCAAGGGAAATCATCTACATCCATTCAAGCTCTTTCAAGTTCATCCAAGGTGATATTTCAAGCATTCAAACTCCTAGAAGCTAAAGAAGCAATCAAGATTCAAGGTAGCTTCATCATCTCCTTCATTCATTTAAAGAAATTCAAAGAGAAGATCAAGAGAGAAGAATTGAAGGAAGAGGTACTGTTCACGTGAACAGTACTCCGTGAAGAACATTCATCCAATCAAGGGTGAATCAAGAAGATTGAGTTGAAGCCAAGAGGATCCTTGTTGCTGATCAATATTTCATACAAGGGCCAATTCATTTCTACTCATAACTCAATCTCTTGTCTTAGTTCATTCACATTTGTTTTCCTTTCAATATTGTTAAACATTGAAGTTGAGATTCGTCCCTACCGTTGGTTAGTAGGAAGGCAATCGGAGGTGTTTCCGATCTGCGGTGTTGACGTCCCTACCGTTGGTTAGTAGGAAGGCAATCGGTAGTTTCCGATTTGTGGGTTGGTGCGATGCACAAGAGAAGCCTCACCGGGTTTTGGTGAGGGGTGGACGTAGGGCTGAGGATTCAGTCCGAACCACCTTAAAAATCCTGTCTAGTGTGGTTTGCTTGTGTGATTGATTCATTCTAGATGCATGCTTAGGATCGAATTATTATATATCTTGCTTATCTTGCTAAGTGAATCATAGCATTCTTGGAAGCTAGTTTCTATTCCGCTGCAATTCATTTTAACTAGCTGTTTAGAGTGCCACATTGCGAAAAGTGGGGCTGATCTATTCACCCCTCCCCTCTAGATCCGCTGTCCACTACACAACAGGTCATGATCAAGCCGTTACTTTAATGTAACGCGTATGTCCAAGCGCGTTAGAAACATCAGTGCAATTCAAATACTACAGAGTTTGTAACGGTCTGTAGTAGGGCCGTTACTTGAAAGTGACGGTCCTATGCTAGTGCGTTACAGTATCTGCTAACAGAAAACAATCATAGAAACTAAGAGATCAACTCACATCATGTCTTTTATCAAAACATGATGAGCTTCTAATCATGTTATCGAAGTAAGGCCATCTACATGCATAGGTAATCATGAATAGATGAATAGTCATGTTTTAATTTCTTAATTTGGCTAAGAGGTGCATGATGTGCATAAAAAAAATAAAACATGAAATCAATGCTCTATAATGCATGGAATTCAATTAAACCAGAGGACTTTTAGTCCTATCATGTTGTTTTTATCGTTCATGAGATAACCTACCTCTTACTTAGACTGTAGTTTCTTAATTTGGTTGAGAACCTTGCCCTAGATCCCTTCCTTCTCTTATGACTTTTTCAGCAACTTCTTTAGGCTCTAACTCCACGCCCTCTTGACCTAAAGATTTGAAATTCGGAGGGGAGTTTGTCTAAAGTATTGTAAACAAATTATTCTAAAGAACTTATCTGAGATAATGACTCCTTACCTTGCTTCTTTACGTCCAAAAAGTAAGGGTCGAACAGTTCAGAACTTTACCCTATTTATAGAGTTTGGGCTAGGGTTTGAGGATTAGATCGAGTTTAGAGTCCTTATTTCATCAAATCCTAATCTCTAAGAGTCCTTAGAGTCTTTACAATCCTTCCCAAGTCGATCCATAGTGGATAGGAACATCAAGTTCCAATCTTTTCATGAGTCCCTTCACTTACTGAACTAACAGGAATGTAACGGTCGAGTGACCATGCGTTACATGGCTGAGGCGGTCTTACGATAGACTGTTACAGTCATCGTAGCTTAGAGTTTCAATTTATGAAAACTCTTTTGTTAATTATCCAAATCATTATCTTATATTATTAGTATTCATCCTTAATATCCGTGGATAGACTTAATTACCTTCTAGAATGTGGGCCAAACTTTAATGGGCCAGAGTTAAAACCTTTTGGACTTTAATTAAGTGGTTTGGGTTAATTGATTAACACCACTTGGCCTCATAATAACCATTTATAAATTTATTTAGGCCTTTATAAATTCTTGAAAATTATTTAAAATTTCTGGGGCACTACACCTAGTCCCCACACCCTTCCATTAACTCACCCCAACCCCAAGAGCTCTCCTCCAATCCACACCCCACCTCCCAACCCCCAACTACCCCTCTCTCCTTCCCCAAGCATCCCACCACCTTCCCAAGGCTGAAATAACTCCTCCCAATGCCCAAATTCGAATTTCCCTCCCATCTTCCACCCCCTATAGCTCCCTTGGTCGCCCAACTCCAACCCCAACTAGCCAAGTTCGCCCCCCCCACTCCCCTCTCCATTGTCCACCTTGTGCAACCCTCTCCCCTCCCCTCTCACGCACAACCAGCTGCAGCCCCCTTCACCCACCACCTCCTTGTTTCTCCAGCCACCACAACAGCCCTCCATCAACCACCTCCACTCCCCACAACCTCCAGCCACCCCATTTCCCAACTACACCCCACCATCCCTTCACTCATAACCATTTACACTTGCAGCTCCAGGTAGCAGGTCGCAGGTAGCAACTGTGGTCCTAAAAGTCGCTTCATCTCCGGCCGTTCCCTGATCCTCCTGGTGGCAAGGCATGTATCTCTGGAAAGGTTGTCCAGAGAGCTTTCCAGGTGAGGTGGTTTCGTCTTCATCCGAGCATCGAGCTGCCCGTGGGAGCGTTTCTTTTTCGACTGCGCAGAACCACTCAAGCAGAGGACCAGAGCTGAAGATCCGGTTCGACCACGGCCTCTCCCTTGCAGATCTTGGCGCAAGACTTGGCTGGGAGCTTCCCCTTCAAGTCCTCTTCAATCCCCAAGAAACAGATCTAAGTTTGGATCTGGGCATGAAAAGTTACAAATTTTCTATTCCAAATGTGTCTGGTCTGTGTTCCTGAGACAGAACCGACCCACCTCTACTGTTTGGGTTCTCACGATCTGCTCCGACATTGGCTGACAACGGCGTTGGTCCCCACGGAAAGAAGACTCGACCACGGTTTCAAAGGTATCTGTCTCGTCTCCAATAGAGTACGGATCAGTTGTCTGCACCTTCTTCTTCCAGCGGCATCATCCTGAGAGCAACCAGAACCAGCGAAGACTAGCCCCGTTCCAGGTTCTTCCCCGGCCGGCGACGTCGTCACGAGCTTCCACAAAAATTCAGCCGGCATCCCGGGTCAGTCAGTAACGTTTTGGCACCAATTTCAATCCATTCTGAGTTCATTTGAGTCCGTGGCAGCACCGACATCAACAACCTATCAGGCTGTTCCTGAAGCTAGCAGAATCGGCGCAACTCGGCAAGTCAGTGTTATCTCTTACTTTCCCCACCCCGCCTGGCCGGCTGACGGCCCCTCCCTGCGTGGAGGTAGTGTTTGACTGTAACACATTAACCCCGTCCCCTTGATCCACCCTCCTGCGAGAGGAGTAGTGTTGTACTCTCAAAGTTTTCAGGCCAAGCGGCATCGACGCGGCGTGCGGGTGCGTACCCACGCCTCCCCGCTCGCCCTCGTCTTCGGTCGGGATCGGTGTCTTCACACCGATCAGGTGAGTGACTGGACCCTACCTGGTTATTCTATTGCTTTGCTAGTCTAGTATTGCTTCTTATGCTCGTCGGGCGGTGAGATAGTGCTCGGTCCCGTTATTGCTCGATTTGTGTGCCTACCGCGGATCGTGAGTAAGAGCCACCCAACCCCACGCCCCGGCCTGCCGGCTGCCCACGAAGTTGGGAATTCCCAGAACCTTAGGGGTCAGCCTAAGTCAATTTAGTCCTTTGAATATTTGGGTCCCACCTCAGACCCTTGCCATCATCCCCGGCCCCACCGGGTGATCGCTTTAACCGTACGAGTGAGCCGCTAGTGTGAGTCCATTGAAAGTGCTTGTATGCTTGTGGATCTAAGTCCTAGGTTCAACCATTCTTTAATTGGCATCGTTGGGCTGTGCCACATCACCAACTGTAACGACCCGAGAATCCGATTACCGGAAAGGCCCGATAACCCGAGACTCGCACCGCCGCCCATGAACCGGGAGGGCTCGAAAGGGCTAAAAGGAGTGTGGAGGCACAAAGAAATAGGAAATAAAGTAGGATAATTCAACAATAATAGAAATAAATAAACAACTACAACAGAGTCCAGTCCAACAGAAAGTACAGTCTAAAGCAGTAAAACGTACCACGTGCCATGTGAACACTCGGCCCGGCAAGCTGGCAACTGAGAACCTCCGCTCCGCACCCTCGAACCTCGAGGAAGAACCGCCACACCTGAAAAGCAGGGAATGAGTCTCCAAAACAGAGACTCAGCAGGGATCCCGCGGAACCCCAACCAGAAACAACGGCGGTAGCGGAAAGGAGAGCTACAACTACAACAGGAATAGCAAACCGGTGGCCGGTCAAAAACTCGGCACTACAGCTACTCCTACTGCCAGAAGGCACACCTCGATCACGTAGTCGAAGCTACCAAACCACGCTAGTACCACCTACCGAAGTAAGAACACACGGCAACCACGCCGTAGAGGCCTGTCCCCCGGACACAGCCGACCTGGACACGCTGTCCAAGGTGCAACCCTGACCATCCGATCGCGGGTACCGCACCACGAGACCCAACCACGGTAAAGCCACTAGCACTAATCTCATGACGCGAAAACCAACACACGCGTCACGGTGAACCAACCGAAACTCAACGGTCAACACGACCGAAACCCGAAGGTCAAAGCCACGGAAACCAATAGTCTGTCACTCCGTACTCGACAGGAGTACCACCCACTAGAAGCACAACCGGTAGCGTCTCCTGACGTCTTACACCGCACCGCAGGTGAACCGCCTGACGTGGTAGGTCCTACCCGAGGCGCGAACACCGCACAAGTAACCACAACAAGTGACTAGCTGGGGTCACGCCCGTCGACATGCATCCACTGTCCCCAACCGCATGTGCACACACAGACCACGCGTCCTAGGTCTGGCCCTCTGACTGGTTTTCCCCTGGCACTGGACTCTGATTTGACGAGGGGCCCGACGGTAACCAGTCTAAAACCGTCCTCAGGGTAAGCCCGTACACCACTCCCTGGTGCGACCAGCTCACGCGTACTGATAGGCTACGACTAGTGGAGGGTCACAAAGGAGTAGACTCTCGAGTCAACGGAAAACAACATCCGCGTCCGACGACGTACGGGGACCACCCCACGTATCGGCCCCGTCGCACGGTGACCACAGTCGGAAAAGAAACGGGACTCGCATACCACGGCCACGCACGCACCGTGCGCGAGAGTCGAGAAAACTCAAGTGGCGCTAAGCCACTGGACTCTAGACAGTCCTCTAGATGCACGACACCCAACGGTCCTTGAGTCACAAGACTCGGGGTCAAGACCGTTGTACGCAACAGCACAAGGCCGTCAATCTAGTCCAATCTCTAGGTCTAAAACCATGGTAGCACAAGTACCGAGACAACTCACGAGTCGCCAAGACCACTCCCTCGGGAAGGGAACGCAAGGGACCAAGGCCACCCACACGGGCCACACGGAAAACACAGAAGCACGATTCCCAGGGCAGCACACAAGCCACCACGACGATTTCCCATCTTGTAGCAAGCGGGAAACCTCCAGCCCCAAGTCGGATAACTGGACTCACAGTCCAAGGCCAAGCACATGGCCCACATGGGAATCGCCTTCCAAAGGAAACCCACGACATGCGGGGGATACCCCACCGCACACCCAGCGATGCACGGTGACTCGATCATGCGTAACACGAAAGCCCGGAACACGTGGGGTCACCCGGACCCACCACACCTATGGGCACGCTAATCGAGACAACACGGTCCCTCTCGACACCCCAAAAACACAGACACAGAACCCATGGGGTGTTCAGGATACTCACAAGGCCGGAGGTCGACCACTGGGTCACAACCGAGTCGACCGGAGACCAACACAACACAATCGGGACGCTAAAAGGTCACCTAGACCCTTAAGCTCACGACATGCAAAATGAGATAAGTGGGACCTCTGGACACCCAAAGACACGGTCACGGAACTCCACGGGGTGTCCGAGACACTCACGAGACCTAAAGTCAACCACTGGGTCACAACCGGGTTGACCGGGGGTCAAAACAGCGCAAACAGGAACCAGAACGTGGTAGTGGTCACCTGGTGACCGCGACCAGATAGTGGTCGACTGGGGACCGCGACCAGATGGTAGTGGTCGACCGGAGACCGTGACCATGCTGTCACGGTCACCTCACGACCGCGACCAGCCACGCGCAAGCCTGATGGTAGCGGTCGCCCGAGGACCGCGACCAGATAGTAGCGGTCATCCCATGACCGCGACTAGACCAAAGCGGTCTATCGCATGACCGCGACGCTCGAAGGCCTCCTCGACCAAAACACAAAGGATGAACGCGGTTCTCCCAAGACCGTGACCAATGAACGCGGTTTCTGGTGGACCACGACCATTTCGAAAAACCGGGAATGGCGGGAAAACACCCAAAAATCCACACCACACCCCAATCATCCACGGATGAAGGGGAAAACATAGGGGAAGCTCCCCAGTAGCCCCTAGCATGCATCTATGGCCTCGGATCGGCCTAAAACGTAATGAAACGGGAGATCGGCCCACAAGCCCTAAAACATGGATTTTGCCCAAATCACCCCGTTTGGCCCGCTCGGCTCACCGTAGCCTAGGAAACTTACGGGAAAGGAAGTGCACGAGCTGGGGGTCCATCACCCTACCTCCATCGAAGATTTCGCGCACCGTGGACGCCGATCCACGAAGAAAACGCCGTTGAAGCCTCGCCGCTCCGCGAACTCACGGCCGAGCTTCACCACGCCCTCGAGCCTCCATCCTCGACCCATCCTCGCCGTCCTCCTCGCCCGCATCGCCCCGCCTCGCCCCCGCCTCGGTCCGTCGGCCGCCGGAGAGGAGAGAGTGAGAGGAGGGAGTGGGAGAAGAGAGAGAGAGAGAGAGTGAGAAATGAGAGGAAGAGAGAGGGTGGGGGTATATATAGGAAAATCCAGAAAATCAGAAAAATCTCGAAAAATAGAAAATCATACCCTCGCGATCCTCGGAGCGCACCGATCGCAATGGTACCACACTCGCCTAGGTGAACGGCCCGGTTCACCCGCAACGAGGTTCCGAAGGGAAAGCCGAAACCCACGCCGGGAATCGGAAAACACACGCGGAAAAAGCCGCGGAACGCCTCCGGGCCTCCGAAACGACTCCGGATCGCGCCGATCCGAACACGAAAGATGTCCGGAATGAAATTTCGGACACAACGAAGTCAGACGCTCTGAGAAACCAGATCCGGGACCCACGAACGAGGATCCGAAAAACCCGGGGCATTACACCAACCCTGGTCGCCAGCTGCCTGGTGCACTATGCCATCTGTGGGGTCCGCCCCGATGCTGTTAACAAGAACTCTGGAGGTCGTCAGCGCAAGCAACTCCGGAGGGGTACTGCTATGGTTACTGGAACCCTCTCGCAATCTGGTAAATCCATGATGGTCGGTGGTATGCGCGTCTTCCTCAACGGACGCGACGCACGGATAGTCCTGGCCCGGGTCATCCCTTCTATCTCCGTCCACAACTCATATCAAGCCCTAGCTGGAAGGAGGGCGGAAAGAGAAGAAGCCAGCCACTACGGCCTGGAGAAGTTGGCCCCCAGGCCAAAGAAGTTTAAACAGGTGTGGGTCCCCAAGAGGGTCTAGCCTATCCACCAAACTGCACATGTCCGCCGCCGCCCTGCTCGCGACGGAATGGAAGGAAGGAGAGAAAGGGGCCTACCCCCGAAAGAAGAAGAAGTGGTTGCGGACCCTCCGCGCCGCGAAAGCTTCCGGGCCTGCGCCCGCCAAGCCAACGTCCCTACTATGGGACAAAGATTTCATCAACCGGCCGACAGAGCTCGGCTGGCTTACATCCCTCCTGCAGGAGGTCGACAACCGTCCCCCATGCTGCATCAAGAACGGGGTCAAGAAGAGATGACCAATTTGGTCAAGAACTATTTCCGAGGGCTAGGCAACCCCACGCTTGGACAGCAGCGACTGATGCAAGCAGCCGTAGCCAGTGAAGACTACTACCCATCCATGGCAGTTGAAGAAGATGAAAGAGAAAAGATGATGGTGTCGTCAGTCGATGACAATGGCTATGATGACGGCTTTGAGATCGAAGCCGATGAAGCCACCCCTAGGCGGGAAGAAGCAAGAAGGACTTCTATGCTCGAGAGGCTGACCTTCCCGGATCGGGCAAAGAGGAGGGTCCATCGACGGAGAAGAAGGATGCAGGTCTTCACCTGCAATATGGCTAGAACATTTAGTCAATTTGGGGGACTTCCCAAAGACCCCCGCGAGTTGGCTCAATTGGCCGCGAGGCCAGGGCCGAATACTCGAAGAACAGAAGCCGCAAGGGAACTCCTGGCGGCAGCTAAAGGAAAACTACCCTTGGGCTGTCACCAGTGGGATGATGAAGCTGCTATCCTGAACGCCAATGTAGTGACGGCGGAAGAAGAAGATGACATCCTCTTCGACATCCTGTCTGAGGGTATGTCCGGGGAAGCAACAGAGGCCATCCCCAGCACAGCAACTATGGACCCGTCGGTCCTGATGCTACTTCAAAGATACCGGCAAGAGATAGACTTGCTGAAGAAACAGCTGATGGAGAAGACTGAACAGTCATCAGCTTCCAAGCCGCCCGAAGTCCAGGGTGAATCATCCCGGGGAGTGGTCTGTCATGTCGACCCTCCGCCACTTTACACCTTGCCTCTGTCATCAGAGCCGAGCATGGTGATGACTCAGCAGCAACCACTACAGTCACAGTCGCTGATGCTGCCGGTGCTCCCTCAAGTGCACCAGACACCCCCACTGCTGCGTCCTCCACAGGCGACCACTCTGGTCACCCCGTACCTGCAGCCAGCACACTTCTATCCGGAGCCAGTTGACCCCACGGTCATGAACCGGATGATGGTGGAAAGAATGATCGAGCTGAAGCTCGCAGAAAGGAATGAAGGTGACTACGTCGCATTTGATGCCTATTGGGTGCCATACCCGCAACACCATGCTGCCAAGCGGCTTCCCCCAGGGATCAACAAGCCACCCAAGTTCTACAAGTTCAACGGGAAGGGATCCCCGAAGGAACATATTGCATATTATATGACTATCATGGGTGATCTGGCCACCGATGAGTCATATTTACTGAAGTTTTTTGGGTCCTCACTGACGGGGCTCGCATTTGAATGGTACTCCAGCCTCCCGGTCGGGTCGATCAGCGACTGGTCGGATATGTAGAGGAAGTTTAAGGAGAGATTCCATGTTACAGAGAGGGAGGTCACAGTGGCCGAACTCTACTCAACGAAGCAAAGGGCCAATGAGACAGCCCTCGATTATATCAAGAGGTGGAGGAACCTCGAAATGAGGTGCAAGCAGCCCCCGCATCAGGAGGACGCTGTATAAATATGTAAACAGAACCTCAGGAGGGAGGTTCTGGAAAAGATGATTGGAATGGAGATACGGTCGTTTGACCAATTAAACAATGTTGTGGCCGAGGTGGAAGCCTTTTTGCCCAGACCTGCCCCTACATCAGCTGCCAGCACAACCCAGAAGGGCAAGATAGTGGAGCGGCGCCAGGCGCCTAAAGAAGCAAATGCTCTTGACATCAAGGTGTTCGAACAACAGAAAGACAAAGGCAAGAAGGCGGTCGCCCCACAGCCCACAAAAGCCCCAGATGGCAAAGAAGGTCCCTCGCTACGGGACAAGATGAAGAAAGCCTACTCCTTTCCGAAGGACAAAACCAAGATTTTGTTCGATTGGGTAACGGAGTATGGCGTGGTCACCCTGCCAGAGCCGAAGAGGCCAGAGGACCTGAAGAAGATGGACAGTCCAAGATTCTGCCCCTACCACCAGATGTTGGGGCATCCAATCGAAGACTGTTATGTTTTCAAGGACATCATCGAAGGGATGGTGAAGAAAAATGAAATAGAATTGGGAGAGTACAAAGTGGACCCTCCTCAGCCACATGAAGCCCCTCTTAGAAGAGCAGGAGTAAACATGATCTCCCTATATCAGGCATTGTCGGAGGAGATCTCTGAAGCAAGTACGCAGAGCACTTATGAAACTCATTTCTTGGAGCCCGCGAAAGAACAGCAGGGATGGCAGTAGGTCCCTATGAAGCATAGAAAGAAGAGGGCACCCCGCCCGAAAGTGGGGGCACATATCCATGGTGTTACACCACGACCAGCTCCGCCGGTGGCAGCACCTGTGTGGACCACTCCATCTACAGTCATCAAGGTACATACACACAATCGGAGGAGACAGACTCCGCTACCGGTGGTCAAGGAAACTAGTCCTGGGATCCGCCAACTACAAGACCTTATTGAAGGGCTGGATGAGTATGTGCAGCCCGAATTGAAACCCTTGCTGGTGCGGGACCATGTCCCATGGCAAGAACTGGAGCAGCTCTCACTCGAGCAAAAGGAAGAAGCTGATGCAACATCCGACAAGGAGGGCAGTCTGTTCTGGGGGCAGGCGCCTGCTGAAGCAAGGAAGAAGCTGAAGCAAAACAAGAAGAAGAGAAAGGCCGCTAAGGCTGATAAAGTGTAGGTTGTCTCCTGCAATACTCTATCAGCACTATTCAACCTGCCCGGAGAGGAGGAAGAAGAGGACATTTGCTTCACGCCCCCTATCGGGGGAGGCATGGCCGAGGCCACAACTGCCATACATGCTACCCGGTCAGGCCGGAAATGGGGGCGCCAACCGCCACCCAACCACAACATCATGTTCAGGAGAGAGCAGCCCTACAAGACACCTCCGTCGGAGATCAAGGGAGTCCAGATCCCTCCTTCGCCAGGCCTATATAACAAGAGTGGGGGCAATACAGTCCCTTCATTTCTTGAATTCATGAAGATGTCTAAGGGGAAGCAGCCTTGCCAGGAGGCTAACCCTACACCCGGGGATGTTCACCCGCAGCCAACACAATTTGTCGTAGCTCCAAATGTAGATGGAGCTTGCCCCACAGTAGCTAATGAAGAGCACCAAGGATCCGGTGCTAGCCAGAAAGGTGCCGAGTCCGAGGCAGATGAAGCAGGTCCATCAGGGGCCGCAACTCAAGACTCTCCCAAGCCCAGGTGGGTTGAGGAGATGAAGCTTTCTAATGTCCGAGCTGGGAGCCACATAATGAAGCTACTCAAGAAGCTCCCTGCTCGATTTACAATCTGGGAGATCCTCTCTTTGAGTGAAGAGACTCGACAGGCGATCATCACTGCTCTGCAGACGCCTGCTCATTTTGAGACCTACTTGACCGAAGTAATGCCGGAAGCTAGCATGACCTTCACTCTAGAGAATATGCTGCTACCTACCATCAGCCACAACATGCCACTGTACATGAAGGGGCACCTGAACGGAAGGGAGCTGAATAGAATTCTAGTCGATCCCGGTGCAGTTCCATGTCATCGACTCCCACACGTCGTACAAGGCGCTTCTCGGCCGCCCATGGCTGCATGAAAACATGGTGGTGCCCTCTACGCTCCACCAATGTATCAAATACAGCTTCCAAGGGAAAGAGGAAAGGATATTTGCTGACCTCCACCCGTTCGAGGTATTTGAATGTCACTTGGCGGACGCCAACCTATATGCAGGGCCTTTTCCGAAGACTTCTGAAGCTAAGACCCCTACGGGGGCATCAAGAGGCGCATCTGGCGACAATTGGTACCCACCGCCGCCGCGCGGATACGTCAAGCCCAAGGCGGTCTCTCATATCACAGCATCCTGGGACGTGGGCAGAGCAGCACCCCCAGCATTATACCCCGAAGCTAATGAAGTTCAGGTCAGTCGGCAGCACGACCACATTGGAGTCTCGGACGGCCTCACCAAGCCAATTCCCGGCCTCGATGACCCCACTATCGAGCCTTTCAAAACTTGGGAGGTGACACAGATAGATGGACCCAGCAGCTTGTTCTACACGGCTGAAGAGCACCCTACTCGAGAAGATACAGACTACTGCCTCCCCGAAGATATAAGCAATCCGTCAGTCCCCGTCAAGGGTCTGGCATTCACAACCAGTCGGATGGCCAGGATGTTCCAAAAGCAACACATCCCCTCCGATCAATCTCATAAAAACAAAGAAGCTTTCCAGAAAATGTGGTACCCCGCAAGTATGGATAAGGAAATGAGACGTGTCTCTCAGCACCCGGGGTTGGGCTTCACCCTGGAAGAATACTACTACAGTGGGCGATATGAGGTGGACACCATCTCCGCCTTCTACCCTGCTAAAGATAGCCCACTGGGGGCAACCTTTTATGAATACCCAGCGGAAGCTGAATATGCTGAGCCGGCTCAAACCGGAGATCAAGAAGCAGAGACCGTGATTCCTTGCCGATGCTGGGAGCAGGTCTGTCCCGGAGAGACGACCCTTCAAGCCAAATTTGATACGGCTAGCAACAACGAAGCCGAAAATGTTGAAGAAGCAGGGACCTCTCCCTCCAGTAGAGTCCTACTGATGATGACCTCAGCACCTCTTGTGCCAATCGGGGAAGCCTTGACCAGCTCCGATCAAGAGGTATATCCTATCAAGAAAGGGAAGGCCACTTCTATTGAAGACACGGCTACCCCAGAAGGCGAGGCCTCCCCTCCCTATGTGACAAGGCTGAGATGTTGTTCCAGCCCAACAACAAGCAACCACCAGTCTGCCACGGCTGCAACCCCGTCTACAAGGGCTGAAGCTGCTCTCTCACCCTTGGAGACTACAACGGCAATGGATTTGCCGAGAGAGCAATATGCACGGCCGCTATTAAATGAAGCAGAGGACTTTCGAGAAGCTCTGATGATGTCAAATGAGGAAGTCGAGGTCCTCGACCCCGAGGATGGTATTCCAGATTTTGTTGACCTCTAGTCGGCACCTCCGGAGATAGAAGATGGAGGCCAAGCTACGATCGATGAGCTGATAGAAGTTAACCTGGGAAATGAGGTAGATCCCAGGCCTACCTTTCTCAGTGTCCAACTATCGCCAGAGGAACGGGAGGTGTACATCCAACTGCTGCAAGAGTACCGGGATTGCTTCGCCTAGACTTACAAAGAAATGCCGGGTCTGAGCCCCACGGTTTCGTAACATGAGCTGGCAATTAGCCCTGAGGCCGAGCCAGTGAAGCAACCACCATGGCGCATGAGGCTGGAGCTCATCACTCAGATTTGTACAGAAGTCGACAAGCTCATTGACGTGGGGTTCGTCGAAGAAAACCAGTACACCACATGGATGGCGAATATCATCCCCATGAAGAAGAAGAATGGACAGATCCGGATATGTGTTGACTTCCAAGATCTGAATAAAGCCTGTCCCAAGGATGACTTTCCGGTGCCAATAACGGAAGTCATGATTGATGCTACAACCGGCCATGAGGCCCTGTCATTCATGGATGGGTCGTCCGGCTACAATCAGATATGGATCGCGGAGCATGACCGGGTCCATACCGCCTTCCGAACCCCGAAAGGTATCTATCACTACAAGAGAATGCCGTTCGGACTGAAGAATGCTGGCGCAACTTATCAACGTGCAATGACCATAATATTTGATGAATTGCTCTACCATAAGGTCGAGTGCTACATAGATGATCTGGTGGTCAAGACCAGAAGAAAAGAAGACCATCTACAAGACCTCCGAATCATTTTTCAGAGGCTAAGGCAGCATGAGTTGAAGATGAACCCTATGAAATGCGCGTTCGGAGTGTCGAGCGAAAAATTCTTGGGTTTCATTGTTAGATACTGGGGAATCGAGATAGACCCCGCAAAGATCAGAGCAATTCAGGAGCTACCTGCACCAAGGAACCTCTCTGAGCTGAGATCACTGCAAGGCCGTTTGGCTTATATCCGGCGCTTCATTTCCAATTTGTCAGGGCGATGCCAGTCTTTCCACAAATTGATGATGAAGGATGTTCCCTTTTACTGGGACGAAGATTGCCAGATAGCCTTTGACAAGCTGAAAGACTATCTAAAGACTCCTCCAATGATGGGCAAACCAGTGAACGGTCGGCCGCTGATATTATATATAGCAGTCACACACAACTCTCTGGGGGCAATGCTAGCCCAGAACAATGAAGAAGGGAAAGAACAAGCCCTCTACTACCTCAGTCGGAGACTGGTCAGGACTGAGGAGAAATATACTTATATTGAGAAGACCTGTCTATCACTGGTTTTCACAGTCAAGAAGCTTCGACATTATATGTTGTCGCATGAAACCAGCCTGGTATCCAAAGAGGACCCGCTGAAATATATTATGTCCCAGCCGGCACTCAAAGGTCGCTTAGGCAAATGGGCGGTCATCCTTATGTCCCAGCCGGCACTCAAGTGCAGCCCTCCTTGTGGCAGCTATATTTTGATGGCGCTTCCAGAATTGACACCTCAGCCACTGGGTCAGCCAGGGTCAGAGCAGGAGCAGGCATAGTCCTGAAGTCTCCAGAAGGGAAAGTTGTGCACACATCTTGCTCAATAAACAAGCCATGCACAAATAATGAAGTAGAGTATGAAGCCCTGATAATCGGATTGCAGATTACATTGTCCATGGGGATTCAGATGCTGGAAGCATTCGGAGACTCCATGCTAGTTATAAAATAGCTGGAAGGAGGGTTCGATGTACAAAAACAAGAGCTCCTCCCCTACCATCAGCTGGCAACCCGCCTGATGTCAAGATTCTACTTCATCAGCATCAAGCATGTCAACCGAGGATAAAATGCTCAGGCGGACGCCCTCGCTAAATTGGCTAGTTCTTTAGCAGTCCCACCAGACACAAGCCTGAACATAACAGTGATCAACCGCCGGCAGGTCCCCAGTGTGAGAGAGGTCTTGGTCGACGAACAAGAGAATGAGGTGGCAGCCGTCGAAGAGGTTCAACAGCCCGATTGGCGAGAACATCTCCTACGATGGTTCCAGCACCAACAGCTCCCAAAAGAGAAAGAACAAAGAATGAAACTCCTGAGGGTCAAGGACTCTTACGAGATGAGAAACGGAACCCTGTTTCGGATAATGGCGGATGCCCGAAGAAAAGTTCTACTTCATTACTTGTCTTCAGCAGAAGCTAGGTAGGTGATGCAAGAAGTCCATGCGGGTTCGGCTGGAGCGCATCAGCCTGGCCCGAAGATGAAAATTGAGATAAAGAAATTGGGTTACTATTGGCCCACCATATTTGATGACTACTACAAGTTCACCAAGGCTTGTCAGAAATGTCAAGAGCACGCTAATGTGTCAAGAAGACCTCCAGTACCACTACATCCTACCTTACCAAGCTGGCCATTTGCTCAGTGGGGCACGGACGTGGTAGGGCCACTGCCAGCATCGTCATCAGGGTGCAAATACATCTTAGCGGCTATAGATTACTTCTCCAGATGGGCGGAAGCAGTTGCGCTAAGAGATGTAACAGGAGAACTGGTCGCAAGATTCTTCCGACAGAATATAATATTCTGGTTCGGGATTCCCAGCCAAATCATCTCTGACAACGGTAGCCATTTCAGAAACCAGAAGATTTACCGGCTAACTGATAAATACAAGATTGACAGGAGAACATCGTCCCCCTACAACCCTCAGGCCAATGGACTTGCAGAAGCCTTCAACAAAACACTATGCACGTTGCTGGCAAAGACTGTCAAGTCTAATAAAAAAGACTGGGAAGAAAAGATGTACGAGGCACTCTGGGCCTATCGTACCATCTATAAAACCCCAACCGGCTGTTCGCCATTCTCCCTCGTGTATGGGTCAGAGGTTGTGGTGCCGATTGAATTAGAAGTCCCCTCGCTGCGAGTCGCCATCCAGCATGGACTAGTCAGCGGTGAACAAACTAATGCAGAAAGAAGACTCGAAGAGCTCGCTGAGCTCGAAGGAAAGTGTCTCTATGCACAACAAAGCATTCAACTCTACCAAGCTCGCATGACCCGTGCTTTCGATAAGCTGGTCAAAGAGCGAGAATTCAAGAAAGGAGACCTAGTGATGGTCAAAAGAAGAGAAGTAATGGCCTCCAACCCCAAAGGGAAGTTGGTTGAGAACTGGGTCGAACCATACGTAGTCCACCGAGTATACGAAGGGGGTGCCTACATCCTGGTAGACCACAAATGAGTCGTCCAGTTCTCTCCCCTCAATGGAAAGCATATAAAGCTGTATCGCACGGCACAACCGACATCCCCTGAGTGATCGAAATACTTCACCTTGGTCTAGTGGCACTCCGCCCTGACCGAGCTACTTCACCTTGGTCTAGTCACACTCCGCCGTGACCGAGCTATCTTCACCTTGATCTAGTGGCACTCCACCCTGACCGAGCTACCTTCACCTTGGTCTAGTGGCACTCCGCCCTGACCGAGCTATCTTCACCTTGGTCTAGTGGCACTCCGCCCTGACCGAGCTACCTTCACCTTAGTCTAGTGGCACTCCGCCCTAACCGAGCTACCTTCACCTTGGTCTAGTGGCACTCCGCCCTGACCGAGCTACCTTCACCTTGGTCTAGTGGCACTCCGCCCTAACCGAGCTACATTCACCTTGGTCTAGTGGCACTCTATGGACGTCAAAAAAATGATAATGATCATGCGGCATGCACATCTCAGCACTTGAGAGCAAGTCGAAGACGGAAGGGCCAAGTAAACCCTATGCCTCCTCCAAGCAGGACGAATACCTACCCGGTGCTCCGCCACCCAACAAAGAATCCCCTCGTGTTGAAGAGACAGCCCCGGCTCTCCAGTTGGCATTGCCAAAGGCCGAATCAAAAGAAACTCGGGAATTCGAACATGTGTTCGGCACGCGCCGGGGATCACTCGAAGTTCCAAATCGGGATGCAGAGGCCCTGAACTAAACACCCCGACAGCAGTGCATTACGACTAAAGCAATACGGGAGGACAAGCGTCCATCCGAATAGCCACGAAGCCGAGACGAAGTCTAAACCGACGCGCCCTTGCATGGTCCTTAAACTGGCGCGCCCCTTCCAATAGCCTTAGACCGGCGCGCCCTTTCATGGTGCTTAAACCGGCGCGCCCCCTCTTCCTTTGCTGATCCGGCACGCCCCTATTCATTTGGTGATACGGCGGGCTAATTGCATTTGGGTTTAATCCGGCGCGCTCAACACCGCACCGGTTTAACCCCATTTTGTCCCATCTGTCAACCGATACTCTTTTCTCCTATCGGATTTAGGTGCAGGTTCAAGGGGGCATAGCATTCAATGCTACCAAGCTCTGCCTCCACATCCGTTCGACAGCACAGAAGCGGCAACGGTGAAGCAGGCCCCGGCAAATCCGCGAACATCCCATCCTCAGACGAGCAGTAGCGTACGGCACGAACCATCAGCATCCAAAGCAACGAGTCAACTCCCAGCGTTGCTGCGAGCAAGGCAGAGGTGGTGGGAATTCTCCCCCACTGGCCATTTCTACAAGAAACGCAACATATCCTATATATAGGTGGGTGAAAGAAGAAGAGAGGAGAGAACCAACCCCCAGAGGGTGACAAAAAAAGAGAAGAGAGGGCCACCCGAAGAGAAGAAAGAAGCTTCATCCCCGTGCCGGAGAAGAGAAGAGAAGAGAGGAGAGTGAGAGTGAGAGGTGAGCTCGGAGGGGGAGGAGCTTGTGCTCCGTTCCCCCTCCCCCACCGATGTATTTCTTTCCTCTTTCTCTGATGTGTTTTCCTTGCTTCGGGGTAGATCCCCTCCTGTATCTCTTTTCCCCCTTTCCCTTGCGGATGAATAAAAGGAATGATTTTTGATGGGCATGAGTAGTGTTCTACTGCCTTGATCTCCTCCCCTTTCTCCTGATTCTTTTGTCATCCAGGGACCTTGAAGACCTGCCTCCCTGTGGCACGGCCTTCAGGGGAACCCATCGAAGGGATGAACATCTAAAGCCTCTCATGGCGCACATTCGTCCTGCCCACAAAATCATCACCTGTAAGCTATTGGAACTCTTGAAGGCTTGTCCTCGAGTCTCCGCATGCACTTATGGGTTAATGGAGGCCTTACTCCAAGTTTTGAGGTTCACCCCGGAGTAATCCGTTTGGTGTTCCCCATTCTTCTCTAGCAAGCTTCAGTCCGGGGGAGGTGCTGCCCAATTCTTGCCAGGAATAAATGAACTAGCCGGACTCCTTCCTGCCAGGAACTGCCCAACTCTGAAGCTGCCTCTGAAGTAAACTGAACTGCCCTGCACAACGAAATCTTCTAATAAAACACTCGAATCTTCATGATAATCCACCTTAATAAACAACTAAAACACTTAAAATTTCTCTCCACAAGCTTAATCCACCAAAAAGATGAATAAATCAATCATCAAAGTAGCTCACGGGTGAAAGAAAGAAGAAACAGAGCACAAATGAATGAAAGAAAACCTCATAGAACCTATCCCGGCGTGCTCCTAATTCGGCACGGGCTAATCCGGCGCGCTACCCCCCCCCCCCCGCGCCGGTTTAGCCCCACACTCAAAACCACTCTCGAAATATTGGAATGAATAGTGCACCCCCATTCCTATTTGGAGCCTAAAATCGGCGCGCCTCCCTTCTTTGCCTTAACCGACGCGCCCCCTCATTGAGCCTATTCCGACGCGCCCCTCTCCCTCCTTGGCATCCCATTTAACCGGCGCGCCCTTCTTCCCCTTGGATCCCATTAAACCGGCGCGCCTCCTCTTTCACCTCTTATCCCGACGCGCCCCTTTGCTTCCTTAATCCGGCGTGCCTCCCATAAAAAGAAACCTAATTAACCAAACAAATAAAAGGAATAGGAAACCAATAATCAAAAGTTACCCATGCTTCAATTAAAATTTTGTTCCGGGGGCGCTGCCCCCGGAAACCCCCGCAAGGGGCACTGCCCCCTTGACCCCCGCGACCTGACCGCGCAGGTCGATCCTCGTGCGAGGGCGCACGCTGGCGAGTTCGGGCTTCACACTTAACAATCCGTTTCCCCGTATTGTGTTTGAAGAGAAAAGCAATGATGCCCCACTAGATCGGACTTGGATCTCGGGAGCCCTCGCCCGAACGTGACCATGATCCGATCTTATCCCGGGCCGATAGTTCGTTAGCTCGACCCGTCTTTACCAGGATTTAATCCCGCACTTGCATTAAACTTGCCATACTCACGGCAGACATCCATACGGTTTTATTGTTGTCCTCGACGCTACTAATACGAACTTCCGTCCGAATAATGAATGGTCCGTTAGTGATCGACATATTTGCCGGGATCCAATCCCGCACCCACATGAAACTGGCCGTACCTACGGCAGATATTCGTATGGCTTTATCGTCGTCTTCGATGCTTCAAATGCGGTCTCTCGTCCGAACAATGAATGGTCCGTTAGTGACCGACATATATATACCGGGATCTAATCCCGCACCCACATTAAACTTGTCGTACCTACGGCAAACATCCGCACGGTTTTATCGTCGTCCTCAACGCTACTAATACGGACTTCCGTCCGAATAATGAATGGTCCGTTAGTGACCGACATATATGCCGGGATCTAATCCCGCGCTTGCATTAAACTTGCCGTACTCACGGCAGACATTTGCACGGACTCGCTCCCGTCGCCGTCTTGTTTTCTATACGGACCTTTGTCCGAACATAAAATGGCCCGTGTATGACCGACAAAATCCGAACGGAATGAGGCGGCTCTCGTCCTCCCCGAACCCTACGCATGGGAACATCGATAAGACCGTCGTGAGTCACACTCGGACCTCGGGTTCGCCCCAACCATGGTCATCGCCTGACCCACATCCTAGGCCTATAGCCAGCTATCTCTGTACACATCTCTGTTTTGGAATCTGGTCCCGGAACACTTTCCCGCTGCCCTTCGGCACCGAAAATATTAACGATGCCTACGCGAGCCCGACTTCGGCCGCGGGGGGCCCACCGCAGTATGGTCGTAGCTTGATCTTGCACCGGGCTGACAAACTTATCGGTTTCTGACCGCTCTAACCGGGATTTAACTGAACGTTTCCCGCCCATTTGAACAATAAATTTGCCATACCCCGGCATACATATGCTCCGATTTTCCCATGACGATCATGATTTTCTGAAGCCGGACGCTCGTCCGAATATCAAAATGGTCCATTGAGTGACCGACGTATTTTGAATGCTTCCTTCCCTAGACATCGGGCTTTCCGATTGATTCGAGACCGCTATCGGCTAGTTTCTCTCGATATAATTTCCTGGCCATGAGGCCCTGATTCCCGGCGATTAATCAAGGGTGTTCCCCTCTCCGAGGGGATGTAAATAACGCCGTGACTTTTATGGCGCGGCGGGTTCCGGTCCCGACACGAACCACACAATCGTCTGATTAGTCAGATCGAGCGCACAATAAATCATCACTTTGTGATTGGCACTCCCACGCACTTAATAAACCCCAATAAACGAACAACCAACGATTTTAAATAAAAAGTGCGTCCACAAGTCTGGCACGCCCGGTGGGACTGAAACCACCCTTCATCTCTTCGCCGGGATTCGGGGCCTCATGGCCTCCTAATAAACGTTGTTTGCCTACTTTGATAAATTACAGGTGTTATCTTCGCCAACCCTATGGGGAGAAAAGCCGGATTAGGCGTAATTGTCTTTGTGGTTTCAAGGACGCTACTCCGAGGCATATGCAGCTTCCAGTAATCACGAAGGCCACTAAAAAAAAGAGAAGAGGAAAAGAGGAGAGGGAGGGGAAATCAAATCCCCTTTCCGCAAAAAAAAAGAAAAAAAAGATGAAAAGAAGAATAGAAGAATAGAAGAAAAGAAAAGAAAAGAAAAGAGAAGAAGAAAGAAGAAAGAAACAAAAAGGGAAGAGAAAGAATCGGCGAGAGAGGGTTGTACGGCCATATCCGTCGAGACCCGTGCTGAACAAAGATTACCACTATGGGATTGATGTGATGGAGCGAACCACTCATCCCCTCCTTGAGGGGGTGAGCGCTCTCCTGCGCACCCACCTTGGTCTATTATACCAAAAAGGGAAGAGAAGAGAAGAGAAGAACAGACAAGAAGAAAAGTTGGCAAGCGTTGCCGATCAAGAGAATAAGAAGAAGGACGACATCCCGCCCGACTCTAGGAGGGTCCAAGTCCATGGTGCAATGCCCTGGCCCATTCCACCTTCCTGCTGCCCCTATCTGGGAATGCTTTATAGCAATGAGGCCGAGCACGGCCACGAATCTAGAAGAGAGCATTCATCCACCCAGCCATAGGGGTGTAAGAAACAAAAGAATACACCCTGACTCAGGGGCATTTGAAGAAGCAACATACCCCGCCACGGGGGCATAGAAGCCATAAAGAATGCACCCCAGCTTACGGGGATCTGAAGAATAAACGTACACCCCACCTTGGGGGCATCAAAAGCAGCAATACACCCCACCTTGGGTGCACAAGAAGCAAACATCCCCCAGCGTGTCGGGGTAGAAAGAGAAGAATTCACCCCGCTCTGGGGCATAAGAAGCGAAAGATACACCCCGCTCAGGGGCACATGAAGAGAATGCATCCCGACTCGGGGGCACATAGGGCAAAAGTTACACCCCGGCTTCGGCGGGCACATGAAGAGAATCCACCCCAACTCGGGGGCACATAAGGTAAAAGTTACACCCCGGCTTTGGGGGCACGTGAAAAGAATCTACACCGACCTGGGGGCATAAGAAGAAACAGAGTTGCACCTCGACTCAGGGGTATTCGAGGAAGAAATATACCCCGATATGGGTGCACATGAAGCTGTTGTGCCCCTATGGTCACTTGAGTTCATATGGTCACTTGGGTCATTCGACATCATTCTATGGTCATATGAGTTCTAATGTATTCTTGGTTTTGATAATGGCTAAACACTATTAGTCATTGATGTTTTTCACCTTCATGTGATTGACATACATGATGTTTTTGTTCATGACAGGTGCGCCAATGAATGGACAAGGAATCAAGTGGAAATGGTGAACGTGAACGCTGAATGTTGCGCCCTCGCACGCGGATCGACCTGCGCGGTCAGGTCGCGGGGATCGGGTTGCTAAAGAAGTTGAACGACGGAGCTGACGCGGATAACGGACCGACCCGGGATGGGCCGGGTTCTGCCCAGCTGGCGGTCGACCGCCAGCACAGGGGCGGTCGACCGCCCCAGCCAGCATCCGCCAGTCTGCAGTCTTTCAGCTGGCGGTCGACCGCCAGCCAGTGGCGGTCGACCGAAATTCCCAGGGATCACCCGAATGAAAGTTTTACAGTAGCGGTCGACCGCCAGGAGCTGCAGGTCGACCGCCAGCCCCGAGCCATCAATTGTTGACTTTGTTTCCAACTTCGAAAAGGGCCATTCAACATTGATTTATTTAATCCCAAAGACACCTAATCCCCCACAAATTGTGGATCTGGTCTAGGGGGTGTCCATAGACCATTCAAGGTCTATAAAACTCTTGTAAGAGGGTTAGAAACCCTAATGCTTCAAGGGGCTTCTTGTGAGATCTAGGGTGGCTGCAAGGGAGGTTGCAAGAGAGCTTGGAGACGAGCTACTGTTCACGTGAACAGTAGTTCGTGAAGGTGTTCTTCATCCAATCAAAGGGGAATCAAGCTCAAATCAAAGCCAGCAAACCTCAAGGAAGATTACATCAAAGCAAGGCTATCAAAGTGATCCAAGGAAGCTGGTTTGATTCAAGTTCTTCAAAGGAAATCATCTTCATCCATTCAAGTTCTTTCCACCTCATTCAAGGTGATATTTCAAGCATTCAAACTCCTAGAAGCTAAAGAAGCAATCAAGGTTCAAGGTAGCTTCATCATCTCCTTCATTCATTCAAAGAAATTCAAAGAGAAGATCAAGAGAGAAGAATTGAAGGAAGAGGTACTGTTCACGTGAACAGTACTCCGTGAAGAACATTCATCCAATCAAGGGTGAATCAAGAAGATTGAGTTGAAGCCAAGAAGAGCCTTGCTGCTGATCAACATTTCATACAAGGGCCAATTCATTTTCACTCATAACTCAATCTCTTGTCTTAACTCATTCACATTTATTTTATTTTCATTGAAAGTGTGATTCATCCCTACCGGTGGTTAGTAGGAAGACAATTGGAGGTTGTTCCAATTTGCGGTTGACATCCCTACCAGGTGGTGAGTAGGAAGGCAATCGGTGGTTTCTGATTTGCGGTTTGGTGCGCTGCACAAGTGAAGCCTCACCGGGTTTTGGTGAGGGGTGGACGTAGGGCTGAGGATTCAGTCCGAACCACCTTAAAAATCCTGTCTAGTGTGGTTTGCTTGTGTGATTGATTCGTTCTAGATGCATGCTTAGGATCGAATTATTATATATCTTACTTATCTTGCTAAGTGAATCATAGCATTCTTGGAAGCTAGTTTCTATTCCGCGGCAATTCATTCTAACTAGCTATATAGAGGGCAGCATTGCGAAAAGTGGGGCTGATCTATTCACCCCTCCCCTCTAGATCCGCTGTCCACTACACAACAGAAGCATGCATCCACCCTGCCATGGGGGCAAAAGAAGCAAAAGACATACCCCGCCATGGGGGCATAAGAAGAAAAGAATTCACCCCGGCCTGGGGACACACAAAAAGAGAAACTCACCCAGGCTTAGGGGTATATGAAGAAGGAACGTACCCCGGCCTGGGGGCATAAGAAATAAAAGCACACCCCATGCTGGGGGCATATGGAGAGGAATGCACCTCACCCTGAGGGGCGCAAAAAGTATAAGGACACACCCTGGCTTAGGGGCATTTGAAGAAGAAACATACCCCGCCAGGGGGCATAGAAGTCACGAAGAATACGCCCCAGCTTAAGGGCATTTGAAGAAGTCACATCCCGCCTCGGGAGCATGAGAAGCAGCAAGAATACACCCAGACCTAGGGATATTTGAAGAAGAAATATACACCGCCTGGGGGCATAGAAGCCGTGAAGAGTATACCTCAGCTTGGGGGCATTTGAAGAGAGCTACGCCCCGTACCAGGGGCATATGAAGAAGAAACATACCCCGCCTGGGGTCATAGAAGCCGTGAAGAGTATACCCCGGCTTGGGGGTATTTGAAGAGAGCTACACCCCGTACCAGGGACATATGAAGAAGAAACATACCTCGCCTCGAGGGCCTAGAAGCTATAAAGAACACGCCCCGGCTCAGGGGCATATGAAGAGAAGCCCACCCTGGCTTAGGGGTATTTGAAGAAGAAACATACCCCACCTAGGGGCATAGAAGCCGTGAAGAGTATACCCCACCATGGGGGCATTTGAAGAGAGCTACACCCCGCCTCGGGGGCATTAAAAAAAACACACCCTGGTCTGGGGACATAGAAGCCAAAAAAATACACCTTGCCTGGGGGCACAGAAGCGAAGAGGCAAAACACACCCCCTCAGGGGGGATGCATACTAAATGAAGCTACACCCCAACCTGGGGGCACATTAAGAGAAATACACTCCAGCGTGGAAGCATTAATGAGAAAAGAAGAGCAAAATAAAAAAAAAGATACGCACGAGGCAGACGTGGTCTTCGAGCCCGCCTCATCGCAAAAAAAAGAAAAGAAGAAAAGACATATGAGGCAGACGTGGTCCTCGAGCCCGCCTCATCACACAAAAGAAGAGAAGAAAAGTAAAAGTAGACACATGAGGCAGACGTGGTCTTCGAGCCCACCTCATCACACAAAAGAAGAAAAGAAAAGGAAGAAGAGACACATGAGGCAGACGTGGCCCCTGAACCCGCCTCTTCACATAAAAGAAGAAGAGCAGAACCAAAAGAAGACACATGAGGCAGACGTGGTCTTCGAGCCCGCCTCATCACACAAAAGAAGAGAAGGAAAGAAAGAATGCACATGAGGCGAACACAGTCTCTGCACCTGCCTCTCTACAAAAGAAGAAAAAAAAGAGAAAGAGTCACGAGGCGAACATGGTCTCTGCACCTGCCTCTCTGCAAAAGAAGAAGAGAAGAAAAAAAGAGAAAGGATCATGAGACGAGCATGGTCTTTGCACCCGCCTCCCCACATAAAAGAAGAAGAAAAGAAGAAAAAGAACAGCCGCGAGGCAAACATGGTCTTTGCACCTGCCTCTTCACGCAAAGAAGAAGAAAGGAAGAGAGAGAAGAGTCACGAGGCACACATGGTCTTTTACCTCCGACCTTCAGCCATCAAACAAATAGAAACCAACCAAACCTTCCACCGATGGGGCTTCAACTGAAGGATGTTCTAATCATCGGCCTCCGGGTCAACAGCTATTCAATTATCGACCTCCGGGTCGACAGCTATTCAATCACCGGCTTCTGAGCCGACAGCTTTCAATTATCGGCCCCTGAGCCGACAACTTTCAATTATCGGCCCCTGAGCCGACAGCTTTCAATTATCGGCCCCTGAGCCGACAGCTTTCAATTATCGGCCCCTACGCCGACAGCTTTCAATTATCGGCCCTGAGCCGACAGCTTTCAATTATCGGCCCCTGAGCCGACAGCATTCAATTATCAGCCCCAGCGCCGACAGCTTTCAATTATAGGCCCCAGAGCCGACAGTTTTCAATTATCGGCCCTGAGCCGACAGCTTTCAATTATCGACCCTGAGCCGACAGCTTTCAATTATCGGCCCCTGAGCCGACAGCTTTCAATTATCGGCCCCAGAGCTGACAGCTTTCAATTATCGGCCCCAGAGCCGACAGCTTTCAATCATCGGCCCCTGAGCCGACAGCTTTAAATTATCGGCCCTTAGCCGACAGCTATCTAACTATCGGCGTTTAACCGACATCTATCTCATTATCAGCGTCTGTGCCGACAGCTATCCAAAGTTGTTCAAAAAAAGAAGAGAAGAAAAAAAAAGAAGAAGAAAAAAAGAAGGGAAGAAAAAAAAGAAGGAAAAGAGGAGAAGAAAAAAAAAGAAGAAAAAAAGAAGGGAAAAAAGAAGGGAAAGAAAAGAAGAAGAAAAAAAAGAGAAGAAGAAGAGAAGAAGAAAAAAAAGAAAAGAAAAAAAGAAGAGAGAAAAATCATCATCAAAGCCTCCGAGGGATGTCGACTCGTCAAGTCCCACCGGAGATCAAAATATTTTCAGTCCCACCGACGCATAAGATCAGTGCCCAGACCTTTCGTCTGGTTCCATGAACAAAGAGACCCTTGCTTTGGCACTAACCCCATGCTAATGAATAAATCACGTCAGCTCCCGACGCCCTGTCGGCACTGATGAACAGAAGAAGAAACAAATAAATCACGTCAGCTCCCGACACCCTGTCGGCACTGATGAAGAGACAAAGAGACCAACAAACCAGGTCAGCTCCCGACACCCTGTCGACACTGATGAACAGAAGAAGAGACAAATAAACCATGTCAGTTTCCGACACCCTGTCGGCACTAATGAAGAGAAGAAGAGACCAACATACCACGTCAGCTCTCGACGCCCTGTCGGTGCAGACAAAGAGAAGAAGAGACAAACAAACCACGTCAGCCCCCGACGCCCTGTCGGCACTGACAAAGAGAAGAAGAGACAAACAAACCCTGTCAGCTCCCGACACCCTGTCGACACTGATGAAGAGACAAAGAGACCAACAAACCATGTCAGCTCCCGGCACCCTGTCGGCACTGACAAAGAGACAAAGAGACCAACAAACCAGGTCAGCTCCCGACACTCTGTCAGCATTAATGAAGAGACAAAGAGACCAACAAACCAGGTCAGCTCCCGACGCCCTGTCGGCACTGATGAACAGAAGAAGAGACAAATAAACCATGTCAGTTCCCGACACCCTGTCGACACTAATGAAGAGAAGAAGAGACCAACATACCACGTCAGCTCTCGACGCTCTGTCGGTGCTGACAAAGAGAAGAAGAGACAAACAAACCACGTCAGCCCCCGACGCCCTGTCAGCACTGACAAAGAGAAGAAGGGATAAACAAACCCTGTCAGCTCCCGACACCCTGTCGGCACTGATGAAGAGACAAAGAGACCAACAAACCAGGTCAGCTCCCGACACCCCGTCGGCACTGATGAAGAGATAAAGAGACCAACAAACCATGTCAGCTCCCGGCACCCTGTCGGCACTGACGAAGAGATAAAGAGACCAACAAACGAGGTCAGCTCCCGACACCCCGTCGGCACTGATGAAAAGATGAAGAGACAAACAAACCCTGTCAGCTCCCGACACCCTGTCGGCACTGATGAAGAGAAGAAGAGACCAACATACCACGTCAGCTCTCGACGCCCTGTCGGTGCTGACAGAGAGAAGAAGAGACAAACAAACCCTGTCAGCTCCTAACACCCTGTCGGCACTGATGAAAAGATGAAGAGACAAACAAACCCTATCAGCTCCCGACACCCCGTCGGCACTGATGAAGAGAAGAAAAGACAAACAAACCGTGTTAGCTACCGCGCCATGTCGGCACTGATGCAGAGAAGAAGAGACCAACATATCACGTCAGCTCCCGACACCTAGTCGGCATCGATGAACAAGCCTGTGGCCTGGACCTTTCGTCTGGTTCCATGAACAAAAAGACCCTTGCTTCGGCACTAACCCCGTGTCAATGAACAAACCATGTCGATCCCCGACTCCCCGTCGGCGATGAATAAACCAATGGCCTGGACCTTTCGTCTGGTTCCATGAATAAAAGACCCTTGCTTTGGTACTCACCCCTTGTCAATAAATAGACCACCTCAATATTACAACTCCCAGTCCCACCGATGAATAAACCCTTGGCTTGGACCTTCTGTCCAAGTCGATGAATAGAAGAACACCTTTGCTTGGCTCGGACCTTCCGTCCAAGTCGATGAACAAAAAGAACCTCCTTGCTCGGATCGGACCTTCCGTCCGAGTCGATGAACAAAAAGAACCTCTTTACTTGGCTCGGACCTTCCGTCCAAGCCAATGAACAAAAAGGAGAGAGCCTTCTTGCTTGGCCCGGACCTTCCGTCCAAGTCAAAAAAAATGGAACTTTCTTGCTTGGCTCGGACCTTCCGTTCAAGTCAATGAATAAAAAGGGGGAAAAGAACACCTTTGCTTGGCTCGGACCTTTCGTCCAAGTCGATGAACAAAAAGAACTCCTTTGCTTGGCTCAGACCTTCCGTCCAAGTCAATGAACAAAAAAAGAAGAGAAACCTCCTTTGCTTGGTTCGGACCTTTCGTCCAAGTCAATGAAAAAAAAAGAAGAAAAAAAAAGAAGGGAACTTCCTTGCTTGGCTCGGACCTTCCGTCCAAGTCAATGAATAAAAAAAAAACTTTCTTGCTTGGCTCGGACCTTCCGTCCAAGTCGATGAACAAAAAGAACCTCATTTGCTTGGCTCGGACCTTCCGTCCAAGTCGATGAACAAAAACAACCTCTTTGCTTGGCTTGGACCTTCCGTCCAAGCTAATGAATAAAAAAGAGATAGAGCCTTCTTACTTGGCCCAGACCTTCCGTCCAAGTCAATGAAAAAAAAGAGAAAAAAAAAGAAGGGAACTTCCTTACTTGGCTCGGACCTTCCGTCCAAGTCAATGAATAAAAAAAAATAGAACTTTCTTGCTTGGCTCGGACCTTCCGTCCAAGCCGATGAACAAAAAGAACCTCTTTGCTTGGCTCGGACCTTCCGTCCAAGTCAATGAATGAAAGACCCCTTTGCCTTGGCACTCACCCCGTGCCAATGAATAGACCACGTCAGCTCCCGACACCTTGTCGGCACCAGCAAATAAACCCTTCACTTCGAACGTTCCACCCGAATGCATAAAATCCATTTTTACTCCATCGGAGCCCTCTCAAAAGCCTTCGGCTGGGACCGCCCATCCGAGTCGATGAATGAACAACTCTCCTAAACCCAGCGCGAGTCACCAACTTCCCCTTGGGATTGGCCTCATCTAAGTCATTTTAGGCCTCCTGCCTAAGATGACGCATAGACCCTTCATCCTTGCTTCGGTATTTACCCCATGCCGATGACTAAACCCCCACTCTGACATCTCGATCCGCATGCATATGCGGTGAAGTGATCCCCTCATCCCTTCGCTGAAGGAGTGAGCGCTTTCCCGTGAATTCGCACCGGGCTAGCATCCCACTAGCTCAAAAGAACAGATATTCTATCGAAGAGCTCTACACTCGCGGGCCCCGCGCACTCGTCCCTCGCTTGCGCCGCCCATGAGTGGGGGGCATTTGTGGACGTCAAAAAAATGATAATGATCATGCGGCATGCACATCTCAACACTCGAGAGCAAGTCGAAGACGGAAGGGCTGAGTAAACCCTATGCCTCCTCCAAGCAGGACGAATACCTACCCGGTGCTCTGCCACCCAACAAAGAATCCCCTCGTGTTGAAGAGACAGCCCCGGCTCTCCAGTCGGCATTGCCAAAGGCCGAATCAAAAGAAACTCGAGAATTTGAAAACGTGTGATGGGGACATCTCCGACCACTCCACTTTTTTGGGGGCTCCTGTTGATCGCCAGCAGTGCTACATCTTGTTCGCCACTTTACTCTGAGTCATATGATGTATTTTTCATTTTCTTATTATGTAATTTTCCTTTTATTTGAGTCAAGTATCTAGGTTAAGTGAGTCATTACCTAAGTCTTGAGTTATTATGTCAGTTTGATAGGTTAATGGGCCCAATTCTATGGGCTAGGCCCATGGGCACCCCCCCTTCCCTTGGTTTCTTGTTAGTAGTCCAAAAGTCATGGACTTATGTTAAATTGTGGGAATCCTATAAATAGGGCCCCACTCCCACCATTTGGAACTAATGAATTGTTGAATGAAAGTTGGAAATCCACCAAAAGTGTGAGATTCTCTCTCTCTCTAGGGGTGGATTCCCCTCTCCCTCTCTCTCTCTCTTCTCTCTCTCTCTCTCTAAGGGGGGCGAACCCCATTCTCTCTCCTCCCCACCCCAAAATTCAAAATTCCCTCTCTCTCCTCCCCATTCACCTCTCATTAAGGCCCCTCCCCCTTCCCCATACCTCACCTTAACTCCCCTTACTCCCACCACTCCCCAAACAACCTTTCCTCTTCCCTATACAACCTTTCACATTCCCAAGGGAGAGTCCCTTTTTCCCAAGCCACCCCTTCCCTTCCCCAACACACCTCTCCATCTCCCAACACACCCCTTCCCCTTCCCAAGACCACCATTGATCACCCACCATTAAACCAAATTCAAACACTCCCCCCCCTTTCCCAAGAGTCACTTGCACCCCCCCACTCTCTCTCACCCTCCACCCTTGGCCACACCTCCCTTCCCCTCCACCTACTAGCTGCTACCCCAGCCACCTCCAACCCCTTCTTCCTTGCCACATCCACCCTCCCCCATCCCCCACAACCAATACCCCCGCCCCTTGCTGTATTGGCCCCCCTATCCGACTCCATTTACCATCATCAAGTTGCAGTTCCAATAGCAGTCTGCAACAGCAGAGTACCCCGGAGTTGCAAAGGCTTCCTCTTCATCATCGCGAGTTTTCTGGTGGTGTATCCTACATTTCCGGAAAGCTCTTCCAGTCGTCTTCGTAGGCGAGGTGATCCCGCCCCGATCCGAGTTCGGAGCTGCCCGGGAGAGCCGTTCTTCACCGACTACGCAGAACCAGCCCGGCCTGCAACCAGAAGCGACTTCTAGAAGGTGCTGCAACCACACCCCAGCTCCCCTTGCCACGCCACTTGACCGGGGAGAAGCTCCAAAAATCCCCTATCCAACACAGAAAGCGAGACCTCATTTGGAGTTCGGAGTTCCCCGTTCCAAATTATTTTCCCCAGGTGCGCAGGTCAGTTCTGTCAGAGATTGATCATACCCCCTCTCACTCTTTGAGTTCCACCTCCCTGCTCCGACCTCCTCTGGTGCCCATCTTAGTTGCTGATCGAAAAGGATTCGACCACGCTCGTAACCGTCCTTATCCCGTCTCGATTGGATCACGGGAGTGATCGTGGTGAAGTCGCCAACCTGATGCAACAACTTGAACTCAGTCCAAGGCAGAGCAGAGCAGCGCCGGTCCAGCGTCTGTCCCAGCCAGCATCGATAACTTCTGGCACCAACAAAATTCAGGCTTCTTCCCGGGTCAGTCACCAACATTTTGGCGTTGGTCTTGTTCACTTTTGAGTCCGGGAGTGATCACAGCAGAGTCAACAGCGAGCACCTATCAGACGGGCAGACAGGCGGGCAGAACCGACGGTGGGGTCAATCGGCTACCTCCTTAGCTATTTTCCCTTCCCCGCCTGGCCGGCTCAGCGCCCCTCCCTGTGTGGAGGTAGTGTTTGAATGTAATCTCTATTTTCCCCACCCCCACGATCACCCTCCTGCGCGAGGAGTAGTTTTGTACTAGTAGGTCTTCGGTTAAAGCGTCGTCGGCGCGGCGTGCGGGTAGCCCACGCTTCCCCGCTCGCCCTCGTCTCCGGCCGGGATCAGTGTCTTCACACCGATCAGGTGAGCTTCGGGTCGCCTCCTCTGCTGGTTTCACTATTGCTTAGCTTAGTATTATCTCTAGTTGCGCCGTCGGCAGTGAGAGAGGGCTCGTTCTAACTTTCCATCTAATCGAGTGCCACCGCGGGTGAGTTGTGAGGGAAACATTACATCCCACGCCCTCGGCGTGCCTGCCGCCCTTGAAATTGGGCATCCCTGGCCCATTGGGGTCCATCCCCAGCCAGCCATACCCTTAGAACCCCAAGGTCCAACCTCGGACCTTCACCATCATCGTCGGTCCACCTACGGACCCGGGTGCGCGTAACGCGGGTGAACCCGCTTGTGAGATATCGCCGTTCGGTCCGATTGCTTGCAAATTTAAGTCCAAGGGGTCGTGTCACATTAATTTGGTATCAGAGTAAGTTCTAGACTTGTTTCTACTAAGTCTTGTCCTAGGGCCATTGCATGCATCACCCTTGTCCTCCATCATGACTACCTCATACTTGGCATATTCGCCACTCTTAGGCCCATTAGAAGCCTTTGTGTTTGATGGAACCCACCCTAGTATATATCTAGAGTGGGAGGACTCCATAGATCGATACTTTGGGAGGTTCACTCTACCAGGGCCTATGCAAGTCAACTATTGATGCGGGACGGACACGGGAGACGACACTATATGGTGCCACCCTCGGACTCTAGATGAAGACACGACCAGCAACACACACCAGGGAGACACTAAGCCCGACACTACGAGCTCCTAGTGGCGAAACGTCGCTAACAGAAGTGGAAGCTCACTCGTCGTCCCAAGCGAGGGAAAGCGCGGACCGCGCGCGGTTAAGGAACCGGCGGAGGTCAAGGGTAGTCCGACTCAACTTCCGGACTCGGATCGAGTCGCGGGACGGGTCACTCTCGCTCTCACAGCGGTGACATGGACACACGGGCTAGTACCTACACTCTCGTCAGCGGCAAAAGACCATATACTAGCTAAGCAAATGAAGGCCAAGAGGTTCGGACCATTACCTCCACGCACCCGGCGTGGCGAAGACAACCCCGGCCGAATTACGGACTCCCGGTTAACAATGATTACAGCAATACACTAAGTCGACCCACTCCACGCAGGGAGGTAAAAGGTCACATGTGGGGTCCGGGAATCACGCAACTCGGGTTGACGGGCAGCATCTTGATGTCGCCCGGCGGTGCCGAACTCCGCGTTTTCGTGCTTTCCGAACGGCGGCTTCTACGGGCCCGTGGGGCCCACGGACGGCGTTGTCCTCCGGATCTGCGGGGGTGGGACCCACTGTGATGGAGACCCTTGGTGGCGCGCCTCAACGGACGGCGGTCGGCCAGGAACACCGATCGGGGGTCGATCGGCCCCGATTCCCAACTCTTGAACTAATAACCCACGGATTTTGGTTGCTGTCTTCCGGCGCGCGCTCCGGCGAAAACGGCCGCTGCGGTCAATCCAGACATCGGATCGGGATGCATGAGCTATCGTTGGAAAGCTCTCTTCAAATGCTTCAATCTAGACTCATAGAGATCTACTGGATCTGGTTGGATCTAGACTTTAATGAATTTACAAATCCCTATTGTACAGTAACCGAAATCTTAGATCTGCAGGGCACTTGTCTGAGAACCACCATTGACCGCCTCGTAAACCTCTGATTCAGCTCTTGAGCTCTTCTTAGAAGTTGTAGGAAATCAAACCACGGAACGGGAACTATTTTTATAATTTGATTTGGAGGTGGATCCGATTTGTTATGATTTTTGGAGTGACTGGTGGTCGGATCTGGGAACAGGTGGAAAGAACTGTAGATGGGTCTGAGAACGATTTTTAGAAAATAAGATATGGGCGAATCAAAAATTGAGAAAAATTGTGGATGAAGGGGTAGATGGATGGAACCCCCAGTAAAATTGGGCGAACTAATAGAAATCAAAAAGTGGATCTAAGATATGAAACTCAGGACGGAGGTGAACCTGGACAGAGTTCTGGCAGAACCGAAATGAAAGAGTGGACGAAAATCAAAAATTAGAAAACGTGATCTGAATGCTGGCCTGATTTGTGTGGGTGGAGAGGAACATCCCAGGAACAACTCCTCCAAATTTGGTAGCAAAATGAGCTCGGGGAAGACCAGTGAATTTCGAGCAAGCTGTTGTGGTACTGCGCAGGCAGAACTCCGTTGATGGCGATGGCGGTGCGGTGGCGGCTCGTGGCGGCGGCGGCGATCATCGGAACCGATACACGAGGCGTCACACCTCAGAATGGAAGCCTTCACAGCTTCAAAGGGGGCGAGGGAGGAGAGAGGAGGGGGGCGCACCAGCCCTTGCTCTTGGAATTTGTTTGATTCAAATGGCATTAATTTTTTCAAAATGGAAAATACAAGCTTAAATAGGTTACATCTCACATCCATCCACAACCGTAGGATCTAGGGGTGGGAGATGAAGGGCTGGGATGGCATGTGACACACACACACAAAAATAAATAAAAAATAAGGGGAGGGGGGCGGCCCTTGGACCAAGGAGGTGGCATGTTGAATTGGTAGGTGGGGTGGGTGGCCAACTTGGACTTTCCAAGTCACTTATCCCCCACTTGGCCCACCTTTCTAGAAGCCTCCATTTGACATGTTGACTGACCCCACATGGGGCCCTAGGCTGAGGTGGCTCAATGGGATGGGGCCTGGGGGGGCCCGTGGGGCCCACGTGGTCCAAATTGTACATAAGCCCCTCTTACAATCAAAATAGCAAACCGAATACAATGAAATAAACACAAATTACACACAAATAAAGTTTAACTAAATATGATAAATGGGGAGGCTCAAGGCGGAGTCTCCAGGCTGTCTCCGAGCCAGATGGACGCTGAGGTGGCTCGAGTCGTGCTCCGTGTGCGGTACCGGTGGCTCGGCGTGTCACGCCGCTCAACTGCTCGGGTGTCCGCACCAATTCTCCCCGGGTGGGAGAAACTCGACCCTATCGAGTAAGGGTCTGCATCGTTCCTGTATCGCTCCAGAAGGTCCGGATCGATCCGCTGCAACTCGCCATGTTTGATCCATGTGTCCTCAGTAGCGGGCCGTCCTCTCCATCTCACTAGGTAGCGCGGGTAAGATCCACTCCTGGTAACTGTCACTTGCTCGTCCAGTATACGATCTATATGCTCATGCTGCCGTGAAAAAAGGGCTGGAGGTAGAGGTGGACACTCAGGTGTGGGATCACTCTCAAGGGGAGGAGATGGCTCAAAAGGCTCACTAGGGATCACCGCTGGGTCCCTATATGCAACAAGATCCGATACATTGAAGGTAGAGCTTATACCATATTCCTCGGGCAGGTCCACAACATACGCATTGGATCCAACGCGTTCCAACACTCTAAAGGGACCGGCTCCGCGAGCTTGCAACTTCTTAACGGTTCCAGAGGGAAACCGTTCAGGTCTTACCCTGATCATGACGTATTCGCCCTCGTGGAACTCTCGGTGGTGTCGGTGGGCATCGGCTAACTCCTTGTACAGTGCATTGCTGGCCTCAATGTGACGACGGATGTCGTCATGCAAACTCCTAACATGCCTAGCAAATGACTCGGCCGACTCCAACACTCTAGCATGGATAGGCATGGGGACAAGGTCAACGGGTTTCCTAGGCCTACAACCTGTGACAATCTCAAATGGACTCATGCCGGTAGACCTATTCACCGAATCATTGTATGCAAACTCAGCCATGGGTAAAATGAGATCCCAATCCCCAATGCAGTCTTTAACTAGACACCTCAAAAGGTCTCCCAGACTCCTATTGACCACCTCGGTCTGACCGTCTGTCTGGGGATGATATGCAGTGGAAAACTTGAGGTGAGTACCCATCATATGCCATAGTGTCTTCCAAAAATAGGAAGTGAATCTAACATCACGGTCAGACACTATAGTGCGAGGCAACCCGAACTTGCACACCACATGTGTAAGGAAAAGGCGGGCTACCCTAGAAGCATCTGACGTCTTCGAGCAAGGAATAAAGAGGGCCATCTTCGAGAAACGGTCAACCACCACATAGACCGAATCATGCTTCCTGGAGGTACGTGGCAGTCCCAAAACAAAGTCCATGCTAACATCATGCCACGGGACATCAGGCACGGGAAGAGGCGTATAAAGGCCCGAGCTTTGCTTCTTCATCTTGGCCGTAGCACATGTACGGCACTGAGCCACGATGTTAGCAACATCGCGCTTCAAGCTCGGCCAATAAAATCGATGCTCCACTGCCTCAATAGTCTTGTTCCGACCAAAGTGGCCTGCTAGACCTCCCGCATGTAGTTCCCACACTAAGAAATCTCGAACCGAAGTTCGGGGAACACATAGCCTGCTACCTCGAAAGAGGTAACCCTCCTGAAGCACATACTCATCAAGGTCTCTCGAGGGTCTGGCCTGGAGAGTGGTAAAAATCTGACCGAAGTCAGGACAATCAACATAGGCCTCCTTCATCTTCTCTAACCCTATGACCTCGGCACTCATGGTGGTAAGCAAACATGCTCGCCGACTCAAGGCATCAGCCACCTTGTTTTCCACTCTAGCCTTATGTTTAAGCACAAAGGTGAACTGCTGGAGATACTCGACCCAACGACTGTGACGCGAGTTAAGCTTCTTTTATGAATGGAGGTACCTCAATGCCTCGTGGTAGGAGTACAGGATAAACTCTTGATGTAAAAGATAGTGCCCCCAATGCCTAAGAGCCTGAACAACTGCGTAGAATTCTTTATCATACGTGAAATATCGCAGTTTCGTGTCATTCAGCTTCTCGCTGAAATATGCGATCGGGTGGGACTCCTGACTCAAAACTCCTCCAATTCCCACGCCCGACGCATCACAAGAGACCTCAAACACCTTCGAGAAATCAGGCAGTCGAAGGATAGGTGTCTGGTCATGCGCTCCTTGATGTCCTTGAAGGCGGCAGATGCGGCCTTCGTCCATACAAATGTGCCCTTTCGGATACAATCCGTGATCGGGGTGGTGACGGAGCTAAATCCGCCGATGAAGCGACGATAGAACGTCGCAAGACCATGAAAGCTATGGACATCATGAACGGTACGGGGTTCCGGCCACTCAACAATGGCCCGGACCTTCTCCGGATCGGCGGAGACCCCAGTACTAGACACAATGAAACCCAAGAAGGTAAGCTGAGGTGTCATGAAGACACACTTCTGTGGGTTCGCAAACAGCTGCTCTCGCCGAAGAAGTAGACAGACCTGCCGAAGGTGGTCTAAGTGGTCCCCTGTGGTGCGGCTATAGATAAGGATATCATCAAAATACACCACTACAAAGACTCCAATGAAAGGTCGAAGGACCTGAGTCATGAGCCGCATGAAAGTGCTAGGGGCATTGGTCAACCCAAAAGGCATGACCAACCACTCATATAGACCGTCCTTGGTCTTAAATGCGGTCTTCCACTCATCACCTGGCCTAATCCTCACCTGATGGTAGCCACTCTTAAGATCGATCTTCGAAAAGATAGTGGCACCTGCCATCATGTCCAGTATGTCATCAAGGCGGGGAATAGGGAACATGTACTTCACGGTGATTTTGTTGATGGCACGACTATCAATGTACATTCTCCACGTGCCATCCTTCTTCGGGGCGAGTAATGCGGGTATATCACATGGACTCATGCTGTCCCGAACAGACCCTCTCTGCACTAACTCATCGACCTGCCGTTTAAGCTCGGCATGCTCCGTGGGACTCATGCGATAATGAGGAAGGTTGGGCAAAGAAGAGCCCGGAACAAGGTTGATGGCATGCTGAATATCCCGCATAGGTGGGAGTCCCTCGAGAAGCTCATCGGGAAAGACATCAGCATACTCCTGCAGAATGGGAACAACCTCGGGTGGGAGCTCACCCTCGGAGTCCCGCTCCACCTCTCGGACCGTAATGACAAATACCGGACAGCCCTGACTAAGCTCCTGCTCCATTTCCCGGGAGCTAATCATCATCAATCTCCTCGTCGAGGGCTCTCCTGGGCCAGAGGTAACGGTCATAGCCCGAGATGGGGATGGGGTACTAGGCCCGAGAACGGAAGGCTTCGGTGATGGAATCCTCGGTTCAAGATTCAAAATTTAAAAATTTGACGGGGATCGGCAATCAACTTCATCAACACAATCAAATGGCCAATCTATTTGTCTCATGATAAATGGGCCTCTTTATGGGCCTTATGGGTTATGTCCGTAGCAATTATGTAATAGTCCTTTCATATTTTTGTCTTTAAGTCTTCCAATAGAGTGTCTTTTAGTCTTCCCAAGAGAACTATAATGAGTAGACATTAAGTGTTTAGGATAGTGTCTTTTGGTCTCCCCAAGAGAACTATAATGAGTAGACATTAAGTGTTTAGGATAGTGTCTTTTGGTCTCCCCAAGAGAACTATAATAAGTAGACATTAAGTGTTTAGGATAGTGTCTTTTGGTCTTCTTTGAGAGTCTATAAAAGAGTCATGTATCTTTCATTTGAAAACAGTGAATGAAATCTTATTTTTGGAACCCCCATGTGATGCCCACGTAGGAGGGGCCTTCCCCTCCTTTATCTTCTTCCCCCCCCCCCCTCTTTTAATTCCCATGGCCGTGAGTGCCTGTTCTTCCTTCCCTCTCCACGGGTGAGATGCCCAGTTCTTCCCTCCCTTGCCACGGGTGTTGATGCCCTTCATTCCTCCCTTCTCCTCCAGCCACCAGCATCTTCCGCTCACCCCACAGCTTGGCCGAACTTCCCGTTCCCCAGTTCCTCCTGTCTTCTAACCCAATCTTTCACTGCTGCGGCAGTCTACCTTCCTTGCCTCACCCTCTAAGCTTCTTCCTCCCGGCCACGCTATTACCTCATACGCCCACGCTACCTCCGTTCCCGTCATACACGCACTGCACCCCTTTCCACAGCCTCAAGACAACCCCCTGCAACCCCAACCACGTCCACCCACTATCCCCATAGCTTACACCCACAAACACCACCACTAAACTTAGCCCCCACTCCACAAGCCCATCCCAAACCCGCAGGCAGCTTCTGGCCCAATTTGCAGAGTAACTTCCAGCTCGTTCCACGTGGAGTCTGCATCCAAGGTCTTCAGCAAAGTTGATCGTCCACAAGTCCTCTTCGCAAGCGAGTTGGAATCGTGTCGATCCGAGTTCGTGGCCGCCCACAAGGGACTTTCTTCCCCGACTGCGCAGAGAAGGCCTGACAGCGACCTGAAGCGGTTTGGGGCAGCAACCACGACCTCTTCTTGAAGGATTCAGGCTCCAGGATCTTCATCAAAGTTCTCCATCCTCAAGTCAGCTACCGGGATCAGAAGACGGAACCGCAATCAGAGGTCGGTGGCCAGAGTTACAAATTTTATACCCCGACGACCCCATTCTGCCTCCTGTCTGTCTCCTCCGACCAGTCCCCACTCAACGGGACCTGCACGTCCACACCGACATCCGACTGAGGCGAGACCAGTGCCGCTGGAAAGTAGTCGTCCCCACGATTCCAACGCCACCTGCCGCACACCAAACGGAGTTCGGGGTTGCTCGTGGTGTCCCTGTCAAGCCGCTGTTCAGAAGCTGCCCCTGCACAGAACCAGAACGGGGTCCCCGCTCAGTCGTCCGTGGCGACCAGGTTCGGGCGGAACCAAAATTCAGAAAAATTGTGCTGTATCCCTACCCTGTTACGAAGCCAACGGCACCAACCGCGCCTCCGGCAAAATTCCAGAGTGCGATCCACAGCCACTTCAACAGCTGCTGGTCACAGATTCCAGAACCGGACAGAATCGACTTCGGCATTTGTTTCACATCAAGTGGTATCAGAGCTTAGGGAATCGGGCCGTCCCATCGGACCGAGATCCTGAGCTTTGAGGTTCGAGGTCGAACCTCCTCCAAGCGGAGGAGTATGATGGAAATCTCAGTTCAAGATTCAAAATTCACGAGCTTTGTGGGTTTGATGAGATCGACAGTTTACACAAAATCTGAGCTGAACCTTCTCCGAGTCAGGAAGTTTGACGGAACAAGCATCTCCGAGTGATCGGCAAGCAGCTTCATCAACAAATGCAATCAAATGGGCCATTCCATGCTAATCGTCTCATTTTATTGGGCCGTATACATGGGCCTAATGGGTCATCTCTATGAAATTTTATTCACAATAAAAGAGTCTTATTATGTATTTTAGTCTTTCGGTGTCTTTAAGTATTCCTAGGGAATCATGATAAGAAGGTATTAAGTGTTAAGGAGTCTTATTATGTATTTTGATGTTTCCGATAGGGTGTCTTTTAGTATTCCTAGGAAGTCATGATACTAAGTGGTAAGTGTCTCTTAATCTTCCTTGTATGCCTATATAAGAGTCTTGTATCCCACGGTGGAAAAACAGTGAATGAAGATCTATTTTTGGAACCCATGTGAGTCCCACGTAGGGGGACCTTTCCCCCTCCCTTATCTTCTTCCCTTCACCCCCCTGCAATTCCCATGGCCGCTAGTGCCTTTTCTTCCTTCCCTCTCCACGGGTGCGATGCCCACTTCTTCCCTTCCTCAACCACGGGTGAGTGATGCCCTTCGTCTAATTCTCTCTCTCTCTCTCTCTCTCTCTATCTCTCTCCAATTCTCTCTCATCCCCACCCCAAATTCGGAATCCACTCTCTCTCCTCTCTTTCACCTCTAATTAAGACCCCTCCCCCTTCCCTATACCCCTCATTTAAGTCCCCTCCCCTCCCCTAGGTAGAACTCCCACTCCCTAGGCATTCTCTCCCCTTCCCCACACAACCTTTCGTCTTCCCAGGCACCCTTTCATCTCCCCAAGGCCCAATTTCGAATTTGGGTGTTCCCTCCTCTCTCTCTCACCACCCCATTACCTCCCCACCTCCCAAAAGCACCCCCCTGCAACCCCAGCCACGTCCATCCCCCCCCCCTCCCTTAACCCAAACCCACAAATCCCTTCCATCCCCCTTAATCCCCCCTCCTCAATCAGCTCCATTCGCAGGCAGAAATCAAGCCCGAGTTGCAGTCGATATTGGGAGCAGTTCCAGGCAGAATCGGCTTCCGGGTTCTTCATCAAAAACGTACGTTGGCGAGTCTTCTGACCAGGCGAGGTGGAATCGTCCTCTTCCGAGTTCGTGAGCATCGGCAGTGGCCAATCTCCCACGACTGCGCAGGAGGCTCCTGAACCCGACCAGAAGCTGAGGAAGACCACCACCACGCCCAACCCTGACGGAATCCGACTCCGAGCTGTTCAGCAAAGTTCCTCCCCTCTCTGTCAGCTCTCAGGAACAGAAGGCGGTTCGTCGATCGGAGCTCAAGGTGTGAAGTTATCAATTTCCTACCACTGTTGGGTCATTCTGTCCACCGATCCCCTCCTCCGACCCGTCCCCACTCAACGGGACCTGCACGTCCACACCGACATCCGACTGAGGCGAGACCAGTGCCGCTGGAAAGTAGTCGTCCCCACGATTCCAACGCCACCTGCTGCGCACCAAACGGAGTTCGGGATTGCTCGTGGTGTCCATGTCAAGCCGCTGTTCAGAAGCTGCCCCTGCACAGAACCAGAACGGGGTCCCCGCTCAGTCGTCCGTGGCGACCAGGTTCGGGCGGAACCAAAATTCAGAAAAATTGTGCTGCATCCCTACCCTGTTACGAAGCCAACGGCACCAACCGCGCCTCCGGCAAAATTCCAGAGTGCGATCTACAGCCACTTCAACAGCTGCTGGTCACAGATTCCAGAACCGGGCTGGTAAAAGAATTTGGAGGAATATGAAAGAAGAGTCAGTTTTATGCCCGACGTTAATTCGTTTCACATCTATGATGGAAATCTCAGTTCAAGATTCAAAATTCACGAGCTTTGTGGGTTTGATGAGATCGACAGTTTACACAAAATCTGAGCTGAACCTTCTCCGAGTCAGGAAGTTTGACGGAACAAGCATCTCCGAGTGATCGGCAAGCAGCTTCATCAACAAATGCAATCAAATGGGCCATTCCATGCTAATCGTCTCATTTTATTGGGCCGTATACATGGGCCTAATGGGTCATCTCTATGAAATTTTATTCACAATAAAAGAGTCTTATTATGTATTTTAGTCTTTCGGTGTCTTTAAGTATTCCTAGGGAATCATGATAAGAAGGTATTAAGTGTTAAGGAGTCTTATTATGTATTTTGATGTTTCCGATAGGGTGTCTTTTAGTATTCCTAGGAAGTCATGATACTAAGTGGTAAGTGTCTCTTAATCTTCCTTGTATGCCTATATAAGAGTCTTGTATCCCACGGTGGAAAAACAGTGAATGAAGATCTATTTTTGGAACCCATGTGAGTCCCACGTAGGGGGACCTTTCCCCCTCCCTTATCTTCTTCCCTTCACCCCCCTGCAATTCCCATGGCCGCTAGTGCCTTTTCTTCCTTCCCTCTCCACGGGTGCGATGCCCACTTCTTCCCTTCCTCAACCACGGGTGAGTGATGCCCTTCGTCTAATTCTCTCTCTCTCTCTCTCTCTCTCTATCTCTCTCCAATTCTCTCTCATCCCCACCCCAAATTCGGAATCCACTCTCTCTCCTCTCTTTCACCTCTAATTAAGACCCCTCCCCCTTCCCTATACCCCTCATTTAAGTCCCCTCCCCTCCCCTAGGTAGAACTCCCACTCCCTAGGCATTCTCTCCCCTTCCCCACACAACCTTTCGTCTTCCCAGGCACCCTTTCATCTCCCCAAGGCCCAATTTCGAATTTGGGTGTTCCCTCCTCTCTCTCTCACCACCCCATTACCTCCCCACCTCCCAAAAGCACCCCCCTGCAACCCCAGCCACGTCCATCCCCCCCCCCTCCCTTAACCCAAACCCACAAATCCCTTCCATCCCCCTTAATCCCCCCTCCTCAATCAGCTCCATTCGCAGGCAGAAATCAAGCCCGAGTTGCAGTCGATATTGGGAGCAGTTCCAGGCAGAATCGGCTTCCGGGTTCTTCATCAAAAACGTACGTTGGCGAGTCTTCTGACCAGGCGAGGTGGAATCGTCCTCTTCCGAGTTCGTGAGCATCGGCAGTGGCCAATCTCCCACGACTGCGCAGGAGGCTCCTGAACCCGACCAGAAGCTGAGGAAGACCACCACCACGCCCAACCCTGACGGAATCCGACTCCGAGCTGTTCAGCAAAGTTCCTCCCCTCTCTGTCAGCTCTCAGGAACAGAAGGCGGTTCGTCGATCGGAGCTCAAGGTGTGAAGTTATCAATTTCCTACCACTGTTGGGTCATTCTGTCCACCGATCCCCTCCTCCGACCCGTCCCCACTCAACGGGACCTGCACGTCCACACCGACATCCGACTGAGGCGAGACCAGTGCCGCTGGAAAGTAGTCGTCCCCACGATTCCAACGCCACCTGCTGCGCACCAAACGGAGTTCGGGATTGCTCGTGGTGTCCATGTCAAGCCGCTGTTCAGAAGCTGCCCCTGCACAGAACCAGAACGGGGTCCCCGCTCAGTCGTCCGTGGCGACCAGGTTCGGGTGGAACCAAAATTCAGAAAAATTGTGCTGCATCCCTACCCTGTTACGAAGCCAACGGCACCAACCGCGCCTCCGGCAAAATTCCAGAGTGCGATCTACAGCCACTTCAACAGCTGCTGGTCACAGATTCCAGAACCGGGCTGGTAAAAGAATTGGAGAAATATGAAAGAAGAGTCAGTTTTATGCCCGACGTTAATTCGTTTCACATCAAGTGGTATCAGAGCTTAGGGAATCGGGCCGTCCCATCGGACCGAGATCCTGAGCTTTGAGGTTCGAGGTCGAACCTCCTCCAAGCGGAGGAGTATGATGGAATCCTCGGTTCAAGATTCAAAATTTAAAAATTTGACGGGGATCGGCAATCAACTTCATCAACACAATCAAATGGCCAATCTATTTGTCTCATGATAAATGGGCCTCTTTATGGGCCTTATGGGTTATGTCCGTAGCAATTATGTAATAGTCCTTTCATATTTTTGTCTTTAAGTCTTCCAATAGAGTGTCTTTTAGTCTCCCCAAGAGAACTATAATGAGTAGACATTAAGTGTTTAGGATAGTGTCTTTTGGTCTCCCCAAGAGAACTATAATGAGTAGACATTAAGTGTTTAGGATAGTGTCTTTTGGTCTCCCCAAGAGAACTATAATAAGTAGACATTAAGTGTTTAGGATAGTGTCTTTTGGTCTTCTTTGAGAGTCTATAAAAGAGTCATGTATCTTTCATTTGAAAACAGTGAATGAAATCTTATTTTTGGAACCCCCATGTGATGCCCACGTAGGAGGGGCCTTCCCCTCCTTTATCTTCTTCCCCCCCCCCTCTTTTAATTCCCATGGCCGTGAGTGCCTGTTCTTCCTTCCCTCTCCACGGGTGAGATGCCCAGTTCTTCCCTCCCTTGCCACGGGTGTTGATGCCCTTCATTCCTCCCTTCTCCTCCAGCCACCAGCATCTTCCGCTCACCCCACAGCTTGGCCGAACTTCCCGTTCCCCAGTTCCTCCTGTCTTCTAACCCAATCTTTCACTGCTGCGGCAGTCTACCTTCCTTGCCTCACCCTCTAAGCTTCTTCCTCCCGGCCACGCTATTACCTCATACGCCCACGCTACCTCCGTTCCCGTCATACACGCACTGCACCCCTTTCCACAGCCTCAAGACAACCCCCTGCAACCCCAACCACGTCCACCCACTATCCCCATAGCTTACACCCACAAACACCACCACTAAACTTAGCCCCCACTCCACAAGCCCATCCCAAACCCGCAGGCAGCTTCTGGCCCAATTTGCAGAGTAACTTCCAGCTCGTTCCACGTGGAGTCTGCATCCAAGGTCTTCAGCAAAGTTGATCGTCCACAAGTCCTCTTCGCAAGCGAGTTGGAATCGTGTCGATCCGAGTTCGTGGCCGCCCACAAGGGACTTTCTTCCCCGACTGCGCAGAGAAGGCCTGACAGCGACCTGAAGCGGTTTGGGGCAGCAACCACGACCTCTTCTTGAAGGATTCAGGCTCCAGGATCTTCATCAAAGTTCTCCATCCTCAAGTCAGCTACCGGGATCAGAAGACGGAACCGCAATCAGAGGTCGGTGGCCAGAGTTACAAATTTTATACCCCGACGACCCCATTCTGCCTCCTGTCTGTCTCCTCCGACCAGTCCCCACTCAACGGGACCTGCACGTCCACACCGACATCCGACTGAGGCGAGACCAGTGCCGCTGGAAAGTAGTCGTCCCCACGATTCCAACGCCACCTGCCGCGCACCAAACGGAGTTCGGGGTTGCTCGTGGTGTCCCTGTCAAGCCGCTGTTCAGAAGCTGCCCCTGCACAGAACCAGAACGGGGTCCCCGCTCAGTCGTCCGTGGCGACCAGGTTCGGGCGGAACCAAAATTCAGAAAAATTGTGCTGTATCCCTACCCTGTTACGAAGCCAACGGCACCAACCGCGCCTCCGGCAAAATTCCAGAGTGCGATCCACAGCCACTTCAACAGCTGCTGGTCACAGATTCCAGAACCGGACAGAATCGACTTCGGCATTTGTTTCACATCATTCGGAGTACTAGGGCCAGTAGGACCCCTAACTGATGGGCTCTTGGGCCGAACGGGTTGGAGGGTGACCCGCTGGCCAGCGTGGTCGAAGGTACAGGTGTTCGACCGGCCATGGAGCGTGGCATCCCGGTCGAATAACCACGGCCTACCAAGAATGATACTGCCCACTTCCATGGGGAGAACATCACACCAGATCTCGTCATGGTAGGAGTGGAGCTGCAGCGGGACCAAGCACCGCAGCCTGACCGAAATGGAAGTGGTATCCACCCATGATACCTGATAGGGGCAAGGGTGGTCTACGGGTGTGAGACCAAGACGAGTGACAGCGTTCGTGGAGATTGCATTGATACAACTCCCGCTATCGATGACCACCTTGCAAATTTGCTTTCCCAGCCTACAGAATACATGAAGGATAGTAGTCCGTCGCCAGTCATCACTGACCTGTGGCTGGGTGAGGATACATCTGACGACCCCCACGTGGGTATCGTCCGAATGCTGGGCATCCTGGGCCTCACCTCCCATCTCATAGTACTCATCAGCTAGCTCTTCATCGGCCTCATAGCTGACTAACTCGAGGCCCGTAGGGGTGGTATCCTCGGCCTGTGTGTCCCCAATGTGAAGAGATGGGCGGGTGGGACACTGGTTGGCGAAATGGCCAAACCTATTGCAGCGATAACACTGCTGCCGTGATCCACTAGGCTCCCCAATCATAGGTCCTTTACCTTTATCCTCCCGACGGATAGGAGGCGTAGGCAACAAAGGACGTGCAGGAGGTGCGGGTGCCGGTGGACGGGCTATGGGTGGGGCTGTAAGATGCTGGGGACGAGGAAGGTCCCTCGGGGGTGGAGGACGAGGCCTAGGAGCAAACGGCTCGGGACGAGCGGGCTCCAGATGAGCCACGGGGGCCCTCAGATACGTGCCAGATGAGCCACGGGGCTCGACACTACGAAGGGGAAAAGAGCCCAACCGATGGGGTGACTCGAACTCGGCCTCGAATTGCTCCAATTCGAGAGCTATCTGATATGCCTGCTCCAAAGTGGTTGCATTGCGGCGAAAGAGTTCATATTGATAATTGGGCCGCAAACCTCTTCGAAAGCGGGATATAGTAATAGTGCTCTCTTCTGTGACCCCACACCGTAAGTAATAATCATCGAACTCGGCGGTGTACTCGGTCACGGATCGGTTCCCTTGGGAGATGCTTTGCCACTTGTCTATGAGACGTTGGTGATATGAGTCGGGAAGGTACTTCTCCCTCAACTTGGTTTTCATATCATCCCAAGTACCGATCTGGGGTTGACGTCGCTGGTTGAGCAGGCTCTCCACATTGATCCAATAAGTTTGAGCCTGCCCTTGCAGCTTCATCTTCGCGTATCGGACTCTTCGGTGGTCCGTCATATCAAACCACTCGAAGTACCGGTCCATGCCGGCCTCCCAATCTAAATACACCCTAGGGTCCAAGGACCTGCTAAAAGTGGGAGGGTCCGCACGCACACCCCTAAGAATGCGGTCGTCATCCTCGTCATCACGATTTCGTCGTTGATGACGACGACCGTTACCCCCTTGATCATTATCAGATGCATAATCATCCACCACATGCACCTGTTGAACCCCAACATTCTCCACTTGAGCCCTTGGCACAGCGGGTTGCTGCACCGGCTCTTGTTGGCCATTCGTCGGTGCGGGTTGCGCCGCTACTGGGCCCCTCTCTAAGACAGCGATCCTCCCAACTAGGCCCTGAATGGACTGATCCGAACTCTCGGCCCGATCCTCGAGGGCTTTCATCCGACCTTCTAGACGCGTTCCTATGCCATCCATACGCGTACTAAGGCCATCCATACGCGTGTCAAGATGTTACATAATGGCTCGGAACATCTCGGCCGTCGAGGACTCATCGGAGCTACGGGCCCGGGAATCCGCCATAGGTGGTGGTGGCGAGTATTGGGTACCTCGACGGGTGGGCATGCAAAGACACACGACCTAGAAGACACCGACTAATGCAAACACTCACTAGATGATGCACTTAGACCTAACCAATATTTGGTACGAGGCGGAGATAAGCGATTTGAAGATCACTCGCGCAAGTACGCTACCCTCCCGATAGGCATAACCTAATGTTCGGGCAACGCCTTTTAATATACCGAGCTATTGGGTGAAATGCAATTTGAAAACACTTTTTTTTTTGTTATTTTGAAATGATGATCCTAGACTCGACTTATACTATGCAAGACATATGCAACGACTACCCTAGACTCGACTCTCTCTGATACCAAACTGATGCGGGACGGACACGGGAGACGACACTATATGGTGCCACCCTCGGACTCTAGATGAAGACACGACCAGTAACACACACCAGGGAGACACTAAGCCCGACACTACGAGCTCCTAGTGGCGAAACGTCGCTAACAGAAGTGGAAGCTCACTTGTCGTCCCAAGCGAGGGAAAGCGCGGACCGTGCGCGGTTAAGGAACCGGCAGAGGTCAAGGGTAGTCCGACTCAACTTCCGGACTCGGATCGAGTCGCGGGATGGGTCACTCTCGCTCTCACAGCGGTGACATGGACACACGGGCTAGTACCTACACTCTCGGCAGCGGCAAAAGACCATATACTAGCTAAGCAAATGAAGGCCAAGAGGTTCGGACCATTACCTCCACGCACCCGGCGTGGCGAAGACAACCCCGGCCGAATTACGGACTCCCGGTTAACAATGATTACAGCAATACACTAAGTCGACCCACTCCACGCAGGGAGGTAAAAGGTCACATGTGGGGTCCGGGAATCACGCAACTCGGGTTGACGGGCAGCATCTTGATGTCGCCCGGCGGTGCCGAACTCCGCATTTTCGTGCTTTCTGAACGGCGGCTTCTACGGGCCCGCGGGGCCTAAGGACGGCACTGTCCTCCGGATCTGCAGGGGTGGGACCCACTGTGATGGGGACCCTTGGTGGCGAGCCTCAACGGATGGCGGTCGGCCGGGAACACCGATCGGGGGTCGATCGGCCCCGATTCCCAACTCTTGAACTAATAACCCACGGATTTTGGTTGCTGTCTTCCGGCGCGCGCTCCGGCGAAAACGGCCGCTGCGGTCAATCCCGACATCGGATCGGGACGCATGAGCTATCGTTGGAAAGCTCTCTTCAAATGCTTCAATCTAGACTCAGAGAGATCTGCTGAATCTGGCCGGATCTAGACTTTAATGAATTTACAAATCCCTATTGTACAGTAACCAAAATCTCAGATCTGTAGGGCACTTGTCTGATAACCACCATTTACCGCCCAGTAAACCTCCGATTCAGCTCTTGAGCTCTTCTTATAAGTTGTAGGGAATCAAACCGCGGAACTGGGACTATTTTTATAATTTGATTTGGAGGTGGCTCCGATTTGTTATGATTTTTGGGGTGACTGGTGGTCGGATCTGGGAACAGGTGGATAGAACTGTAGATGGGTCTGAGAACGATTTTTAGAAAATATGATATGGGTGAATAAAAAATTGAGAAAAATTGTGAATGAAGGGGTGGATGGATGGAACCCCCAGTAAAATTGGGAGAACTAATAGAAATCAAAAAGTGGATCTAAGATATGAAACTCAAGATGGAGGTGAACCTGGACAGAGTTCTGGCAGAACTGAAATGAAAGAGTGGACGAAAATCAAAAATTAGCAGACGTGATCTGAATATTGGCATGATTTTTGTGGGTGGAGAGGAACATCCCAGGAACAACTCCTCCAAATTTGGTAGCAAAATGAGCTCGGGGAAGACCTGTGAATTTCGAGCAAGCTACTGTGGTACTGCGCAGGCAGAACTCCGTTGATGGCGATGGCGGTGCGGTGGCGGCTCGTGGCGGCGGCGGCGATCGTCGGAACCGATACACGAGGCGTCACACCTCAGAATGGAAGCCTTCACAGTTTCAAAGGGGGAGAGGGAGGAGAGAGGAGGGGGGCGCACCAGCCCTTGCTCTTGGAATTTGTTTGATTCAAATGGCATTAATTTTTCCAAAATAGAAAATACAAGCTTAAATAGGTTACATCTCACATCCATCCACAACCGTAGGATCTAGGGGTGGGAGATGAAGGGCTGGGATGGCATGTGACACACACACACAAAAATAAATAAAAAATAAGGGGAGGGGGGCGGCCCTTGGACCAAGGAGGTGGCATGTTGAATTGGTAGGTGGGGTGGGTGGCCAACTTGGACTTTCCAAGTCACTTGTCCCCCACTTGGCCCACCTTTCTAGAAGCCTCCATTTGACATGTTGACTGACCCCACATGGGGCCCTAGGCTGAGGTGGCTCAATGGGATGGGGCCTGGGGGGGCCCGTGGGGCCCACGTGGTCCAAATTGTACATAAGCCCCTCTTACAATCAAAATAGCAAACCGAATACAATGAAATAAACACAAATTACACACAAATAAAGTTTAACTAAATATGATAAATGGGGAGGCTCAAGGCGGAGTCTCCAGGCTGTCTCCGAGCCAGATGGACGCTGAGGTGGCTCGAGTCGTGCTCCGTGTGCGGTACCGGTGGCTCGGCGTGTCGCGCCGCTCAACTGCTCGGGTGTCCGCACAAACTATGTCAAGAGTTTGCTCTGGCGCCAAGCTAGGAAAGAATGGGAGAACATTGTAGGTTTGAGAGAAGCCAAAAGGGAAGCACCCATTGAATGTTGGGATGAAATGAGGGCCAATCTTAGAAAGATCTACGCACCCCAACCCAAACCTCTTCAACCAATCGATCTTCCACCCCCGACCCCAACTCCAACCCAAGAACTTCCCCGACCAAGCCCAACCCATGTCCACCCATGTTCACCACCCCGAGAGTACCATGCACTTACCATTATCACTCCACCCACCATAGACTATCCTACCCCATTATCCTTGGAAGTTATGGCCCACACACATACCCAAGTGGAGATGGATGCCAATCCAGGTCCACCTCGCACCATAGAGAACATCCTAGACCCCCCACTTCCACCCACCTCTCCTAGTCCGGGTCCTCATGAGCTGCACACCGTCACCATAGATGAGTCCATACTCCAATGGCTCAAGCAAAGTCCCACCCTCCTGAGCTCACCACCATTGGGATATCAATCCCAAATTGTTCCCACTCGGTCTCCCCATGTCACTTTACAAACCTTCTACTTCGCGGGAGACTTGGGAGACCTTGTGGATTACCTATATTGGCAAGTCCACTTTACCGACTTGCTTGCCATGGGACCTTCGGAGCCTAGCACCATTACCTTTGCCCACCCCACCATTGGCTCCATCACTTCCGTTTGCACGAGTGGGCATTGCACTATTGAGATTCTTCTATTTCTCCCAAAGGATGAGAAACCCATCTTGGCCCACTCCTCACCCATTAATGTTCCAATTGATTTGATTGGCCAACCCACTAGAGACCTTGGCCCAATTGCCTTGGAGGAGGATGACTCACCATTTGGGAACCTTGAAGACATGGAGTTCCTCTCTCTAGGTGGCCCCTTCCTTGATCCCTTTGACCCCTTCCTTTGGGAGCTTGAGTACCCATGTGACCCACCCACATAACCCACCACCCACCCTTTCCTACCCACACCCACCATGTTGGACCAAGCCCACCTCAACAATGACCCAGGTTACACCATAGGAACCATCACCTTAGACAACACCCGCCTAGAGATCGAGGAAGTGCCCCACCCCATATCCACCTTCCTAGATCCCTTCGACCCTTTCACATGGAAGTTCAAAGGCTGTCCCACACCTATTCACAAGGAAGTCACCTTTGGGATAAGCGTGCATGTGTCTAGGCTTACCACACCACTTGGCATGAACACTATGTTGGGTCCATTCATTCATATCACCCACATGCCAAGTAGGAAGCATGAGTGGTCCATATTCGGATGTAATAGTCCACCTTCATTTATCATGGGTCTTAAGCATAGTAGGAGCATTCACGGATGTCCAGGACCCCTGGCATTTGCTATACCCATGCGCAATAGATTTCCCTACGGATGCCCCGGCCCTCCAACCATTGTTATGAAGTCCATGCATGATAGGGCCACTTGTGGCTACCCCGGTCCACCTAAGTTCATCAAGGTTCACATGGCATCAAAGCACAATAGGTCAATTTATGGTTGCCCCGGTCCACCTTTGCACACTACACACTTTCACAACCACTCACCACATCATAATGCATGGCATGAGCATACACACAAGTAAATCGCAACGAGCGGTGAGGTTCACAAAGAGCGGGAAAAGGCTCACGAGCGCCACTTGGAATTCCAAGTAGGTAACCTATCGATGGTGGCATTGGAGTGGCTCTACCCTAGAGTCACCTCCAACTTGAGGGCACGAGGACTTGGACCTTGCCAAGTTTCGAGTGACTTTGGCAACCCGGCTTATGGGTTAGACTTATGAATGGGTTTTGGGATTCACCCCATTTCCCACGTGGCGGATCTGGCACCCTATATGAGCACCGCGGTGGATCCTAGTGAGTACCTTGAGCCTATATCTTTCCTTTGTGAGTGATACCCTCGGAGAGCCTCCACATATCAGCCTGAGAGTCCGACGTGCACACACGAAGGCAATACTGGGCAAGCATGGTACCATCGCCAGCAAGAGGGTGTGCCCAAGCCACCGTGAGAGGATGAAGGACCGTCCCCTGGTTGAGGACGCATGGTTGAGTTTAGAGGTCAAGGTTCACCCCGTGCTGCTTTAGAGGACCATTTACTCAACGGAGTCGAGTTCTCCGCACCCCGGGGGTATGATGGTGACATCTCCGACCACTCCACTTTTTTGGGGGCTCCTGTTGATCGCCAGCAGTGCTACATCTTGTTCGCCACTTTACTCTGAGTCATATGATGTATTTTTCATTTTCTTATTATGTAATTTTCCTTTTATTTGAGTCAAGTATCTAGGTTAAGTGAGTCATTACCTAAGTCTTGAGTTATTATGTCAGTTTGATAGGATAATGGGCCCAATTCTATGGGCTAGGCCCATGGGCACCCCCCCTTCCCTTGGTTTCTTGTTAGTAGTCCAAAAGTCAGGGACTTATGTTAAATTGTGGGAATCCTATAAATAGGACCCCACTCCCACCATTTGGAACTAATGAATTGTTGAATGAAAGTTGGAAATCCACCAAAATTGTGAGATTCTCTCTCTCTCTAGGGGTGGATTCCCCTCTCCCTCTCTCTCTCTCTCTTCTCTCTCTCTCTCTCTAAGGGGGCGAACCCCATTCTCTCTCCTCCCCACCCCAAAATTCGAAATTCCCTCTCTCTCCTCCCCATTCACCTCTCATTAAGGCCCCTCCCCCTTCCCCATACCTCACCTTAACTCCCCTTACTCCCACCACTCCCCAAACAACCTTTCCTCTTCCCCATACAACCTTTCACATTCCCAAGAGAGAGTCCCTTTTTCCCAAGCCACCCCTTCCCTTCCCCAACACACCTCTCCATCTCCTAACACACCCCTTCCCCTTCCCAAGACCACCATTGATCACCCACCATTAAACCAAATTCAAACACTCCCCCCCCTTTCCCAAGAGTCACTTGTACCCCCCCACTCTCTCTCACCCTCCACCCTTGGCCACACCTCCCTTCCCCTCCACATGCTAGCTGCGACCCCAGCCACCTCCAACCCCTTCTTCCTTGCCACATCCACCCTCCCCCATCCCCCACAACCAATACCCCCGCCCCTTGCTGTATTGGCCCCCCTATCCGACTCCATTTACCATCATCAAGTTGCAGTTCCAGTGGAAGTCTGCAATAGCAGAGTACCCAGGAGTTGCATAGGCTTCCTCTTCATCATCGCAAGTTTTCTGGTGGTGTATCCTACATTTCCGGAAAGCTCTTCCAGTCATCTTCGTAGGCGAGGTAATCCCGCCCCGATCCGAGTTCGGAGCTGCCCGGGAGAGCCGTTCTTCACCGACTACGCAGAACCAGCCCGGCCTGCAACCAGAAGCGACTTCTAGAAGCTGCTGCGACCACACCCCAGCTCCCCTTGCCACACCACTTGACCGGGGAGAAGCTCCACCAGTCCTCTGTCCAACACAGAAATCGGGATATCATTTGGAGTTCGGAGTTCCCCGTTCCAAATTATTTTCCCCAGGTGCGCAGGTCAGTTCTGTCAGAGATTGATCAGACCCCCTCTCACTCTTCGAGTTCCACCTCCCTGCTCCCACCTCCTCTGGTGCCCATCTTGGTTGCTGATCGAAGAGGATTCGACCACGCTCGCAACCGTCCTGATCCCGTCTCGATTGGATCACGGGAGCGATCGTGGTGAAGTCACCAACCTGATGCAACAACCTGAACTCAGTCCAAGGCAGAGCAGAGCAGCGCCGGTCCAGCGTCTGTCCCAGCCAGCATCGATAACTTCTGGCACCAAAAAAATTCAGGCTTCTTCCCGGGTCAGTCACCAACATTTTGGCATTGGTCTTGTTCACTTTTGAGTCCGGGAGTGATCACAGCGGAGTCAACAGCGAGCACCTGTCAGACGGGCAGATAGGCGGGCAGAACCGACGGTGGGGTCAATCGGCTACCTCCTTAGCTATTTTCCCTTCCCCACCTGGCCGACTCAGTGCCCCTCCCTGCGTGGAGGTAGTGTTTGAATGTAACCTCTATTTTCCCCACCCCCACGATCACCCTCCTGCACGAGGAGTAGTTTTGTACTAGCAGGTCTTCGGTTAAAGTGTCGTCGGCGCGGCGTGCGGGTAGCCCACACTTCCCCGCTCGCCCTCGTCTCCGGCCAGGATCGGTGTCTTCACACCGATCAGGTGAGCTTCGGGTCGCCTCATCTGCTGGTTTCACTATTGCTTAGCTTAGTATTATCTCTAGTTGCGCCGTCGGCAGTGAGAGAGGGCTCGTTCTAACTTTCCATCTAATCGAGTGCCACCGCGGGTGAGTTGTGAGGGAAATATTACATCCCATGCCCTCGGCGTGCCGGCCGCCCTTGAAATTGGGCATCCCTGGCCCATTGGGGTCCATCCCCAGCCAGCCATACCCTTGGAACCCCAAGGTCCAACCTCGGACCCTCACCATCATCGCCGGTCCGCCTACGGACCCGGGTGCACGTAACGCGGGTGAACCCGCTTGTGAGATATCGCCGTTCGGTCCGATTGCTTACAAATTTAAGTCCAAGGGGTCATGTCACATCAACGTGTTCGGCACGCGCCGGGGATCACTCAAAGTTCCAAATCGGGATGCAGAGGCCCTGAACTAAACACCCCGACGGCGGTGCATTACGACTAAAGCAATACGGGAGGACAAGCGTCCATCCGAATAGTCGCGAAGCCGATATGAAGTCTAAACCGGCGCGCCCTTGCATGGTCCTTAAACCGGCGCGCCCTTGCATGCTCCGATTTTCCCGTGACGATCATGATTTTCTGAAGTCGGACGCTCGTCCGAATATCAAAATGGTCCCTTGAGTGACCGACGTATTTCGAATGCTTGCTTCCCTAGACATCGGGCTTTCCGATTGATTCGAGACCGCTATCGGCTAGTTTCTCTCGATATAATTTCCTGACCATGAGGCCCTGATTCCCGGTGATTAATCAAGGGTGTTCCCCTCTCCGAGGGGATGTAAATAATGCCGTGACTTTTATGGCGCGACGGGTTCCGGTCCCGACACGAACCACACAATCGTCTGATTAGTCAGATCGAGCGCACAATAAATCGTCACTTTGTGACTGGCACGCCCACGCACTTAATAAGCCCCAATAAACAAACAACCAATGATTTTAAATAAAAAGTGCGTCCACACACTCCGCCCTGACCGAGCTACCTTCACCTTGGTCTAGTGGCACTCCGCCCTGATCGAGCTATCTTCACCTTGGTCTAGTGGCACTCCGCCCTGACCGAGCTACCTTCACCTTGGTCTAGTGGCACTCCGCCCTAACCGAGCTATCTTCACCTTGGTCTAGTGGCACTCCGCCCTAACCGAGCTACCTTCACCTTGGTCTAGTGGCACTCTGCTCTAACCGAGCTACCTTCACCTTGGGAGCTACCTTCACCTTGGTCTAGTGGCACTCCGCCCGGACCGAGCTACCTTTACCTTGGTCTAGTATCACTCCGCCCTAACCGAGCTACATTCACCTTGGTCTAGTGGCACTCCGCCCTGACCGAGCTACCTTCACCTTGGTCTAGTGGCACTCTGCCCTGACAGAGCTATCTTCACCTTGGTCTAGTGGCACTCCGCCCTGACCGAGCTACCTTCACCTTGGTCTAGTGGCACTCCACCCTGACCGAGCTACCTTCACCTTGGTCTAGTGGCACTCCGCCCTAACCGAGCTACCTTCACCTTGGTCTAGTGACACTCCGCCCTGGCCGAGCTACCTTCACCTAGGTCCAGTGGCACTCCGTCCTGACCGAGCTACCTTCACCTTGGTCTAGTGGCACTCCGCCCTCGCCAAACTACCCTAACCCCGGTCTAGCGGCACTTTGCCCTAGCCAAACTCGCATAAAATCAACATCTTTGCCATTGCGGGCCCTACGCCCGAATCAGCACCAATCTACTCTTTGCGTCAGCATTGTCTCTGTGCTGACGAATAAACCCTTTTCTGGCGCAAGACTTCGTGTCCTAGCCAACCTTTATACATCTTTGCCATTGCGGGCCCTACGCCCGAATCGGCACCAATCTACTCTTTGCGTCAACATTGTCTCCTTGCTGACAAATAAACCCTTTTCTGGCGCAAGACTTCGTGTCCTAGCCGACCTTTATACATCTTTGCCATTGCATGCCTTATGCCCGAATCGGCTCAAAATCTATCCTTTGCGTTAGCATTTACCCTCTTGCTGATGAACAAAGCCCTTTTCTGACGCAATACTTCGTGTCCTAGTCAACCTTTATACATCCTTGCCATTACGGGCCTTACGCCTGAATCGGCTCAAATCTATCCTTTGTGTTAGCATTACCTTCTTGCTGACGAATAAACCCCTTTTCTGGCGTAAGACTTCATGTCCTAGCCAACCTTTATACATCCTTGCCATTACGGGCCTTACGTCCGAATCGGCTCAAATCTATCCTTTGCGTCAGCAGTACCTTCTTGCTGACGAATAAACCATCTGTCCTCGGTGTTGGGTTCGGTGCTATGATTCAGAGGGGGGGTGAATGAATCTCCCTTTAAAAACTTCACCCAATTTAAAATCTAACGCTCACTAAAATTGCTAGTTCGCTAACTAGACAAACCTGAAAGCTAATAAGCAGTTGCGGAATTAAACAAACACACAGTGAGCAATCAAGGCAAAACGCACCTAAGCATTCATCTAGCGCCAATCAGATAGAAGAAATCAAACCACTGCACAATGGGTTTTTAGGTGGTTCGGTCCTGCAGACCTACGTCCACCCCACACTCAAACCGAGTGTGGATTCCGCTGACTCACAGCTTGGGCATCACAGCTTGCCATACAACCGCTGGGCAACACAGCTTGCCGTCCAGTGGAATCCACCACTGCAACGCTGGGGATTACAGCTTACCCGACCAGAGGCAACACCTCTGCAAACCGCTGGGCAATACAGCTTAGCCGTCCAGTGGAGTCCACCACTGCATTCGCTGACTAACAGCTCGAAGAACAGTATAAAATGAAAAATGAAATAAGAAAACACAACAGCAGAAAGCTGTAAATGAAAAACACAGTATAGCTCTTAACAAAGCAGACTGGCCTGGATTTGATCCACGGTCCAGTAAACAGATCTTCAGACTTTTCTCTTCTTCTCTCGATCTCACTGTCTCTCTTTCTTTCTCTCTTTCTTTTGCTGCTCTCGCACTCTTCTTCTTCTTCTTCTTTCTTCTTCTGCTCTCTGCCTCTCTTCTTCTTCTTCCTGAATCGTGCAGTCACTCTTTCTTTTATCAGCACTCGATCTCACTGTCTCTCTTTCTTTTTCTCCTCTCTGTCTGGATCGTGGCTCTCAGCTGCTTCTCCTTCTACTCTCTCTGTATATGCTTTGCCACAGCTTCGATCCCTCTCCTTCTGCTCACGATCAGTCATCTTCAGATGGAGGAAGGCTTCTATTTATGGCAGTAGCAACTAGGGCGTGTGCTCTCCACATTTCCCGCCCTAAGAATTCGGACCACGTGGCAGCATCCAGCAGGCTGTCAATACACGTGTCATCATCTGGGCACTCCCCTTATCCTCAGATCACGTGCCTTCATTAGGCTTCACGAAGGGTGCCTGTCAGACAGAGAATCACATTATCAGTTTAAGTATATGCATTGCACTGTATTGACTTCGCTGTATAGACTTGTGAAGGCGAATGCATTGTACAGACTTCATGAATGGGAATGCAATGTATAGACTTCAGACTGTATGGACTTGTGAACTCGAATGCGATGTACAGACTCTGAAGAACAGCAGCCAATGTATAGACTTAGGCAATGTAAGGACTTGCCAGTGTATGGACTTGATGAGCATTCAGCAATGTGCAGACTTCGACAAATACAATGTGCAGCAGTGTATAGACTTGAATCACTAGATGCATGATGTACAGGCTTCAACTCAATGTATAGACTTCACGACTGATGAATGCAATGCACTGAACAATGTATGGACTTAACGATGTGCAGACTTGCCAAGACAAATGAGCGATTTACATACTTGTGCAAGCAAAGTCTGTATAGACTTAGTCAGCAGACTAGCTCGATGTACATACTTGCTCGTTGTTCAGACTTCATGGACGATGTACAGACATGCAAAGAGAAAGGCTGTACAGACTTGATGAGTGATGCAAGGCAAAGGAATGTATATACTTCCAATGTATAGACTTGCCAGCTGAGCGATGTACAGTCTTGAACAATGAAGCTATGTACAGACTTGATCAAGGCAAGGCAATCGAGTGTATAGACTTTCAATGTATAGACTTGCCAAAGGGTCGATGTACAGACTTGAACAAGGCAAAGTCTGTACAGACTTTGAGGTTTACAATGTATGTACTTTGGCAACACAACGGCTGTACAGACTTCCACTCAACTGCGATGTATAGACTTGCCAAGGGAAACGACGGTAAAGCTATCAGTGTATAGACTTTGAGTGCAACGTCGGTAAAGCTACCGATGTATAGACTTGCAAGTCAAACTGGTGGCTGTACAGACTTCACCTCGAGCTTCTACAATGCAGTGTATAGGCTTAGAATCATATGAACATGGCGCTGTACAGACTTTGAGTGAGAGTCCAATGTGCAGACTTGCCACCGACCAATGTATAGACTTGATGGTTGTGAGACGGTGGCCAAGACAATGCACAGACGGATGTATAGACTTAAGATGAGTGCATGAACAGTCGGATGTACAGACTTCACTTGAAATAGTCCGATGTACAGACTTCGCCTAACACAGTCCGATGTATGGACTTATGAAGAACAATGCATGAGACGCTGAAGTCTGTATAGACTTTGGCCAATGCATAAGACACTTAGAAAGACGTTGGACGTTGTACAGACTTAGCCTAAGACAATGCATGAGACGAACGATGTATAGACTTGGGCTGAATGCATGAACAGGCCGTTGTACAGACTTGTAAAGCTTGAAGGCCAATGTAATGTATAGACTTACATGAGACGCTCAATGAGACGCTCAGTGTACACACTTCAAGTCTAGTGTATAGACATTGCCTTAGACTCTAAATGAGACAGACGTTGTGCAGACTTTAGCCAATGCAATGTATAGACTTTGGGCTCACCATGCAGTGTATAGACTTAGAGCACAAACGCCACGATGCAATGTATAGACTTTGCTAGTTATATGAGCTGCACTGTATAGACTCTGCTATGCATGAAGACGAGTGTATAGACTTGCTGACCAATGCAGCAGAGTGTATAGACTTTAGGTAATGCATGCGATGCAACACAGTGAATAGACTGACTGTGGCTGTATAGACTTCAGAAATGCATCTGAGGGGGGTCGACCCATCTAAGAAGGGGGTCGACCCATCTAAGTGCACTGATGCAGTATATGCACAGAAGAAGCAATACACCGATCTTAAAGCAAGCACAAAACACTTTATGCACTTAGTATGGAACACTGCATGATTTAGCACACTCATGCATTCTTCACAAATCAGACATGGCACACTCATGCAATCTCCACAGACTAAATCAGATATAACACACTCAAGCATTCTCCAGATAATATATCAGTCATATGCATTCATGTTGCTATCATTTAATGTGATTTTCTTGGCAAAGTAATATGGTGACTCATTCATGTTGCTATCATTAAAACACCACATAATCATCAAAGCACAAGGGGTACAACAATCTTCCCCTTTTTGATGATGACAACATAATGAGTCACACTGACTCATCAAACTATTCTCCCCCTTTGACATAATCAAAAAGAGGAAATGGTTTGAGAGACAAAATTCAGCACACAAAGTCAGAGAATAAATCATGGTTCATTAAAATGAAGTTCTCTCTTATGACAATGAACCAGCTCTCCCCCTATCAACATGTATGATTGACTACTCTCCCTCTAGATGCAAATAAACCATAACTCCCCCTGAAGCACAGGAATGGACTCAGGTTATCCAATAAATCAATCTGAAATCTGCCATTACAAAGAATCTGAATTCTTGTGAAAAGACCACAGAATCAGAACTTATTGCAGAACAAGATGGAAGATTCCAACAGTGTGGAGAGTAAAGTGATTGAAGATAGAAGGGCAACAATAGACAACAATCATCACAAGACATCTCAATGAATAATCAGTCTGAATCTGATCAGGCTATCTAGAAATCTGATCATGAGGGATTTTAATACTTGCACCACTTCAATAAGTCTTAAGAAGTGTAGAGTCTTCTATCATAAAGGGTTATGAAGTGGCAACTTAACCAATCTGATTTAATTTTGATGTATACCAAATTTGTCAAAATAAACTTAATACTCATATCTGAATCCAAGTTTTAATAAAGGTGAACCAAATAATCAGATAACACTCAGAAACAATCATCTTTTATCTTACACATATGATCTCAATAGCACCTTTGAAAAATATACAGATTAGTACTGAAGTTAAACACTTTTTCAAGAACATGAGTTGACAGATTTTTTAGGATAATTTCATTTGAAGCACATTATATTTTTCCCGAGCAATTTAGGTTGATCAACACCTTTTTACATGAGACACAACACGTCTCAGGTGAATTGACCCAGTTACTCAGTGTGATAACTGTCATTGCCTCTCACTTTGAGAACAGAGTTAGCAATATGAGTGTCTTTTTACATGTGAAGACACCTTGATCAGAGGCCAGACTCCCCAGTTACTCAACACAAATAAGCCATTGCTCTGTCAAGTTTTGTTTCACTAAATTTTTATCAGAGATAACTATGGCACCTCATGAGATGAGTTACTTTATTTCATTGATAAAGAACTCAATTTCTTAGTGACCGAGTCATTGCTCTGAATTCACAATTTTTCATTTAGTCAACATTTTTCAAGTTAATGTTTAACAACAATGCACACTATATGCATCTTAACCAAAGTAGCCCTAAATTCAAATTTTCAGATATCTGATGAGAGAGTCTAAGGTTTACATGACACAAGTGGTTAAAGTTTATTAAACCTTATCATTCAGATATTTTTAATTCATTTAACTACAAATCTGAGAATACATTAATCTTATATCAGTCTGATTCAGTGGTAATTCTTAAACCTATATGATAGGAGTTTCTACCAATTTCTCAGACTGAATTGCATGACATGCAGCATAAGTTTCTCAGATTAGAACAATAAATTTAGCTGACCAACAATCAACAGTAGAAACAAATCAGTCACACCAGCTGAGAAGAATGTGACAGATGAGTATAAGCTGGTGCAAGAGTAAATCATCAATAGAGAAAAATTTCAGAAGAGTGAACATCAACATACAGTAGCTGAGTCTGGAATTCAGACATATCAGCTGACAGATAGTATCATGAAGGGAGTTGAAGGAGACTCTTCTTTAACAACTCAACGAATGGAAGGCAGAATCCATTTTCAAGAGAGAGAGAAATATGATAACAGATGAGAGTTGATCAATTACTAGACAATAGGTGTTCAACATATGACAATTAAAAACACCAATTCTAAATGCTCCCCCTGTCTAGATGCAATGAAATTTCTTTTAGGTTTTTCAACTGCACTACTCTTCATATGCAACATCAGACAAACTCCCCCTGACAAAGTGTATGAAATACAATTAATGAACTGTTCATGATTTTAGAGTATGCTCAAGAAGAATTCATGCTTTGTTCAATTAGAGAGAGAATTTATGAAATGCATCAATTTCATTTCAATTTTTCAGATTTTTCAAATTTTATGACATTCAGAACACTGCTCTATATGAAAACTAGACCCTTGGTACTTGGCGAGAATCTGGTCTCAAGGACCATCTCACACATAGTAAGAACCTCCAGACAGATTTCCCTGCATTTTAGTAGCTTACCATTTATATACCAAAGTGGTCATGCAAAGAAATGCAATGCAAAGCAGTCCAATATGCAGCCAGTTACTTCTTTTTGGAGTTTTCAGTATGATGATGTGCAATGCATTCACAACATATATGCATATGCAATTTCAGACAATCATCAATATGCAAATCATGTATGAGGAGAGTTCAGAAAATCCAAACATGACAATGCTGAACATGTAAGAATGTGCAAAACTCAGATTCAAAAATCAGATTTAACATGCTATGCAGAATGTTTACTCAAACATCAGAGCATTCTTTATTCAAATAGCATCATGAGAGAGCAATCAACTTTTCAAGATAAATCAATTTAGCATAGACAGATCATTATGATATGCAGTCATTTCAAACAAGCAATTTTCAGATAATGAAACATAAGCAGTGTTCAGAACTGACCTGATAAGTAGAATCCTGGGGTTTTCTCTTTTTGAGTGCCTTGGCTAAATTCAACCCCTTTTATTCATTTCCAAGGCACACCTGCAGCAAGACAATCATTTTGATCCTGCAGTGACCCAAACAGCCTTGGGTCCTGCATTAGTCCTGACAGGTGTTCTGAACAATCTCTTAGTAGCATTATCATCATAGCCCATCAACTTATGGCTGGACAAGGAATAACCAAATTGACCAGACTTACCATGATAACCAACAGATATTAAGTTCCTATTATGCACCTTATTGTGAGCATTAAATTCATGTGCATGAACATTAAAACCTCTGTTATGTGCATGGGCATTTTGTTTTCTGAACCCTGCCACCCAGCACTCAGAGGCTTTGTGGCCAGGTTTTCCACAATTAAAGCATGAAGCCACAGAATTAGCAGAAGCATGATGCCCATGTGGATGAGCATGAATATTTCTTTTATTAACATGAAAATTTTTCTTTCCATAATCAGCCAGCCAACAGTTGGCAACTTTGTGGCCTAGCTTACCACATTCGAAACATACATTGTGCTTGCTTTTAGAACCAAACTTCTTTCTATCAATAATGTTTTTATTAACAGGGAAATTAACAAATCCAGAGTTAGTTTTCTTTCCCTGAGCATGCCAGCAGAAGGCAGCAATGTGACCAAACTTCCCACAGCAATAGCATTGAATCTTCTTTTCCTGATCAGTAGAATGTTTCCTAAGATGATTTCTAGGATACTTTCTAACAGTATTTCTTTCATCATTTATCAATGCTACACAGTTATGCATAATATGTCCAACCTTCCCACAATAGTGACATGCTATACTCTTTTTATTCACATTCACTTGTTTGACAAAGTTGACATTCTCATGAGAGTGTGAATGTGTGTGTGAGCAGTGAGCAGCATGCACATGTAAATCAGGGATAAATTTGGACTTATTCAAATCAGCATTTTTCTTTTGTTTTTGAATCTTTTTCTGTTTCCTCTCTGAATTTTCAGCCTTCTTAGTAGTGAATTGAAAAATTGAGGAGCTGGATGAGTTAGCCTGTTCAGAGCTTTTCACGAAAACAGTTGATTTTCTCTTATCATTGTCGTTTTCATTCACATGCACAAATCCAATCCCTTGTTTCTGAAAATTCACTTTAGAACCAAGCAGCTTATTCAAATTATCTTTTCCTTTAACGAATTTTGACATAGAATTTTTCAGATCTTCAATCTCAGAATTCAATGAAGCACTACTCACTTCATACTTGGATAGCTCTAATTCACAAACAATCAGCTGCTGTTGCAAAGCATCATTCAGGTTCTTCAGAGTTTCATTTTCTTGTTGAACCATTATTTCAATGTTGTTCTCATTTTCCTTCACAACTGATTTTCCTTTTTCAATTGACAACCATCTTTCAGAGAAGACAGTATTAAGAACCATTAGCTTTTTATTTTGATCTTTCAAGTAAGCATTTTCTTCTTTTAGAGATTTGATTTGTTCTTTTTGAAAACTATCATTAGAATCAAAATCATTAATCATGTCTTCGAGAATGGCACATGCTTTGCAAGAATTATTTTCACCGATGAGTTTGTTTCTAATATTCTCATTTTCAGATTTCAACCTGTTCAACTCATCTTTTTCTTTAATCATGTCAGATTTCAAGTTTTCATTTTCAGCTTTCAGACTTCTGACCTCATGCAACATTTCTTTACTTATTTTTCTCTTTTCAGATTTTAGTCTATCATATTTATTCAATAAATGCTCATTCAACGCAATCATGCTTTCCAGAGAAGGATTGTCAGTGTCAGAATTTACCTGTGACGAAGTATCCTCCACATAGTCTTCGTCTTCTTATGTTGCCATGAGACATTTCGCTTTACCCTGGCTTCTGCTGCTTGCTATTATCTCGATCACTTCGGAGGCACTGCAGCAATCAACTACACAAGGAAACTTGTCAGTGTTTATTGCCCTTTTGATTAGATTCAGGGCACTTTGATTTACAGAGAATTTTCGTCTGTCTGAAGTTTTCCATAGGGATTCATCCTTTGGAACTTCATACGGACTGTGAGCAATGACTATCCACAGATCTGGATTAGTCTGCATCACATATTCTCTGAATTCATTAAACCACTTGTAAAAACCTAGACCTTCAAACTTCGGAGGATCAGTAGTGAGTTCCATGCTTAGACAGAATAAGAGTTCTAAATAGAACACTAATCAAACACAATGCAAGCAAATGAATCAACTCAGATCGCACCAAAGCCAAATGAGCAAAGCAAGGCACAAGTTAGTGAAACAAAACACAATCTCAAAAGACCCACTCTGAAATGCACCAACAGCTAGCAGGATCTGCTGCGGATTGTTAGATCCTATGCACAGCAACCTGCTCTGATACCAAGTGTTGGGTTCGGTGCTATGATTCAGAGGGGGGGGTGAATGAATCTCCCTTTAAAAACTTCGCCCAATTTAAAATCTAACGCTCACTAAAATTGCAAGTTCGCTAACTAAACAAACCTGAAAGCTAATAAGCAGTTGCGGAATTAAACAAACACACAGTGAGAAATCAAGGCAAAATGCACCTAAGCATTCATCTAGCGCCAATCAGATAGAAGAAATCAAACCACTGCACAATGGGTTTTTAGGTGGTTCGGTCCTGCAGACCTACGTCCACCCCACACTCAAACCGAGTGTGGATTCCGCTGACTCACAGCTTGGGCATCACAGCTTGCCATACAACCGCTGGGCAACACAGCTTGCCGTCCAGTGGAATCCACCATTGCAACGCTGGGGATTACAGCTTAGCCGACCAGAGGCAACACCTCTACAAACCGTTGGGCAATACAGCTTAGCCGTCCAGTGGAGTCCACCACTGCATTCGCTGACTAACAGCTCGAAGAATAGTATAAAATGAAAAATGAAATAAGAAAACACAGCAGCAGAAAGCTGTAAATGAAAAACACAGTATAGCTCTTAACAAAGCAGACTGGCCTGGATTTGATCCACGGTCCAGTAAACAGATCTTCAGACTTTACTCTTCTTCTCTCGATCTCACTGTCTCTCTTTCTTTCTCTCTTTCTTTTGCTGCTCTCGCACTCTTCTTCTTTCTTCTTCTTCTTCTTTCTTCTTCTGCTCTCTGCCTCTCTTCTTCTTCTTCCTGAATCGTGCAGTCACTCTTTCTTTTATCAGCACTCGATCTCACTGTCTCTCTTTCTTTTTCTCCTCTCTGTCTGGATCGTGGCTCTCAGCTGCTTCTCCTTCTACTCTCTCTGTATATGCTTTGCCACAGCTTCGATCCCTCTCCTTCTGCTCACGATCAGTCATCTTCAGATGGAGGAAGGCTTCTATTTATGGCAGCAGCAACTAGGGCGTGTGCTCTCCACATTTCCCGCCCTAAGAATTCGGACCACGTGGCAGCATCCAGCAGGCTGTCAGTACACGTGTCATCATCTGGGCACTCCCCTTATCCTCGGATCACGTGCCTTCATTAGGCTTCACGAAGGGTGCCTGTCAGATAGAGAATCACATTATCAGTTTAAGTATATGCATTGCACTGTATTGACTTCGCTGTATAGACTTGTGAAGGCGAATGCATTGTACAGACTTCATGAATGGGAATGCAATGTATAGACTTCAGACTGTATGGACTTGTGAACTCGAATGCGATGTACAGACTCTGAAGAACAGTAGCCAATGTATAGACTTAGGCAATGTAAGGACTTGCCAGTGTATGGACTTGATGAGCATTCAGCAATGTGCAGACTTCGACAAATACAACGTGCAGCAGTGTATAGACTTGAATCACTAGATGCATGATGTACAGGCTTCAACTCAATGTATAGACTTCACGACTGATGAATGCAATGCACTGAACAATGTATGGACTTAACGATGTGCAGACTTGCCAAGACAAATGAGCGATGTACATACTTGTGCAAGCAAAGTCTGTATAGACTTAGTCAGCAGACTAGCTCGATGTACATACTTGCTCGTTGTTCAGACTTCATGGACGATGTACAGACATGCAAAGAGAAAGGCTGTACAGACTTGATGAGCGATGCAAGGCAAAGGAATGTATATACTTCCAATGTATAGACTTGCCAACTGAGCGATGTACAGTCTTGAACAATGAAGCTCTGTACAGACTTGATCAAGGCAAGGCAATCGAGTGTATAGACTTTCAATGTATAGACTTGCCAAAGGGTCGATGTACAGACTTGAACAAGGCAAAGTCTGTACAGACTTTGAGGTTCACAATGTATGGACTTTGGCAACACAACGGCTGTACAGACTTCCACTCAACTGCGATGTATAGACTTGCCAAGGGAAACGACGGTAAAGCTATCAGTGTATAGACTTTGAGTGCAACGTCGGTAAAGCTACCGATGTATAGACTTGCAAGTCGAACTGGTGGCTGTACAGACTTCACCTCGAGCTTCTACAGTGCAGTGTATAGGCTTAGAATCATATGAACATGGCGCTGTACAGACTTTGAGTGAGAGTCCAATGTGTAGACTTGCCACCGACCAATGTATAGACTTGATGGTTATGAGACGATGGCCAAGACAATGCACAGACGGATGTATAGACTTAAGATGAGTGCATGAACAGTCGGATGTACAGACTTCACTTGAAATAGTCGATGTACATACTTCCAATGCAATGCAATGTATGGACTTCAAATAAGACGCTGCATGAGACGCTGAAGTCTGTATAGACTTTGGCCAATGCATAAGACGCTTAGAAAGACGATGGACGCTGTACAGACTTAGCCTAAGACAATGCATGAGACGGACGATGTATAGACTTGGGCTGAATGCATGAACAGGCCGTTGTACAGACTTGTAAAGCTTGAAGGCCAATGTAATGTATAGACTTACAGGAGACGCTCAATGAGACGCTCAGTGTACACACTTCAAGTTCAGTGTATAGACATTGCCTTAGACTCTAAATGAGACAGACGTTGTGCAGACTTTAGCCAATGCAATGTATAGACTTTGGGCTCGCCATGCAGTGTATAGACTTAGAGCACAAACGCCACGATGCAATGTATAGACTTTGCTAGTTATATGAGCTGCACTGTATAGACTCTGCTATGCATGAAGATGAGTGTATAGACTTGCTGACCAATGCAGCAGAGTGTATAGACATTAGGTAATGCATGTGATGCAACACAGTGAATAGACTGACTGTGGCTGTATAGACTTTAGAAATGCATCTGAGGGGGGTCGACCCATCTAAGTGCACCGATGCTATATATGCACAGAAGAAGCAATACACCGATCTTAAAGCAAGCACAAAACACTTTATGCACTTAGTATGGAACACTGCATGATTTAGCACACTCATGCATTCTTCACAAATCAGACATGGCACACTCATGCAATCTCCATAGATTAAATCAGATATAACACACTCAAGCATTCTCCAGATAATATATCAGTCATATGCATTCATGTTGCTGTCATTCAATGTGATTTTCTTAGCAAAGCAATATGGTGACTCATTCATGTTGCTATCATTAAAACACCACATAATCATCAAAGCACAAGGGGCACAACACTCGGCACAAGACTTCGTGCCCTAGCCGACCCTTATACAGCATTGCCATTGCGGGCTTTACGCCCGAATCGGCACAAATCTATCCCTTGCGTCAGCATTGCCTTCGTGCTGACGAGTAAACCCTCTTTCTCGGCACGAGACTTCATGTCCTAGCCGACTCTCTCAACGTCCTTCTGTTATATGAGCAAAAAAGAAAAGACAAAATGGGGTTGAAAATAGAGATACCCTGCCGGACTTGTTCCTATATTCGGAACAACGGCAAAAATGGCTATCACCCAGCTGCGGCGAAAACCCGAGAGGGCATTGTAGGCAAAATCGAGTATCCCGGCATGTGAAAACCCGAAAGGGTGCGTGGGCAAAAGTAAGAGTGGGTTGGCCTCGGCAAAAACCCGAAAGGGCGCTTAGGTCAGTAAAGTGGTAATCTAAAAAGTTCCTCTTTATTCTCCTCCTAATGAAACTCCCAAGGGATAACCATCAAAGGTCCCACCGGAGATCCCCTACGTACTAAACCCATATTCGACCCTCGTCATCATCGGCGAGATCGGTCGATCTCTATCCTTTAACTCGGACCTTTCGTCCCTGTTAATAAACACACCCTTGCTTCGACATGTAACCCATGTCAATGAATAAACCCGTGTTCGACCCTCGTCATCATCGGCGAGATAGGTCGATCTCTATCCCTTAACTTGGACCTTTCGTCCCTGTTGAGAGCTATATAGCCTTTGCTTCGGCATTGAACCAATGTCGACGAACTAAACCAGGGTCCGACCCTTGTCATCATCGACAAGGCCGGTCGGCACTCTAGTACGCAAGCTCTCCCGTGTTCCAGATTCTCCACGCAGTATAAAAAAAAAGAAATAGAAAAAGAAAAATGGGGTTAAAAATAGAGATACCTCGCCGACCTTGTTCCTAAACGAAGACAAGGGCAAAATTGGCTATCACCCGGCTGCGGCAAAAACTCGAGACGGCGTTGCAGGCAAAATCGGGTACCCCGCCACGTGAAAACTGGAAAGGGCGCGTGGGCAAAAGCAAGAGGGGGCTGGCTTCGGTGAAAACCCGAAAGGGCGCTTGAGTCAGTAATGTGATAAAAAAATGAATGACAAAAAAATGAATGAAATGAAAAGATGATGTAGTAACGAGGTTACCCTCGTTCGTCATTCCACTTCCATCTACCCTTTTCGACCCTTGTCACCATCGGTAAGATCGGTCGCTACCTTTTCGGTCCTTGTCACCATCGGCAGACCATCTACCCTTTTCGGCCCTTGTCACCATCGACAAGACCGGCCATCCTTTTTCGACCCTTGTCACCATCGGCAAGATCGGTCGCTACCTTTTCGGTCCTTGTCACCATCGGCAAGACCGTCTACCCTTTTCGGCCCTTATCGCCATCGGCAAGATCGGTCGCTACCCTTTTCGGCCCTTGTCACCATCAGCAAGACCGGCAATCCTTTTCGACCCTTGTCACCATCGACAAGATCGGTCGCTACCTTTTCGATCCTCGTCACCATCGGCAAGACCGTCTACCCTTTTCGGACCTTGTCACCATCGGTAAGACCGGCCATCCTTTTTGACCCTTGAGACCATCGGCAAGATCAGTCGCTACCTTTTCGGCCCTTGTCACCATCGACAAGATCGGCCACCCTTTTCGACCCTTGTCACCATCGGCAAGATCGGTCGCTACCCTTTTCGGCCCTTGTCACCATCGGCAAGACCGGCCATCCTTTTCGACCCTTGTCACCATCGGCAAGATCGATCGCTACCCTTTTCAGCCCTTTTCACCATCGGCAAGACCGACCATCCTTTTTGACCCTTGTCACCATCGGCAAGATCGGTCGCTACCTTTTCGGCCCTTGTCACCATCGGCAAGACCGGCCACCCTTTTCGACCCTTGTCACCATCGGCAAGATCGGTCGCTACCCTTTTCAGCCCTTGTCACCATCGGCAAGATCAGCCATCATTTTCGACCCTTGTCACCATCGGCAAGATCGGTTGCTACCCTTTTCGGCCCTTGTCACCATCGGCAAGACCGACCATCCTTTTCGACCCTTGTCACCATCGGCAAGATCGGTCGCCACCCTTTTCAGCCCTTGTCACCATCGGCAAGACCAGCCATCCTTTTCGACCCTTGTCACCATCGGCAAGATCGGTCGCTACCTTTTTGGTCCTTGTCACCATCGGTAAGACCGCCCGTCCTTTCGACCCTTATCACCATCGGCAAGATCGGTCGCTACCTTTCGACCCTCGTCACCATCGGCGAGCCCGGTCAACTATCCTTTAACTTGGACCTTCCGTCCTCATCGATAGACAAACTACCATTACTTTGACATTTCAACCATGTCGATGAATAAACCGCACTCTCAGCTTTCGTCACCATCGGCGAAATTAGTGGGACGCATCTGCCTACTCTACCCATGTCCCACCCTGGTCGAAGCTCGATGCCGGGAGTAGTTAATCCACGGTGGAGCGAACACCTCACCTCTTCGCTGAAGACGTGAGCGCTCTCCTGCGCCAGTAATTTACATCCCTGGACTGAGTTAATCGGCCGGAAGGTGAAAGAAAAAAAAAGAAAGAAAGGAGTCACGATTGAAGCGACAAACAAAGACATTTCATCGATATCAGGTGTCAGGATACATCCATACTCGGGGCATTCCCCGAGATACATAAGCTCCGAAGACAAAAAGGTGAAACTAAGAAAAGGGGGAAATGCAGAGGGCGCCGAAAAATGTCTTCCAATTCCAAGAGGCCCAAGGAAGGATATTGAGTCAGCTCTTGCAGCCGAGACTCGGTAGCTGTCAGCTGTGATAACTTTTCATCAAGAGAGGCAATCCGCCCTTCAGCTAGGTCAGCTTCCTCTATAGTCCGAACCTCCAGGCACTTAGCCTCCTGTAATTCAGCTTCAGCCCTGGCAAGTTCTGCACGCAGCTCCGCTATACGCACTGTGAGGAAGGATCGGTGTTCTGAAGTGGCGCTAGCAGTATCTTTCAGTTGCCCCACTGTCCCTCTCAATGAAGTGGCAACAGCTCGGCAATCAGCCCTCTCTAATTTAACAGCCGCCAGTTGGTCGGATACCTTCTGGCTAAGGTACTCCCGCCGATTGGCGTATTTCAGCAGCATTATAACCCGTGGGGTCCAATCATCCATTGGACACTCGAATGCTAATAATGAGCGAGAGAGGTGTTCTATCAGACTCCTCAGCTGCACAAAAGTCAAGCCCGGGGAAGCCGACATGGCTCGCTGAAGATTATCCAGAGACTACCATACCATGTCGCTAGAAAATTGTAAACCTAGCAACGAAGTCTCGGGAAGCTGAAAGTCCACCCTGCTGTCTACCTCAGCCCAGATATCGTCGCTTGCCCCAGAGGACGTCGACGGCATGGTTTGTAGGGCACCAGCGCTGGACTCGGCAATAGCAGCCGATACAACTGGAGGAGTCCCTGCTACGGTGACTTCTTTGCCTGCCCCCTGAGGTGAGCCCGTGGTGGCCGTCTCGATAGCCGAAGATACTTGCTCCTCGCGTGCAGTCCTACCGGCTTCCACGAGATGAGATTCCTCGATGGCGGCCAAAGCCTTAGAAGCAGCGGCCTCCTCTTCCATAATTTCCCCTTCCTCTGCCCCAGGAAGGCCCTCTTGGATCTGAAATGGCTCGTCAACAACGACGAGCTATTGCTGCTCCGGAGCCACAACCGACGGCCCACACCCGACAATCATCTCCAGCGCCTTCGGGTCCGTTACCATCATATAATCCTTCGGATACCTCAGAGCTATGGGCCTCAGGATCGGAGGAAACAAGGGCGGATCTGCATTGAGAGACGGCAGAGGTACCTTCAAGGTTATCACCGGCGGGGCGACCTCGGCCTGTCCAGTAGGAGCCTGCAAAAGGAAGGGAGCATAAGAATCTCAAAAGACCAGCATAATGGTCAGACGAGAATGAGCATAAGACTAAAAAGAGGGGGTAGTTTCTACCTCAGCTGGCACTAGGCTCAGATCTGCAGCAGCGGGAGCCATTGTCTCCGCCCCTCCTGACCCTTTTCCTATTGAAGGACCTGGTGGCCCGAAACTACTCGGCGTCAGCCTTGGAGGACTGAAGGTCGTGAAGTCACTTTCGTAGGCGGAAGACACTGCGGCATCCTCCGCCTCAGTTCCCGTAAAAAGGAAGTCCCCATCGCTTGAGCCACTGCCATAGTCCAACTACTCCGACGAGGATGAACTTTGGACCACCAACAGGTCTTTTTCTCTCAACGCCGGTTGTCCTCCACCTAGAGGGCTTCCTGCCGGAGCTTCTGGCTCGATGGGGACCCGCTCAACCGACTCGGTGGCAGGGATGACGGGCGAACTGGCCTCGGGGATAGATTGGCTTCCTGGAGTCACTCCTGGTGCTGTGGAGATTCCCTCAATGGACTCCATGAGTGGTGCTACGGAGATTCCCTCAGTAGACTCCATGACAGGGGAAGAGGGTGGTCGAATCTTGACAGAAGCTGAAGAAAATGAAGCGCCCATGTAAGCACAAGGGACAACAGACTATGAAGTCTGCAACTAGATGGGCCATCAATTACCCTCTATTTCATGATTGGGCATCGGAGAAGGCAGGTCTGTCTGCACCGCATCTTCTCTCTCTCCGGCTCCAGCTGAGGCGGCGGCCGCTTGCGCGGCCATTGTAGATGAAGCAGCTACATGTGTGAGAATGAGAACTGATCTATGTGGCCGAGGTGACGACTGGACGTAGGATAAGAGGCATACCTCGAGTCACGCGAGCTGAAGGACGAGAGGCCTCAAATTCCTCAAACGAGACCACTTTTGGAAGAGCAACCACAGGTGCTGCCTCCGCAGTCTTCTTCCGATGAGCCCGCTTCGCTCGGGTGACGGCCTCCCGAATCGAGGACCTCGTCTGCTTCCGAGAATTACCTGGGGGAAGTGGCGTTGTTGTCGGGGGAGCTTCTGGGACCTCGAAGTATGCCGGCTTCTTAGCCTTTATCAGCAGCTCCCGGAGATGCTTGGTCTCCTCCGAAGAAAGTCGCACTACACACAGGCAAGGAGAAATGACATGCACATCAGCAGAAAAGGAAAGCCTGAAGCTGAAGAAAAGAAAAGGGAGAAATATACCTTCCGGTCCCGTATAAAAAGGGGAAAGCGGCCAATAGAATAGCGAGGGCTCTTTGTCCCTAGAAGCAGCTTCGCGGACCAGCCAACATATGTCCCCTATTGCTTCACACTGGTCAGCCAGCAACCCAAGGTCCTCATGGCCGCGTGAAGATAAATGGTAGTATAAGCCGAGGTGGTCCAACCCCCACCCATCTGCATACTTGAAAGACAAAAGAACGGGTTGGCCCAATATGCCCTCACTGGGGCCACCCACTGAAATCCCATGGGAGCGCAGCAGCGCGAACAACCAAGGGGTGCCATCGTAAAGCTCCGGCCTTCGGTCCTCTTTCCTGATAAAAGTTCTGTATGGATAAAGCCGATCGCTCTCAGGGCGCCAAGAAGCCGTAGAAGGCGTCGGCTCCTCCACTGGCAAAGGGATTTGTTGGAGGACCAGTCGCTCGCTGCTCACACGGCATAGGCCTTGGAGCGTTTTCAAAAAGCCGTCTTTGCTGATTTTTGGCAGCTGTGGCTCGACCTTAGACGTACCATGTTTGGCAGCCTTCCTCGCCTCCAGGTAGTTCGATACAGAAGCGTTCGTCTGGGATTTCAGTCGCTTCAAATAAGCCGAGTCGATGTCCAGAGCTGGAACTGGCTGGGAGTCCAGAAATTTACATTCTGCAACAGCCCAACACTCTCTCCTCAAGTTCCTGTAGAAGCCTGTACGTGCATTCCACCACTTGATGTATTCCGGAGTCACTCGGGGAAAGCGCGCAGGGACTGGAACTCTGAACGAAATCGCCTCTCGACGGTGAAAGTAATCCCACCAAATGCGGGCCTCATCATTCGATACTTGGCCGGCTCGAGCCCTATTCGGCAACGCAAATTCAGTGGAAGTAGCTGGGATATGCTGGTCATAGCCAAAATTCTGACTGAATCGGAAAGGATAATACGGCTCCAGCCATAAGGTGCCGCTCTTGCGAAAAACTAGGACGCTCGGCCTTATAGACAGCGCCCAATCGATCAACTCTGACTCCAAGATCGGCCTTGTACACTTGGCATCAGAAATAGGGTGGACATACTCTTCCACCTCGTGCATGCAGCACCCCCTCATCCTGTTCACTAGGGGGCTAGAATGAGCCACCAAACTCCAAAAGTGCAGGACCCCCGGGGAATCCAGTGGAACTTTTGTAAGCTTTCCACGTATGGCAAAAGGCTGGTTCGCTACTCGTGTCGACTCAACGCTGGCGAACTCTATCATCCTAGGGACCAACTGTGCTGACTGAAGCGACCGAGGAGCAGCCTCCAGAAATAGGGTACAGACCCAGGCGTTGAAGAAATGCAACGGGCTGACCCTTCGAAGACTTCTGGGAAGATGCGAGCGGTGTAGGTCTCCCAGCAACTTGTATATCAGGCACAGTGCAACAGGGCAAAGCGAGAGCTTCATGCCCCAAGCCATCAAGTAGGCGGGATAGATAGCCTCCGCCCTAATCACGCTCTCATCACCTTGCGGTAGAGCGAAGGAACAAATCCAATAAGTAAGAAATGCGGCACAATGAGTGACTGCGTCTACACCCCTGGGGTTGGGGCCTCCAGGTTGACTTCCCTCCGAGGTCGAGGGGTAAGCAGTCTGCCGCCGGACCCTTTTCTTCCGCTAAACTGGAGCCGGCACCACAGAGGGGAAATCCATATATTTCTGCTCTCCTCTAAAGAAATACTGAAGCCATGTGCCCATCCGCACGCGCCTCTTATCTCCGGGCTTCCTCGCCCCCTTCGCTTCATGAGAGGAACGGCAGAGGTTGCAGTACGCCTTCATCAAGTAGCGGTAGGTGAAACCCGTCAAATATCACCCTTCTCCCGTCTGTCTGGTCCTTCAGTCAGTCTGGCCAGCAAACTTCTTCATACGGCTCGCCGTCTATCGGGAGGCCGCTCAGCTGCGAGAGACTCCAGAGGTCTAAGGACGTCTCCCCTTCCGAAGTATAAAAGGTGGTGTACTCCGGGCAAAACACCTCAATCATGCCGCAACAGAGACCCTTTGAGATGGGGTAGCGGAATCTGGATGCGTATACACTATGATATACACCCGCCCTGATCAGAATGGGTGCATACTGCTGCAAGACGAAGTCGATGAATTCAACTGCTCCCGACCTAAAAGCGTGGGCGTCGGTGGCCTTCAGGTCAGCAAACCACCCCACGAAGATCTGGTGCTTAAATCGGACCGCCAGACAGTTTAACAAGAAAGGCTCGTCCCTGTATCCCCACTTGAGCGGAGCGATGAATAACCCAAAAGATGGCTTTTCCCGGTCTACCCGACCCGCAGTCTCGTTCCACCTAGCCGGAATGAATTCAGGGGCTCTGGTCAACAACCCGTCCTGTGGAGATAGCTCCTGAAGCCCGAGCACAGGGCCCCACTTCCTCGATTCGCCGGGTAGATAAATGGGTCTTCCCCTTACGACGCAGTCATTGAGACTGTCCCGTCCCTCGAGCAGTGCTAGCTCGGCCCTGTGAACAAGGATTAGGTCCCACTTCCCTTGAAGGTTGAACCGTTTCAGAAAGGACATCAGATGATTGTCCTTAGGATGGTCCACTTGGGAGCCGTCGGGGCGTTCATACTTGAAGGAATCACTGCCGATGATCAGCAGACGGCTGTATCCACCGTCTCAGTCTCAGAATCAGAAGATTCAGCTACTATGGCCAGCTTGCCATGACCCATGTCCAAGGAGTGAACATCCTTCCACGTTACTATAGCACAGGAGGAAGAAGATTCAGATGCCATAATATCTGCATAAAAGGCAGCCACAAAGAAAGCAAACAAAGTCAGAAGGTCTGCTCAAGGTGAAGTCTTTTCTGACAAAAATTTGGCAGAGTCTCCCCAGCTCGGGAGATTGCCAGGGCGAAGCGGGAACTCGTCCACTAAGTGAGGATCCCTACATAAGGCCATAGGCGTCACACCGGGGCCAAACAGGACACCCGGGGGGATAGCTCCGAGGACAAGCCTACAAGGAGCCTCCCGGGGCCTGAGAAAACAAAGGGGGGTTGAACCCCAAAATTCCTCACTCACCACTTCACTCTCGTCACCGCGCTCTGGAAGAAAGGAGGGAGGAGAGAGAAGCTGGAGATGCAAATGAGATGAGGATGAAGAAAAGAGAAGAAGAATGGGAAGATATAGAGAAGGGCTCGACGGCCCTAATCCGGCGCGCTAAAGAGCGCCAGATTAACGTTTCCCTCTCGAAAAGGGAATTTCAAACTTTAAAAGAAGCAGACTCATCCTAATCCGGCGCGTAAAATGGCGCACCAAATTAGGCCCTCTCTCAAATAAACCAAGAGAGCGCGCCGAATTAGCATCCTCTCCAAAGGGCGCGCCGGATTAGGCTTATGTGTGAAAACGCACGCCGTTTTAGCACAAGCCCCAGGGTCGTGCCGTATTCAAAGGCCATTCCAAGACCGTGTCAAGCCAGACGGGAATCTACCCGGATGAGGCTCATCCACGGGCCCCGCTTCGCTCGTGACTCGCCCGCAGCACCCGTGGCTGGGGGACATTTGTTGGCACGCAAAATATGATCAACGGTGATCAAGCCGCAAAGACAAATGATATGGCCCACTGAAGCATAGAAGCCGATGAAGATCAACACATTGAAGACTTCTCAAGCCGCCAGAGCCTCGGGTCACCTGGGATGAACACCGGGGACTTCACCTCGGGAGAGTCGAGATGAATCAACAACCAACCGACAGCGCGACCAAGCCTGCCTAATGATCTGGCGTCGACTCCGTCATGCCGCTACCCCACACTCGTCGCCCGACCAAGGATGACGGTCTACCCGGTGACTCGCCACCTCAATGAAGACTCTCTTGAAGAGGAAGAACGCCCTCGACCCCTCAAAGCAAAGGTTTGAAGGTTCTATCAGCAGAAGACCCCGATTACCCGGCACGGGTACGGCTTCACAGCACATGGGGCCCATCGGTGGCTAGATGATCACCCGGTCGAGGCGAAAACACCCCGGGCGGCATATCACTACCCGTGGGAGCTACCAATACAAGTCGAGATGAGTCGGCAATACAAGCCGTGATGCCGAGAGCCGTGTCAGCGGAAAACCCGTGTGCTCGAGCTTAAGGCACACGAATGCTAAAAGCAACCATTTGGCTGCCCAGAATTCTCGTCTATGGCCTCTTCTATGACCCGACAAGACTATGGAGAAATGAAAGGTCGCAGCAACCCTCGAGGTCAGTTCGAAGCCTATTATCGGGCCCGCACCGGGTTAAGGCGATCAAATGGCTCGAATCTGGCGCGCTCCTGCTAAACCGGTGCGACCCCGCAAATCTGGCTCGCCCCTTTTAACCTTGGGCAGCCTCCTAAACCTGCGCGCCCCATTCAGCTCGAATCCGGCGCGCAAGATGGTTGTAAACCGGTGCGCTAAACCCCACGCCGGATTAAGCTTGTTCGAATGGTTTCCTATATAAGGGACCTCATGCTCGAGAACAAAAAGAAAGGGAAAAAAAGGGGATCGAAGAGGAGAACATCAGAAAGAAAAAAAGGAGAGAGAGAGAGCTTGAATAAGAAGAAAGGGGAGTAGAGTGCCCATCTCGTTCCGATACCCTGTTCTTCCTCCCGCCATCTGCTGTGAAGTTTCAAGGTTGGTTGGACAGCTCGACGGAGTCCGCCTCGGCTACTTCTTCTCTTTCTCTACTAATGTAGCTCCACGGAGCATCATCCCGAAGGATGATGATATGAGCCCGGAATGTTATTCGAACTCCCCCCTCTGGTCGTCTCTGTTTCCCTTCTGCTCCTTCCTTTTTTGGGGGAATGCAATCGGTCTCAGGCGACAACGCCGAGCCGAATATATATATTGTAGTGTTTTACTATGCGATTGAATCAATGAAAGGGTGTGTTGCTGCTACCTTATAGTCTATCTTTCATTTGAGTTCTCCATCGCCGAATACGCCTCAGATCCTTGAGGTAATATCAATAATCTCCTCTCCCCGGGGTTCTTTCTCCGTTGTACAAATGATATGAATGAGTCAACGCGCTTTGATGTTCTCCCCTGGCCGGAGGGATGCGTATCATTGCATCATCCTTCGTCTCTGGAGGTAGCTCCTCAGTCCGTCCATGTTCACGATTCAGGGTTAAGAGAATGAACATCTCCGCCGTTCCTGTCATATAGCTGTGCGTACTGGAAATGCTGTCGAGCTATTCGACCTTGTGCCTTTTCCAGAAGCTCAGTCTGCTGGCCGACCCCTGGGTCTTAAGTCCGGTCTGTTGGCTCCTACTTAGCCTGCCCCTTCAATGAATGCGTAGGTATATAGTCATCTAATGCTCGTTCCCCAGATAAATGCATTCCAATTATAGTGTTCTTTAGTGATTTATCCTTTCGAGGGATTCGCCGCCCGGGGAGGGGAACATCCCCATCATCTTCAATCATTGTCGAGGCACGGAGTCATATCCCCCGATGATATGTGTTTCATATAATGAACATCAACAGGGTTGACCCCAACCCAACATCAAATCCACCTTCTTCTCGAGAAAGGGGTGGTGGCTGTGAGAAGATCACCTCTCGTAGGCTGGCCCTCGAGGTGATGTCTCATCTTGGCCGTCCCTTAATTGTTTTGACTCGTGGAGTTGGATACCCCTAGCAGGCTAGTCCTCGCGGTCTTTCCTCTCTGAGGAAGTCCGCCGGTCACCGCTTGGCATTCTTGGCTTTGAAGGAGCGTACCCCTAACTGGTGGGACTCTCCGCTTCGCCCCTGCAAACCCCCCAGTCATGGGGAGGTGCTGCCAAAATGCAGACTGGTAACTTAGTCAAATTTGCTATGACACATCGATTAATGACTATGCTTGAGTAGGAACCTCACATAAGTCCATGACTGCCTCGATTACAGTGCTTCTGTGGCCAAATAAATCTTCTAATCTTCTAAAAGCATCAACAAGGTTTCAATAAATATGCATAAGTCTCAATCAGATTTGAATAAACCTTAAACCCCCCTAATCAGGTGCGCCAATTTTCGGCGCGCCCCCCCTCGCGCCGTTTTAAAACTAGACTCATAAGTTCTTTGAACTTACTGAGCCCCTATCCGGCACGCCCAGGGCGCGCCGTATTCAACTCTCCTCTGGCCAGCGCGCCGTTTTAGCTCAGTTAACCATCGCGCCGTATTAGCCTTAGCTAGCTATCGCGCCGGTTGAACCCCATTTGGCCACCGCGCCATTTTAACATTCAAATAAGTATCGCGCCGTTTTAACCTATCCCTTATACCCACGTTCCAACGGTGCTGTTTTAGGCTTTTACCTACGTTTCTCACGCCGTTTCAAGTTCCACATCTACGCGTACTGCGCTGGTTTTGCTCCGAATCGCGTCATTGTACCGTTTCGATACTCTCTCTTCGTCTCCGGGGTGACTTCCGACGCTAATAACAGAGTTAGATGAACCTTGTAATCAATAAGCCAAATAAGCTGGTTTGTCTAAACCTGGATTAATTAGATGTCTCCGGGGTGACTTGATTTCTAAAAAGAGTGAGAGTCGTGAGCTAGTAAGAAGGAAAGAGAAGAAGCTAAAAAGAAGAGAGAAGAAGGAAGAAAGCCTGCAGAGCAAGCTGCAGAGAACCTTGAAGCCTGAAACACGAGTCTTCATCCAGTACCTGCCGTCTTCATCCTGCGAGAAGGAGGGGCTTCATCTCCAGTTTCCTGTGGCAAAGGAGAAGCTGCTCTCCATGGAAGCAACCAATCTGGAAGAAGCCAAGAGTGCCGTCCAGATTCCAGACAGGGGTATTTTCTATCTTGCTTGAAGTGTTCCATATCCTGTATGGGTGTTTGAGTTTTGTTTTTTTTTATTACCTTGTTGGAACTTTGAACCGTCCCTACCGGTTGTTGTAGGAAGACAGACAGAGGGTGAGCTCTGGTCTGTGGTGATCCGTCCCTACCGGGTATTGTAGGAAGACAGACAGAGGTTGTTCTCTGTTCTCTGTTTTGGCCTTGTGTGCCTACAAGCTGTAAGGCAGCGGTTTAGTGTGTTGCACTAGTGAAGCCTCACTCGGGTTGAGTGAGGGGTGGACGTAGGTCTATGGTTAGGAGACCGAACCACCTAAAAATTACTGTCCAAGTGTGGTTTACTTGTGAGATGGCTCCTTGTCTCCTTCCTCCTTTCGCAGGTTACTTCATGAGTCAAATGCTTTACTTGATAGATTTGCTTCCGCAAGTGCATTAGTTTACTGCTTAGTCCATCTTTATCCGGTGGTTTTCATCTCTATTGATATAGAGTTTTTAATAGGGCATAAACTTTTATAGGGGATCTATTCACCCCCCCTTTAGATCCTAGCTACGCACGTGATATCTGAGCTACCAACAAGTGGTATCATAGCTACCAACAAATCAATGGATAATGAGGTGGTATTTATGCAAAATAAGTAATTTTTTTAAAAACCAACTAATTTGGACGGCGGATCAGCTAGTTGCTTGAAATCAAGAACTAGTTATTTAATGCAGTTAGTTCGTCACCCTCATTTGTTCATCTGAGAATGTCTCAAATCTGATTATTTTACTCCTGTTAAAATAAAAAAATAGCCACTGAAAAAAATAATTGTTTGAAATCAAGATATTAATGGTTATAAATTTTCGTTTTCTCCTTCTCAATCCCAGCAGATGAGTAGTTAATAGTGTTTGGTAGATACACCAGCGCCGCCAAACTGTTTTCATGGTATGTTCCCTTTTTTTCTTTATAGATATACAGAGAGAGAAGAATCAATTTAGAATGATCCCTTGCCTATTAAATTCGGTTCCAAATCCCCTATTACGTGTCTGCTGACTCTGCTCTGCTCGCCGAGTCTCTTTTCCCTTCTCTGTTTTTTAGGGCGGGCAGCTCGGCAGCTGAACCGGAGGGCGCTGCGGCGGCAGCCATGGTGACGAGGGCGGCAAAGGCGGTGGCAGGCAGCCCGAAGAAGGTGGCGGACCTCGTCGACCTGGCCAACCTCCCGTCCACACTCCGGGAGTTCATGGGCCAGTCGCAGATCTCCCGCCTGGGATGCTTCATCCGGGTCTGGTCCTACATCAAGGACCACAAACTGCAGGTGCGCGTTGAATTCCTTTTCTCCGATGATAGGGAGAGAATTAAAGAAAAACAAAATCCATGTGAAACGAAGAGTCCTCATTCTACTTGCAAAGCAGCTTGGAGGATTTTGCTTCTGGTTGTTTCTGAAATTATGCATTTGTCTTTTACCACTGCTTCACTTCATTATACTGAACTGGACCGCTTGATGATTGGATGTAGTTAGAAAAGACTTAACCTTCCCAGGCTTAATTACAAGTGTGGCCGTGGATATATTAAAATGGCAGGATAGGAGTCATGTAGTCGAACCCGAATAGTTGGGATAAGGCTATGACGACGATGACGACCGACTGTTTGCCAAATGCATGATTGTAGTTTAAAGTTATATCTTTGAATGTTATATTGCACAAAGGATAGTTAGTGATTCTTTCTAGCCAAGGTAATAAACATTGTCGTGCAAGGTGGGATATTATGCTAAGTGACTATTAGCTTTCTGTTTATCCAGTTCACTAAACCTATGTTTTTTGGCTGATTGACGACCTTTTTTTTTAAAAAAAATGTGGACTATACCACTAATTTTATTTCATACTTAGAAGTGGTGCAGTCAAATTTGATGGCTTGATCATGGGAGAGTCCTCTGTGTATGTTGATCTTGCATACTTAGTGAACCGATTCCAGACTCCAGAGTTAGATGGATTTGTTTTGAGGTGTGAAAGAAACTTGGGCACTTCTTCTCTAATTCATACTAAGGAAAGACATAGACTAGATTTTTTGCAGATGGAGAAGTTGGTATTTTTGCCATGACATCGTGTGGCTGAAGCTGTAGAGTTGTCACAGTTCAGACTGTAGTAAGGAAAGAAAGAGAGACTGCTCAAAGATTGACTCACTCGAGAAGAGCCACGAAGAGAAGGGGCCATTGACTTATATACCATATTGATGAACTAAACCTACTCAAGGCATTGGTGGATGCAAGCACAGCCAGTCTACTGGAGTTTGACCTGGTTGATTTGATAACGGGCAAAAGAATAGTTCAATGTATGATCCAGTCTTCATGTCAAAAAATTGTAGTATTGACACAATAGACTCTAGAAGAAGACATAGAGAAGAAAAAAAGTGACACCTCAGGGCATTCATCTGAGCATCAAGGAAGATTTGGATCAGATTGGCTAGGATTGGCCGATTTGATTGGTTTTAGGCCCAACCGATCCGACCCCGACCTTTGATCCCGATTCTCATAGGGAGTCGGCAAGATCGGGTGGATTGGACAGGAATCAGATCGAATTGGCTGACCCCTGTGCAGGATCGGCTAATCTAGTCTGATCCCAAGATCCCTGTAACTGAGCCCTCCCCTCCCCCTTCCCCACTCCACACTGTAAAGGGGGCTTAAAAAAAAAGAGAAGGGTGGGGGGGAAACAAACAAACTCACCTGCAGCTGTCATTGATGTAACCGTGACCGAGGCTGTCGCTGCTGCTGTCCGTCGGAGCCGCAGCCGTTCGCCGATCTCACCTTCGCTGAGGCCATTGCTGCTGCTGCCCGCTGGAGCCGCAGCAGTTCGCTGCCTCCTCCTCGGAGGGGAGGAGCTGCCGCCTCCCACTAAAACTCTGAAAGAACTATCGAGAAGACGGGGCTGGGGGAGGAAATTGTATAGAAATCCTTCCTCATTAATATAAAAGTAGTTTAACCCTTTCTTTCTAAAACAGGGAAAATGCTGGATCGGCTGCAGATCGGGCTCGGATCGTCTGATCCAGCTAATCCGGATCGGATTTGGGCCGGGCAATCCGAGCCTGATCTCCTATTCTTCACACCTTGTTGAGCATAGTGGATGGAGTTACACTCTGCTTGAGTATAGAGATCATGCACTGTCTCAGCCTAGCTTTGAGACTTCTAGCTTTGTGGAAGGATAGTAACGTTCAACTGTGTGTGAAGATATTATGAGATATTTTCGTTACTTGGATATCTTATCCTAACAATCTACAGGCTCACATCGCATCGCATCTCAACAATCCCTCGTTGGACACCGGTCACTATGATTTAGAAGTTTACTAGTGTAGCGGCAGGAAAATGGTTCCTAGGTCACGTACCACATTCTCTATTTATTTGTTGGGGAAGTCGTCTCGCACCCGTGGAGCCCTGCACACACCAAGAAACCAGAAGGGCGTCAGAAGGAGTCCCGGGTGTTACCCCGGGGGACAACCCTCCGATGCTTAAGTCAGCAAGAGATTAATGAGCAATAGAGAAGAGCGAGGTAAGAGAGAAGTAGAAGCCGTAGTAATCGATCCAGGAGGCGTGTAGGTCCTCTGCATGCGTGCTCGCCGCTCCCAGTGGGCTCTCGGAGAGTGCTCGCTGGGCGGTAAGGCCGTGCGAGAGGAAGTGGCTCTCTGGACGTAGCAGATGGCCTCTCCGTCGTGGTTGTAGGTCGAGTTTCTCTCTTCTCAGTAGGAGGCTCTAGCGGCAGAAGTATCCGCCGTATCTCCTCTTGCGTAGTAGTAGGGGATTTAGTAGAAGAATCTACCGTGCTCTCTTCTTCTGTCAATGTCCCTTTTATATGGGTTGTCCTGGAGCGAGGGGCCTCATCCCTTGATAGGGAAGGGTACGTTTAGTAGAGTAACGTTCCCCGCTATGTTGGCGGGAGTTTCCCGTTGGAGGGCGATAGCCTCGGCGTCGGCCGGTCCTTGGGCGAGTCTTATGGCACTCATGGTGCGTGCTCGCCCGTTACGGGGTCAAGGCCGACGTCATGGGGGCAACGATCGGTCGTCGGAGTGTCCTCCGGCGAGAACTGCGCTTGGGCCGGCCTCATCGGCGCCGTGGAATCTGATGCTCTGTTGGGCCGGTCATCTTCTTATTGGGCTGAGCGTGTATATTCGCCCCTTGTCTGGGCCTAACTTGCCCAAACCTTAATGGGCCACTCGTGTTTGGGTCGTTTCGTGGTCAAACCAGATTTACCCTCCTCACTTCCCCCTACTCTTAGTTGCCGAGCACTCGCAGGGGACTGAGAGTAGCCCAAGAGAGGGTTCTTCTGGAGGGTGTGATCCGAAGACGATTTCCTCGTACGGCGGGAGTTGGTGGCTTCGAGACCTGCTTGGCGCGCAAGGCGTCTCTGGCGGTGGCAGAGGCCACGCTGGCTATTACTCCGGGTCTTATCCTATTCTGGGGATGTGGGCTCAGAACGGTCGCCTGGCCTCGGTATCCGTACCGCCGTAGCGGCAGGCGTCCCTTCGCCTGACCCTCAGAGGGCAACCGTCGAACTGTAGTGGGCGGTTTATAAGAAGCGCTGTGGAGCCTTCCGCAAAACCATATCCACGTCTTGCTGGTCGGCGTCTTCCTCCCTCGTAGGCGTCTTCCTCCCTTTGTCTGGTGAGGATCCTTCTTTCTCTGCGTGCTTTCTGGGCGATCCTCCGTGCTCGTATTCCACAGCGTTCGCGTCCTTCACAGGAACCCTTAGGTTTCCGCTTTATTTTTAAGGGGAGCAGTGCTCACCTTTAGGGAACCCTTAGGTTACCTCATTGTTTTCAAGGGGAGCAGTGCTCTCGCCTTTAGGGAACCCTTAGGTTACCTTCTCGTTTTCAAGGGGAGCAGTGCTCGCCTCTAGGGAACCCTTAGGTTACCTTCTTATTTTCAAGGGGAGCGGTGCTCGCCTCTAGGGAACCCTTAGGTTACCTTCTTGTTTTCAAGGGGAGCAGTGCTCTCGCCTTTAGGGAACCCTTAGGTTACCTTCTCATTTTCAAGGGGAGCAGTGCTCTCGCCTTTAGGGAACCCTTAGGTTACCTTCTCGTTTTCAAGGGGAGCGGTGCTCACCTCTGGGGAACCCTTAGGTTACCTTCTTGTTTTCAAAGGGAGCAGTGCTCTCGCCTTTAGGGAACCCTTAGGTTACCTTTTTATTTTCAAGGGGAGCAGTGCTCGTCTCTAGGGAACCCTTAGGTTACCTTCTTGTTTTCGAGGGGAGCGGTGCTCGCCTCTAGGGAACCCTTAGGTTACCTCCTTGTTTTCAAGGGGAGCAGTGCTCTCGTCTTTAGGGAACCCTTAGGTTACCTTTTTATTTTCAAGGGGAGCAGTGCTCGCCTCTAGGGAACCCTTAGGTTATCTTCTTGTTTTCAAGGGGAGCAGTGCTCTCGCCTTTAGGGAACCCTTAGGTTACCTTCTCGTTTTCAAGGGGAGCGGTGCTCACCTCTGGGGAATCCTTAGGTTACCTTCTTGTTTTCAAAGGGAGCAGTGCTCGCGCCTTTAAGGAACCCTTAGGTTACCTTTCGTGGGCAACTTACCTTAGTGGGATACGGTTGGTGACGTTTCACTGGAAGTATTTCCTGAGGTTGACGGAGTTCCACGTCCTGGGCACCTCTCTCCCCCCAGCGTCACTAGCCTGTACGCTCCTTTGTTGAGTGTTTTTGTTACCCGGTACGGGCCCTCCCAGTTCGGTGCTAGTTTTCCTGCGGCCCCTCGTGGGTCAGCCACGCTTGCTCGCCGTAGAACCAGGTCTCCGGGGAAGAAGTGTCGCTCCTTAACCCGAGCATTGTAATATTGAGCCAGCTTCTGCTGATATGCCGCAAGTTTTACCTGGGCGTTGGTTCTTTCTTCTTCGAGCAAGTCCAGGTTCTCTCGCATTGCCTGGTTGTTCCTGGCCTCGTCGAAATGTCCCACTCGTAACGAGGGGTTGGATATTTCTACCGGAACCACTGCCTCCGCCCCGTAAGCGAGATGAAAAGGTGTCTCCCCGGTGGCGGCTCTAGCGGTGGTCCGGTGAGCCCATAGAATGTTGGGGATTCAATCAATCCATGCGTCGCCTGCCTGGTCCAGGCGGGTCTTGATGCCATGAAGTAGAGTACGGTTGGCGTTTTCCACCAGCCCGTTGGCTTGGGGATGTCCCACTGAGGTGTAGTGGTTCTAGATCCCCAACTCCGAGCACTTCTCTTGAAAGACAGTGCTCGCGAACTGTCTGCCGTTATCAGTAGTAAGAACCCTTGGGATCCCAAACCGGCAAATGATGCTTCGCAACACGAATTTTCAGGCTGCCTCGCTTGTTATCTTCCCCAATGGTTCGGCTTCAATCCACTTGGTGAAGTAGTCGATGGCGACTATGATGAACTTCTTTCTTCCTGGTGCTTCAGGGAAGGGTCCCAGTATGTCGATCCCCCACCGAGCGAACGGACGGGGCTCCGTCAAGGCGTGGAGCTGCGTTGTTGGCTGGTGGTGCAGGTGGGAATACTTCTGGCATTGGGGGCACCTTCGGACATAGTTGAGGCAGTCTTGTTGCAAGGTGGGCCACCAATACCCTTGTCGGATCAGCGTCCTTGCGAGTGCTCGCCCCCCCACATGGCTTCCGCAGAGTCCTTCATGGACTTCTTGGATGGCCTGGTTGGCTTTCGTGGGGAAGAGGCACTTGAGTAGAGGAGCTGACAGGGACCGGCGGTATAGCCGGCCGTCCACCATGGTGAAGTGGGCCGCTCTTGCCCGCGTGCGCCGAGCTTCGGCGTGGTCGCTCGGGAGCTGTTGTCGAAGGAGGAAATCGAGCAGGGGATCCATCCAGGAAGGCTCGTAGTCGATGGCGTTTATCTGGAATGTTGGATCATCTATGCTCGGTGCTGACAGTTCCTCTATCAGGATCGATCTGGAACTGGAGACTGTAGTGGCTGACGCTAGGCGGGAGAGGGCGTCTGCTCGGACGTTCTCCTCGCGTGGGATGTGGACCACTTCAAAGTGGGCGAATTCTTTTGCCGCGGCCTTGGCCTTCTTTAAGTATTTCATCATGGAGGGGTCGCGGGCTTCGAACTTCCCCCTGACCTGGTTGGCGATGAGCATGGAGTCGCTGTATGCTCGCACGCTTGACGTCCCCAGGTGTTTTGCCATGCGCAACCCGGAGAGGAGCGCCTCGTACTCGGCCACATTGTTTGTGGTCGGGAAGTTGAAGCGCAGGGCGTACTGTAGCTCCACTCCCTCTGGTGAGAGTAAGACCAACCCCGCGCCGCTGCCCGCAGCGCAGGACGATCCGTCGACGTATAGTTCCCAGGCGGGCCCCGAGGACTTCTCGGGTGAGTCTTCGGCGGGTAGGGTGCATTCGGCAACGAAGTCCGCGAGAGCCTGGGCCTTGATCGCTGTCCTCGGTCGGAACCTGATGTCGAATTCTCCCAATTCGATGGCCCACTTGATCAGTCTCTTGGACGCATCAGGGTTCTGAAGGATTTGCCGGAGGGGCTGATCGGTGAGGACGACGATCGAGTGGGCCAGGAAGTATGGCCGTAGCTTGCGAGCAGCTGTAATCAGTGCGAGGGCGAACTGTTCGGTCCGCGAATACCGGAATTCCGGTCCTTGCAATGCTCGGCTGACATAGTAGATAGGCTTCATGACTCCCGTCTCCTCCCGTGCGAGCACAGCACTTATAGTGCTGGGCGTTACAGATAGGTACAAGAGCAGCTGTTCCCCCCCTTGGGGTTTGGCGAGGACATGAGGTGTCGTCAGGTAGCGTTTCAGTTCTTCGAATACCTGTTCGCACCCCTGGTCCCAGTCGATCCATCTCTTCTTCTCCGGTGCCTGGTTGGCTTGCTTGATCAGCCGAAAGAAGGGCATACATCGTTCGGCGGCTCGGGATAAGAATCGAGCCAGAGCGGCGACGCGCCCGGTGAGGCACTGTACGTCCCTCACCCGTTTAGGTCGCTCCATCTCCAACACTGCTCTGATCTGGTCGGGGTTGGCTTCGATTCCTCGGTGGGTGACGAGGAAACCTAGGAACTTGCCTGATCGTATCCCGAACGCACATTTAGCAGGGTTGAGTTTCATGTTGTACCTTCTGAGCGTGGCGAAGGTCTCCGGCTAGTCGCGCAAGTGTTCGGCTGCTCTGAGGCTTTTCACGAGCATGTCGTCGATGTAGACCTCCATATTGCGGCCGATCTGCGAGTCAAACATATGGTTGACTAGGCGTTGATACGTAGCTCCGGCGTTCTTCACCCCAAACGGCATGCGAGTGTAGCAGTATAAGCCGTGGTCGGTGATGAACGCGGTCTTGTCTTGGTCGGGCTAGTGCATGCTGATCTGATGGTACCCAGAATAGGCGTCGAGGAAGCTCAGCATTTCGTGCCTGGCCGTGGCGTCGACCAGTTGGTCGATCCGTGGCATGGGGAAGCTGTCTTTGGGCGTGGCCTTGTTGAGGTCGGTGTAGTCCACGCACATTCGCCACTTCCCGTTGCTTTTGGGCACCAGGACTACGTTGGCTACCCAATCCGGATACTGGGTAGGTCGAAGTAGCCCTGATCGCAATTTTTCTCCCACCTGTTCTCTAATGATGGCTTGTCGCTCGGGGTTGCACCGCCTTCGGCGTTGCTGTACCGGGCGGCAGGTGGGGTCCAACCTTAGTTGGTGCGTGATGACCTCCGGGGGAATCCCAGAAAGCTCGTCTTCGGACCAAGCGAACACGTCTTGATTGGCCGTGAGGAAGCTTGCGTACGCTTGCTTATCGTGCTCGGCCAAAGTAGCGCCAATCTTCAGTGATCTGCTCGGGTCGTCCCCAACCTGGATGAGGTATAAATCCTCGGCTGGCGCGCTCGTGCTCGGACCCGGATCTTCGGTCCTCGCCTTTTTTTCTGGAGGCATCTCTTCAGGATGTCGATCACAGGTGGAGATAAGGTAACACATTCTGGATTCCCGTTGATCCCCTCGGACTTCCCCTACCCCACGTGGGGTGGGGACCTTAAGCTTCTGGTGGTAGGAGGAAGGCACGCCTCGGAGCGTGCCGAGGATTCCTCGGCCGATGATGGCATTGTACCCTGTCAGCGCACGAACCACAGTAAAGTTGGCGAGGAAGGTTACCTCTTTGGGTGCCGTCCCGAACGTAATCGGGAGCGAGATGCGTCCTTCCGGGCGGACAGTCGTGCCGGAGAATCCATACAGCGGCGTGTGCAATGGCGCGAGTCGTGACACGTCCACACCCATGAGCACAAGACAGTCGTATGCAATAACATCGGGTCCACTTCCATTATCCACCAGGATGCGTCGTACAGTACATTGATTAATGGTGGCGGAAACCACCAAAGCATTAGAATGGGACGTCGTGACGCCTTCAAGGTCATCCTCGGAGAAGACTATGGGGTCTCCCGGGTGACCTGAGGGGGAAAGTTTCCTTGGGGTGCCATCGCCTCGGTCCGCCGTGTCGATGGCCGCCGCGTACCGACGTCTTCTGCTCGCGCTATCTCCCCCCGCGGCGGGCCCTCCAGAGATCATCATGATCTCCTTTCCGTTGGGCCGATTGTCGATCGGGGGAGGCGTCTTCTGTCGTCTTTCGGTGGCCTTGGCGAGGAACTTGTCGAGGAGTCCCCTGCGGACGAGATCCTCGATAGCGTCCTTCAGGTTGATGCAGTCGGCAGTGTCGTGGCCATGGTCCCGGTGGAAGTGGCAGTACTTCTTCTTATTCCGCGAGTTAGGATCCGACTTCATCTGTGATGGCCATTTGAGGAATGGCTCCTTGCGGATCTCCATCAGGATCTAGTCGGGCAGGGCCGTTAGGGGTGTACAGTGGCGGTAGCCACCCCTTTCCTTCTCGGAGCGGTCGCGGTGGTCCCCGTCGCGTCGCTCCCGTTTGCTCCGACCCTCCCGTGGCGGGTCGGCAGCTTTCTTGCGGTCGGGCTGGTCGGTCCCGGCCGCGCGGCGCAGGGCCGCGGTGTTCTCCTCGCAACGCGCGTGCTTCTGGGCGTGCGCGAGGAGATCTGGAAGGGTCGTCGGGGCTTCGACTCCAAGCGCGCGCTGGAGGATGTGGTCCCGCGTCCCCTGGGTGAGTGCCGTGGTGGCGATGCCGACGTCGAGATGGGGGATACGGAGTGCCTCCGCGCGGAAGCGGGAGACGAAGTCCCATAGCGCTTCTTCCTTCCCCTGCCTGAGGGCCAGCAAGGTTACAACAGATTTGGCTACCTTTCGGCAGTCCACGAAGTTCTCCCTGAACAGCTTCTTGAGCTACTTGAAGGAGGAGATTGTCCCAGCCGGCAGGGACTCGAACCACGCTCGGGCGTTCTTCCGGAGGGTCGTAACGAACGCCAAGCATTTCACGGTGTCCGAGGCCCGGTGGAACATCAGGTGGGACTCAAAGCCGTGCAGGTGGTCGGCCGGATCGGTGGTGCCGTCGTAGGAGGCGAATGACGGCAGCTGGAGCTTTGGCGGGATGGGGGCTTCCATGATTTCCCTGGAGAAGGGAGCGTGGAAGTCTTGATCGTCGTCGATGAGGCCGCGATTCTTGGCGGCCAGGAGGACGTCATCTAGGTACCGGACCTTGTCCTCTATCTCCTCGAATCGTTGGAGCCGGCGGTTCATGTCCTGGTTGGAATGGAGTGGGCTGCATACATTAGGCGCAGGCACGCTGTGTGACCGTCGGGTCCTTGCGACGGAGGCGTGGGATACCTCCCGTACCTGTCGGAAATTTTCTCCGGCCTGGCCTCCTTCGCCCTCCCGTCGCTCGGGTGGGGTGTATTGGGGCCTCTGGTCTCGAAGCTCTCGGCAGAATTCCGCCAGGGCTCGGACTTCCTGGCGGAGCTCATCTAGGTCACCTGGGGTGACCTCTTGTCGGGGGCCCGCGGAAGAAGTTTCATGCGATCCCCGGCGAGAGTTGGGTCCCTGATGGGAACCCCGCCCCCGGTTGCTGGCGTTGCGGAGGCTTCCACGGGGCGCCATAGCTTTTCGCTCGTGTTCCCACAGACGGCGCCAAGAAGTGTAGTGGCAGGAAAATAGTTCCTAGGTCACGTACCACCTTCTCTATTTATTTGTTGGGGAAGTCGTCTCGCGCCCGTGGAGCCCTGCACACACCAAGAAACCAGAAGGGCGTTAGAAGGAGTCCCGGGTGTTACCCTGGGGGACAACCCTCCGATGCTTAAGTCACCAAGGGATTAATGAGCAATAGAGAAGAGCGAGATAAGAGAGAAGTAGAAGCCGTAGTAATCGATCCAGGAGGCGTGTAGGTCCTCTGCACGCGTGCTCGCCGCTCCCAGTGGGCTCTCGGAGAGTGCTCGCTGGGCGGTAAGGCCGTGCGGGAGGAAGTGGCTCTCTGGACGTAGCAGATGGCCTCTCCGTCGTGGTTGTAGGTCGAGTTACTCTCTTCTCAGTAGGAGGCTCTAGCGGCAGAAGTATCCGCCGTATCTCCTCTTGCGTAGTAGTAGGGGGTTTAGTAGAAGAATCTACCTTGCTCTCTTCTTCTGTCAATGTCCCTTTTATATGGGTTGTCCTGGAGCGAGGGGCCTCATCCCTTGATAGGGAAGGGTCCCGTTTAGTAGAGTAACGTTCCCCGCTATGTTGGCGGGAGTTTCCCGTTGGAGGGCGATAGCCTCGTCGTCGGCCGGTCCCTGGGCGAGTCTTACGGCACTCATGGTGCTTGCTCGCCCGTTACGGGGTCAAGGCCGACGTCATGGGGGCAACGGTCGGTTGTCGGAGTGTCTTCCGGCGAGAACTGCGCTTGGGCCGGCCTCATCGGCGCCGTGGAATCCGATGCTCTGTTGGGCCGGTCATCTTCTTATTGGGCTGAGCGTGTATGTTCGCCCCTTGTCTGGGCCTAACTTGCCCAAACCTTAATGGGCCACTCGTGTTTGGGTCGTTTCTGGGTCAAACCAGATTTACCCTCCTCAACTAGTTACTTTGCTTTTAAGCTAACATAGAAGAGTACAAGCAATAGCTTCAGATTACCAACAAATGTCTGAAAGGTATATGTAATGGAACCTGCATATGAATTATGTGTACATCTCATGCACTGTTTCTGTTGGTGGACTTGACAGGACTTAAGGAAGTTTGAACCATGTAACCATGCATTCTCCTTTTGTATGGTTGTTTTACATTTCATTTAACGCGAATTTTGGTTTTTATGTTCAAAAATGTGATTTTTATGGCCAAGTATTTTTCATTGTCAAAGATTAATTTCGTAGTCTTTGGTATTTTTTTATATTATTTAATTTCCCCCTCTAGTGTAGGATGAAACCAGGGTTAGGACTGGCCAATCTTCGCCAACTGTGGGTTGGCTAGTATCAGCTGAGGTTAGCCAGATGGGGTTGGGTAGCCTAGGGCTGGTAAACCCCAGCCCCCCTCACTTCTGGAGCATCTTGAATATTGGTTGAAATCATATAATTTTATGCAGCTAAGGGCATTTTGTGCATGAAAACTTCTTTCTGTTCTTCTTTTTCTTTTCCTTTGTGGAGAGTGAATGGATTGTTGCATTCAAATTTCTTACTTTATGAAGCTGAATGCGAAACTCTTTCTGCTAACCTTTTGTATGGTTGATTTATCTGATTATTTTGTTGGTTATAGAACCATTCATCTCTCACCACATGTTGGTTTGATCACTTCTGAAGAATGCTATGAAAATTTCAATTCTCCATGTTATCTTTTCCATTTTGTGTTCAAACTCACCTTTGCTTTTAGTAATGTGTAATAACATGTAATGCCCCAATTTTATTTTGTATATAATGAGTTAAGAATACTAAAATGTCCTTAAGATTGCTGAGAAGCTTGTAAGCTACTTTAAAATATCTTTTAGAAGAAGGATTGTTCCTTGGAAATTCATAAACTAATCTATAGACCTCCAATTAACCTCATTAGAGATTCATTATAAAGATTTCCTTATTATCTTTTTCATGTTGATCACTTTAGATGATTTGATCATTTTGCAACCCAAAATAGAAAAAACATTGAAAATGATTTATTAATGTGTTTTAAGCATAACTGTTTGTAGAAAACTCCAAATGACCAGATTCTTGATACATTGGGAAGATCATGAACTTTATGTAACTTTCATTTTAACACATTCTGAAATTTGGCCATTTAATAGGTCAAAAATGTGAAAATTTCAGAACTATGTATAAATATTAAAACCAGACCAAGTTGCCATAGCACTGTTCATCTAATTTACAAACTGACGCTATTATACCCTTTTCCCATTCCAAGCAAGTGGTTTCTCAGCTCTGGTAGGCCAATTTGCACCATTCCTAGTGCAACTAGAAGACTGGAAAGACGTTATTTTGGTAATCATGTCCAACAACTTCATTCCTCCCGATCCGCCTCAGGCTTGAAGATTTACATAGTTTTAATCCAATTTAGGAAACTCAAAACCTTAACCTGTGGTGGATTCTCTCACGTTACTTGCTAACAATTTTAAGGCAATGAGGAGTTTTGAAGTTAGTTCATAACTATATATCATGCATATATTCTATGCCATGTTTATCTTCAAATGCATTTAGGATGTCTAAAAACAGTTTCCTTCATGGACTTAATAAAAACAAACCAGATAACAGTGGAAAGAGTTTTCTAGTATGAGTAGGAAGGACATAGTGCCAGCTTAACTCTTACTCTATTTAGGAATGTTGGAAAAGAAAAGCTATAAATACTACATTATTTTCATAGTTCCACTTGCTTCATGATCTCCCATCTGGCATTATTCTTCTGTGCGATCTGTCCAACCCTATGCCTTGCTAGCACCCTTCCTTTGCGGGCAAGCCGTTGTTTTTCTGTTTCTTCTTCATAGTTTGAAATCTCTTCATGCTACAAGAGAGTGGCTGGGTGGTATGCTTATTGAATCATTAAAGCTATCTCCATTTGTTTAGTTGCTTCTTGTCCATGACCGAGACCCCCTTTCAACTTCTACCCATTGCAACTCCAGTTTATCAGCTTGGAAACTTCTATTTAGGAAAGAAGAGATGAAGATTAGGCACCCACCTTCCCTTCTTGTTCTTGAGAGAGAAAATCATGTTTGGTGGAGACCTCTATGTCTAGATGTTTTAGAAGACTTGGTAGATGCTTTGAGAGATCATGGTGGGATGACAAGGTTTAGCATGATGTAAGGAAGATGTTATCCACATGAAATATGCTAGTTGCTTAATTTTGAATTGGAAAGGTAGTCACATGATGTCACGTCCTGACGCGGAATATCGGGACTGGCAGTAGAAATAATTAATAATAATATGTTGATTTACAGACATGTTACGCTAAAGCTAAAAGATCACACATAACCATGAACAGAAATTAACTTCATTCACTAAATAACATTCAAAGGATCCGTGTTCCAATCACATAACTCACTTAAACATACTTCCGACATAACATCCACTTGACAGTACTACATTTGCTGACTTTGAACTACAATTCTTCCAAAGCACACACTCTAAAACATAATTAGACACAAACGACTACGACTGGCTCCACTCTGCTTCTAACTGGTTTGCTCCACGGCCATCACTCTTGTCCGTCCCCATCAGCCTGTGAATCCTCACCTGAGCTACCTGAAAAGGGGGAACAACTGGGTGAGCGAACGCTCAGTAGATAATAACAGGCAAGTTTAAGTAATTAACCAATTAATTATATTTTTAAGTGCGAAAATAAAGAACGAAATGAAATGACGGTATGACAAAGTAAGATAACAAAAAGAAGGCAATACCATGTTGTAACAGGAAATTGGCCAACAAGCACGAACTAACCAAGTCAAGAGAAGATTTAAGTAATAGATTATTGTCGTAGACATCACGCTAGTCATGCACTTGGTGCAATGCCTCACCATGTCATTCAAACTCCCCGGGGCACAAGTACTTTTCGGGCGCTCCTCCCAGGACCAGACCGGGCCCTTATGATGCGTTGGCATTGATTTAATGGATCCAAGATCCCAAGTTATGTCTAGACATTAATCAAGTTAAATGGCCAATATGACAGGGTATAGAACTTACCTCGGAGAATTCCAAGGGTAAGTCGAAGAGATATTTTGACCAGAAAGTTCAAGTTATCAAGAATCAATTAGGTCTGTGAATTCAAACACAATAACCACGGAAATCATTTTCTGGAAGATACACGGTCCATATCGGGCCGTTCAAATACATGGACGGTCAATAATGGGCCGCTCATGGCCAGAAGGGCTGGAAGCCCAAGAACAAGGTAAACGGGCCATATAGGTCCACTCAACGGATGAACGGTCCGCTAAGATCCGCTCGAGTACATGGACGGTCCTAATCAGTCCGTTCAAAATTGGGCCTAACTAGAAGACTAGTCATCAACCCAAAAATGGGCTCCGGGTTGCCATAAGTGGGGTAGAACTGAACTAGGGTCCAGCCCACTCTCCACTGGTCAACCTAGGGCTTATTGGTCGATCAAATCATGATTTGGTCGAAGATAGAATAAAGTTAATCGACCAATGTAAGTGGCACTTGGCCAGGGATGCACGGTTCATACCAGTCCGCCCACTAAGATAAGCGGTCCTTTTTGGGCCGTTCAAGCTTTAGTGGGTCCAAGTTGAGCCGTGACTCACAACATGACAATCCAAGCGCTTCGATCACGTAAACAGGTCCAGGTCTTGGTGGTACAACCTGCCCGGCGTCCTTGTGGGAATCCCAGGCTCGAAGGGGCTTACGGAGGTCCCGTAATGAAGGTCCTAGTCCGACGGAAGGAATATCCGGCGGAGAGTCCCAACCATTACGAGGAAATGAGGCTATCAAATCATCGAAAATCAAGTATAGCGGTCAGCCAATCCTACCTGAGTAGAACGACTGTCAATCAATCCTAATAGCATGGTTTAAGAAATCATGTTTGAACTTAATATATTGAAATAGGTTAAGGCCATGATGAATCAAGTGAAAACAACTAGCAAAAATTCATAATTGTTTACTTCCATGAGTTCCAGTTATCATGTGGGTTGCTAACCTACCATTAGCCACTAACCTACTAAGATAAATCATGCTTAAAGTGAAGAAATAAGCAGTTCTGTGTAGTTGGGTGGTTCGTGCAGAGCCGCTCACATGCCTCGGCAGTCGCACGACAGGCCGTTCACACCCTTTCAGGTCCGAAGGTTTGCCAGGGATGAGCGGTCTGTAGGGTGCCGCTGGGGAAGATGAGCGGTTCGAGACTGGCCGCTTGAAGAACAGGGCCGTTAGGGTTCTGCCGCGCATTCTACAAAATCGATCAAAGATAAAACATATAGACGATCAAGAACCGGCCGCCTACAGAGTATGGGTGGTCTATCGAGAGGCCGCGCAAGTCAGATCAGTCTGCCGCCCCTTCGCCTTGCCCGTCTCCGGCAGGGTTGGCTAGGGTTAGCAATAATACCTAAATACGCACAATTTAAAGCATGAAATTTAGGGCTTTTATAGTCAATAGAACGAGCATGAAAAGTTATACAATATAGCATGATCAATTGGACGTTTAGTGCCTGAAATCCCTATTTAAATCGAGATGGAACATAGTTAACCCTAGTTCTAGCTTGCTTCTACTAAAACCCGAAATCCTAGCAGGATACTAGATAAAATTTAGGGCTTTCTAGATCAATGGAAAGAGGATAGGACGACGCTTCTATCCTTATATAATAGTTAGGGTTTGGCTTGCTATCACCTACCTTAATCGAAGGATGAAGGAAGAAGAGGGAAGCCGATCGCGCTAGGTACACACCGCCGATGATCGTCGAAATACTCCCTCGATCGAGCTCCTCTCCGGCCGCCACAGCAACTAAACGATTCTAGGGTGGCTAAGGGTCATTGTTATAGGTTCATTTCATTCGAGAGGGTTCCGTCGTGGAGATAAGAGTCCACAAACTCGGTTGCGTGCGAATCGCGCGGATTAGGGCGCCGCCGCCGATCTCATCCGAAATACGCTCTCTAGGGTTAGGGTTTCGGAGATTAACCAGAGGGGAAACGAAGAGTTGATCCTTACCGTTCTTTTGAATCTGGTTGGAGCTTAAATGATCGGGTATTGGGCTCGAATTTCATGTTTTAAGGTCCGATTAGGCTAAGTGTGGTTTTGGGCCTTAATCTGCTAATTCGGCTTGTTTATGAATTTTATTTGGGCTTGTCATGGAAGAAAGTTTTACTAAACGTTTTATCCTCTACAGGATTCTAATTTTTCCAGATTTTTATAAAATGGTCGAACTTTTACTTATCCCATTTTTAAAGGAATTTCTTATTAATTTTCTCGAAATTTTATTCTTTAATAAATCGGGGTGCTACACCCTCCCCCTCTTAAAAGAATTTGGTCCTCCAAATTCACTGCACTTACGGAAAACGAGGAGCGAGATAACTCACCTAGAATAAGTCGGGATACTGCTTCCGTATGGTATCTTCTGATTCCCATGTAGCTTCTTCCGTTCCACGCCGACTCCACTGAACTTTAACCATGGGTATGGAACGATTCCTGAGTTGCTGCTGCTTACGATCCAAAATCTTGATTGGTCTTTCTTCATAAGTCAAGTCTTCCTTCAACTCCAAATCCGCATGCTGAATGACATGAGTGGGGTCATACACGTATTTCCGCAGCATAGACACATGGAAGACATTATGTACTCCCGATAACTGAGGCGGTAGTGATAAACGGTAAGCAACCTCCCCCACTCTTTCCAGAATCTCGAATGGACCAACATATCTTGGACTCAACTTGCCTTGAATGCCAAACCTGCGAATTCCTCTCATGGGAGAAACCTTCAAAAACACATGCTCACCAATCTGAAATTCCAAGGCTCTCCTTCTGTTGTCGGCATAACTCTTTTGTCTTGATTGTGCTACTTGCAACCGATCTTTGATAATACGGATATTCTTGGACGATTCAGAAATGAGATCTGGTCCCAGCCATTGCTTCTCTCCTACCTCATCCCAACATAATGGAGATCGACAGCTTCTTCCATACAAGGCTTCAAACAGAGCCATCTGAATACTGGACTGATAACTATTGTTGTAGGCAAATTCAATCAAAGCCAAGTGATCACTCCAACCACCTCCAAAATCAATCATGCAGGCTCTAAGCATAACTTCCATTATCTGGTTGGTTCTTTCAGCTTGTCCGTCTGTCTGTGGATGAAAAGCGGTACTAAAATTTAGACGGGTTCCCAACGACTCTTGCAGTCCTTTCCAAAAATGTGAAGTGAATCTGGGGTCTCTATCAGACACAATGCTGACTGGAATACCATGGAGTCTTACAACTTCTTTCATATATAAAGCAGCTAAGACATCAACTGTCCACTTGGACTTAATAGACAAGAAATGAGCAGACTTTGTCAATCTGTCGACAATAACCCATATTGCATCAAATCCACTACGAGTCCTAGGTAGACTCATAATAAAATCCAAATCAATACTCTCCCACTTCCATTGAGGTATATCGAGTGGTTTCAATTTCTCTGCAGGTCTAAAATGCTTAACCTTAACTTGCTGACATACCAAACATCTACTCACAAATTCTGCAATTTCCTTTTTCATATTCGGCCACCAAAAGGATCTTTTCAAGTCCTTAAACATCTTGGTACCTCCAGGATGAGTAGTGTATCTGGATCTATGAGCTTCTTCGAGAATCTTATTCTTTATTTCATCTTCATCAGGTACACAGGTCCTTCCCTGAAACAACAATCTGCCATCGTCAGCTACCATGAAATCAGGTCTGTTACTCAAACTCTCCTTGATCTCTACCAACTCTGGGTCATTGTCTTGCAAGGACTTGATTTCTATCAAGATTTCTGGTCTAAGTTGAATCTGAGCAATCGTAACCCGGTCCTTGTCAACATTGAGATCCAAATTAGCTAACTGCTCCAACAGTCTCCATTCTTGCAACATGAGATGCGATAACTTAGCTATTGGCTTGCGGCTCAAGGCATCCGCCACTACATTCCCCTTTCTAGGATAATACTCTATGGAGAAGTCAAAGTCTTTTAAATACTCAAGCCATCTTCTCTGTCTCATATTGAGTTCCTTCTGAGAAAATAAATATTTCAGACTCTTATGATCTGAAAACACCGTAAATGTCTCTCCATACAAGTAGTGCCTCCATATCTTCAAGGCGAACACTACAGTTGCAAGTTTCAAATCATGAATGTGATAGTTCTCTTCATGCTTCCTCAACTGCCTAGAAGAATAGGCTATCACTTTCCCGTGCTGCATGAGCACACAACCTAGACCAATGCCTGAAGCATCAGTATATACCACAAAACCTCCTTCTCCAGATGGTAAAGCCAAAACAGAGGCAGTAGTTAAACACTCCTTCAAGGTCTGAAGGCTTCTCTCGCAATCCTTTGACCAATCAAATTTGTTTTCCTTGCGAGTTAATCTTGTTAAAGGCACCGCAATCTTGGAGAAATCCTTAATAAACCTTCGGTAATAACCTGCTAGGCCTAGGAAACTTCTAACTTCAGTTACATTAGTAGGCCTATCCCAATTCTTCACTGTCTCTACCTTCGAAGGGTCAACAGAAATATCTTCCTTTGTAATAATATGCCCTAGAAAGGACACCTCTTGCAGCCAGAATTCACACTTACTAAACTTGGCGTATAGCTGATGGTCTCTCAATATTTGTAACGCCATTCTCAAATGTTCAGCATGCTCCTCCTTCCTCTTAGAATAAATCAAGATGTCATTAATAAACACCACGACCCACTGGTCAAGATAGGGTCGGAACACATTGTTCATCAGCTGCATGAAAGCTGCAGGTGCATTCGTTAGTTCAAAAGGCATGACTACAAATTCAAAATGCCCATACCTGCTACGAAATGTCGTCTTATAGATATCCTCATCCTTGATCCGCAACTGATGATATCCAGATCGAAGATCAATCTTAGAAAAATACTGAGCTCCTGCTATCTGATCAAATAATTCGTCAATTCTCGGCAATAGGTATTTATTCTTGATAGTCAGCTGGTTCAATTGCCGATAATCGATGCACAACCTCATCGAACCATCCTTATTCCGGATAAATAATACTGGGGCTCCCCACGGCGATGTACTTGGACGAATGAACCCCTTCTCAAGTAATTCCATTAACTGTTGCTTCAATTCTCTCAGCTCCGCAGGGGACATACGATAAGGAGTTTTAGAAATAGGGGTCGCGCCAGGAACTAAATCAATAGAAAAGATAACCTCTCTCTCTGGCGGAAGTCATGGCAATTCCTCAGGAAAGACATCCGGAAAATCTCGGACGACAGGAATATCCTTGATCTCGATCTTCTTCTCAGGGGTCACATAAACAAAGGCTAGAAAAGCCTGACATCCCTTCCTCATCAACTTATTAGCTCGAAGGGCCGAAATAAATGGCACGGACTTATGGTGCCTAACCCCTATAAAAGAAAGTTCAGGGTGTCTAGAAAAAGACACAGAACTAGAACTGCAATGAACATTGGCCTCATACTTGACCACAATCCGCTCCCAGAATTACATCATAATCTTTCATATCTATGCAAACTAAATCAGCTGGCAAGTTCTGCTCATTAATCATAACCTTACTAGAAGGATAGAAATACTTAATTGCTGAACTAGAATCAATAGGGGTTGAAATCTCTAACGGGGAATTCATCAAAACCGGCTTCACAGCAAAAGACTTAGCTAACTTCCTAGAAACAAAAGAATGAGTGGCACCGGTATCAAAGAGAACAAATGCTGGCTTATCATGAATAATAAGAGTACCTTCAATGAGTCCACCCTCCTCGGTGGTTCCTGCATCATCTTCCTGTAGGGCTTGGAGCTTGCCCTACTGCTTCTTGTTTCCTTGCGGCTTGGTCGGGGTAGCTTGATCAGACAAAAGGGGACACTCAGGAATACGATGGTCCCGACTACCACAACGCAGACAGGCGCCCAACTTGCGCCAGCACTCTTCCATCCTGTGACCTGGACGGTCACAATACTTGCACACGCCCTTAAATGGCACAATCGGGCCAGGCTTCTTGTCTTCATTCTTCGGCATTTTGTTCTTCCACGTTCCAGACCCGCCATTTGGTCTCTTCTTGCCATTGTCGGGTTTGACACTCCCGGATCCAGTAGGCTGTTCCTTCTTAACATTCTTTACACGGATTCTATCCGTCATCTCTAAAGTGTCTTCTAAGACTTGAGCTTTCCTTACCATCTCCGCATACGTTTGAATTTCCATTGGTGCCAATTGGTTAATATAATGTAACTTCAACCCGTTGAGAAAACTCGTGGCCTTCATCTTCTCTGTAGATATCAAGTGGGTGGCATAACGAGATAACCGAGAGAACTGAGCTTCATATTCGGCTACTGAAAGATTCCACTGCTTCAAAGCAGCAAACTCAGCCGCTTTCTTTTCTTGTACTCTATCAGAAAAATATTTAATGTTAAAGAGTTCTCGAACTCCTTCCATGAAACTTGTCTATCGCTGAGGGTAACCTTTACTGCATCCCACCATGTTCTCGCATCACGTTCCAGTTAGAAGGTCGTTAAAAGAACACGCTCTGGGTCGCTGCACTGCATTACTTCGAAGATCCTCTCCATCTCCTTTAGCCAGTGCTCGGCTTCATCGAGGTCGGTCGAGCCTCCAAAATGCGGGGGATTCATCCGACGAAAGTTCCGGTGAAGATCGCCAGCTCCGTGGTTCGCCGCTCCTCCTTGGGCCACTTGCTGCAAAGCCCGAGTAAGTCCTTGAACCGTTCGTTGCATGTCTCGCCATTGCTCACGTTCGGCTGCCATTAGAACGTCCTACACGTAGAATAAATTATTTTAGGATCATTTAGAAAGAATAGTTTTTGAATTAGGTTATTAACTCAACCCAAGTCTCTACCCAAATCTCACTAGGTTGGATTCTTAGACTTATAACAAGGTTATAGGTTCTACGACATCACTTAGAATCCCAGAACTTAGAAAACCTAGGAACATTAGAAAACCTAGGCTCTGATACCACCTAACTGTTACGTCCCGACGCGGAATATCGGGACTGGCAGTAGAAATAATTAATAATAATATGTTGATTTACAGACATACTACGCTAAAGCTAAAAGATCACACATCACCATGAACAGAAATTAATTTCATTCACTAAATAACATTCAAAGGATCCGTGTTCCAATCACATAACCCACTTAAACATACTTTCGACATAACATCCACTTGACAGTACTACATTTGCTGACTTTGAACTACAATTCTTCCAAAGCACACACTCTAAAACATAATTAGACACAAACGACTACGACTGGCTCCACTCGGCTTCTAACTGGTTCGCTCCACGGCCATCACTCTTGCCCGTCCCCATCAGCCTGTGAATCCTCACCTGAGCTACCTGAAAAGGGGGAATAACTGGGTGAGTGAACGCTCAGTAGATAATAACAGACAAGTTTAAGTAATTAACCAATTAATTACATTTTTAAGTGCGAAAATAAAGAACGAAATGAAATGACGGTATGACAAAGTAAGATAACAAAAAGAAGGCAATACCATGTTGTAACAGGAAATTGGCCAACAAGCACGAACTAACCAAGTCAAGAGAAGATTTAAGTAATAGATTATTGTCGTAGACATCACGCTAGTCATGCACTCGGTGCAATGCCTCACCATGTCATTCAAACTCCCCGGGGCACAAGTACTTTTCGGACGCTCCTCCCAGGACCAGACCGGGCCCTTATGATGCGTTGGCATTGATTTAATGGATCCAAGATCCCAAGTTATGTCTAGACATTAATCAAGTTAAATGGCCAATATGACAGGGTATAGAACTTACCTCGGAGAATTCCAAGGGTAAGTCGAAGAGATATTTTGACCAGAAAGTTCAAGAACCAATCAGGTCCGTGAATGCAAACACAATAACCACAGAAATCATTTTCTGGAAGATACACGGTCCATATCGGGCCGTTCAAATACATGGACGGTCAATAATGGGCCGCTCATGGCCAGAAGGGCTGGAAGCCCAAGAACAAGGTAAACGAGCCATATAGGTCCACTCAACGGATGAACGGTCCACTAAGATCCGCTCGAGTACATGGACGGTTCTAATCAGTCCGTTCAAAATTGGGCCTAACTAGAAGACTAGTCATCAACCCAAAAATGGGCTCCGGGCTGCCATAAGTGGGGCAGAACTGAACCAGGGTCCAACCCACTCTCCACTGGTCAGCCTAGGGCTTATTGGTCGATCAAATCATGATTTGGTCGAAGATAGAACAAGGTTAATCGACCAATGTAAGTGGCACTTGGCCAGGGATGCACGGTTCATACCAGTCCGCCCACTAAGATAAGCGGTCCTTTTTGGGCCGTTCAAGCTTTAGTGGGTCCAAGTTGAGCCGTGACTCACAACATGACAATCCAAGCGCTTCGATCACGTAAACAGGTCCAGGTCTTGGTGTTACAACCTGTCCGGCGTCCTTGTGGGAATCCCAAGCTCGAAGGGGCTTACGGAGGTCCCGTAATGAAGGTCCTAGTTCGACGGAAGGAATATCCGGCGGAGAGTCCCAACCATTACGAGGAAATGAGGCTATCAAATCATCAAAAATCAAGTATAGCGGTCAGCCAATCCTACCGGAGTAGAACGACTGTCAATCAATCCTAATAACATGGTTTAAGAAATCATGTTTGAACTTAATATATTGAAATAGGTTAAGGCCATGATGAATCAAGTGAAAACAACTAGCAAAAATTCATAATTGTTTACTTTCATGAGTTCCAGTTATCATGTGGGTTGCTAACCTACCATTAGCCACTAACCTACTAAGATAAATCATGCTTAAAGTGAAGAAATAAGCAGTTCTGTGTAGTTGGGCGGTTCGTGCAGAGCCGCTCACATGTCTTGGCGGTCGCACGACATGCCGTTCACACCCTTTCAGGTCCGAAGGCCTGCCAGGGATGAGCGGTCTGTAGGGTGCCGCTGGGGAAGATGAGCGGTTCGAGACTGGCCGCTTGAAGAAAAGGGCGGTTAGGGTTTTGCCGCGCATTCTACAAAACCGATCAAAGATAAAACATATGGACGGTCAAGAACCGGCCCCCTACAGAGTATGGGCGGTCTATCGAGAGGCCGCGCAAGTCAGATTAGTCTGCCGCCCCTTCGCCTTGCCCGTCTCCGGCGGGGTTGGCTAGGGTTAGCAATAATACCTAAATACGCACAATTTAAAGCATGAAATTTAGGGCTTTTATAGTCAATAGAACGAGCATGAAAAGTTATACAATATAGCATGATCAATTGGACGTTTAGTGCCTGAAATCCCTACTTAAATCGAGATGGAATATAGTTAACCCTAGTTCTAGCTTGCTTCTACTAAAACCCGAAATCCTAACAGGATACTAGATAAAATTTAGGGCTTTCTAGATCAATGGAAAGAGGACAAGACGACGCTTCTATCCATATATAATAGTTAGGGTTTGGCTTGCTATCATCTACCTTAATCGAAGGATGAAGGAAGAAGAGGGAAGCCGATCACGCTAGGTACACACCGCCGATGATCGTCGAAATACTCCCTCGATCGAGCTTCTCTCCGGCCGCCACAATAACTAAACGATTCTAGGGTGGCTAAGGGTCATTTTTATAGGTTCAATTTCATTCGAGAGGGTTCCGTCGTGGAGATAGAGTCCACAAACTCGGTTGCGCGCGAATCGCACGGATTAGGGAGCCGCCGTCGATCTCATCCGAAATACGCTCTCTAGGGTTAGGGTTTCGGAGATTAACCAGAGGGGAAATGAAGAGTTGATCTTTACCGATCTTTTTAATCTAGCTTGAGCTTAAATGATCGGGTATTGGGCTCGAATTTCGTGTTTTAAGGTCCGATTCGGCTAAGTGTGGTTTTGGGCCTTAATCTACTAATTCGGCTTGTTTACGAATTTTATTTGGGCTGGTCATGGAAGAAAATTTTACTAAACGTTTTATCCTCTACAGGATTCTAATTTTTCCAGATTTTTATAAAATGGTCGAACTTTTACTTATCCCATTTCTTAAGGAATTTCTTATTAATTTTCTCAAAATTTTATTCTTTAATAAATCGGGGTGCTACACATGATGACCTTTGCCACTGTTAAATCCTATTTTAGTTTGTACGTTCTATTTTATAAATTTCAAATTTAAAAGAAGAAAAAATGATTTTAGAATATGTTTGAAATCATAAATCTTACTCTAACCTCCTTAATGACCTTGGTGTATGATCTCCAAGCAGTTATAAAAGTTATGTTTATTTCTGGTTATTTAAATCAAAATTCTAAACATAAAGAGACAATATACTCATGAAAATATGCAAAATTGGTTTTTGTTAGTCATATAAATATATAACCTATAAAAATGTGATCTTTACACTATATTTATATTCAAGATTTTCCCGGTACTCATAAGGTAATTATTTCTGCAGTTATGATTTTTATTTGTATAAATCACCATGTTAAAGTAGACTAGTTTCATAAACCAGGAAAAATTGTTCATGCAAAATTAATCACCATTATTGTTTGATAAAATATGTTAAAATATGAAGTTTTATGTGTCAAAATATGGTTATTTTTTTGATCAACTGTGATTCACATATTTCTGGAGATTATGATTTTTAACAACATATTTTCTTTAGAATTCATTTTAAATCATGAACATAATGAAATTATCTATTTTAAAATATAAAACATGATTTTTAATGTTTAGGAAAATTTTTATAAGCTGTTGGAATTGATTGTCATGAAATTAAATTTTTATATTTCATTGGATGTTGAGATGACCAATTTCATTCTTTCTGTTTAATGTGAATTAATTTAAAAAATCATAAAATTACATTTTGTAATATGTGAAAGGGACAGTGCTTGGTGATTATGTGGACCAATCCCATGGTTAGCATTTGCTTTATGTGATGTCATTATATGGCCCAAGGGCAATGAGTTTGAAATCTGCGAGACTTAGGTTTGGTGGTCATTGTGAGATTGAGATATCTCTAGTTCCGTGCATTAGCCAAGATCTTAGTGCTATTGTCTAGGTGCTTTGATGTGTGTTGGGGGGGGAGCTTATGTTGTGGTTTGGATGCATATCTATTTAAGCAAGTGAAAACAATTGTGATTTTGCAACAAATAAGATATGTGATATATGATTTGGTATGGTAAGAATATGCTAATTTGAATTTGGTTATATGAGCTATGAATTTGCCATTGTTTTCAAGGCTTCACCTAGGCGACAAGCTTGGCTGTCTTGGTGTACATAGGCCACCTTGGGCTTGTCTAGCCTGTCTTGGCAGGACATCCACTCCTTGTTTTGAGATCTGTTTTAGTATTTGGGTAAAAGTTCAGGAGTAATTTTGAAAAATTGACAAATGATATGTTAAGATTGGAAAGAGAATATAAGACTTTCATTTCCCTTTCTCCTTTCTCTCAGATTCTTCTCTCTGTCGGTTCCTCTTCCCCTCCTCATACGGACAATGATTCATTTTTGTATGACACATTCAAAAAATGATCCATTTTTGTATGGTGCAGTTTTTGAAGCTAGGATCATTTTTATATCTCTTTTTGATAATTCATAAGTGGAAACTTATGAAATTATTATGTTGATGTACTTATAATTTACCTAGAAATGTCATATTTGTGCTTCCTTTTAATATAGAGAATAACTATTTGAATATCAAATTTTAGATTACATTTTTTATATTGATTGATAGGTATTTGTAATTCTTATTAGTTTTCTCCTTATTAATTTGTTATTGTTTGCCATTTATTCTGTTTTTGCCTTTTAAAATATACGTATATGTTGAAGATTTGTGGATATCAAATTTTCTATTAACTAAAGATAGAACTTATATGTAGAAAATGTATAGTAGTAGTTCTCATGTAATGTACTTAGTTATATAAACTAGGCTTCGTCTAGACGCCTCGCCTTGTTGCCTAAGCAGTAAGGCAGTGGGCCACCGCCTTGGTCATCTTGGATGCCTTGACAACCATGGAATTTGCTTATGTGGTTCGACCAAGTGTGCTGGAAATTAACCATGTGATTTAGCCTCATTAGCTAGATATATATGAGTAAGAAAGGTATGAGTTTGATATGAATATAAGTTTATAAAACTATGAAATGGATAAAATTTAGATATAAAAATTTGGTAAAAAAACTCTCATGTAATGAAGAGTACAATGTAATTATGATGCAATTTTGATATCTCTTTTTTGACACAAGATTATACGATTAGAATTTCTTGGCTTATTGAGCATATGCTTATGTGTCATGAGTTTTTACACGTCTACTATATGCCATGCCATGTGTAAGGGTCTGATATCCACTGGGTTTCATAAATCACTCTTTTGATTAACAATTTTCAGGTTATACAGGTTTAGGAATTTGGAGTGAGAAGATAGGAGTGTTCACTAAATCAAATTTATGTGGTGTCATGTTTGAACGATAGACATGATTGATATAAACTTTCAAATTGTGTATAAGTTCTTTAAAGATCCTAGATATTACTTTTTTAAAGTGAAGATTTTGATTTTTTTTGGATTATTTTCTTCATTCCAAATTTTGCTTGGTCCATCCTTGTCATTGAAGGACGCGGAATAATGTGCATGCGAGTTAAGCAACTGCTATTAACTGTGCTGATATTGGTATTGGTATCTTCTCCCAAATGCTTGTTTTCTTAGTAAAAGCAACTTTTAATTTGAAAGGGTTTTGATTGTCTTTACAGGATCCAAGCAACAAAAACATAGTTAACTGTGATGATAAGCTGAAGAGAATATTGTTGGGAAAACCTCGGGTTGATCTTGCCGAACTTCCAATGCTAATAAAATTGCATTTTCCAAAGAAATCAAAATAGATGTAAGTAATATTGTCTGAAATGTAGTATTGCTATCAGAATTATCTTCCAGGGTTTTCTAAATAAGAGAATGTTTCTTTATTAGCCTGCTCTTTCTCATAATAATTCTTTCCTTCCTACAAGTGGTTGCTAACTATAGTGACAGCTTCTCACCAATTTTATTGGTGTAAAGTTGTTGAAAGGATTAGTATAGTGTCAGTAAAGTCTGTTTTAGAGAGAAATTCTGATTTTCTCCAATGCAATAATTCTTGCCTTCAGGTTTGACCATATTCTGAGCATCATAGACTTAACGTGAAGCATCAAATGGCTGAGCACATATGCAACTTGATGGGAAAAGTTGCAGTTGCTGTGTGGGTGCTCATAATGGAGTGTCTTTGGAAGCATTGGCCCTGACGTTGCATAACCATCATATCATACTCCCTTCTACCTTTTGCAGTCAAAAGAGCATTATTTATCTCAATCTCTGACTAGATCTGCTTCTAGCCAATAAATTCTAATAAGTCAAGTCTCAAGACAGTGGTCAATTTGAATAAATCCTGCCATTCAACATATTTTTTTTTCCATTCAACATTCTATGTCCCCTCTCACTATCCTGCCATTCCTTCTACTCAAGCAGGCCCAAATTGTATTTTGTTTAATTGGGCAGAAGTGGGAAAGAAAGTCAGTGGGGAAACAGGCTTTGTTGTGGAAAGGTAAGTGGATTGCTGAAGGCTGAAACCATTCTGGAAATGGAAGTTCCCAAATCTATACTTGGTAGCCTCAAATTGGTTGCAGCAAGTTAGTGAGAGCTACCCGTAAATTGAAGTTCCATGGTGTCCAAACTTGAGGAGAACCTTGAATGACCGTGAGGTCAACAGTATATTAATCTACTTTGTATCTTATCAGATGTTAACTTTATATCAACGAGAAAGATGGCTCTTGTTGGGACTCTTGAGTAGAGGCATATTCACTGTCAAGTCTCCTCACAAGCTGTTTGAATTATACTAGATTACGGAAGTACAAAGGGATTTAGCCACCATTAAAGACATAGGACTTGTGTGGCTCCTTGAATCTTTAGGAAGAAATGGTGCCCTGACAGAAATATAGAATGTGTCTTTTGCGGACAATAGAATAAGATGTTGGCCATCTCATGATAAATTGCGGCTTCAGTCCAGAGGTGTGGAGAACCATGGGAAGTGTAGCTAACTTCTGCCCAAGGTTCAAGACAATAGAGAACTTGAAGAATGTAAGCTTGGAAATGAAGTAGCCAGAATAATTCAAAGGATTTGTCTTTTCCATCACATCCTGCTTGCACTTGACTGGATATTCAGGGGCAATACAGTTTTCTTTTAGTTTATTACTGTGCGGCGGGATTGGGATCTAATCCTGGGTGGTGGGGATATGATTTTGTGGGAAATGGCTAATGTGTGGGAGACATTGGCAGAGGAGGAAGAGATCTGAAGCCTTGCAATCACATCAAGTTGCTATTGGAACCTGCCTCTGCAATGTATACCAGGTTGCTGCAGGAGCATTTGATAATAAATCAAATCCTTCCAGTTACGGATCGCGAAATTGGCCAACCTGGATCGGGATCTTGGCCCCTTAAAGATGATTCTGATTAAAAAAAAAGAGGAGAAATCAACCCGAATCTGTTTTGACTGGGGTCAAGTCGAACCCAAACCAGCTGCATTAGATGTGGACTCAACTGATTCCTTTTAAGGTTGACTAAAAGAGAGGTGACCTTTTACAAAAAAATACCCTTAGATAATTTTGTATTTATATAGGTAAGTTTTATTTATAAAAACACTTTATCTATGAAAATATCTCTACAAAGTAAGTTTCTATTCATGAGAATACTTTCTTGTTTTTTAAACCAGATCTACTTCCTTTTGTTGATTGGCTGTCATGGTCGAGCATACCTGACTTCGGTGCCCGATTTGAGTTGGAATTCCTTAGGTCACAAGGATGAAAGTATTCTGAACTTAATTATTTGTGACGGTGGTTATGCAGTTTATAGGCATGTGGTTATGGCATAGGCATGAGGCAACATTCTAGTAACAAATGAAAAAAAAATCAGATGGATACACATATATATCCCTCAATACGACAAAAGCACATTAAGCAAATAAAATTATTAATTCATCTATTTATTAAATGTACAAAATAAGTGAAAAATATTTGAAATTCTTGTAAAATTTAAGCAAATCAAGATGTTACCAACAAATGAGTGCAACTTCATAATAAAACAATTAAGTATGCTTATTACGTGAAGCCATGACACAACATGAGGTGTTTGACAGGCACAATCAACAAGATTAACAAGTGTATTACATTACATCTCAACCACACGCAATTCCCTGTCTCAAGCTTCATCACTTATTATTACCCTTAGAATAATAATATTTGTAAATTGGATGTTCACCATCCGTTGCCTCGTCCAATTTAATATAAACTTCATCCACAGACACTGAGAACTTGTTGAAATTCCTTGTCCCTTTTGCTATAGTATGCTATTTTGTTGCCAACCTTGTGTTTGGGCCTTTTTGTTCGTCCAATCATCAAGTCCTGTATACATTTCAACCCATAGCAATGTAAGGTCCTCATCTTTAAAGAAGTAATTAGGGGGACGGGTTGTCCACTGATTGCAACCGTCAATGCCATCTAAACATATAGGATCAACGTCAATTTATTGAAAACCCACAGCGATCTCAAAGATGTTGATTATGTGGCATAAAGACCGGATCATTCAGCTTCTCTCGCTCCAATCTATTTCTTTTCTTGATGTGCACCTAGCAAAATATTATTTGCATATTCATAAAACATACGGAGGCTATGATAAGAAGATTCATATACTAGATAAGCATCTAACATATTAAAATATATTCTTATTACACTCACAACTTGATTCCCTACAAATTAAACTTAAGCTACAAATGGCTGACCTTTATAGGTTATGTTTCTTGCTTCCATAATCGGCCTACCTATTAGCTACATCACTCATCCAAAGAAGAACTACCCACTATCTTAGTAAGAATGTACCGAGATTAGCCATGGTACGTTATATTACCCTTAGGAAAAGCTTAGGGCATGTTGCATCCTAACGGTTTTGATGATGTCATACATTATAAGTCAAACTTGATTAGCCTATCATCACATATTCTTCATATAGTGTTTTGTCTGATTTACTCTGAAAAATGTCGACTTCTAAAGTTGACTTCTGACTGTTTGGAAATGCTCTCATGAAATGAAAGTTGGTGCATACTTTACTTATATGCATTTCAAGTCTGTGCACTCACTGTTCAACTCGATGCATATGTTTGTTGCTTCTTTATAAAACTTGGTGCATTCTTGGTTGCTATGTATTTGAAGGTCGGTGCATTCACTGTCAACTCGGTGCATTTTTTTCTTATGTTCAGTTTATAACATCGGTGCATGTCACTGATTTGGAGCACGTAGAGGGTCGGTGCACTAGTCGTATTTGAAAGGCAAGGTCGGTGCAGGTTATGTCCTGCACGCACCTAGTCGGTGCATTCGTTGCCCGCACACTCACTAGGTGCAATGTTTTGCGTCTCATTCTGCGTCTCATGTGCATTTGTGTGTCTCATGCACGATCAACGTCGATGCAATGTTTTGCGTCTCATTCTGCGTCTCATGTGCATTTGTGTTTCTCATGCATGATCAACGTCGGTGCAATGTTTTACGTCTCATTCTGCGTCTCATGTGCATTTGTGTCTCTCATGCATGATCAACGTCGGTGCAGTTTTTTATCTTAGACATGTTAAAGCCTATGCATGTCTTGGCTTGTGCATAATCAAAGTCTGTGCATTGCTATAAAATCTGTGCATATCCTGCAAAACACGACACATGGTTTGAGCATTGTTTGGGATACGTTCTGTGCATATGTCTAAGTCTTTAGCTTTAAACTATATGCTTGTCTTGCAATATGATACGCAAAGTCTGTGCATGACCTTGGCCAATGTAGCCTTCACTAATATCTTCTCTTGCTTGGTAGGTTTGTAACCTGGTCGAGCATGTGTTCGACGAATCCAAAACCGGTGAGGACACCCCGTGGAAATCAAGTATCAGGTCGATGGCACGTGATCCAAGACAAGGACCAGAACAGATGATCCTGCCACGTGGATTGCTACAGGACTATGATTCTGACATGTGGAATCAAAAAGGGGCCAGATCTGCGTGAAAGGATTGGGCGGGAATCGTGGTATCCACGCGCCCATTATCTTCATATAAAAAGTAACGAAGGCTGAGAGAAGGAGGCTGCTGAAGATTGAAAAAGAGAGAGCATCTGAAGCCACTGCGTGTGCAAGAATTTCCCTATTCGAGAGAAGAGCCTGCCTAGAAATGGAAGTATCTGAGTGATCATAGTTTTGTTTTTGAGCCTGAAAGAATGCTTCTCTGGAAGCTACATTATCGCTGTTTTGAGTGATTGTCTCTTTTTTACTCTTTCATTTTTGAGTTGTTTCATTCATTTTTCTATACTGTTTTGTTACCCTCTGAGTGTTCTTGGAGGAAGGGAGGTTGGTCCTCCGGTTCCCTCTGGTTTAGAGGAAGGGAGGTTGATCCCCCCGGTTCTGATCTTGCTGCGGCAAGTTCAGGTTCAGATCCTGTAGGTCGCAGGATCAGTGTTGAGGGATTTGTTTCCCTTGTGGCAAGCTGTGAGTCCGCAGTTGTCCGCAGACTGAGTCTACAGTGTTTTTATTGCTTAGTGCAAGGAAGCCTTTCTCTAGTGGAGTAAGGGGTGGACGTAGATTGTAGACCGCAATCGAACCACCTTAAAAACTCTCTGTCTCTTCTGTGCTTGTGTGCTTGGTTGACTTCATTTGTGTGGTGTGTCTCGCTGATCTTTTGTTGTGGTACAAGCACGTCTGCTGTTCGATCACAGTTCAATATCAACTCCTTCTCGTTAACTTTCTGTTTATTGTCCTTCTCCATGGGCTGATTAGGAAGATTCTCTTACTGTGACTGGGATATCATCGCTTATAATTCACATTGCTTTAAATTGGGCGTGATCTATTCATCCCCCCCTTCTAGCTCTCGCTCTACGTTCTATCAATTGGTATCAGAGCAGGTTACCCACCATGTGGTCCAACGGCCAGGGTAATTCTGGATCTAGTGGTCTTCGAAGCTTCATGGCTGAGGGACAGTCTATTAGTCGCCCTCCTTTCTTTGATGGTAATAACTATTTCTATTGGAAAAATAGGATGGAGGTGTTTATGAGAGCACAGAGCCACAAGCTCTGGAGAGTGATCACCACAGGGCCTTATGATCTTCCACCAAATGAAGATGTGTGGACAGAGGATCACGTCAAACTTTCAACCATCAACTGGTCGGCCCTGAACATCATTCAATGCGCGGTTCACCCTGATGAATACGCCAGGATCTCAGCCTGCAAAACAACAAAGAAGATGTGGGATGAATTGGAGCTAATCTACGAAGGTACATCCCAAGTGAAGGCCACTAAGGTAAATATGCTCACCTCCGAATATGAATTGTTCAAAATGAAATCCGAGGAGACTATCACTGAAATGTATGCCAGGTTGTCATTGATTACTAACAGTCTTAGTGGGCTTGGGAAACAAGTTTCAGAAGGAGACATTGTCAGGAAAATTCTTAGGTCACTATCCCCCGCTTGGCATACTAAGGCCATAGTGATAGAGGAGTCTAGGGATCTGTCGAAAATGACAGTCACTGAACTGATAGGATCCTTAATGACCTACGAAATGAACTTCAAAAGAAGTAGCGAATGAAGTGATAAGAAGAGCAAGAACATTGCTCTCAAGGTGTCCCGTGGTAACAGTAGCAGCAGCAGCGGCAGTAGTAGTGGGGAGTCTGACGGACTGTCAGACCTTGATCAAGAGGAGCAAGCTATGCTCACTCGTCAGTTCAGGAAGTTTTTGAGGTCAAAGGGAAAAACATTTAGAAGAAGAGGATCAAATAATTCTGGTAAGCATTTAGACTTTAATACCGATAAGAATAAGAGTACTAAGAAGGTCAAATGCTATCATTGCAGGAAGACATGACATATAAAAGGTGAATGTCCTGATCTCTAGAAGAAGGCCTCCAAGGTGCAGAAGAAGAAACCTCAAGCTATGGTCTGCACGTGGAGTGACGAGGAGGAAGACCCAGAGGCCAGCTCTTTAGAGGAAGACGAAGAAGGAATATGCCTCATGGCCAAAAGCGACGAAGAGGTAACCAATATCTTTGAGAATTTTACAATTGATGATTGGGAAGATTCATATGCTGAACTGCTAGATAAATTTGTTTGAGCAAAGAGCATAGGATGGTAAAGAGAAAATTGAATGTTGCTACTGAAGAGTAGGTTCAAACTAACCAAGAGAATATGAAGTTTAAGGAGGATTTAAAAGAAATGGACTCTCTTAGAAAAGAAAATGAAGACCTTAAGTTTGAAAATCAAGAAGTACAAAAACAACTTGAAGAACTTAAGTCAAAACTTCAAGAGAGTCAGAGTAACAACAGCTTAATCACTGAAAAATATGAAGCAGTCAGGAAGGTCGATTCTGAATTTCAGGAAAATTGTGAAAAATTGCAGAAGGAACTGGAAGATAAACAAAGAACTCTTGAAAAATTTGTTCACGGAAAAATAAATTTGGACGCCATGCTAGGTGCTATGGTTAATTTCAATAAAGAGGGTTTAGGCTATAACCCAACAAACAAGAAACCCTTTGAGCACAAAAATGTGATATTTTGTCCAGGTAAAGGGAAAGAAAAATTGGACACACCATCCAGTTCCAACAATGTTCAAAATGCTCAACATCTAAAGGAAAATTCAACAAACAATGTTGGACGACAATTTAAAATAGGAAAGAACTTCGCTAAGCAACCTACTATGCCCATTCACTAGACCAAGAATGCTAACATGTCAAGCCATGTGAGTCAAAACAGAAAATCCAACTGCTATAACAGAATGGGCCAGTACAAAACAAACTGGGGAGGTCCTGCACATTCACAAAAATTTTTCAATAAAATTAACTCCTCTAGATAGTTTGGGTATAATAGATACCCGAGGAATGAACAGTCCACCAATAGGAATAGGTTCAACATCAATAAACCAAGTGGACAGAACTTTAGTTATAACTTCAACAAAACTGTAAATAGAGTGCAAACGAAAAATACTTTGAGACAATTCTGGATTCCAAAGTGTTTGCTTAGAGAGTTGAATAATATTTTTGGACCCAATCTATCTTGGGTTCCAAACCACTTTGCTTAATTTGCTCTATGCAGGTTAGCCTAGCAGTCGAGAACAACAAGTGGTATCTAGATAGCGGCTGCTCCAGGCACATGACAGGTGACCGATCCAAATTCAGCAAACTGGAGATGAAGGTAGGGGGTCTGGTCAAATTCGGAGGAAAGAACAGATGTAAAATTGTTGGCATTGGAACAGCTGGTAAGTCTTCCACAAACTCTATTGAAAAAGTTATTCTTGTGGAAGGTCTTCAACACAACCTGCTTAGTATTAGTCAGCTGTGTGACAAAGGTCACAGAATTCTGTTTGATAACAATGCATGTAAAATTCTTGAAATAAATTCTGACAAAGTCATGTTTGAAGCTCATAGAGTCAATAATGTATACATTGTTGATCTAAATGAAAAATATAAAACAAATCTTTGTCTATCTGCTGATCTTGAGAATAATACTTTTATGTGGCACAGACGTTTAGGTCATGCTAGCTTCTCTTTGAATAAATTGGTTAAACATGATTTAGTTAGAGGAATGCCAAAGATCAAATTTTGTTCTATTTGAAAACCATGTGATGCCTGTGCTCTAGGCAAACAAACCCGAAAATCATTCAAACTCAGATCTGAGTCTCTGTCATCCAGACCAATGGAGCTTTTGCATATGGATCTCTTTGGTCCAACCAGGACTCTGAGTCTAAATGGTAAAAGATTCGGGTTCGTGATTGTAGATGATTTTACTAGATTTGCATGGTTGTTCTTTCTTAAAAATAAAAGCAATGCTTTTCAGAAATTTGAACATTTCTTTAATAAGGTAAAACAAGTAGGAATTCATAGAATTTCCATGATTCAATCTGACTATGGAGGAGAGTTTGAAAATGCTGCATTCTCTGAATTTTGTAATAAAGGACTAACTCACAGATTTTCTTCTCCTAGGGCTCCAGAGCAGAATGGCATAGTGGAGAGAAGAAACTGCACAATCATTGAGATGGCCAGAACCATGCTAATGGAGAGTCGGCTACCTAGAAGATTTTGGGCAGAGGCAGCCAACATCGCTTGCTACACCATTAACAGAGCCTTGGTAAGACCCATCCATAAGAAAACACCTTATGAACTCCTGAAAGGTAAGAAGCCTGATGTTTCATACTTCAAAATTTTTGGTTCAAAATGTTTCATCCACAACAACAATAAAAGAGACCTAGACAAATTTGATGCAAGAAGTACTCTAGGAATTTTTCTAGGATACTCTGAAACAACTAGGGCATATAGGGTTTTCAACTTCACAGATCAGATTGTAGAAGAGACACCTCATGTCATATTTGATGAAACAAATAATCTCACTAACTTGGATAATGATGACATGTGCTCAAAAGAAGATGGAGAATTCTTAGAGAACAAAGAGAATAAAGAAGCTAAACCACCTGAAGAAACAAGTACCTCCAATCAAGTAAGTTCAGCTGAAGCAGGTGAGTCTTCAACAAACCTGAAAATTTTGAAAGATCACCCAGTAGACAACATCATAGGCAATCTTGAAGATCCACTTAGAACAAGGTCTCACTTTAGAAATGTTCAAAATCAAGACCTAGTTGCTTTGGTTTCACAGATTGAACCCAAATCAATAGAAGAGGCTTTAAATGATACTTCATGGGTTAATGCTATGTGTGAGGAGTTAGGTCAGTTTGAAAGAAATAATGTATGGGAGCTAGTTCCGAGACCAGAGAATACAAATGTCATAGGAATTAAATGGGTCTTTAAGAATACAATGAATGAGGATGGAATTATTTCAAGAAATAAAGTCAGACTAGTAGCTAAGGGCTACTGTCAGGAATTTAGAGTTGATTTTGATGAATCCTATGCACCTGTTGCTAGGATGGAGGCAATAAGGATTTATTGGCTTTCGCTTGTTCTAAAAACATAAAACTTTAATAAATGGATGTTAAAAGTGTATTTTTAAATGGTGTTATCAAAGAAGAAATTTTTGTAGAACAACCTCCCGGATTTTAATTTTCTCCTCAACCTAACTAAGTTTTCAGGTTGAATAAAGCCCTATATGGTCTAAAGCAGGCTGCTCGAGCCTGATATGAGAGGCTGACAGAATTTCTGATCAACAAGGGCTACCACAGAGGTAAGGTGAATCAAACTCTGTTCACCAAAAGTTCGAATAAAGACCTCATCATAGTTCAGGTATATGTAGATGACATTGTCTTCGGTTCAACAAGTACTGAATTATGTAATGAATTTTCTCATTTGATGTCTGCCGAGTTTGAGATGAGCATGGTAGGTGAATTGAAGTATTTTCTTGGCTTGCACGTACAACAGCTGGAGGATAGATACTTCATTAACCAGACCAAATACACACTGGACATTCTCAAGAGGTTTGGCATGAACAATCTGAAGCACATCACAACACCAATGGGTACTAACACTTCATTGGATGTAGACGAATCAGGTAAAGAAGTTAATGCAAAGCTATACCGAGATATGATTGGATCCTTGCTCTATTTGACTGCGTCGAGACCTGATATACAGTTCAGTGTAGGAATGTGTGCTAGGTACCAATCTAGACCCACTGAATTGCACTTAGCAGCTGTGAAAAGAATTTTCAGATATTTATCTGCTACACACACCCTAGGTTTATGGTTTCCTGCATCTCACACTTTAGATCTTATTGCATATACGGATGCAGATTATGCCGGGTGTAAGCTAGATAAAAAAAGTACTAGTGGACATTGTGAATTTCTAGGTGGATGTTTAGTCTCTTGGGGTTCCAAGAAGCAACACTCTGTGGCTCTCTCTACTGCCGAGGCTGAGTATGTAGCTGTAGGGAGTTGTGGTACACAAGTTATATGGATCAAACACCAACTTCAGGACTATCAAGTAGACCTGGGGTGCACACCTATATATTGTGACAATACAAGTGCCATCAATCTAGCCAAGAATCATATTTTGCATTCTCGAACCAAACACATAGAAATCAGACATCATTTTATTAGATATGAGATTTCTAAAGGAACTTTTGAATTAATCCATGTAGGCACTGCAAACCAAATAGTTGACATCTTCACTAAGCCATTGGATAATGAAAAATTTACATCTTTGAGGAGAGAGTTAGGTATTTTTAAATCTTAGCTCCATGAATAAAATGCCTTCATGATTTTGTTTTCAGCATTTACACTATTTTTTGTGTCATGAATAAAATGCTTTGCTTCCATGAATAACATATCTTTCCTCTGTGTCCTTAACCACCCAGCATGAGTATGTCTGTATATTATGTCATATAATGACGGTGAGTTGTCTCTCTGAAGAAGTGTTTGTTTTAAAAATTCTTGCATTTTGTGAGGGGGAGCTGGTAAGTATGTGAAGGTTGACTGATTCAAAAGCATTTGAGAGATGTATGTTGCTGATGTTTGTCATGAAAGACTTAACTCAGCTCACTCACAACAAGTAGAATCCCATACTTGTCTTAAATCCTTAAGTCTGAACAACTAAAGCTCAGCTAGAATCTTTTATCTAGTAACTCAACAGAGACTTGGATAAGGTGTTCGAAGTATATCTCCCTACATATTTCATGATCATGGAACAAGCTAAACTTATATGTCATGAAAATTGCCAAAAAAAACTTGAAACATAGACTTCAAGGAACACATTCCTTAAGAATCAGTGCTTCTGGTAGGTATTATTTTCAAACATTTCATATCAAAAATATAAGGGGATAAAAATAAAAATTATATGCTCAGAGCAATGGTCTGATTACTGAGAAACTAGGTGTTTCATCAAAATGAAATGAAAATTTTCCTAAGTCATGAGGTGTCAGATTATCTCTGTTAAGAAGTGCAAAAATTTTGATCATGACAGAGCAATGGTAATAAAGTGGTGAGTAACTGGGGAGTCTGACCTCTGATCAAGGTGTCTCCTCACGTAAAAATCCACAGTTACTAAATCTGTTCTCTAAAAGAGAGGTAATACGGTTCTCACATTGAGTAACTAGGGAGTCTGGCCTCTGATTAAGGTGTCTCCTTAATGTCAAAGATGTGATCTACCAACTTACTTATTGGTCTCTAATCTGCTCGTTAAAGAAAAATATATTTCAGTCAAATCCCTGGTTCTTGCCGCTAGTTCATGGACTATTTGCCCTCAATACCTCAAGAACTTTTTCTGAGAATCAGTCTCTTGCAGTCTAACTAGTATAGTTTTGATCAGCTCTTTCTTGACATGTCTGTTCACCCTTGTTTCCTCATCATATCCTTTGTATGCAGATAAACTTCACTTCCCCTTCTAGGTCCTTCTTGGTTACTTGATTTGAAGAATCAACACTGGTTTTAGTACCCTACTTAATCTTTTAAGATATGATCATGGGTCATTCTAATTGTGCAAATACTGTCTTTTTTCTTTCACTAATCCCGCAGCTGCATATCTCTTTCATCTCCTTTTGATGATGTCAAAGGGGGAGAGTTTCAGAGGGAGAGTCAATTGAGAGTTAGTGGGAAGAGTCAATTGATGGGGGATGGGAAGAGTGTTTTGTTTTGCCAAGAGTTAGTGTGTAATAAAGCATGCATGCTTGATCACTCGATCACTCATTTTTTTAGTATTAACATAGATTGACTCATAGTGTTGCCATCATCAAAAAGGGGGAGACTGTTGCATCCCTACGATTTTGATGATGTCATACACTATAAGTCAAACTTGATTAGCCTATCATCACATATTCTTCATATAGTGTTTTGTCCGATTTACTCTGAAAAATGTCGACTTCTAAAGTTGACTTCTGGCTGTTTGGAAATACTCTCATGAAATGAAAGTTGGTGCATACTTTGCTTATATGCATTTCAAGTCCGTGCACTCACTGTTCAACTCGATGCATATGTTTGTTGCTTCTTAATAAAACTCAGTGCATTCTTGGTTGCTATGTATTTTAAGGTCGATGCATTCACTATCAACTCGGTGCATTTTTTTCTTATGTTCAGTTTATAACATCGGTGCATGTCACTGATTTGGAGCACGTAGAGGGTCGGTGCACTAGTCATATTTGAAAGGCAAGGTCGGTGCAGGTTATGTGCCGCACGCACCTAGTCGGTGCATTTGTTGCCCGCACACACACAAAGTCGATGCATTCGTTGCCCGCACACTCACCAGGTGCAATGTTTTGCGTCTCAATCCGCGTCTCATGTGCATTTGTGTGTCTCTCATGCATGATCAACGTCGGTGCAATGTTTTGCGTCTCATTCTGCGTCTCATGTGCATTTGTGTCTCTCATGCATGATCAACGTCAGTGCAATTTTTGTCTTAGACATGTTAAAGCATGTGCATGTCTTGGCTTGTGCACAATCAAAGTCTGTGCATTGCTATAAAATCTGTGCATATCCTGCAAAACACGACACATGGTCTGAGCATTGTTTGGGATACGTTCTGTGCATATGTCTAAGTCTTTAGCTTTAAACTATATGCTTGTCTTGCAATATGATACGCAAAGTCTGTGCATGACCTTGGCCAATGTAGCATTCACTAATATCTTCTCTTGCTTGGCAGGTTTGTCACCTGGCCGAGCATGTGTTCGACGAACCCAAAATCGGTGAGGACACCCCCCGTGGAAATCAAGTACAAGGTCGATGGCACATGATTCAAGACAAGGACTAGAACAGATGATCCTGTCATGTGGATTGCTACAGGACTACGATTCTGACACATGGAATCAAAAAGGGGCTAGATCTGCGTGAAAGGATTAGGCGGGAATCGTGGTATCCACGCGCCCATTATCTTCATATAAAAAGGAACGAAGGCTGAGAGAAGGAGGCTGCTGAAGATTGAAAAAGAGAGAGCATCTGAAGTCACCGTGTGTGCAAGAATTTTCCTATTCGATAGAAGAGCCTGCCTAGAAATGGAAGTATCTGAGTGATCATAGTTTTATTTTTGAGCCTGAAAGAATGCTTCTTTGGAACCTACATTATCACTGTTTTGAGTGATTGTCTCTTTTTTACTCTTTCATTTTCGAGTTGTTTCATTCATTTCTCTATACTATTTTGTTACCCTTTGAGTGTTCTTAGAGGAAGGGAGGTTGGTCCTCCGATTCCCTCTAGTTTCGAGGAAGGGAGGTTGGTCCTCCGGTTTCCTCTGGTTTAGAGGAAGGGAGGTTGGTCCTCCGGTTCTGATCTTGCTGAGGCAAGTTCAGGTTCACATCCTGTAGGTCGCAGGATCAGTGTTGAGGGATTTGTTTCCCTTGTGGCAAGCTGTGAGTCAGCAGTTATCCGCAGACTGAGTCTGCAGTGTTTTTATTGCTTAGTGCAAGGAAGCCTTACTCCAGTGGAGTAAGGGGTGGACGTAGATTGCAGACCGCAATTGAACCACCTTAAAAACTCTCTATCTCTTTTGTGCTTGTGTGCTTGGTTGACTTCATTTGTGTGGTGTGTCTCGCTGATCTTTTGTTGTGGTACAAGCACGTCTGCTGTTCGATCACAGTTCAATATCAACTCCTTCTCGTTAAGTTTCTGTTTATTATCCTTCTCCGTGGGCTGATTACGAAGATTCTCTTATTGCGACTGGGATATCATCGCTTATAATTCACATTGCTTTAAATTGGGCGTGATCTATTCATCCCCCCCCCTTCTAGCTCTCGCTCTATGTTCTATCAGGGCATCCTTATGTGATCTCATCTTGCTCTTTGTGATAGTGAACTAGCTATTTTCTATCCAATCATAAAACCCTTACTTGACTTCACTATTAGAATTAATGTCTAGGTTGGAACATTAGAATAATAGAACTCTCATTAAGATAGTAGCGTGTAGAGGTCGAGATCTCGCTGCTTCTTCGGGCCGTCGGATGGCCTAGAGATTTTATCATGGAGAACGGTGTAGACACTCATTTTCGACCCACAAGTTGAGTCATTCTCTTATTCTCTCTGCTAATACCCCATTTGGTCATTTATTGGTTGATCTTCTGACTCATTGTGAACTCTTTCAACTCATTTGTATCCCTTAAAGTTCATTTCTATGCCCTAAGCTCAAATCGACATTTTGGCCAACTTAGTTTGAACGCGGCCTGTTTTACGACAGTGTCTTTAGATCGCAGTTGTAGCTCAAACCGCATTCATTAAACTTCACGTTAGCGCCCTTTGATGCGTCTCAGAGCTTCGCATCATCCCCCATTGATGCGTTCTTCAGGTCACAGTCGGACACCAGACCACGTTCATCAAAATTAAAATGTCTATCTTTTGATTGGTCAACCTTGAACGCGGTGTATTGTATGGACGCGTTCATCCTGATCGTGATCACTATGGAGACCGTGTTCTCAGACAGAAAGTCCTTTTTGTTTCTGGCTCCCTTGATCTAAAACGACAACTATGCTTGATTCTGGGAAGGTTGGAGGTGATCTGCTCGATCGTGGCAACTCCCTGATCATGCTCGATTCTGGGAAGAAAATGACCATTGGATCTAAATAAGCGTAGTAACTGTTCAACAAATGGAAAGAAAGTGAGAATAGGTGGCAGTGATTATCTAGAGAGGGTCTTGGGAAGGGGGGATAGTCGAGATTTTTGACTACTCGTCTCCCCTTTTGTTTTTAGTTAAACCTCTATATTTTTAGGGACTTAGGGATTCTAAGATGCGATGCAAATGATAGATAATGCAATTTAACAGACTGGATATGCAACAGAATGAAAATAGAAGGAAAATGAAGGAGGACTACCCGTCAAATGTAGGAGGCGGCCAAGTTCATTGTCATTCGAAAGAGTTGGGTAGCCGACATCCTAACCTTTCAGGAGTGCTGGGCGGCCAAGTATGTGGCTATCTTTTGTTGGGGAAAATGGCTCGACAACACGCATTGAAGATCGCCCATAGGAAGTTCCTCTTCTCGTGTGGACCCTAGTCTCGCCACGGGAAGTAGTAGGGAGGGAGTGGGCTATATGCTCAAAGTTCTCATGAATTCATTAGACCTCGTTGCCCTCTCTGTAGACTTGTGGAACCAAACCACACCTTCTTCTCTCTCTCTTTCTTTCGCCCCTCTCCCATCCTTAGGACTCCAGGAGAGTCTTTCAAGGGGAATATGAGGTTTCCCTCCTCGATTTCAAGTTTAATTTTGTGCCAAGATCCGCGTGAGTGTCCCATGAGCTAATCTCTGGGCGAGAACGTGCGTGCTTGCGTGCGCAGCATCCCCCTGGAGTGGGTAGCACCGTGGGAAGTGCTCCTAGAGTGGATGGGAATGTGAAATGTGAGTTTGATGGATGGTTACCAGAAGGTGGCTAGATCATTGGGCGTTCTCAAGGGGGTAGGCGGCCAGGTTACTGGCTTTCTTCTAGAATGGGCGGCCATCGATCTGGCCGCCCTGGGTCTGATGGGCGGCCATCGATTTGGCTGCCCAACCTGTGGACTTAGCCCATTTTTGTTCTGATTAGGGCTCAATAAAGTTATCGGGCTAGACTTAATAACTCGGGGATCAATGCATCCGGAAAATTGTATCACTCATATGATGACTAAAACAAGGTCCGTGGGATGTCCAAAATTAGGTGTCTGCAAATGTCCCTCCGGAATGTCCGTTTGCAGGGGAGCCAGGCAGACTGATAAATGGGTGTTTCGGAAAAAACACGAGGCTAATTTGGGCGTGCCGTTCGATGGAATTCTCGAGCCGAGGGTGAGCTTTGCATGGGAACAGATAAACATAGTGGGTAAAAGGTCAAAGGAGATAGGAGGAAAGGATTGGCAAGGGCTTGTATCAATAGTTTGTGGGACCCCCAGGCAATCACCGTGAGACTTAGGCAGACTCAGAGATGCATCGCAATCCGACCCAAGGAGATACAAGACACCTAAAATAATGATAAATAATATCAGGATAGAAAAATGACCTTTGACTCTCATGTTCATGGCGAACACATACAAAACACACTCTCAATTACCAGAATTGGAGTGGAATGGGATAGACAGCATATAAGTTCGGTAGACTCGAAGAACATGGATGATTGTTAGGGGGAAAAGTCCAAGGTAGACCAGTGACATGCCCTTCTTCTTCCACCTTTCTTTTCTTTTTTGCTGTGTGAATGTATGCCATTTTTTGCTAAATATTTTTTTTTGATGCAATAAAGAAGATCTATATGATGCATGCTGGGTTTAAAAGAAAAAATATACCTAATGCATATCAGAGGTATTATTGTCTGGCTCTGGGAATGACTTCGTTCAAGAGTTCGAGAAGTCCCCGAATTAGTAATAAAGTCGGTCAAGAATTTGGGAAGTTCGCGATCCCGTAATGTACGAGAAACTAGGTGCGCATCGAATAACTTAGGGAATATAGACCCCTCATTGTTTTTATTAGAGAAGAACTCAGAGTTTATGCACTCGAAGTTATTAGCCTCCGGGATCTATATATAATAATGCACATATATCTATATATATGTATAATAGGAGATGGCGATACCGTGCCAATCCCCTTGGCATGTGACTTGCAGTTGCATGAACACACATTAGCGAGATTCACCGCTAGTCGACAATACAAGAAATACAAATTGCCATTCGAGTGAAGTGGATGATTAGAACAAAAGGGTGGACACCGTCCTTGACCCTGCACAAGGCCTAACGAGTTCGATTGAATTCTGCAGGAATGATCAAATGAGAACATTTGAGGGATGCTCGGGTTGGCTTCGAGATCACAAGAGCAGTCTCAAAAGTGATCATCTCGATGGTGAGGGAGTCTTGAGTTGATGTCGTCTACCACACACATCAGATTTTACTAAGAATGCCTAGTTAGGAAAGATGTAGGAAATGATTAATTGTACTTCATAGTCGTTGTCCGTCTTGGGTCCGCTGATATAGTTACGATGTTTGTCCAATCAGGGGGATATGAAGTGACAAATCGTAGGGGAATCTAGTCGTGCACCATAGCCGATGTTTATGTTGGACCTGCTGATATAGTTAGGATGTTTGTCCAATCAGGGGGATATATGCTAGCGGGTTGATTGGAAAAGGGAAATATAAGGATTATAACCAAACAATCGTCATAATAGATGATGGTAGGGCTGTCAATGGGTTTCAACCCATCCTAGCCATCCTGGGAGCTCGGCACACGCAATGGTATGTGTGACTGTCGGATTTGATGGGGGCCATCTCGTCTGACATGCGAATCCTCATGCACCAGTGGCACTTGACATGTCTGGTCATTCTGGCGAAGCGATTCAACAACATGAGATGGAATTGGGAAGCCTTAGGCGCGCTCCTAGAGCTATGACATCCAGGGACTCCACCTTCGTGTTCCCAGAGTTTAAAACTTCAGTATTGCTGGAAGAGATCGACTTTCTAATCCAATGGGGAGAGTTGGACGTGGGAGATTTCTAAGGGCCCAAGAATTTGATGTTTTGCGCGTTATCAATAAAGGTTCATATGAGCTATCATTGGATGAGGATAATTGGAATAAAGATGACATTAAAAAATCTGCTGCTAATTTCAAAGCGATGAATATCATTCAATGCGCTATTCACCCAAACGAATACTCACGAATTTCTATGTGTGGATCTGCGCAGAAAATGTGGAACAAACTTCGACTGATGTATGAAGGAACTTCAGAGGTGAAGGAGACCAAGGCGAATTTGCTGGTTCGGGATTATGAATTATTCATGATGAAACAAGATGAAACAATCTCAGAAATGTTCGCTCAATTGTTGGAGATAATCAACGGCTTGAAAGCCCTCGGGAAGGAATACACCAACCATGAACTTGTAAGGAAAGTCTTGAGGTCTCTCGCTCCATAGTGGCACACAAAGGCCACGGTCATTGAGGACTCCAAGGACCTGAGTACATTAACTCTGGATGAGCTGATAGGGTCATTAATGACTTACGAGCTAAACATAAAAAGGAATGAGGAAGACATCAAAAGAAAGAAGCCGATCACCAGCATGGCATTGAAGACCAACCCCCAGGGCTCTGATGAAAGTGAAGGTGGATCAGCCTCAAACAGTGAGGGTGAAGAGCTTGTGGCTTTGATAACAAGGAGGGCTAGAAAACTCATTAAGAAGACCAGAAGAGGAGGTGTACCATTCAAAAGAGCGCCGAGGAAGATGATGGCTAAAAAAGGAGAAAATAGCAAAAATGATGAAATCATTTGTTATGAATGCAAGAAGTCAGGGCACATGCGTGGAGAGTGCCCCGACGTTCACAAAAAATTAAGGAAGGGAAAGTTGAAGAAACCCAAAGCAATGGTGGCAACATGGAGTGATGAAGACGAAGCAGAAGACGAGTCTGAAGATGAGTTGGATGAACTTGTGCAAAACCTATGTCTGATGGCGAATGAGGAAAACTCCGATGAGGTATGTTCTGAAATTGAGGCTCTTTCATGTGAACAATGGGAAATAGCCTATGAAGCACTGTATGAAAAGTGTAAGAAGTTAAAATATGAAAACAGAATGTTAAAGAAAAAGGTTGAACATGTCATGCAAAATGAAGTTTCACGTGAAAAATGTACTGAACTTACCACCAAGATTGAAACACTATCTTATGAAAATGACTTTCTTGTCTCTAAAGTTACATTGTTTGAAGAAGAACTAGGATGTTTGAAAGAGGAACAACCAAATGCTGAACAGTCCATGAAAGAAATTGAAGAAAATGAGAAACTTAAGGACATTGAGGAGGTGAATGTCAAAATAAAAAACTTGGAAATGGATAAACATGAAGTTGAAAGGGTTAATGAGCTTCTAAAAGGTGAAGTGCAAGATCTGAAAGACACTCTTGCTAAATTTGTCAAAGGGAAACAAAGTCTTGACACCATATTAGGAATGAAAGTAAACTTCCAAAAGGAAGGCTTGGGATATGTTCCAAGTAATAAGAAGGCTTTTGAAAATAAGGTTCATACATCTTATATGTATGAGAGTGCATCATCATCATCATGCTCTTGGCATAAAAAGAATGAAAAATACACTCCTGTTCACAAATTTTCCATGAATGAAAACAAGAAGAAAAATGCCAACAAGAAAGTCATTTTGTGTTTTTATTGTTGCACGTATGGTCACACAATGTACACTTGTAGAATAATGTTGGCTGACGATGAAAGATTTGCAAGGAAAACAAAATGGTCAACTAGATCAAGGAATTCTAACCATTATGGACCCAAGCAAGCTTGGGTACCAAAATTATAGAAGTTTCCTTGTCTTGATGGTTTTACAGGTCTGCATGAAAGCACAATGGAACAAGTGGTATCTCGATAGCGGATGCTCACGACATATGACCGGGAACAAAGAGATATTTACAGACCTCAAAGAAAAAGATGGTGAATTAGTTACTTTTGGTGGTAAGGACGAGAAAAATCATTGGCAAAGGTATGATAGGAAAAGACTCAACTCATAGCATTGAAAATGTTTTTTTAGTCAAGGGCCTCAATCACAATTTTCTTAGTTTAAGCCAGTTATGCGATAAAGGGTGCAATGTGATTTTTGACTCCACACACTACACTGTTGTAAATAAAGATACTCATGAAATAAAATTCATAGGAATTAGACAGAACAATGTATATATGATAGATTTACATGATACCTCACATAATAATCTTTACTTAGTTGCAAATAATTCAGATAATGTTTGGTTGTGGCATCGCCATCTCAGGCATGTCAATTTTAATGTTCTAACATGTTGCATCCCCTAGTTGATTTTGGTGCTTGGTTTTAATGATAACAAACCGAGTGTGCTTGTGTGTGCGTTTCATTGAGCAACATGGTTGCAACGTGTTTAAATGAGTTAAAGGATGGCTTCAAGGATCACCCTTGGAAGTCTAATGAATGCTCGGTGATTAAGGAACTTATGCTTTGATTATCTTGGCTTGCAGGATCAAAATCCATCGCTTACACTTGGAACTCAAAGGAATGTGTCAATGAGCAATCTTATTCTCCAGAATTTAAACAGGTAGTAAATGTCTTGTATACTCTTTAGAAAAATCTGGTAAGGCAAGCAAGAGTCGACTTGAGTTCATGCAAGAGTCGACTTCTTATGAAGCAAGAGTCGACTTCTGCTGGCTATTTCCTGTTTCTGCTTCAGGGAGTTTGAAGGAAGTCGACTTGCCTCCATGGGAAGTCGACTTGGTCTGCTGTGGAATAGATTTATGCTGTATGAATTGGTTTGACATTGATCATAGTTTGAATGGTGTTCATACTTTAGTCAAATGCTTGGCTAATTGCTCTTGATTTTTGATTTTGGTAAAACAAGTCAATATGCATAGCGTGCTTGAAATTCAAATTTGATAAATATGTGATTGTGCAAATTCTTTATGCTTGAATCCAAATTTCATAATGGAGATCATGTGTTTGGGGTTGATTTTGTTCTAGCTTGAACTTCATGTAAAATTGTGTAATGGAAGCTACATAGGCTAGAAATGTTTGATTTCCAATTCAAACCATTTTCCTCACGGGGCTGTTGAGGTTCTATTTCATTTTTACATAGCGTCGACCCATCAAAGGATGAAGTCGACCCCATGCTTTCTTAGCTTCAAACAAATGTATGTTTATGCATGTTCTTCATAGGACTCTTGAGCTAGTGTTCTAAACATCATGTGAATCTTGGTGGAAAGTGGTTGATATATGCTTTTATATTCAAGGAATACTTGGTTGTGTGTTTTATCTATTAACCATTTCCTATTTGATTGATCTTCCACTTATTAGAACTGAAATGCTTGTAACTAGATGTTTTGCAGATTTCGGTTGACCGACCAAGGAGCTTTGGTCGACCGATCTAACCAGAAATGACTGTTTTACAGGTCTGCACAGTTCGGTCGATCGATGGCCAATTTCGGTCGACCGACTCCGTCGGGCCTCAGGATCCGGCTTGACAAATCTCACTCAACTATCATGAAACCCAATCCGAATGGACCCTATTTTTACCCCTTTGCCCTTAGGGTTCTAATACACAGATGTGAGGGATTTTGCAAGGGTTTTGTGAGGGCTATATGGGTCTTATGTACTCTCTTATATATATATTCATAAGAGCTACGAATTTGTGAGAGAGAACTCCATTTTAGCTAATATTTTCTTATCTTGTAGGTGAAGAAAGGAGAAAGGAAGAAAAGGGGAAGAAGAGAAGGAGATTTCATCTCCTCCAAGGCATTTTTGGAGTTCGAGGAAGAAAGAAAAGAGGAGCGGATTGAAGAGAGGATCAAGAGGATGCTGAAATCGCCATCATCCGACTCCGAGTCAAGAAGAACCTGAACATTCCTATAAGGGGGAGCTTTACTCTTGATAGATTTCATTTGGTTCAGTCTTTAGAACATGCTTTGGGTTTATTGTATCTATTTGTGCACACTATGTTCATTTCTGAAAGGATATTCTGTGTGTGTGTGACCGTTTGCGTACGGTCGTGTCTGTACGGTGCTGCGTTTGTTGCAGGGTGTGTGTGTGTTGTTGATCCGATCGTCGGATCGTGTTGGAGACTTCGTCTCCGTGTGTGTTTGGGGTTGTACCCCGTGTGTGCAGGGTCTGTCTTGCGTGTGTGTTGGGGCGTGTCCCCGTGTGTGTAGGCGTCGTCCTGCGTGTGTGTTGGAGCTTGGCTCCGTGTTGGGGAGTTATCCTCGTGCTGATTTTCCAGCGAGTGAAGCATCACCGATTTGGTGAGGGGTGGACGTAGAGAGCCCGTCGTGGTCCCGAACCACCTTAAAAATCGCTGTGTTCCTATAGTTTGCCTTATTGTGATTTGATTACTTATTCAACGCATATGTGATCGGTGAGCATGAGCGAATCTTAATTCAATGGGCGAATCTTAATAGTCTAGATTCCACTGTGTGAAGTGTTTCGTTGCTTAATTCGTTTACGTGATCGAGTGAGCTCAGTGAGATTGAGAGAATTTAGTTTACTCTGTTTAGTTTAAATTTCATCAATCTCATTAAACCTGTTAATTATTCAAAGTTAGTTTTAAATTTGCCATATCGCTTGGGAGATAATTCCACCCCCCCTTCTTGTCTACTCGCTAATCGGGCCAACATAACAAAACTGTCCAGAAATGATTTAGTTGTTGGAATGCCAAAGCTGAACTTTGAAGCAGACAAAGTATGTGGGGCGTGTAGTAAAGGTAAACAAACCAGAACCTCTTTTAAAAGTAAGAATGCTGTCACAACTTCTAGGCCCCTTGAAGTTCTTCATATTAATCTATTCGGGCCTAGTAGAACTCACAGTCTCGGTGGAAAATTATATGGGTTTGTCATTGTAGATGACTTCTCAAGATTTTGCTGGATATATTTTTTGTCACATAAAAATGATGCATTGATGGAATTTGAAGATTTTTGCAGGAAAGTTTAGACTGAAAAAGGATACTTCATCAAAATAATCCAAAGTGATCATGGTAAGGAGTTCGAAAATAATGAGTTTGATGAGTTTTCCAGGAAACATGAGTACACGCACACATTTTCAGCACCAAGAACTCCTGAACAGAACGGCGTTATTGAGAGGAAGAACATAACTCTTATTGAGATTGCTCGGACGATGCTGAACGAGAACAGCCTACCTAGGTATTTTTGGGCAGAAGCCGTTAACACGACATGCTACATCATAAACTGAGCCATGGTAAGACCAATCCTGAGAAAAACACCCTATGAACTTTTTAAAGGTAAAAACCCCAACATCTCTCATCTTAAACCATTTGGTTCTGTTTGTTATATACTTAATAATGGAAAATCTGATTTGGGCAAATTTGATGCTAAAAGAATATTTCTTGGGTACTCACTCTGTTCAATAACCTATCAGGTTTATAACCTAAGAACTCTTGTAATAGAGGAAAGCACACATGTGATTGTAGATGAGTCATTCAATCTTGTTCTTAACAAAAATTCAACTTTGCAGGATGAAGATGAAGACAATGGTAAAGAAGATGCACCGAAGGCTTCACAAGAACAATAAAATCATGAAGAAAGATTGGAAAATGAGGACCAAGGAAATAAAGAAGGATAACATCTTCCAAGACAATGGACCTTCCACGAAAGCCATCCAGCCGAAAATGTAATTGGAAACATGGAAGATGGAATGAGAACTCGCTCTTCATTCAGGGAAGTAGACAATCTGGATTATATCACCCTATTTTCTCAATTTGAACCTTACTCCGTTGATGATGCTCTAAGGGACAATTCCTGGATCTTAGCTATGCAGGAAGAACTGCACCAGTTTCAAAGGAACAAGATGTGGTTTCTTGTGCCACGTCCTAAGAACCACTCTGTGATCAGAATTAAGTGGATTTTTCAAAACAAGTTAAACGATTAAGGAGTGGTAATTAGGAACAAGGCCAGGCTAGTAGCCAAAGACTATAGTCAATAAATAGGAATTGACTTTGACGAGTCTTTTGCCCCGATGGCAAACAGGTGAAGATGAAGACAATGGTAAAGAAGATGCACCGAAGGCTTCACAAGAACAATAAAATCTTGAAGAAAGATTGGAAAATGAGGACCAAGGAAATCAAGAAGGACAACAGCTTCCAAGACAATGGACCTTCCACTAAAGCCATCCAGCTGAAAATGTAATTGGAAACATGGAAGATGAAATGAGAACTTGCTCTTCATTCAGGGAAGTAGTCTGGATTATATCACCCTATTTTCTCAATTTGAACCTTACTCCGTTGATGATGCTCTAAGGGACAATTCTTTGATCTTAACTATACAGGAAGAACTGCACCAGTTCCAAAGGAACAAGGTGTGGTTTCTCGTGCCACGTCCTAAGAACCACTCTGTGATCAGAACTAAGTGGATTTTCTGAAACAAGTTAAACGATTAAGAAGTGATAATTAGGAACAAGGCCAGGCTAGTAGCCAAAGGCTATAGCCAATAAATAGGAATTGACTTTGACGAGTCTTTTGCCCCGGTGGCAAGACTTGAGACAATGAGGATTCTCTTAGTCTTTGCATGTCATAATGATATTAAACCTTTTCAAATGGATGTGAAAAGTGCGTTTTTGAATGACTACATACAGGTGGACGTGTATGTGGAGCAACCTCCAGGATTTGAGGATCAAGCATATCCAGACTATGTATACAAGTTGGACAAGGCACTCTACGGTTTGAAACAAGCTCCCCGTGCATGGTATGAAAGGCTAAGTTCATTCCTACTTGAAAATGGCTTCAAACGAGGTAATATTGATCAAACCCTGTTTACCAAATCAAATGATAAGAAAATTCTAATTGTTCAAGTATACGTGGATGCCATCATTTTTTGTTCAACTGATAATACCTTTGAGTGAGAACTTTGCAAAACTGATGCAAGGTGAATTTGAAATGAGTTTAATGGGAGAACTAACTTTGTTCTTGGGTTTGCAGGTCAAGTAAATGGCGGATGGAATTTTTATAAGTCAAAGGAAGTACACTCAAGAGCTTCTCACAAAGTACAATTTCAGTAAGGTGAAATCACAACCAATGCCCATGTCCACCTCGATCAAGACAGATCAAGATGACAAGGGTAAAACCGTAGACCAAAAACTCTTTAGAAGCATGATAGGGTCGTTATTGTATTTAACTGCCAGCCGGTCTGATATTCAATTTGCTGTCTGTTTATGTGCAAGATTCCAACCAAACCCTAAAGAGTCACATTTGTTCGCCGTGAAACGTACTTTTAGATATATTGCTGGTTCATTTAATTTGGGTCTTTGGTTCCCACGTAATTCGAGTTTTGAGTTAATTTCATATTCTGACGTCGATTACGCGGGATGTGAAGTGGATCGAAAAAGTACCAGCGGGTACTGCCAATTTCTTGGGGGATGCATGGTCTCATGGGCCTCCAAGAAATAAAATTCAGTGGCATTATCAACCGCCGAAGTCGAATATGTGGCTCTAGGTAGTTGTGTTGCCCTGGTGCTATAGATCCCACAGCAAATGATTGACTTTGGCATCTCTTTCAAAAACACTCTAATTCTGTGTGATAACACTTCGGCTATTAACTTGTCAAAAAATCCGGTGCATCATTCTAGAGCGAAGCATATTGAAATCAGACATCATTTCATTCATGATCATATAAGTAAGGGTGATGTTGAGATAAACTTCATTGAAACTAATAATCAAATTGTCGACATTTTTACCAAACCTTTAAATGAAGAAAAGTTCACATCATTTAGAAGAGAATTAGGGGTTTGTAGGATAGAAGAGTCTGAAACATGAGCATTTGCATTGTACATCACATTTTATGCATAGATTGTTTGTAAGCATATTTTGCATTCGCATTCATATGATTCCTTGGTATATAAAATGGTGAATTGTGGAAGGGTGGATTAAGTCCATCTGAAAGTGTTCACTATGTGTGAGAATAACTCCGCCATCATACCAAGAATCAATGTGTCGTGCATGCATTTGCATTAGTTGAATTTCCTTCCTCATGCATATGCATCATATTGCTTGAATTGCATAAATTGAAATGTGTGAAAAATCAACCCCTGCATGAATTGTGTTACTTCTACTTAAGTTGTATGAACTCTTTCATTGTCTTTTTCTATGGCCATAACACCTTACTACACAAGTGCCTCCCAATGGAGCTTAAGGATCAAAATCTAAAATTTTGGGAGATCGGATAATAAACGTTAGATATAATCTTCTATATCTGTGGAATGTCTTCCCCAATTGATTGAAGCCTCAAAATATATTTTTCCTTGATTTTTATACATTTTAATAAATGGGAAATCGAGCCAAACTCCCTTAGATCTCAAAAGGTCAAATTCTGAAAACCTGCATTGAAATGGGGAAGGGTCGAGGGTCGACCCCTGGGTTCAGTTGTTTCTGCCATGGGCAAGTCGTTGCAGGGGTCGACTAATAGGGTCGACCGATTCCGGTTCGCCGCACCAGGTGCGAAATGAACCAATCCGGAGGGGGTTGTTTCGACCAAAACTAAACCACCCACGTCTATTTAAGATCCCTAGCCCCCTTCTAAGACCAGCCACCACCTTATTGAAGCCCTAGCACCCCTCTTTGCTACCCAAAACCTTTCAAAGTCTCAAGGCGAGATCTCACGGTGGGTACTCGCGTTCTCCTTTGATTCGAGTCCAAAGCAACCTTCTTCAACTCTAATCGAGGATCTAAAGTGGAAGTGTAGAGAGAAAATTACCTTCTAGTGTTCTTAAGAAAATCTGAATATCCATATATTTTGAAGCTCATTATTCATTGCATCACATTTCACTTTTGGATATCCTTGTGATGTATATATTCTATGAATTTGTTTACATTCATAGTTTATGCAGTACTTTAAGTTATGAATGCACAACTCTCTTGGTTTTGCTTCATGTCTTACATTTTAAAATTGAATTACTTGCTATTTTCTTAACCCGTGTCTCATTCAGGGGGAGTTACTATTAGTCATATTTGCGTGCATGATAGTTGTGCTTGTGTGCTTGCGTGCTTGCCTGTTCTTACATTCCCCATTGATCTTATTGTTGTTGATAACAAATGAGAGGAAAAGTAAGTGTGCTCACTTTGGCACCTCATGTGCATTGGTAGAATAGGTTGAGCATAGTACATACACTTTGAAATTGCAAGATGAAGGTCATGGTGTGCATATATGCATATTTGGCATTTTGAGCATTCATATAGTGCATACTCCACACTGCATCATTTAGAACACTTTATTTTGCACATATCTTTAGGCTTCACATGTTCATATCATTTCTAATAACCCCATTGTCAGTCACTTTTTGTTAATGATAAAAAGGGGGAGAATAGGTTTGTGTGCTCAATGCTTTATGATTCTGTGCTTAATGGGGGAGAATAGTTTTGGGGGAGAATATGTTTGATTGCTTAATGCCTAATCTTCAATTCTCATAACATTGAGTGAAATGCTTGGTTAAGATGATTGTAAAACTGTTCACATTGTTCATTGAATGAAATGTTTCTACTCTATCTTTTGGAACTCTCGCACACATCGTTTTGTCATCATCAAAAAGGGGGAGATTGTTGCATCCCCTCGTTGATTTTGGCGCTTGGTTTTAATGATAACAAACCGAGTGTGCTTGTGTGTGCGTTTCATTGAGCAACATGGTTGCAACGTGTTTAAATGAGTTAAAGGATGGCTTCAAGGATCACCCTTGGAAGTCTAATGAATGCTTGGTGATTAAGGAACTTATGCTTTGATTATCTTGGCTTGCAGGATCAAAATTCATCGCTTACACTTGGAACTCAAAGGAATGTGTCAATGAGTAATCTTATTCTCCAGAATTTAAACATGTAGTAAATGTCTTGTATACTCTTTAAAAAAATCTGGTAAGGCAAGCAAGAGTCGACTTATGTTCATGCAAGAGTCGACTTCTTATGAAGCAAGAGTCGACTTCTGCTGGCTATTTCCTGTTTCTGCTTCAGGGAGTTTGAAGGAAGTCGACTTGCCTCCATGGGAAGCCTACTTGGTCTGCTGTGGAATAGATTTATGCTGTATGAATTGGTTTGACATTGATCATAGTTTGAATGGTGCTCATACTTTAGTCAAATGCTTGGCTAATTGCTCTTGATTCTTAGTTTTGGTAAAACCAGTCAATGTGCATAGCGTGCTTGAAATTCAAATTTGATAAAGATGTGATTGTGCAAATTCTTTATACTTGAATTCAAATTTCATAATGGAGATCATGTGTTTGGGGTTGATTTTGTTCTAGCTTGAACTTCATGTAAAATTGTGTAATGGAAGCTACATAGGCTAGAAATGTTTGATTTGCAATTCAAACTATTTTCCTCATGGGTTGTTGAGGTTCTATTTCATTTTCACATAGCGTCGACCCATCAAAAGATGGAGTCGACCCCATGCTTGCTTAGCTTCAAACAAATGTATGTTTATGCATGTTCTTCATAGGACTCTTTGTTGCATCTCTGAGATTTTGATGATGCCAAACATCATAAGTCAAACATCATAAGTCAAACACCATAAGTCCTAATGAGAATGTGCATTGGAGTTTATGCATGTCATCTGGTTGTTGTGTTGAAAATTGCTAGATTGATTGTTAATAGGTTGGTGCATATGCATTTTGGTTCTATCTTGCTAGCTCAGGTCGATGCATATAGGCTATCTTGCTAGCACAGGTCGATGCACAATTGAGTTAGTTCATTCAGGTCAGTGCACATTTCCATCTAGTGTTAACCAAGGTCAGTGCAAGTCTTGCTACTAGGTCTGAGCATATGTTTTCACTTGCATATAATTTCTATGCATGTTTGCTGAAGTGCACATAAAGGTCGATGCACATAAAGGTCGATGTGTGTGTGTCTTGTGCATATAGAAGGTGTCACGCCCCGAGCCTTTATTACAGCGAAAGACAATCACACATAAAGATGCAATTGCACAATATATATTCAAACTTCAACTTTATTTCATTGATAATCAAATTGAACCCTCAATTACAATCACTAATTCAACTTCCATTATGTACTAGACTCAAGAAATAGGAAAATTACATAGACTCAATCTAAACAACATAGACTTTCCTAAGTCTTCACTCTCATCTTGATAATACTTTCATTCGCTCTCGGACCTGCTACTTGTATAACCCGAATCCGAATTCGAATCACTTCCATCTCCTGAAAAGATTAGAAATAGGTAATGAGCACACTTGTCCAGTAGGTATCTTCGCATCAACATGAAGGCACTATTAACGTAATTAACAATTTAGCTCTAAAGAATGAGGTAAAAATTATGCGAATGCGATCAATCATGCGATCAAACCAAAGTAACAAGATGATCGTGTAAGTTAGAATGAGAACAAATACGAACTAGTAAGAATGTAACAAGAACATGATATTGGCCTTTCATGAACAAGAATGTATCGAGAATGTACTAGCAAGCCACATAATCATCACTCCAGTATCTTTTACTTATGAGCAAGTACTTTGTGAATTTCTGTGGAATATCAAGCAAGAAAGTCATGTACAAGAATGTCATATCGTGCCGTGGATTTTCACTTATTTATAAAGAAAGTACTCCCAGCGCAATGCGACGCCAGTAGCATCATACCCCATGATTTATAGAATAGTATGTTTCCGACAATCAGCCGAGGGGACTAGCATAGAGCCCTTGAACACAATCAGTGCTCGATCGCATCTTCAAATATAAATCAAGTTACTTCCACACATGTTAACAATAAAATATGGCCAAGAATGTAATAAGTTCAATAAGCTCATGATAACAATAATTCAATGAATGAATGCTTCAATAAGAATTATGAGAAATCAAGAATGACTTAAGCAAGGTTATGCTTATGGAAATAAATCGGCAGCATAACGATACGTTCTTTATCTTCTATTCATTATATTAGGTTTCTTGATCAATATGATAAATTCTAGATCATTAATAGTCCATCTAGAACCCTTGGAATATCAACCCTTGGTCCACCTTGGGTTAAAATACTCAAGCAGTGTGACGGTCGTGTACTGGGCCGTTACATGATGTGACGCTCCAGTATTGGGCCGTTACATTAGTCTGAATCCAGAATTTAGAAATCGGACTCAGTAGAATGTGACGGTCGTATATTGGGCCGTTACTTGTGCCTGACGATCCAATATAGAGCCGTTACATTACTGATAACCAAAAACATCGATAGTGTAATCTAATCAATGGGCTTTGATGGTACAACCAACTCGGCGTCCTAGTAGGAATCCCAGGCTCGCAGAGAATTACGGAGACCTTGAAACAAGATTTCCTAGTCCATTGGAAGGAATATCCAATAGAGAGGTCCTCATGTCCAAGAATAATGTTCCTATAGTGCAAAGTGAACTAATGGACAACATACCGGAGTATGTGCCATGTACTTAAAGAAAATGACTCTATAGATAGAGGAAGAATGTGTAACATTGTGAAACCATGAGGAAACTCCGTCATTACAATATTTGAAAAATCATGATTTAGAATACAAAATTATAGAGTTTTGGCTAATGAAATTAACATAACTTAAAATAGTTCAAGATGCCTAGATGATGCAGATTCCAATATGAATTAGTAAGTAAACTTAAAATCATAATAACAGGTCAAAACTCAGCTAACTAGGCTTATTTAAAAGTTAACTTAACTGGTTACTATTCTGTCATGGGTTGACAGAACACAGAGTCTAACGGTCTAACAGGAGAGCGTCACAGTGCTTGTGACGGTCTATCGAGGGGCCGTTACAGTAATGTAACGCTCCTGTCCTGGTGCGTTAGAGACAACAGTGAAATGAAAACATAACAGAGTGTGTGACGGTCGGTCGTAAGGCCGTTATATCATGTGACGGTCTTACCCTGATCCGTTAGAGCCTCTGTTGACAGCAATAAATAATAATGACCTAAGTTTCAACTCGCATCATGTCTGAAAATCATACATATAACTTCCCACATGATAGAATGAAGGCTAAACGAATATCATGCATGGGTTCTCTGTGAATTTCACAAGGAAGTTTCCTTTTAATTTAGTTAGGGCTAAGAATATAGATATATGCATGTCTCCACTAAAACATGAAATTCATGAGCTGAAGTGCATGTAATTCAAGCAAAACCAAAGGACTTTTATCCCTAACATGTTATTTTTGCCGTTCATGAGATAACCTACCTCTTCTAAAACCTTTAAACTTCGAAATTGATGCTAGATGTTATCCTTAGACCCTTGTACTTCTTGTGATAAATCAGCAACTTCAATCTGCTCTATTTCCTCAACCTCTTGACCTAAGGACGTGAAATTTTGAGGGTAAGAAGATGAAACTATTGGGTACAAAAAGTTCTAAAGGATCGAATTCTAATTACCTCGTTTAGATGTCCTAATCTCTGGATCTTCAGGGGTCTTGCATTCAGATTTCTGGGTTGCTAAGGTTAAATCAGCAACTTTGGAAGCTTCTATCTTCTTGGTTGCTTGATCTCCTAGCATGAAATTTGGAAAACTATTAGTCTATAATATACTAGACAAAATCTTCTAAAGAACTTACCCGAAAGTATGACTCCTTACCTTGATTCTTCACGGGCCAAAAGTAAGGGTCGCTCAGTTCAGAATTAGGTCCTATTTATAGGGTTTTGACTAGGGTTTGAAGATTAGATCGATTCTAGAGTCCTTAATTTGTCATAATCTAATCCCCAAGAGTCCTTAGTAATGTTATAACTCTTCCCAAGTCGATCTCTAGTGGATAAGATCCCAAAGTTTTAATCTTTTTACTCGTTCTTTCTTTCACGGAACTAACAGGGTGTAACGCGTCTAGCCTGGTGCGTTACAAGCATGTGACGGTCGCACGATGGACCGTTACATTCAACGTGTATAGAGTTTCAATTTAATAAAACTCTTTTATTCGTTTATCCTATATAAATATCTATATAATTAGTATTTATCCTTAAAATAAGTGAATAGGCTAAATAACTTTCTAGAATATGGGCCAAACTTAATGGGCTTGGTCGTTAAACCTTTTAGATTTTGTGTAAATAGGCTTGGTTAATTATTTAACCTAATTGGGCCTTGTAATGACTTATTAATCTAATAATCCATTCCGTAATATATTTAGGCCTTTAAAAATTTTAAAAAATTATTTAAATTTTAAAAATTATTTATATAAATTCTGGGGCACTACAGAAGGTCTGTGCACGTGCATAGCATAGGTCTGTGCATATGCACTGTTTGCTATCTGAAGTATGTGCACTATGCTAGCGATAGCATGTAAGGTCTGAGCATGTTTACATAATCGCATACTTAGGTCGGTGCACATTCAGTTGCTTGCATTGTCAGTTCTGTGCACATCTACATTATGGCAGAATGAAGTCTGTGCACATCTGCAACATAGCAGAACGAAGTCGGTGCACATTTGTATTAAGCATATAGAAGGTCAGTGCACATCTGCTTTGTGCCTATATAAAGTCGGTGCACATTTGCATTAGGACATCTGTGCACATGCTCCTTGTACAAAGCAAGGTCGATGCACATTGTGCTATGTGCAAGGCAAAGTCTACGCATTTGCACTGTCCAGGTCTAAGCACATTCTTGGTCTGAGCATATGCATAACATAGGTCTGTGCACTTGTGGTAAGCGATAGTACAAAGGTCAGTGCACATTGTCTTAATTGAATACTCCTAGTCCGTGCATGTTTTACATACAGCTTAACAAGGTCCATGCACATTTGCACATTGCTATATCAAGTTTGAGCACATTGGCTAGCAAGCATAATAAGTTAGAGCATATTGATTAAGACTCATGATCACTTAAGTATTTGACAAAATACCTTATTCTCAGGGACATACTTATGAAAAGGCTTAAGCAACCAGGATCATACACCTCGATGGCTTAAGGGCAAATGTCATTTCCTGCTCATGGAAACTAAGTGGGGCACGTGATCCAAGACGGACCATCCCAGAAAAGATTTGCCACATGGATCGTCTTTTATCCAGGTTCTGACACGTGGCTGAGATCCTCTAGAATCCTCTTGGTGGGAGTGTTCCCTCCACACGCCCGAAGCATGATTCCGTGTGACCCCAAAAGGCTGAAGCTCTATAAAAGGATCGTCTTTGATCAAGAGCGAGAGAGAGGCTTAGAGAACAAGTACAAAAGAGAAGATAGAATATCTAAAGCCACTGCCAGTGCTGAAAATCCCCATTCGAGACAAGAGAAAAAGTTCAGAAGAAAAATCAGAGAGAGAGAACCATTTCAGAGTGAGAAGAGCCTGAATGTCCGCCAGCCATTGAGTCTGGAAGTCTGCTTCTACGGAAGCTATGTTGTTATTATTTCTGAGCTGTTCTTCTTCTTCGTTTATTTTTCACCTTCGAGATTATTGCTTTTCCATCTTATTGTGTTACCCTCTAAGTTCGCTTGGAGGAAGGGAGAGCTTCTCCTGTTTTCCTCCATCGTATTTGGAGGAAGAGAGGAACGATCATCTGTTTCGTGAGTTGCTGGGAGCAATTCACGGGGTTTCCCCTTGCTGATTGCAAAGGAAGGGAGCTTGGACCTCCAGTAGTTCTTCTGGTCTTCAGAAGAGTGAGGAGGTTGTTCCTCGGGGCAAGCTGTCAGGCATCGGGTGTTTGCAGACTGAGTCTACTGTTTCATTTGCTTAGTGCAAGGAAGCCTTAGTCCGAAGGAGTAAGGGGTGGACGTAGATTGCAGATCGCAATCGAACCACCTTAAAAAGTTCTCTGTCCTATCTGTGTGGATTGCTTATCTGATCTCTCAAATTGCTTTCAACTCGCCAACTGTTCGACCTTTGATTCGTTGTTGCTTCCTTGCTCGATAAGCTTCTGATTAGTGTCGCTCCATGGCTAGACTAGAGGAGTTTTATTACTGCATTTCAGATCTCAGACTTTGTCTTTCATATTACTCTGAATTGGGAGTGATCTATTCATCCCCCCCTTCTAGCTCACGTCCTGTATGATTTATCACTCTTGAGCTAGTGTTCTAAACATCATGTGAATCTTGGTGGAAAGTGGTTGATATATGCTTTAATATTGTTTAAACTCCAAGGAATACTTGGTTGTGTTTTATCTATTAACCCTTTCCTATTTGATTGATCTTCCGCTTATTAGGACTGACATGCTTGTAACTGGATGTTTTGCAGATTTCGGTCGACTGACCAAGGAGCGTTGGTCGACCGATCCAGCCAGAACTGACTGTTTTACAGGTCTGCACAGTTCGGTCGACTGATGGCCAATTTCGGTCGACCGACTCCATCGGGCCTCCGGATCCGGCTTGACGAATCTCACTCAAATCTCATTAAACCCAATCCGAATGGACCCTATTTTTACCCCTTTGCCCTTAGGGTTCTAATATACATATGTGAGGGGTTTTGCAAGGGTTTTGTGAGGGCTATATGGGTCTTATGCACTCTCTTATATATATATTCATAAGAGCTACGAATTTGAGAGAGAGAACTCTATTTGAGCTAATATTTTCTTATCTTGTAGGTGAAGAAAGGAGAAAGGAAGAAAAGGGGAAGAAGAGAAGGAGATTTCATCTCCTCCAAGACATTTATGGAGTTCGAGGAAGAAATAAAAGAGGAGCGGATTGAAGAGAGGATCAGGAGGACGCTTAAATCGCCACCATCCGACTCCGAGTCAAGAAGAGCCTGAACATTCCTATAAGGGGGAGCTTTACTCTTGATAGATTTCATTTGGTTTAGTCTTTAGAACATGCGTTGGGTTTATTGTATCTATTTGTGCACACTGTATTCATTTCTGAAAGGATATTCTGTGTGTGTGTGATCGTTTGCGTATGGTCGTGTCTATACGGTGTTGCGTTTGTTACAGCGTGTGTGTGTTGTTGATTCGGTCGTCGGATCGTGTTGGAGACTTCGTCTCCATGTGTGTTTGGGGTTGTACCCCGTGTGTGCATGGTCTATCCTGCGTGTGTGTGTTGGGGTGTGTCCCCATGTGTACAGGCGTCGTCGTGCGTGTGTGCTGGAGCTTGGCTCCGTGTTGGGGAGTTATCCCCGTACTGATTTTCCAGCGAGTGAAGCCTCACCGATTTGGTGAGGGGTGGACGTAGGGAGCCCGTCGTGGTCCCGAACCACCTTCAAAATCGTTGTGTTCCTATAGTTTGCCTTATTGTGGTTTGATTGCTTATTCAACGCCAATGTGATCGGTGAGCATGAGCGAATCTTAATTCAATGAGCGAATCTTAATAGTCTAGATTCCACTGTGTGAATTGTTTCGTTGGTTAATTCGTTTACATGATCGAGTGAGCTCAGTGAGATTAAGAGAATTTAGTTTACTCTATTTAGTTTAATTTTCATCAATCTCATTAAGCCTGTTAATTGTTCAAAGTCAGCTTTAAATTTGTCATATCGCTTGGGGGACAATTCAACCCCCCCTTCTTATCTACTCGCTAACCGGGTCAACAATTGGTATCACAGCCACGGCTCTATTTTCTTGAGGTCTAACGACCTATAGAGAGATCCCTGTCGGTGAGTTTCTTGAGCAACATGTCTGGTAGTTGTTTGTCTTCTCTTCCTGCTCGTTTTGATGGTCACAATTTCATTTCTTGGAGAAACAAAATGTGTGCTTATCTTAGAGTTTATGAACCTGAAATGTGAAAAGTGATATGCGAAGGTCCATATAAACTCCCTCCAAAAGAAACCAAATGGAGTGAAAAATACATCAAAAAAATGTGATAAATGTTAGTGCATTAAACATTCTGAAGAATAACATAGAATCTGATGTACTTTCACGATTTCCAATGTGCAGATCAGCAAGGGAGGTTTGGAATGAGTTGGCATGCAAGTATGAAGGAGATGCAAAGAATGTATGCATGATGGCTCATGGAGAAAGTGATGTTGAGGTAAATTCTGACTCCGATGATCTTTCTATTGAGGAATGGCAATTGGCACATGCTGAAATGTATAACAAATGCAAGAAACTCAAGTCTGAAAATAAAGCATTGAAAAAGAAAATTAATGAGAATGTGCATGATAATTCTTCTTGTGAAAAATGTAAATTGCTAGAATCCAAAATTGAAGATTTGAAGTCTGAAAATGAATGTTTAGAAAGTCTAAATGATTTTATGGAATCTAAAATAGATATGCTTGAAGAAGAAATCTCTGACATGCATAAAGAAGATGCTTTGATTGAAAAATCTGATAACCCTCTTGCATGTGAAAAAGGATGTCATGAATTGCATGAACAAAACAAACTCTTGTTGTACAAAATTTCATTGTTTGAAGAAACAGAAAAATGTCTTAGAAACAAGTTAGATTCATTGTTTGACGATGAAAAGAATGTTTGAAAAACTTCTTGATACTGAAATTGATAGCGAGAGCATCATGATTGAAAATGAAGATCTTAAAAAGAAAAAATGGTGCAATACTAATCCAGAATTCCTTTCTTGAGAGTAGATTGAAAAGTTTTAATAAACTTGAAAAAGAAAACTCATTGTTAAAATGTGAGAATAAATAGTTGCATGCAAAGATTTCAAAGTTTGATGAAACTGAAAAAGTCATTGAAAAGTTAACTGAAAAACTGCATTCTATAAATGTTGAAAACAAGGAAGTTATGGAGGAAAATGTAAACTTCAAATCTGTGAATTATTTGTTGAATGATAAAGTGTGTGCATGCGAAGAAGAGATCACCAGTGCTGAACTACACATTTCTTCTTTAGAAGAAGAAGTGCAAACCTTAAAAGATGACTTGTCAAGATTTGTTAAAGTAAAAGAAACTTTGGACAAAATACTTGGTGTCAAAATGAATTTTCAAAGAGAAGGCATTGGATATTCTCCTATGAACAAAAAGTCATTTGAAAACAAATTGAAAACCTCATTTATTCATGCCTCCGAAATTCCTTGCACTTCCAAAGCACATCCTCCTATTGCTAAAATGAAAATTTCTAAAAATAGTTTTGAGAAAAAAAATGTCAACACAAAACCTTTCATGCAAAATAGATCTCAAAAATTGAAGTCTAATGTTTAATGCTTTTATTGTGGGATGTATGGCCATGTCATGGATGAATGTGATGTCCTGAAAAAGGATGACCAACGTGCATGCAAAGATAAATATGCTTTCAAGAGACAAAGAAAAGTTTCATGTCTTTATTGTGGTAAATTTGGCCATGCAATGGAAAATTGCTTTGTAAAGCAACAAGTTGATTTTCATACTATGAATGCTAAATTTGATTTTCAATGAAAATTCAGTGATAAACATATTTTTCATGCTCAAAGATTTTCATCTTATGAGGGAAAGTTCTATGGAAAAACTCATGCTCATACTGAAAAATCATTCGGTAGATCTACTTCTCCTTGTTGTTTTTACTGTGGAAAGTATAGACATGTTATGAAAAACTGTTGGTCAATGAAAAATGATGATTTTTATGCCTCTAGGATGAATGTTAAGTTTAATTTTGCTAAATCTAGAGCTTTTGCAAATAAGAGATGGAATACTTTTGAAAACTCCTTTGCTCATAAAAAGATATCTTTTGCTAGAGTTGCTCCTCCACATTACTTTTATTGTGGAAACTATGGACATGTGCTTGAGAATTGTAGGATCATGAAAAATGATGACTTGGAGGCAATGAGAAAGAAGAACAATTTATTTGTCAAAAATGCTACTAACCTCCAGGGACCCAACAAGGCTTGGGTACCTAAAACTGTCAAATGAGTTGACTTTTATGCAGGTGTGTCTTGAGGTAAATAGAGAATAAAGGGGTTTCAATAAACATGAACATGGCACACTCATTTGGTAATACCCCGATCTTACTTTTCTTAATTGTCAAAATTGATGATTTTGATGTTCTTACTTCTGTGATTCTGTTATGTTTCTTATATCATGTTTTGAACTCTTCACAAGCCATACAAAATCTCATTGCATGAATATTTGGTATATCAAATGGTGTTATGTGAAATGACAGATTAAGTCTCTTAGGAAGCTAACACTATGCGAGAGTTAGATCATTGGATCAAGACCTCCACCTAGTATCAAAATTTAGAAACTCAATTGTTTGGCTTATGAGGAATCATGTATTTTGAATGAAATCAATTTACTTTTGATTTGCATAGCTTTCAAATTGAATCTGAAAAATTTCTTATTTCAAGAAGACAAAAATTTCTAAAATGTGGAATTGTTCGCTCACTGCTGCAAAAATGTGTTTGAATGATCATGGTTGAACATTTGGATTCTAAAGAATATGATTCTTCATGTTGAAGTCTGAAATAAAATGCTTATGGTTCAGTTCTAGATTCAATGAAAAATTTATCTCCTATATTTATTGGTTTCATGATTACTTGAATGTTCTAGACTGCACAATTTGTAGATAAGGTCAAGACTTCATATAGATTGAAAATCTGCATAAAAAGATTGCATTGACATTTTTATATATCATTCACAGATTTTGCATACATTGTGAATTTGAGTCTCATGCATACTTTGATTCATTAATACTTGAATGTCATGATCATCTGAACATACGCAAAAAGATGCATATTGCATATTCATGCATATAGGGCATATCATGCATTTCAAACATAACAATAGCTTGGGCTTTGCAAGTTGATCAATAAGAAACTTCATGATATTTCATTGATGCTTTTGCTTATCATTTACACTTTTGCATATACTGGCATCTACAGGTTGCATACTTTGACTCATGTGTGGTTCCATATCACCTTGCATGAATGTTTTCTTAAATCCTTACATGTTTGCATATATGTAGTTTATAAAATCTTTTCTTGATTGTTCTAAGGCTTTACCTCCTTCATAAATAACAATGCAGTGATTTTGTTCATATGTGATACATATCTTACACTATGGGGGAGGATTTGATTCTGACCCTGCATACATTTAGGGGGAGTAATAACTATGTCTTGACAAATTCATTTTATACATGTAAAATATTATCCCCACACTTTGCACATAATGAAATTAATAGCTTTAATTGATAATGATTTGATAGATTCTTTCCAACACTTTATAGGGAACTTGAATCTCTACATAGACATTAAAGAGTAATCGTGAGGAAAAAGGTATCTACCTCACATTAATTAATAAGTGGAATGTCGAACCTAGTAGCCGGGAATTCTCATTGAAATAAATGAGGAAACTCGCGCCGAACGGTGAAGTAAAAATCCACAAGAAAAATTAAAATACATGACGAATCTAAATAACTGAGAATCCCCATTGAGACATATGAGGAGACTTGCGCCGAACAGTGAAGTCCATTAAAAGAAAAAAAAATAGGGTTGTGCGAAGCTACCGATAGTCGAGGATCTAAAGTCAAAGTGTAGAGAGGAAATTACCTTCTAGTGTTCTTAAGAAAATCTGAATATCCATATATTTTGAAGCTCATTATTCATTGCATCACATTTCACTTTTGGATATGCTTGTGATGTATGTATTCTATGAATTTGTTTACATTCATGGTTTATGCAGTACTTTAAGTTATGAATGCACAACTCTCTTGGTTATGCTTCATGTCTTACATTTTAAAATTGAATCACTTGCACTTTTTATAACCCGTGCCTCATTCAGGGGGAGTTACTATTAGTCATATTTGCGTGCATGATAGTTATGCTTGTGTGCTTACCTGTTCATACATTCCCCATTGATCTTGTTATTGTTGATAACAAATGAGAGGAAAAGTAAGTGTGCTCACTTTGGCACCTCATGTGCATTGGTAGAATAGGTTGAGCATAGTGCATACACTTTGAAATTGCAAGATGAAGGTCATGGTGTGCATATATGCAAATTTGGCATTTTGAGCATTCATATAGTGCATACTCCAAACTGCATCATTTAGAACACTTCATTTTGTACATATCTTTAGGCTTCACATGTTCATATCATTTCTAATAACTCCATTGTCAATCACTTTTTGTTAATGGCAAAAAGGGAGAGAATATGTTTGTGTGCTCAATGCTTTATGATTCTGTGCTTAATGGGAGAGAATAGTTTTTGGGGAGAATAGATTTGATTGCTTAATGCCTAATCTTTCATTCTCATAACATTGAGTGAAATGCTTGGTTAAGATGATTGCAAAACTGTTCACACTGTTCATTGAATGAAATGCTTCTACTCTATCTTTTGGAACTCTCGCACATATCGTTTTGTCATCATCAAAAAGGTGAGATTGTTGCATCCCCTAGTTGATTTTGGTGCTTGGTTTTAATGATAACAAACTGAGTGTGCTTGTGTGTGTGTTTCATTGAGCAATATGGTTGCAACACGTTTAAATGAGTTAAAGGATGGCTTCAAGGATCACCCTTGGAAGTCTAATGAATGCTTGGTGATTAAGGAACTTATGCTTTTATTATCTTGGCTTGCAGAATCAAAATCCATCACTTACACTTGGAACTCAAAGGAATGTGTCAATGAGTAATCTTATTGTCCAGAATTCAAACAGGTAGTAAACGTCTTGTATACTCTTCAGGAAAATCTGGTAAGGCAAGGAAGAGTCGACTTCTGTTCATGCAAGAGTCGACTTCTGTGAGACCCGTTCTTTAACGTATCTTTACCAGTATTAGAATAGAATTAATTCCATGATCTTTGGCTATTTTTATGAGATTTATGGGATTTTTCTAGCATTTAATCTATTTAGATTAAAGCCTTTAAGTAAATTAGTGGGCATATACACAATTTCACTTCATATGGGGTTTAGAATGTAATTAAAGGTTAAAAATAAAAAAAAATAATATTTTAGCTTTTTTTTAACCCACGGTCGACCCTCTCTCTCTCATCCACTTTCCCAATTCTTCTCCCCCTCCCCCTTTTTCTCTTTTTCACCCGAACGCAGGCAGGAACCCGCAGGCGCACAGGGCACCCGCGGGTGGACGGCGCGACCGCCGCGGACGGCGGCCACCCCCTTCCCTGGTCAGCACCTCGGCGCGTGGCGACCCCAGCCACGGCGGCGGGCCTGCAGGGGTGGGCCACCGCGAACGACGACCTCTCGCCCTCTTTCTCTTCTTCACCGGCGCGGTGATCGGACGGCCACGACAGAGGTCCGGCGGCCTCGCCGGTGAGCTACAGAGGTGGAGACCGCGGCGGCACCCTCAACGAAGCCAAACTCCGGCGCGGAGGTGTGACCCCACGGCGGCATCGGGCGCTTCTCTCTTCCTCTCTCACGGCGCTCTCGCGGCTAATCGGCCTTCCTCTCGTGCTAGGACTGGCGGAGACTTCCTCCGCGAGGCGAGGAACGCGAAGGCATCCACCCGGGACGAACCGTGGAGTGGAGAGACGGCCTGGAAAGGTGGACCGCGGCGCATCCCTCGGCTTCATCGCGGTCGAATTAGGAGCTTTCGACACGATTAAGGTAGGGGGATCATAAGCCCTAGCCCGTTAAATTGTTCCAAAAGCATGCCCATCGTCGCTGAGTTCATAGATTAATAACAACATGCCCATCGTCGTTATGTTTTAACAGCATGTCCATCGTCTTTATGTTTTCAAAGCATGCCCATCGTCTTTATATTTTAATAGCATGCCCATCGTCGCTGAGTTCATCGGTGATAAATTGTTATATTGAGGTGATGGATTGGCAGGGAACATGTTAAAAATAATAACTCCCGTCGATTTGAATCGACCGGGAATGGATCCAGTTCTCCGGTAAGGACCATGTTTAATTTATTTTGGATTTTACAACGGTCCGCCATAACCTGTTTGTTGACCCGAGCGGCTGACATCTCGACTGCGTAAATAAATTAAGTTGGAATGGTGGTAGAAAATTCACGGTTAGTCCGTTGAGAAGCACGCGGCGGTTCGTCGTTCGATCGCCTATAACCATAGCGGCCCTAGTTCGACCGCTTGTTCTATAATGATGCGTGTTTGCCATTTCAATATGTTCAATAGTTATGCATTTAGTTATGGAATGCTTCCCATTTAGCATGTTCAAATTGTTTAAACATTGAATTATTGAATATGGCCATTTTAGTATACTCGATTAATTATGCATTTAATCTTGCTTAATTGTCATATTTAATTGTTGTCATAGATTATAACATGTTTTTAGGTCCCAATAGAGCTTTATTCTCTTTTCTAGTGATGGAACCACCAGTCGTAGCCCGACGGCTTTCAGCGTTGATCCCACCCGGGAGAGGTGGCGGGGTATCCCAGTTTCACGGTTTTTAAGCTAGTTCCGTGGGCCCCAGTCCAACCGTAGCGTCCTACGGAGGGGAATACTAGCTAGAGGCCCGGCTCTGGGCACAAGCCGGTGTGTGCACACGTGGTCAGAGACTTGGACTGACATTGACGAGTGTTGCTCTGACTAGTTACTTGTTCTGGTACTGTTACGCGTCTCGCATACTATGATCAGGCTTGCGTAGATGCTTGAGACGCAGTGTAAGCCGTGAGTGGACGCATCTGGTTTCTTCTTCCGGTGGATCTCCTCTCCTTCTCTCTTTAGTCACTTGGAAATGATTGAGTTATTGTCTATTGGTAGATTTCGAGCACTTGCGTTTAAATTTGAATTGTCATGTTAGTTAGCTGTTCATGAACTGTTTAGTTAGTTTTACAGTTTTATTAAACGGTCATTTATTTATGTCAATGCATGCTTTACTGCTTTCCTTTAGTCATTTGCAAGTTAGGGATTTCTGTAAACCCTACTGAGTCTCTGCTGTGAGACTCACCCCTTCCTTTTACAGGTGAGGTGGAGCAACCGGCTGCAGGATTCTCTCGCGCTTTTGGCGATAAACCTTAGAGCCAACAGTGGTCTGTTATTGGTCAGTCTGTCCTTTTTCCTCTTTTGGCCGGGCTACATCCCGTGTAGTTATTTATTTTTGGACTATTGTACTGTGCAGGACTTGTGATATATGGATCTGGACTACTTGTATAAATTTACCACTCTGATTTATGTAATTACTTCCGTTTTAAGTTCAAATGAATGCTTTAATTAATATTACGCGTGTAATTTCTATTCGTTATGCATCTCCTCGACAAACACTCACTAACCCTTACGGGGCCTCATCAGCCTCTTGGGTGGCCTCCCCAAGCTCTTGGTGTCGGTAAATCGATGATATCAGTTTATCGGTATCCGGATCTTATGGGTCGTCACAGTTGGTATCAGAGCGGTGTTGAGGATTTGTATAAGGAATTGAAATCGCATTAGTCCAGAACAAGTCCATGGGAGTCTACTGCTAGCTTAGGATGTTTTTTCGTGATTACTGATGCATTTTCTGTTATTTTGTGTTTCCTTCTAGATTAAAATGCCGCCTCGTAGAAGGGCACGCTTCGTGAGGGTAGGAAGTGGCACTTCTCCTCCAGCTCCAGCTAATGTACCAGTCCCAATTCAAGCCGACCCTGCTCCTCAAGCTGTTTTACCTCCAGGTGGTCGTGGCAGAGCTTTAAAAGAATTTTTACTGTTCCACCCGCCGACTTATGAAGGACAGGCAGATCCGGAAGCAACCAGAGTGTGGATAGATGCAACTGAACGTGTATTCCGTTCCATGGAGTGCACGGAGGACGAAAAAGTCATGCTGGCTACTTTTCAACTCCAAGGAGCAGCGCTCACATGGTGGACCACGGAGTGGGAGGTCACTTTTAGATCCCGTCCGCTTCGTCAAATTGCATGGATGGAGTTTGTCACAGCCTTTGAGCGCACCTTCAGTCCAGCTTATCTCAGGATGGATAAAATGCACCAATTTATGGATCTAGCTCAAGGCGATATGACTGTGCTGGAATATCGGAGCAAGTTCATGGAATTGGGTCGGTATGCGCCCCACATTCTTGCTGATGAATGCTTAAAGGCCGAGCAGTTTCTGCGTGGATTAAAACCAGAGTTGAGGCAGCCGTTGATTGCGACCAGAGTGGCAGAGATGGACGCATCGTATCAGGCAGCTGCGACTTTAGAGCTTGATATGGCTAGATCCTGAGGGCATACTCAAATGGCGTCAATCCAGCCAGGTGTCCAGCGTCAACAGTTCAGTCAGCCATCTGCTACAGGAGTCCCATCTACTGTTCCTGCTGCTAGTGGCATTCATGTTTCTAAGCTTAAGTTCAAGAAATTCAAGAAGTTCAAGAAGCGGTATGGCAGTCAGGCATCTTCGGGTACCGTGCAGCAGCAATCGACACCTTCTTTCCAGCAGCGTCAAAGCTCAGCAGTTAGTCAGCCGAGAGTGTGTACAAGATGTGGTGGGAGCCACCCAGGAAAGCCGTGTTCAATGTCGGTGGTTTGTTTTTGGGACATGTGGTTCGAGACTGTCCGCAAAGATCAAAGCCAGTGTAGTTTTCTCAACCACAGCCGTCTCAGTTCAGACCTCCTTCACCACCTCAGGCATAGCAATATTATCCTCAAGCTTCAGTGTCTTCTTCCCAGCAGTCTACTACAGCGGGTAGGAAGTAGAAGGGAAAAGTCTCTCATATTACCCGGGTTGAAGCTGTGGCATCTCATCTTGTTGAAGGTACGGTTATGATTTATGGTCATGCGGCTCGTGTCCTATTTGATTCAGGCGTTTCTCATTTGTTTATTTCTGAAAATTTCATTGCCTGTATTGAGGAGCCGACTTCTGAAATTACTTGTGAGTTGCTTGTGGAACTACCTTCGGGGGATTTCATGTTCACTCCTCTTTGTCTGGAAGAGTCGCCTATTATGATTGGTAATCATCAGTTGCCGGCTAGATTGTATGCGTTGCAGCTTGTTGATTATGATATTATTCTGGGCATGGATTGGTTAGAAAAATATGGAGCCGTGGTTGATTGCAGATTAAAGAAAGTCTATTTTCAGCCACATGGGAAACAAACATTTTACTTCGAAGGTATTCGATCTCGTTCTTCTCGCTTGCTTATTTATGCTATTCGAGCATGTAGATTGCTTAATGCAGGTTGTCAGGGGTTCTTAGCTTCCGTGATTGCTGTTGAGGCACCACAGCAGGATATCAATGCTATTCCTGTGGTCTGTGAATTTCTTGATATATTTCCTGATTAGTTACCAGGCTTACCTCCTCAGCGAGAAATAGAAATGATGATTGAATTGATTCCGGGTACAACACCTTTGGCAAACGCGCCATACCGCATGGCTCCAGTTGAATTGAAGGAACTGAGGGCATAATTGGTAGAATTGTTGGAAAAATGCTATATTCGTCCCAGCTTTTCTCCATGGAGTGCTCCAGTTTTATTTGTGAAAAAGAAAGATGGAAGCCTGAGGCTGTGTATTGATTACAGGTAATTAAATCAAGCGACTATCAAGAACAAGTATCCTCTGCCCAGGATCGACGATTTATTTGATCAATTGTAGTCTGCTACTGTCTTTTCACGAATTGATCTTCGATCTGGCTATTTTCAATTGCGGATTCGAGAATCTGATGTGGAAAAGACTGCTTTTAGCACGCGTTATGGTCATTATGAGTTTTTGGTTATGCCGTTCGGGCTAACCAATGCTCCAACAACTTTTATGGACCTGATGCAACGTGTGTTCCGTCCATATCTGGACCAGTTTGTTGTGATCTTTGTCGATGATATTCTTGTTTATTCGGCTTCTGTAGAGGAACATGTTCAGCATCTCAAGATTGTATTGCAGACTCTGCGAGATCACGAACTCTATGCAAAATTTAGTAAATGTGAGTTTTTGCTGCGGGAAGTTCATTTTCTCGGCCATGTGATTTCTGGTGATGGAGTCGCAGTTGATTCAACTAAAATTGAAGCTGTTCTTCAATGGCAGAGACCGAGGACTGTGACAGAGATCAGAAGTTTTCTAGGTCTTGTTGGTTATTATCGAAGATTCATTCAATACTTTGCACGAATTACCGTGCCGATGACTAGACTAACACGGAAGGATGTACCTTTTGTCTGGTCAGTTGAAAATGCTTCTCACTTCTTCTCCAGTGCTGGTATTACCTTCTGGCTCGGGTGGATTCGTGGTTTGCACGGATGCTTCTCGAGTAGGTTTGGGTGCAGTGCTTATGCAACATGGTAAAGTCATAGCTTATGCATCCCGACAATTAAAACAACATGAAGAGAATTATCCGGCTCATGATTTAGAGCTTGCAGCGGTGATCTTTGCAATGAAAATCTAGAGACACTACTTGTACGGCAAGAAATTTGAGATCTTTACCGATCATCAAAGCTTGCAGTATGTGTTTTCTCAAAAAGATTTGAATCTCCGACAGCGTAGATGGATGGAATATATGAAAAACTATGATTTCACTCTCTCCTATCAGCTAGGAAAAATGAATGTTGTGGCTGATGCTCTGAGCAGGAAAGTGCAAATTAGTCATTTGCTTGTTCATGAATGGAAATTGTGGGAACAGTTTCCTAGTGAAACTTTTAGTATGGACATTCCTTCTGATCCGATGGTAGCTGTATGTGCTAGTCTTGTGATGACTCCAGCTATTTATCAGCAGATCAAGGAAGCTTAGCAGGCAGATTCTGATTTGTCCCGCGTTATAATGATGCATGATGTTGAATTTGATGATGAGTTGGTTGTCAGCCTCCGTGGCAGGTTGTATGTTCCAGCTGTTGATGAGTTAAGAAATACCATCTTGTATGAAGCCCATGGATCCCGTTATGCTATTCACCTCGGCACTACCAAGATGTATCAAAATCTGAAAAGGTAATTCTGGTGGCCAGGAATGAAAAAGGATGTAGCTACATTTGTGTCTAAATATTTGATATGCCAACAGGTTAAAGCCGAGCACCAAAAACCTGGAGGGATGCTTCAGCTTTTAGAAATTCCGATGTGGAAATGGGATCATGTCACGACAGATTTTGTTGTGGGTTTACCCCGGACTTCACAAGGCTTCGATGGAATCTGGCTGTTAGTTGATCGGTTAACAAAAACAGCAAGATTATTGCCAATTAAAGTTACCTAGAGTGTTCAGAAATTGGCCGAGCTTTATGTTCAAAAGATTGTGCCATTGCATGGAATTACAATATCAATTGTGTCAGATCGCGACCCACGGTTTACTTTTGGCTTCTGGTGCAGTTTTCAAAAAGCGTTGGGCACAGAGTTAGCCTTTAGTTCAGCTTATCATCCGAAGTCAGATGGTCAGTCAGAAAGGACTATTTTGACTTTAGAAGATATGCTGAGATCGTGTTGCCTAGATTGGCAAGGTTCGTGGAGTCAGCATTTGTCACTTGTGGAATTTGCTTATAATAACAGTTATCACTCCAGCATTGGCATGGCACCGTATGAAGCTTTATATGGGTGTTATTGTCATACACCTTTAAACTGGTTTGAGGCCGGTGACAGATTATTGACAGGACCTGATATGGTTCAGCAATGTGCTGATGTAGTTCGCTTGATCAGCCATAAAATGTTGACAGCTCAGAGTTGACAGAAAAGCTATGCAAATCAGCACAGGTGACCATTGCAGTTTGAGCCTGGAGATATGGTGTTTGTAAAAATATCTCCGATGAAAGGCGTTATGAGGCTTGGGAAGCGTAGAAAGCTCAATCCTCGTTATATTGGTCCGTTTCCTATCTTGGAACGTGTGGGCCAAATGGCTTATCGTCTTCAATTGCCAGCGACGATGCAAGCAATCCACGATGTTTTTCATGTGTCCCAACTGAGGAAGTATATCTCTGATGCATCTCATGTCCTCGATGATTCAATTAGGTCTGAAGTGACCGCAGATTTATCTACACCAGAATATCCGATCAGAATTGAAGATCGTCGTGAGTATCGATTGAGAAATAAAGTAATTCCTCTGGTCAAGGTTGTCTGGCAACGTCACTCTGGTAATGAAGCTACATGGGAACGTGAGGATGAAATGCGTCGGTAATTTCCTTTCTTGTTTGAATAAGGTATAATTCTTTCAGTTCGCTCCTTGTTCTTCCTTTTAAATTTTGAGGACGAAATTTTTATTAGGAGGGAGGGACTGTGAGACCCGTTCTTTAACGGATCTTTACCAGTATTAGAATAGAATTAATTCCATGATCTTTGGCTATTTTTATGAAATTTATGGGCTTTTTCTAGCATTTAATCTATTTAGATTAAAGCATTTAAGTAAATTAGTGGGCATATACACAATTTCACTTCATATGGGGTTTAGAATGCAATTAAGGGTTAAAAATAAAAAAAAATAATTTTTTAGCTTTTTTTTAAGCCACGGTCAACCCTCTCTCTCACCCACTTTCCTAATTCTTCTCCCCCTCCCCCTTTTTCTCTTTTTCACCCGAACGCAGGCAGGAACCCGCAGGCGCACAGGGCACCCGCGGGTGGACGGCGCGACCGCCGCGGACGGCGGCCACCCCCCCTTCCCCGGTCAGCACCTCGGCGCGCGGAGACCACGGCGGCGGGCCTGCGGGGGTGGGCCACCGCGAACGACAACCTCTCGCCCTCTTTCTCTTCTTCGCGGGCGCGGTGATCGGACGGCCACGACGGAGGTCTGGCCGCCTCGCCGATGAGCGACGGAGGTGGATATCGCGACGGCACCCTCGAAGAAGCCAAACCCCGGTGCGGAGGTGCGACCCCACGGCAGCATCGGGCGCTTCTCTCTCCCTCTCCCACGGCGCTCTCGCGGCTAATCGGCCTTCCTCTCGTGCTAGGACTGGCGGAGACTTCCTCCGAGACGTGAGGAACGCGGAGGCATCCACCCGGGACGAACCGTGGAGTGGAGAGACGGCCGGGAAAGGCAGACCGCGGCGCATCCCTCGGCTTCCTCGCGGTTGAATTAGGAGCTTTCGGCACGATTAATGTAGGGGGATCATAAGCCCTAGCCTGTTAAATTGTTCCAAAAGCATGCCCATCGTCACTGAGTTCATAGATTAATAACAGCATGCCCATCGTCGTTATGTTTTAACAGCATGTCCATCGCCTTTATGTTTTCAAAGCATGCCCATCGTCTTTATGTTTTAATAGCATGCCCATCGTCACTGAGTTCATAGATGATAAATTGTTATATTGAGGTGATGGATTGGCAGGGAACATGTTAAAAATAATAACTCCCGTCGATTTGAATTGTTGAGTAGTGGACAGCAGATCTAGAGGGGAGGGGTGAATAGATCTGCCCCTCTTTTCGCAATGCAACCCTCTATATAGCTAGTTAAAAATAATTGCAGCGGAATACAACTAGCTTAGCGACGTATAAAATGATTTGTTTAGAAATATGATTTCACAATATGGATATTGAACCTAAGCATGCATCTAAAATAAATCAATCACACAATCAAACCACAACACAAAGGATTTTAAGGTGGTTCGGACTGAATCCCCAGTCCTACGTCCACCCCTCACCAAATCCGGTGAGGCTCCACTAGTGCCACGCACTGAACCGTAAATCGGAAAGACCTCCGATTACCTTCCTACTAATCACAGGTAGGGATGTCAACACCGCAGATCGGACAACTTCCGATTGCCTTCCTACTAACCACCGGTAGGGACGATCTTCAGTTTCAAATGTTTGAATGAAATGGAAAAAGAACAAACATGAAATCACTCAAACAAGATATAGAATATGCTCAAAGTAAAAAGATCTTGTCTGAGTTGCAGGAGCTTGAATCTGATGCTTCGATCGTGTCTTCTTCTTTGAGAGATGATCTTCCTTGAGTTGATGAAGAAGACTATGGATGTAGCTTTGCTCTTCCTTTTTGATCTCTTTGAGTTGACGAAGAGTTTGATGCAGTTTAGATCACCCTTGAGATGATGAAGAAGATGAAGGATGCAGCTTTATCTTCTCTTGGCTTGGGCTTGATCTCCTCTTGAAGAAGCTTGAATCACTTGAGGATGAAGAAGCTTCTTCCCGTAGTACTGTTCACAACTACAGTACTCGAACTCTTCTCCTTTGAACACACCCTTGTAGCCTCCCTTGAATCCCCTTGAAGCATTAGGGTTTCTAACCCTTCTTGTGTTGGTTTTATAGACTTTGAATGGTCCTTGGATATCCTTCAGACCAGATCCACAATCCATGGGGGATTGGGTGACTTTGGGGTTAAACAAATACAAGGAAAGGGTCTCTTCTCGAAGTGGAAAATAAAGTCAACATTGAAGGCTCGGGGCTGGCGGTCGACCTGCAGAAGCTGGCGGTCGACCGCTACTTAGAAATGCTGTAGACGGATGGTCCCTGGAATTTTCGGTCGACCGCTACTGGGCTGGCGGTCGACTGCCACTGAGACTCGTGCAGACTGGGAGCTGCTGGCTGGGGCGGTCGACCGCTAGCTGGGCAGACACTGGGATCCCCACGACCTGACCGCGCAGGTCGATCCGCGTGCGAGGGCGCAATCATTGAGCTTTCACTTTTGTCATATCCACTCCATTCCTTGGCATATCTGTCATGAAAGAACATCAAGTAGTTTAGTCATATAAGAGTGGTAAAACATCAATGACTTATAGTGTTTAGCCATTATCAAAATCAAGAATATCAAATAACTCCAATGATCACAAGATGATGTCAAATGACCAAAGTAACCACAAGATGACTCAATTGACCACATGGGCACAACATGAATCGACCGGGAATGGATCCAGTTCTCCGGTAAGGACCATGTTTAATTTATTTTGGATTTTATAACGGTCCGCCATAACCTGTTTGTTGACCCGAGCGGTTGACATCTCGACTGCGTAAATAAATTAAGTTGGAATGGTGGTAGAAAATTCACGGTTAGTCCGTTGAGAAGCACGCGGCGGTTCGTCGTTCGACTGCCTATAACCATAGCGGCCCTAGTTCGACCGCTTGTTCTATAATGATGCGTGTTTGCCATTTCAACATGTTCAATAGTTATGCATTTAGTTATGGAATGATTCCCATTTTAGCATGTTCAAATTGTTTAAACATTGAATTATTGAATATGGCCATTTTAGTATACTCGATTAATTATTCATTTAATCTTGCGTAATTGTCATATTTAATTATTGTCATAGATTATGGCATGTTTTTAGGTCCCAATAGAGCTTTATTCTCTTTCCTAGTGATGGAACCACCAGTCGTAGCCCGACGACTTTCAGTGTTGATCCCACCCGGGAGAGGTGGCGGGGTATCCCAATTTCACGATTTTTAAGCTAGTTCTGTGGGCCCCAGTCTAACCGTAGCATCCCACGGAGGGGAATACTAGCTAGAGGCCTGACTCTGGGCACGAGCCGGTGTGTGCACATATGGTCAGAGACTTGGACTGACACTGACGAGTGTTGCTCTGACTAGTTACTTGTTCTGGTACTGTTACGCATCTCGCATGCTATGATCAGGCTTGCATAGATGCTTGAGACGCAGTGTAAGCCGTCAGTGGACGCATCTGGTTTCTTCTTCTGGTGGATCTCCCCTCCTTCTCTTCTTAGTCACTTGGAAATGATTGAGTTATTGTCTATTGGTAGATTTCGAGCACTTGCGTTTAAATTCGAATTGGCATGCTAATTAACTATTCATGAACTGTTTAGTTAGTTTTACAGCTTTATTAAATTATCATTTATTTATGTTAATGCATGCTTTACTACTTTTCTTTAGTCAGTTGCGAGTTAGGGATTTCTGTAAACCCTACTGAGTCTCTGCTGTGAGACACACCCCTTCCTTTTACAGGTGAGGCGGAGCAACCGGCTGCAGGATTCTCTCGCGCTTTTGGCGATAAACCTTAGAGCCAGCAGTGGTCTGTCAGTGGTCAGTCTGTCTTTTTTCCTTTTTTGGCCGGGCTACGTCCCGTGTAGTTATTTATTTTTGGACCATTGTACAGTGCAGAACTTGTGATATATGGATATGGACTACTTGTATAAATTTACCACTCTAATTTATGTAATTGCTTCCATTTTAAGTTCAAATGAATGCTTTAATTAATATTACGTGTGTAATTTCTATTCTTTATGCATCCCATCGACAAACACTCACTAACCCTTACTGGGCCTCATCAGCCTCTTGGGTGGCCTCCCCGAGCTCTTGGTGTCGATAAATCGATGATATCGGTTTATCGGTATCCAGATCTCCTGGGTCGTCACAACTTCTGATGAAGCAAGAGTCAATTTTTGCGGGCTATTTCTTGTTTCTACTTCAGGGAGTTTGAAGGAAGTCGACTTGCCTCCATGGGAAGTCGACTTGGTCTGCTGTGGAATAGATTTATGCAGTATGAATTGGTTTGACAATGATCATAGTTTGAATGGTGTTCATACTTTAGTCAAATGCTTGGCTAATTGCTCTTGATTCTTGGTTTTGGTAAAACAAGTCAATGTGCATAGCATGCTTGAAATTCAAATTTGATAAAGATGTGACTGTGCAAATTTTTTATGCTTGAATTCAAATTTCATAATGGAGATCATGTGTTTGGGGTTGATTTTGTTCTAGCTTGAACTTCATGTAAAATTGTGTAATGGAAGCCATGTAGGTTAGAAATGTTTGATTTACAATTCAAACCATTTTCCTCATGGGGCTGTTGAGGTTCTATTTCATTTTCACATAGCGTCGACCCATCAAAGGATAGAGTCGACCCCATGCTCGCTTAGCTTCAAACAAATGTATGTTTATGCATGTTCTTCATAGGACTCTTGAACTAGTGTTCTAAACATCATATGAATCTTGGTAGAAAGTGGTTGATATATGCTTTTATATTGTTTAAACTCCAAGGAATACTTGGTTGTGTTTTATCTATTGACCCTTTCCTATTTGATTGATCTTTCGCTTATTAGGACTGAAATGCAGATGTTTTGCAGATTTCAGTCGACCGACCACGGAGCTTTGGTCGATCGATCCAGCCAAAACTGACTGGTTTACAAGTTTCCATAGTTCGGTCGACTGATGGCCAATTTCGGTCGACCGACTCCGTCAGGCCTCCATATCTGGCTTGACGAATCTCACTCAAATCTCATGAAACCCAATTTGAATGGACCCTATTTTTACCCCTTTGCCCTTAGGGTTCTAATACACATATGTGAGGGGTTTTGCAAGGGTTTTGTGAGGGCTATATGGGTCTTATGCACTCTCTTATATATATTCATAAGAGCTACGAATTTGAGAGAGAGAACTCCATTTGAGCTAATATTTTCTTATCTTGTAGGTGAAGAAAGGAGAAAGGAAGAAAAAGGGAAGAAGAGAAGAAGATTTCATCTCCTCCAAGGCATTTCTGGAGTTCGAGGAAGAAAGAAAAGAGGAGCGGATTGAAGAGAGGATCAGGAGGACGCTGAAATCGCCACCATCCGACTCCGAGTCAAGAAGAACCTGAACATTCCTATAAGGGGGAGCTTTACTCTTGATAGATTTCATTTGGTTCAGTCTTTAGAACATGCTTTGGGTTTATTGTATCTATTTGTGCACACTGTGTTCATTTCTGAGAGGGTATTCTGTGTGTGTGTGACCGTTTGCGTACGGTTGTGTCTGTACGGTGCTGCGTTTGTTGTAGCGTGTGTGTGTGTTGTTGATCCGATCGTCGGATCGTGTTGGAGACTTCATCTCCCTATGTGTTTGGGGTTGTACCCCATGTGTGCAGGGTCTGTCCTACGTGTGTGTGTTGGGGAGTGTCCCCGTGTGTGCAGGCGTCGTCCTGTGTGTGCTGGAGCTTGGCTCCGTGTTGGGGAGTTATCCCCGTGCTGATTTTTCAGCGAGTGAAGCGTCACCGATTTGGTGAGGGGTGGACGAAGGAAGCTCGTCGTGGTCCCGAACCATCTTAAAAATCATCGTGTTCCTATGGTTTGCCTTATTGTGGTTTGATTGCTTATTCAATGCATATGTGATCGGTGAGCACGAGCGAATCTTAATTCAATGGGCGAATCTTAATAGTCTAGATTCCACTGTATGAAGTGTTTCATTGGTTAATTCGTTTACATGATCGAGTTAGCTCGGTGAGATTGAGAGAATTTAGTTTACTCTATTTAGTTTAATTTCCATCAATCTCATTAAACCTGTTAATTGTTTAAAGTTAGCTTTAAATTTCCCATATCGCTTTGGGGACAATTCCACCCCCCTTCTTGTCTACTAGCTAACCAGGCCAACATAATAAAACTGTCCAGAAATGATTAGTTGTTGGAATGTCAAAGCTGGAATTTGAAGCAGACAAAGTATGTGAGGCGTGCAGTAAAGGTAAGTAAACTAGAACCTCTTTTAAAAGTAAGAATGCTGTCACAACTTCTAGGCCCCTTTATGTTCTTCATATTGATCTATTCGGGCCTAGTAGAACTCACTATCTTGGTGGAAAATTATATGGGTTTGTCATTGTAGATGACTTCTCAAGATTTTGTTGGGTATATTTTTTATCACATAAAAATGATGCATTGACGGAATTTGAAGGTTTTTGCAGGATAGTTCAGAATGAAAAAGGATACTTCATCAAAACAATCCAAAGTGATCATGGTAAGGGGTTCGAAAATAATGAGTTTGATGAGTTTTGCAGGAAACACGGATATCGGCACACATTTTCAGCACCAAGAACTCCTGAACAGAATGGCGTTGTTGAGAGGAAGAACATAACTCTTATTAAGGTGGCTCGTACGATGCTGAATGAGAACAACCTACCTAGGTATTTTTGGGTAGAAGCCGTTAACACGACATGCTACATCATAAACCGAGCCATGGTAAGACTAATTCTGAGAAAAACACCATATGAACTTTTTAAAGGTAAAAAGTCTAACATCTCTCATCTTAAACCATTTGGTTCTTTTTGTTATATACTTAATAATGGAAAATCTGATTTGGGCAAGTTTGATGCTAAAAGTGATTGTGGAATATTTATTGGGTACTCACTCTGCTCAAGAGCCTATCGGGTTTATAACCTAAGAACTCTTGTAGTAGAGGAAAGCATATGTGATTGTAGATGAGTCATTGTTCGGACGGGATTTTACCCTTGCTAGGTTTATTTCCTTTTATTTCGCGGGTCGATCGACCACTCTGACCAACTGGCGGTCAAGCAACCGATTGACGACGCGGGCGTGTCAGTCACATGAGTGACGATTCATTGTGCGCTCATGCTGACCCATACTGGGTGAGTGTGAGGTTCGGTCAGGACCAGCAGTCCGCCATACCATAAAGGCTATGGCGTTAATTACATCTCCCACGAGGAGGGAACACCTTTGATTAATTGTCGAGATAGCGGGCTGTCAAAGTCGGAATAAAAAAGGAGCTACATGATGACCATGACGAAGGCATGCGGGATGCATTTATTTATCATGCCAAGGATGCATAGTTTATCGAATTATGGGCCCTTGGTACGTGGCGGAGGACGTAGGCCCGAAGACCACCATCGCGCATAACGAAGACTTTCGATCGAGCGTAACCCGACCTTCTGTCAACGCTATTTGATATACCCGAGGGTCCATGCGAACATGCATGCATGATGATGATGATAAGTAAGATGACAGAATTATGAAGATGAATATGATTCAATCACATATTTATTAAGCCCCGCCAATGAGGGAAAGGATGGCACAAGCATGATGATAAGGGTAGAGTGAAGACAGACATAATGGTGAAAACATGATAGCAAGAAGGTTTCGACTCAAAAGGCCCTCTCTTTATTCAATTTATTCCTAATTAGGGTTGATTAACTTCGCCCTCGGGAAGGCGGGGGTCGCTCGGGGCGAGCCAGGGATTAAAGAGTACAGCGATTAGAAACGGCGCCTGAAACCGTAGGTATAGGACTTAAAACGGCGTCAAAACCGTAGGTAAATAAAAGGGGTTTAAAACGGCGCGGCCCTAATTGGGGCGCGCCGGGGAGAGGCGCGCCGGGGAGAGCGCGCCGGGGAGAAGCGCGCCGGGGAGGGCGCGCCGTTTTAGAGCGCGCCGCTTAGGCCGTGCCGTAAAAGAATGGTGCCAGTTTAACTTAAAACCGAGAATTTGTTCATTTTTCTTGGGTTTATTGAAATACTTTGGAAAACTTTGAGAATTTATTTAAGCTATTATCTCACAGGGTCGACCCCGGGGCATCCGGGAGTCGAGTCACGGGCCCGCGCGAGGTTCGTACTCGAGCGCGGCGATCATTCCGAGTTAGACTCGTTCGAGCCGAAATTTCGGCAGCGTCTCCCCATCCCGGAGGATTTTTCGGGGAGAAGCGGGGAGTACTCACGTAGTGGAGCAACCCCTAAGAGCCGGGTGGCACAATGGCGGCCGGCAAAAACCCGAACGGAGAGGAGAAACCCCGAGGTCAAACCTGCTAGGGGCACCAAATCCGTGGGTAACAGCGAGCGAATGAAGCAACTCAATACGGGAGCAAAGACCTCGAGGGCTAGCCTACGAGGGGCACGCAACCCGAGTCACCACAACACTCGAATCGGGACGACCGATATGGGAGGGAAACCCCGAGGGCAAGCCTACGAGGGGCACGCGACCCACGGCCACCACGAGGCCCATTAAGGACCGTGGATTTGGATCTGTCGGGACATGGCCCCGTTGTTGTGCATTCAATAGCCTGCTGGGATATTCATCATTGATGGACGAACCTTCCGCCGGCCGAATGACTAACGTGGAAGATCGGGGGAATGTCCCCCTCCCCGGATGCTGGAATGATGCTACAGAGCACACTCCCGTTGAGATGCGCACGAAACGAAAGAGTAATGCGAGAACGACAAAGTCCATAGGCTAAATAGATCGATGCTGTGCGATTGGCATAGAGGTGCCGGGGAAGGGATGTACATATGTCACATTCGGGCACGAGCCGACAAGAATAGAGAGGGACGACAGAGGCAATCCTCCCCCCCCCCCCCCCCGACCTATGAAGAGAGGCACAGGAGGAGGCGAGGGATAGGTTCCCTTGACAGAGATAGACGGAGATACGCACATAAGTGCGTCTCCAATCACAGAACCCGTGGCATATACGATGCAGAGCCCTGCAATCGCATTAGAATCAGAAGAAAGAAAACCCCGGGGAGGGGGGAAGAAGGTTTCATATGGCCCGAGAGCCTATCCAGCGTCGGAGAAAACCTGTTGCACGGAAGTAGATACACTGGGAAATCATTGAACGTATATTTGAAGGGGAATTGGAGAAGGCATTCATGAGATAGAAGACATTAGCCACAAACGGCATTTCATTCATCCTATGAATCGATACGGATAGACATATGCATAATATACAGATTCTGGCGCCGTCGTTGTCGATCGGCCGTCGTTTACATTAATGAAGAAACGATTACAGATAAAGTGGGGAGAGGAAATGGTGAGAGAAGGGGAGGTCAGGCTCATATCATCGCCCCTCCCCTCCTTCACTTACATTGTGCCAGAGGAAGAAAATCAAAAGAAGAACAGAGGGATTCCCCGGATGAAACGCGGAGACCCACCTAAATCGATAAGAAACGGACGGTCTCCTTCTCCGATTCCGGGAGGCTCGAGTGGAGCGTGGTGGCGGCCGCCGAGAGGCTCGAACGGAGGCTTCTTCAGATCGAAGAACCCTCGACCCCTCTCCCTGGACCTCTCTTCTCTCTTTCTAATTCTCTTTTCTTTTCTCCTTTGATTCCGCTTCCCTCTTTTTTTCCGTGTCGCTCTCTTGATCCCCTTTTTTGTTTTTGGCGAAGGCAGGCTATATATATAGCCCTTTTGTTAATTCGGCGCCCCGGGAAGGGGGCGCGCCGGATTTGGTGGCGCCGGGAACACGTCCCGATCGATTTTTGCGCGCCGGTTTGACGGCGCCGGGGAACGCATCCCCTATTGTAATTGGCGCGCCGGTTTGACGGTGCCGTTTTAACTTGTTTACTCGGCGTGCCGGTCCGGTGGGTCCGGAGATGATTCCGGAAGCTCCCGTTGACTATTCCTCTCACCTTGGTCCTTGAAAAACCTTGACGTGGAGTCGAGGAAGCTCTCGACACGACGAACGGCCTTGATCAGACTTCCGCGTGTGTCTGGTCCGAGCACACGGATGTCCTGGTGCTACAGCCTTCGGCACTGCGATTTGTGCTCCTGGTTGAGACGGATTCGTGCTCAAAGCTTCTTTGCAGGATGGTGTTGCATCCTGGATAATTCCGCCTTGAACGGCGATCAATTGGCCACTAAAGGGCCCATTATGACGAGGAGCCGAACCCATGTCGGGTGATCGGGACCCTCTGCTGACAGAGCCCTCGGCCCCTTGTTGTGGACGGCCGAGGACGTTTTTCCTCCTTAGGAGAGCCATTGGGTAGACCGTCGTCCTTGGTCGGGCGACGGATGTGGGGTAGCGGCATGACGAGGTCGATGCCGGATCATTGGGCAGGCTTGATCGCGCTGCCGGTTGGTTGTAGGTTCATTCCGACTCTCCTAAGGTGAAGTCCCCGGTGTTCCCTTCAAGGTGGCTCAGGGCTCTGGTAGCTTGAAGAGCCTTCAGTAAGCCAGTCTTCATCGGCTTATGCGCTTCAGTGGGCCGTATCATTCGTCTTTGCGGCTTGGTTGTCGAAGGATCATATTTTGAGTGCCAACAAATGCCCCCCAGACGTAGGCGGTGCAAGTGAGGCAGGAATGCGGCAAGGCCTACGGATGAGCTTCGTTTGGTTGACAGAAGCTCGAACGGCACTTAATTCCGGCTTCGGACGTTAATCCGGCGAGGCAGGAAGCTTGACGGCATCACTTAAAACGGCGCACCCCTTACTTCATTGGTTAAAACGGCGCGGCTAAATCCGGCGCGCCCTAAGCTTTTGGAATTAAAACGGCGCCGCTAAAAGCGGCACGCAAAAGTCTTAAAACGGCGCGCCACGGGGCGCGCCGTTTTAACAGGGGTGGAGCCCCCCCTATAAATGCTTTTCTTCTTCGTTTTTTCTTCACAACTTCTCATTTGCGAAAATTCTTTCTCTCTCCTCCCTTTTTCTCCCTCCGCGGCGCCGAGTGGGTTCCGGGTTCGGGTGAGCCGGTGAGTTGAGTCACTGATGTGCTTTGGGTTTTGAACCCGCTCTTCGGGCCCCGGGAGGCTCCTCGTAGGACTTGTCCTCGGAGCTAAACCCCTCGGGTGTCCCATTCGGCCTTAGCTTAATGCTTATGGCTACTTTTAGGGGCTGCTCTCTCCGTGGACGGCTTCTGCTTTTCTTTCGGCAAATCCCCGAGCTGGAGAGATGCTGCCGGAATTTTGTCAGAAATATTGCTGCGGTCAACTGATTTCTGACTTTGCTTGTTCGCCTCCGGGCGTTGTTTTTGCAGATAATATGGCATCTGGATCATCTTCTTCCGCATCCCAGGTTGCTGTGACCTGGGGGAATGTGCATTCCCTTGATCGGGGGCCTCGACAGATAGCTGTGGTTGCTAAGTCTTCGGACTCAGAGACCGACACCGTCGACACCGGCCGCTTATTGATTCTTGACGGCAACCACTTCCAGTATGATCGAAGGGATGGCGTCAGACTCGACCATCCTAAGGACAAGCATCTGATGGCGTTCCTTGAGCGCTTCAACCTTGGAGGGAAGCGTGATTTAATCCTCGTCCGTCGAGCCGAGGGAGCCCTACTGGCGGAGAGAGACAGTTTGGCCGAGTCAGTCACTCAGGGCATGCCTATATATATCCCGGGGGAGCCCAGAAAGTGGGGAGCCGTGCTCGGGGTGCAGGAGTTATCCCCAGAGGCTGGGATGCTGACGAGAGCGCCGCAGTATACCCCAGCTCGCTGGAATGAAACTGCCGGACGTGTTGACAGGGAGAAGCCCATATACTGTTTATTCCTCGCCCCGCTTCATTGGGGATACCGAGACGAGCCTTTTCTTTTAGACTGCTTGGCGGTCCGGTTCAAACATCAGATTTCAGTGGGGTGGTTTGGAGAGCTCAAAGCCACCGACGCTCACGCCTTCAGACCGGGTGCAGTTGAATTCACAGACTTTGTGTTGCGGCAGTACGCCCCCATCCTGGTGCATGCGGGTGTATATCAGAGTGTATATGCTTCACGGTACAGGTACCTGATCTCCCGAGGTCTGTGCTGTGGGATGATCGAAGTCTTCTGCCCAGAATACAACACTTTTTACACTGTAGAGGGTGAGACTTCACTGGACCTCTGGAGTCTTTCCCAGCTGAGCGGCTTGCCCATAGACGGGGAGCCGTATGAAGAAGTTTATTTTCCAGACTGGCTGAAAGACCAGACGGATGGGGAAGGTAGATATTTCACGGGCTTCGCCTACCGTTATCTGATGAAGGCATATCGCACCCTGCTGCGCCTGACGCTTGACTCGCGAGAGGCGCGGAAGCCTGGCGAAAAGAGACGCGTGCGGATGGGCACGTGGCTCCAGTATTTCTTCGGTGGGGAGCAGCAGTACGAGGACTTCCCCACGGTGGTTCCGACGGCGGTGGCGTGGAAGAAGAGGGCTCGACGCCAAGCGACATATCCCGCTGTCTCAGGGAGAGGGCGGCAAGTCGGCCCGAATCCCACAGGAGTTGACGCAGTTACACATTATGCTGCGTATCTGACTTATTGACTTTGTTCGTTTGCCCTCCCTCAAGGGGACGAGGCAGTAATCAGACCGGAGGCTATTTACCCTGCCTGCTTAATGGCCTGGGGGACGAAGCTGTCCCTGTGCCCTGTGGCTCTGTGCCTCATATATAAAATATTGGGGGATTTGCACAAGTCGCGCATCCCCAGAAATTCACGGACAGTTGGTCCCATCCACTTTTTTAATGCCTGGGTCTGCACCCTATTTCCTGAAGCAGCTCCCCGGTCGATGCAGTCAGATCGTCCTTTGCCGCGGATGATCGAATTTGCCAGTGCCGAACCGTCCTCACTGGCGGATCAGCTATTCGCCATTCGGGGGAAGTTGACTACAGTTCCAACAGATTCCCCTAGCGTTCTGCACTTTTGGAGCTTGGCTGCCAGCTCTAGCCCTCTTGTCAACAGGATGCGGCAATGCCGATTATTTGAGACAGAGGAATTTATTCATCAGCTGACTGGGTCGAAGAGCACAAGGCCCATCTTGGAGTCGGAACTGGTTGATTGGGCGCTGTCTATTCGTCCCAGTGTTCTTGTCTTCAGGAAGAGCGGCTTACTGTGGCTGGAGCCGTATTATCCCTTTCGTTTTGGCCGGAATTTTGGGTACGACCAGCAAATTCCTTCTTCTTCAGCCCGATTCAATCTACCGAATAGACATCGGGCTGGTCAGACGACTACGGATGAAGCCCGTGGATGGTGGGACTACTTCCATCATTGGGAGGACGTGTCATTCAGGGTGCCAACCCCGGCCCGTCTGCCCCGAGTGACTCCAGACTTCATCAAGTGGTGGAATGCGCGAACATGCTTCTATTGAAACTTCCGGAAAGACTGCTGGCATAGTGCCGAGCGTCGTTTCCTAGATTCGCAGCGGGAGCCTGTTTTGGATGTTGATCCCTCATATTTGAAGAAGCTGAAGTCCTGGTCTAACACCGAGGTGATGTCATATATAGAGGCCAGGAAAGCTGTGAAGGGTAGGTCATCCAAGGCCGACCCGAAGATGCCAGAGATCCAGAAGGATGACTACGTGAAGACCCTCTGGGGGCTGTGCCGGGTCAGCAGTGACCGGATTGCTCTTCAGACAATCCCCCTTCCGGTGGAAGAGCCTCTTCCTACTGTGGCGAGCTGGCGCCCAGAACTCGACCGTTTTCATCCCTACCGGACCTTTATCAGGAGGGAAGACAGGCGGGCTGACTTATATTCCAACACCCCCTGGATATTCGCCCTGCTCCATTCTCATGGGCTGTCAATTTCCAGTCCGTTAGAAGCCATCCGAGACCATCCGCTTCTGATATCTTTCAAGTATGTCGATGGCTGGGGATTCGACCACTTGAGCTTATATCATCACTTGTCATCCTGTGGCCATGAAGACTTGGCTCAACTGGCGGAGAAAAGTGAAACAATTGGTGATGTGTGCTGGCTCATCCGCGAGGCGGCAACCCGGGACAAGGCGCCAGCATTGCTTTACTGGCCGCTTAGTCCCCGATATACAGGGCTGCCAGGTAATGCTTGTTTTCTTCTTCAGCCCTGAAGTTGCTTCTTCTATATTCAGTGTGCATCTTCTCACTTATGTGCTTTTGCAGCTCACCTTTCCATGGAGGCGACCCGACACTATAGGGAGTTGATATCTAAGGCGCAGAAGCCTTCATATTTTAATATTCCAGAGCCAGCTCCGACCACGACACCATTACCCCCTGGGGATTCGCGAAAGCGAACCAGGTCCCAGGTCAGGGAGGCCATCAGTAGGGCCAAGAAAGCCAAGAGGGCAGAGTCCCGCGCTACTCGGGCACGTCGGAGGAAGGCTGCTGAAGAGGAGCCCACGGTTCCCCTTCCTCGGGTTCCGTCATTCTCCGAATTTGAGGCCGCCAGGACGCAAGGGCCTGAGGGCGAAGGTGACTTCTTATTCTTGCCTGGCTTGTTTGTTTATTTTCGCCGCCTTGGCTGATCATCCTTCCTTTTAGTAGCTGCTGGCACTACCTCCGCCGTTGTTGGGTTGGAGGCGGCAACCGGAGCTGCTGCTGGGGAGAGAGAGGAGGAAGCCCCCTCGGCCTCCGCTGAGGGTGGCTTGCCTTCACCGACACCCCATCGAGAAATAGAAGGTAATTTGCAGCATGCCGATAGAGCTTGGTGGCATATTGTGGTCTCAGTCGGGTCTTGACCATTTATTGTCTTTCAACTCCAGTCGATGTTCGACCCACGCTGCTCCCTGAGGTCGGTGCCACGGCAGGGGTTGCCATCGGAGAGCATGGGCTTCCAAGGGACCAGCCCCTGGATATTCCGCCGACGGATGCTCTCGAGGCGGAGACCACTGAGGAGATTCTGGATAGAGGGCTTCCTCCTAGCAGCACGGCTCCCGCTCAGGTATCGGAGGTCCGAGAACAAGCAGAAGAATCATCCTCCTTTGAACAAGTTGATTATGGTGGCGGCTCCGGCGATGACGAGGGATTCCCCATGGTCGACACCGAGGCTGAGGACGCCGGGGCTTCTTCAGCTTACGAGAGCGATCTGCCAACGTTTAGCCCTCCGAGGCTATTGGGAGCCGAGTACGGGCCATCGTACCCGACTGCAGGGGAAGGGCCAGAATCTTCAGAGGCCACTTTTGGAGGCCTAAATATAGTGCCAGTTGAGGTAGGAAGTATTCTGATTCCCGCTTGCAGCACTTCTTTTAATTTTCAAGCCAGTTGGCTGATGTACATATATGGAATGCAGGCTGAGGTGGTACCGCCAGCTATAATGATCCGCATACCCCTTCCAGACGTGGATATGGGTCAGTCGGCCTTCCCACCAGTTGTGCGGCCCATTGCCCTGCGGCTTCCATGGACCTATGCTGCTGCAGCGACCTCAAGGGAGCCTGGCGTGACGGCCGAAGGTGGCACTCCGACCGGGGTTGCAAGGGCTCAAGCCTTGGTGGCCGGCGCAGAATCATTGCCATCGCCAAGTGGTCCTCCGGACATAGAAGCAGGAGAAATTATTGCAGACGAGGCCGATATCATTAAAGCTTTGTCGGTCATAGAGGGCTCTCCTCTTTTAGTGGCCAGTGAGACTGCTCAAGAGGAACAAGCGCCTTTCATTGCCGATACGGCTGTTGTAGCCTCACCCCAAAGGGCGGGCAAAGAAGTTGTCACCATGGAGGCCCCTTTAGCTGCTGCAGCTGCAATAGTCGGGTCGGGTGTGGGCGTCGTGCAGACTATGCCGTCGACGTTCCTCGGGGTGGCCGATGACATTTGGGCCGAGGTAGATAGCAGGGTAGACTTTCAGCTCCCCGAGACTTCGCCATTGGGCCTACAATTCTCCGGTGACATGGTATGGCAGTCTCTGGATAATCTCCAGCGGGCCATGTTAGCCTCTCCGGGCCTGACTTATATGCAGCTGAGAAGCTTGATAGATCATCTCTCCCGATCGCTTTTAGCATTCGGCTGCCCAATGGATGATTGGACCCCGCGAGTTGTAATGCTGTTAAAGCACGCCAACAGGCGGGAGTTCCTGAGCCGAGAGGTTTCCGATCAGCTGGCGGCTGTAAAGCTGGAGAGGGCAGATTGCCGCACTGCTGCTTCTTCTTTGAGGGTGACCGTGGAACAGCTGAGAAACGCTGCCGACAATATCTCAGAACGCCAGCTGCTCCTCAGGGCACGGGAGGCGGAGTTGCGTGCTGAGCTTGCCGAGGTCGAAGTCAAACTGCAGGAAGGCAAGCGCCTCGAAACCCAGTCAAGAGAGGAAGCTGATCTGGCCGAAGGACAACTTGCCTCATTGGACGAGAGGTTATCGCAGCTGACAGCTACTGAGGCACGGTTGCAAGAATTGACCCGACACTCCTCACTAGGCCTCTTGGAGTTGGCAGATATCTTCCGGCGTCCTTTGCCGTAACCTTGCTTCCTTCTTTTTTTGCATCCAATCTTGCTCCTTTTTATCTTCGGAGCTTATGTATCTCGGGGGATGTCCCGGGCCAAAGAAATGTGTTCCGCCAATTCTTATTAAATGAAAATATCTCTTTTCATCGTCTCGATCACGACTTCTTTTCTTCCCTTCTTTTATCTCTTCTGGCTGATCACCCGAACCTGGGGATACTTGCTGATGGCGCAGGAGAGTGCTCACGCCTTCAAAGAAGGGGTGAGGTGTTCGCTCCACCGCAACGCAGCCGTTCCCGGAACAGGGCCTTTGCCAAGGTGGGACATAGGTAGCGTAGACAGATGCACCTAGCGAACCTTGCCGCTGGTGATGAGAGGCGTGTTGTAACCATCGACGTGGGTCAAATGTAGACGCAATTATGCTTTGTTGATCAATGAGGGCGGGAGGCCCAGGTTAGAGGGTAGTCGACCGGGCTTGTCATTGGTGACAAGGGTCGAAAAGATAGACGGTCTTGCCGATGGTGACAAAAATCGGATAGGGTAGCGACCGGGCTTGTCGATGCTGACAAGGGTCGAAAAGGTAGACGGTCTTACCGATGGTGACAAAAATCGGGTAGGGTAGCGACCGATCTTGCCGATGGTGACAAGGGTCGAAAAGGTAGACGGTCTTGCCGATGGTGACAAAAATCGGGTAAGGGTAGCGACCGATCTTGCCGATGGTGACAAGGGTCGAAAAGGTAGACGGTCTTGCCGATGATGACAAAAATCGGGTAAGGGTAGCGACCGATCTTGCCGATGGTGACAAGGGTCGAAAAGGTAGACAGTCTTGCCGATGATGACAAAAACCGGGTAAGGGTAGCGACCGATCTTGCCGATGGTGACAAGGGTCGAAAAGGTAGACGGTGCTGCCGATGGTGACAAAATCCGGGTAAGGGTAGCGACCGATCTTGCCGATGGTGACAAGGGTCGAAAAGGTAGACGGCCTTGCCGATGGTGACAAAATTCGGGTAAGGGTAGCGACCGATCTTGCCGATGGTGACAAGGGTCGAAAAGGTAGACGGTCTTGCTGATGATGATAAAAACTGGGTAAGGGTAGCGACTGATCTTGCCAATGGTGACAAGGGTCGAAAAGGTAGACGGTCTTGCCGATGATGACAAAAACCGGGTAAGGGTAGCGACCGATCTTGCCGATGGTGACAAGGGTCGAAGAGGTAGACGGTCTTGCCGATGGTGACAAAAATCGGGTAAGGATAGCGACCGATCCTGCCGATGGTGACAAGGGTCGAAAAGGTAGACGGTCTTGCCGATGATGACAAAAATCGGGTAAGGATAGATGCATGTAAGTGGGATATCGGATGAAGACTCCGCCTCGACCTTGTAAATGGCCTTCTGGACGGAGGATGGTTCATCACTATTCATCACTCATTTTTATTCACATTACTGACCTAAGCGCCCTTTCGGGTTTTCACCCAGGCCAGCCCCCTCTTGCTTTTGCCCGCGCGCCCTTTCGGGTTTTCACGCGGCGGGGTACCCGATTTTGCCTGCGACGCCCTTTCGGGTTTTCGCCACAGCTAGGTTATAGCCATTTTTGCACTTGTCCTGATCATAGGAGCAAGACTGGCGGGGTATCTCTATTTTTAACCCCATTTTTCCTTCTTTCTTTTTTTTTGATTCGGGATGCGGAAAAACTGGACCGCGAAAATATTGACTGGCCTTGTCAATGATGACAAGGATCGAATCCTGTTTCGATTTGTCGACACTGGTTAGACATCGAAGCAAATGATATGGTCTATTAACAAGGATGTAAGATTCGAGTTAGGGGTAAAGATCGACCGATCTCGCCGATGATGACGAGGGTCAAACACATGTTTACTAACCAGCATAGGTTACCGCCGAAACAAAGGTGGGTTCATTAGTAAGGATGGAAGGTCCAAGCTTAGGGGTAGGGATTGACCGATCTCGCCGATGATGACGACGGTCGACCATGGGCTTATTCATCAGCATGGGTTATATGCCGAAGCAAAGATGGGATTATCAACAGGGACGTAAGGTCCAAGTGAAGGGTAGAGATCGCCCGATCTCGCCGATGATGACGAGGGTCGAACATGGGTTTATTCAAGGATTTCCGGTGGGACTTTGATGATTGTCTCTTTCGGAGTTTCATTGGGTGGAGAATAGGAGAGGCATTTGGAAATTACCACTTTACTGACTCAAGCGCCCTTTCGGGTTTTCGCCGAAGCCAGCCCCCTCTTGCTTTTGCCCACGCGCCCTTTCGGGTTTTCACGTGGCGGGGTACCCGATTTTGCCTGTGACGCCCTTCCGGGTTTTCGCCACAGCTGGGTTACGGCCATTTTTGCACTTGTCCTGGCATAGGAGCAAGTCTGGCGGGGTATCTCTATTTTTAACCCCATTTCTTTTCTTTTTTTTTTGTATTCGTGTAGGGTGGCAGGTCGAAGTGCGACGTTCGACCCTTGGTTGACAGTAGATGGCTGTCGGCCGGAGCATCAGACCTTGCGCCGGGCAGAACAATTCATTCGTTAGCAAGGGCTGAATGCTAACGCAAAGGAGTGATCTCTCACCGATTCGGCGTAAGGCCGGTAATGGCAACAGCGTGGTGTATTCTTTCGGGAGATTGGTCAAGGCAGAATGCTACTAACCGAGGAAGGGTAGCTCGGCTAAGGCAGGGTGCCATTAACCAAGAAAAGGTAGCTCGGTTAGGGCGGAGTGCCACTAAACCAAGGAAAATGTAGCTCGGTTAGGGCGGAGTGCCACTAAACCAAGGAAAATGTAGCTCGGTTAGGGCAGAGTGCCACTAAACCAAGGGAAATGTAGCTCGGTTAGGGCGGAGTGCCACTAAACCGAGGAAAATGTAGCTCGGTTAGGGCGGAGTGCCACTAAACCAAGGAAAATGTAGCTTGGTTAGGGTGGAGTGCCACTAGACCAGGGAGAAGGTATCTTGGTTAGGGCGGAGTGCCACTAAACCAAGGAAGAGGTAGCTCGGTTAGGGCAGGTAGCTCGGTTAGGGCGGAGTGCCACTAAACCAAGGAGAAGGTAGCTCGGTTAGGGCGGAGTGCCACTAAACCAAGGGAAAGGTAGCTCGGTTAGGGCGGAGTGCCACTAAACCAAGGAAAATGTAGCTCGGTTAGTGCGGAGTGCCACTAAACCAAGGAAAAGGTAGCTCGGTTAGGGCGGAGTGCCACTAAACCAAGGAGAAGATAGCTCGGTTAGGGCGGAGTGCCACTAAACCAAGAAAAAGGTAGCTCGGTTAGGGCGGAGTGCCACTAAACCAAGGAGAAGGTTAGCTCGGTTAGGGCGGAGTGCCACTAAACCAAGAAAAAGGTAGCTCGGTTAGGGTGGAGTGCCACTAAACCAAGGAGAAGGTAGCTCGATCAGGGCGGAATGCCACTGGACCAAGGAGAAGGGTACCTCGGTTAGGGCGGAGTGCCACTAAACCAAGAAAAAGGTAGCTCGGTTAGGGCGGAGTGCCACTAAACCAAGAAAAGGTAGCTCGATCAGGGCGGAATGCCACTGGACCAAGGAAAATGTAGCTCGGTTAGGGCGGAGTGCCACTAAACTAAGGAAGAGGTGTAGGCTCGACCGATCACTCGGGACATGTCGGCTACGCTGCATGATACAGCTTAATGTGTTTTCCGTTGAGGGGAGAGAACTGAATGACTCCTTTGTGGTCTACAAGGACGTAGGCACCCCCTTCATATACTCGGCGGACGATATACGGCCCGACCCAGTTTTCGACCAGCTTCCCTTTGGGGTTGGAGGCCATCACTTCTTTTCTTTTGACCATTACGAGGTCTCCTTTCTTGAATTCTCGACCCTTGACTAGCTTGTCAAAAGCACGGGCCATGCGAGCTTGGTAGAGCTGGATGTTTTGCTGCGCCCGGAGGCATTTTCCTTCGAGCTCAACGAGCTCTTCCAATCTTCTTTCTGCATTGGTCTGCTCACCACTGACTAGTCCGTGCTGGATGGCAACTCGCAATGAAGGAACTTCAAGTTCAATTGGCACCACAGCTTCCGACCCATAGACGAGGGAGAAAGGTGAACAGCCGGTTGGGGTCTTGTAGACAGTACGATATGCCCGAAGTGCTTCGTACATCCTTTCTTCCCAATCTTTTTTATTAGACTTGACAGTCTTTGCCAGCAGCGTGCACAGTGTCTTGTTAAAGGCTTCTGCAAGTTCGTTAGCTTGAGGGTTGTAGGGGGAGGATGTCCTCCAGTCGATTTTGTATTTGTCGGCCAGCCGATAAATCTTCTGATTTCTAAAATGGCTGCCATTATCAGAGATGATTCGGCTGGGGATCCCGAACCGGAATATTACATTTTACCGGAAGAATCTTGCAACTAGCTCTCCCGTCACATCTCTTAGTGCTACTGCTTCCGCCCATCTGGAGAAGTAGTCTGTAGCTGCTAAGATATATCGGCACCCTGATGAAGATGCTGGTAGCGGCCCTACTACGTCCGTGCCCCACTGAGCAAACGGCCAGCTTGGTAGGGTGGGATGCAATGGCACTGGAGGTCTCCTTGCCACATTAGCATGTTCTTGACACTTCTGACAAGCCTTGGCAAACCTGCAGCAATCGTCAAATATAGTGGGCCAATAGTAACCCAACTTCTTTATCTCAATTTTCATTTTCGGGCCAGCCTGGTGTGCTCCAGCTGATCCCGCATGGACCTCCTGCATCACCTGTCCTGCTTCTGCTGGAGACAAGCAACGGAGTAGGACTTTCCTTCGGGCATCTGCCATAATTCGGAACAAGGTCCCGCTTCTCATCTCGTAAGAATCCTTGATCCTCAGGAGTTTCATTCTCTGTTCCTTTTCTTTTGGAAGTTGTTGGTGTTGAAACCAGCGTAGGAGATGCTCTCGCCAGTCAGGCTGCTGAACCCCTTCGATGACTGCTACTTCCATCTCTTGTTCGTCGGTCAGGACCTCTGTCACGCTGGGGACCTGTCGGCGGTTGACCACTGTTACATTCATGCTTGTGTCTGGCAGGACTGCCAATGAACTGGCCAGCTTAGCGAGGGCGTCTGCCTGAGCATTCCGGCCTCGATTGATGTGCTTGATGCTGATGAAGTAAAATCTTGACATCAGGCGAGTTGCCAACTGGTGATAGGGGAGGAGCTCTTGCTTTCGGACATCGAACTCTCCTTCCAGCTGTTTTATAACTAGCATGGAGTCTCCGAATGCTTCTAGCATCTGAATTCCCATGGACAGAGTAATTTGCAACCCGATTATCAGGGCTTCATATTCCGCTTCATTGTTGGTGCATTGTTTATTTATGGAGCAGGATGTATGTACCACTTCTCCTTCTGGGGATTTCAAGACTATGCCTGCTCCTGCTCTGACCCTGGATGATCCGGTGGCAGAGGTGTCAATTCTGGAAGCGCCATCAAAGTATAGTTGCCATAAGGAGGGCTGTACTTGCACGGCTTCTAGGGTTTCATCTTCAGGAAGCTCCGACTCCAACGGGCAATCCCCGGGCACTGGGTGCTCAGCGAAGAAGTCTGCAATAGCTTGGCCCTTGACCGCCTTGCGCGGCACGTAGGAGATATCAAACTCCATAAGGATTACCGCCCATTTGCCCAGGCGGCCTTTGAGTGCCGGTTGAGACATAATGTACTTCAGGGGATCCTCTTTGGATACCAAGCTGATTTCATGCGACAACATATAGTGTCGGAGCTTTTTAACTGCGAAGACTAGCGCCAGACAGATCTTCTCAATATAAGTATATTTCTCTTCGGTTCTGACCAGTCTCCGATTGAGGTAATAGAGGGCTTGTTCTTTCCTTTCTTCATTATTCTGGGCCAGCATTGCCCCCAGAGAATTATGTGTAGCTGCTATATACAGTATCAATGGTCATCCTTTCACCGGTGCGCCCAACACTGGGGGAGTTTTCAGGTAGTCTTTTAGCTTGTCGAAGGCTTCCTGATAATCTTCATCCCAATAAAAGGGGACATCTTTCATCATCAACTTGTGAAAAGGCTGGCATCGCCCTGACAAATTGGAAATGAAACGCTGGATATAAGCCAAACGGCCATGTAGTGATCTCAGCTCGGAGATGTTCCTTGGCGGAGGTAACCCCTGAATCGCCTTGACCTTTGCGGGGTCTATCTCAATTCCCCGATATCGGACGATGAAGCCCAAGAATTTTCCGCTCGACACTCCGAACGCACATTTCATAGGGTTCATTTTTAGCTCATGCTGCCTCAGCCTCTGAAAAACAATCCGGAGGTCTTGCAGATGATCTTCTTTTCTTCTGGTTTTGACCACCAGGTCATCTATGTAGCACTCGACCTTGTGGTAGAGCAGTTCATCAAATATTTTGGTCATTGCGCGCTGATAGGTTGCGCCAGCATTCTTTAATCCGAACGGCATTCTCTTGTAATGATAAATGCCTTTAGGAGTTCGGAAAGCAGTATGGACTCGGTCATGCTCCGCAATCCAAATCTGATTGTAGCCGGAAGACCCGTCCATGAATGATAGGGCCTCATGGCCGGTTGTAGCATCAATCATGACCTCGGTTATCGGCACCGGGAAGTCATCTTTGGGGCAGGCTTTATTTAGATCCCGGAAGTCGACACATATCCGGATCTGTCCATTCTTCTTTTTCACGGGGACGATATTTGCCAGCCACGTGGTGTACTGATTTTCTTCAACAAATCCCACGTCAATGAGCTTGTCGACTTCAGCACAAATTTGGGTGATGAGCTCTGGCCTCATGCGCCGCGGTGGTTGCTTTACCGGCTCGGCGTCAGGGCTAATTGCCAACTCATGTTGCGAGACAGCGGGGCTTAGACCTGGCATCTCTTTGTAAGTCCAGGCGAAGCAATCCCGGTATTCCAACAAAAGCTGAATGTACAGCTCTCGTTCTTCTGGGGATAGTTGGGTGCTGAGGAAGGTAGGCCTAGGGTCCTTCTCATCTCCCAGGTTGACTTCTATTAGTTCGTCGACTGTGGCTTGGCCTTCGTCTTCTATCTCCAGAGGTGCCGGTTGGAGGTCAACGAAGTCTGGAATGCCATCTTGAGGGTCGAGCACTTCGACTTCCTCGTCAGACACCGCCAGAGCTTCCTGAGGTTTCTTGATCTCTTGTGCCAGCGGCTGAGTGGATTGTTCTATTAGCAAATCCATTGCCGTCGCAGCCTCCAAGGATGAGAGAGCAGCCTTGGTGTTTGCAGATGAGATTGCAGCCATGACGGGTTGGTAACTGTTCACTGCCAGGCCCGGACAGCATGCTATTTTTGTAGCAGAAGTTGAGGATGTTTCGCCTTCTGGGACAGTTGTATCTTCTGCAGAAGTGGCTTTTTCTTTCCTGGTAGTTGGCTCCCCTTGATTGGAGTTGACTAAGGCTTCCCTGATTGGCAGAAAGGGTGTTGAAGTAGCCATTAGTAGGACCTCTATGGAGGGAGAGACTCCTGCTTCTTGACTGTCTTCGGCTTCGCTGCTGCTAGCCGTATCAAATTCGGCTTGAAGGGCCGCTTCTTCAGGATGAGCCTGCTCCCAGCATCGGCAAGGGGCCGAGGTTTCTGCTTCTTGATTCCCGGACCGAGCCAGTTCAGAATATTCGGCTTCCACCGGATACTCATCAAAGGTTGCCCTCAAAGGGCCATCTTCAGTAGGATAGAAGGCGGAGATAGTATCCACCTCGTACCGCCCGCTGTAATAATATTCTTCCAGGGTGAAGCCCAACCCTGGATGTTGAGAGACACGTCTCATTTCCTTATCCAGATTTGCAGGATGCCACATCTTCTGGAAATCTTCTTTGCGCTTTTGAGGCTGATCGGGAGGGATGTGTTGCTTCTGAAACATCTTAGCCATCCGATCAGTTGTAAATGCCACACCTTGGACAGGAACCCGCGGGTTGCCTAGATCTTCAGGGAGGCTGCAATCTGTATCTTCCCGAGTGGGATGCTCCTCAGCTGTATAGAACAAGCTGCTGGGTCCATCTTCCTGTGTCACCTCCCAGGCTTTGAAAGGTTCGACAGTGGGATCGTTGAGGCCGGGGACTGGCTTGGTGAGGCCGGCCGGGACTCCGATGCGGTCGTGCTATCGATCGACCTGCACTTCCTTAGCCTTGGGGTATAATGCTGGGGGTGTCACCCTGCTGACGTCTCCAGAAGCTGTGATGTGGGAGACCACCTTCGACTTGACATACCCGCGCGGCGGTGGTGGATACCAACCGTCACCCGATCTATTCTTCGACGCCCCTACGGGGGCCTCAGCTTCAGAAACCTTTCGGGGAGACCCCGTATATAGGTTGGCGTCCGCCAAGTGACATTCAAATACCTCGAACGGGTGGAGATCAGCAAATATCCTCTCCTCCTTCCCTTGGAGGCTGTATTTGATGCATTGGTGGAGCGTGGAGGGCACCACCATATTCTCATGCAGCCATGGGCGGCCGAGCAGCACTTTGTAGGAGGTGCGAGAGTCAATGACATGAAGCTGCACCGTTGTAGTGAAATCTGCCAAGGTCAGCGTGAACTCTGCCACTCCCATTGAAACCTCACATTTTTGGTTGAAGCCAGCGATACGCATATCCCCGACTTTCTCGAGATGCACATTAAAGTGGTACCTCTCGTATATTCTGTATGGCAGGATGTTGACTGCTGCACCAGGATCGACCAGTATTCGGTTCAGTTCTCTTCCATTCAGGTGCCCTTTCATATATAGCAGCCTGTTGTGGCTGGCAGTAGGCAATAGCATGTCTTCTGGAGAGAAGGTCATACTGGCTTCTAGTACAGCCTCAGCTATGCAGGCTTCAAAATGAGCAGGCGTCTGCAGAGCAGTGATGATCGCCTGTCGAGTTTCTTCACTCAAAGAGAGAATTTCCCAGATCGTAAATCGAGCGGGGAGCTTTTTGAGTAACTTCATTATTCGGCTCCCAGCCCGGACATTGGAGAGCTTCATCTCTTCAGCCCATCTAGGCTTGGGGAAGTTCTGATTTGCGGGTTCAGACGGACCTGCTTCATCTTCCTCGGACCCGGCACCCTCTTGACCGGCACCGGCTGTCGGGTCTTCTTTATTAGTTGCCGTAGGGCAAGCTCCATCTGCATTCGCATCCTCAGTAGATTACGCTGGCTGCGGGTGAATGGCCCCGGATGTAGGGTTAGCATCTTGACAGGGCTGTTTCCCCTTTGACATTTTCATAAATTCAAGGAACGAAGGGGCTGCCTTGCCCCCACTTTTGTTGTATAGGCCCGACGGAGGAGGGATTTGGACTCCCTTAACCTCCGGCGGAGGTGTCTTGTAGGGTTGCTCCCCTCTGAACATGATGTTGTGATTGGGTGGTGGCTGGCGCCCCATTTTTGGCCCGACCGAGTGGCATGCGCAGTAGTTGCGGCCTCGGCTTTGCCTCCCCAGCATGGGGTGTGAAGCAAATTTCTTCTTCTTCCTCTTCTCCGGGTAAGTTGAAGAGTGCTGACAGGGTATTGCAGGAGACAACCTGTGTTTTATTGGCCCCAGCGGCCTTTCTTTTCTTCTTCTTTTGCTTTCTCTTCTTTTTGGTTTCTGCGGGTGCCTGCCCCCAGAACAGGCTGCCCTCTTCAGGGGATGCTGCTTCAGCTTCCTCCACCTGTTTGAGTGAGAGTTGTTCCAGTTCTTGCCATGGGACGTGGTCCCGTACCAACAGAGGTTTCAATTCGGGCTGCACATATTCATCTAGCCCTTCAATCAGGTGCTGTAGTCGAAGGATCCCAGGATTGGTTTCCTTGATTACTGGCAGCGGAGTCTGTCTGCTCCTGTTAGGTGTATATATTCTGATGGTTGTAGGTGGAGTGACCCATACGGGTGCTACCACTGACGGAGCAGGCCGGGGTGTAATGCCACGGATATGTGCCCCCTTTTCCGGGCGGGGTGCCCTCTTTTTCTTGTGCTTCACAGGGATCTGCTGCCAACCCTGTTGTTCTTTCACGGGCTCCAGGAAATGGATTTCGTAGGTGCTCCGTGTGCTTGCTTCAGAGATCTCCTCAGGTAATGCCTGGTAGAGGGAAATCATGTTGACCGCTGCTCTCCTGAGAGGGGCTTCATGTGGCTGAGGAGGGTCTACTTTGTACTCTCCCAGCTCTATTTCATTCTTCTTTACCATCCCTTCGATGACGTCTTTGAAAACATAACAGTCTTTGATTGGATGTCCCAACATCTGGTGGTAGGGGCAGAATCTTGGACTGTCTTTTCTTTTCAGGTCCTCCGGTCTCCTTGGTTCAAGCAGAGTGACCATGCTGTATTCTGTTACCCAGTCGAACAGGACTCGGGTCTTGTCTTTTCGAAAGGAATAGGCTTTCTTCATTTTGTCCCTCAGCGAAGGACCTTCTTTATCATCTAGAGCTTTTGCAGGTTGCGGGGGAGCCGCCTTCTTGCCTTTCTCCTTCTGCTGTTCGAACGCCTTGATATCAAGCGCATTCGCTTCTTTAGGTGTGGGGCGCCGTTCCGCAGCCTTGCCTTTCTGGGCTGTGCTGGCAGTTGACGCCGGGACAGGCTTGGCTAGAAAAGCCTCCACCTCGGGCACCACATTATTCAGCCGGTCGAACGACCGTATTTCCATACCAATCATCTTTTCCAGGACCTCCTGTGGACGCGGGATTTTTCTTCCGGCTATCTTGTTTGATTTTTATTTGTTTTATTTATTGATTTATTGGTTTGGTTAATTGGCGTGCCAGTCACATGTGTGACGATTTCATTGTGCGCTCGACTTGACTTGGTCAGTCGATTGTGAAGTCCGAGTCGGGACCAAAAGTCCGCCATACCATAAAGGCTATGATGTTAATTACGCCCTTCCTGAGAAGGACAACCCTTGATTAAACGCCGAAATAGGAGGCCTCATAAGGCAAACAGATATTCATGTGCACCATTTTAAACTTCATACCAAGGCCAGGAAGGCGGGTAAGATAATAACATCAACCACAGAAATAGACGATCAGTGGTTCAAAAACTGGGTGTAGGGGAAAGGGGAGAAAGCGGATTTAAATCACAGGCAGACTGAGCTGTAACCACGATGGGGTTTTAAAGCAACGATCAACATTTCGACAGCATCTCCCCATAATCTGGGTTATGCCCAGGGGAGAATAGGCTATCACCCACGGAGTGCCGGGATGAAAGCCGAGAGATAGAGAGGCCGAACCTCTCGCATTACACATGTATGCCTTGGGGCAATATTTGACTCTTCCCTTATAAGAGCTGGTGGCATTCATGCATTGGCAGAGCTCACCGGAGGTAAAAAAGGGGGTGGGTTGTCGTAATCCCGACACGAACTGATGGAACATAAGGGAGTCTGACTCCCTTTAATTTTATCCCCGGGACATATCTGGTGATCCACGGATATCCTTGTGTGGGTTTGCTCTGGGTGTTGGGGTTCGTTGGGTGGCAGATTAGGCTCTCGGCGCACTCTGAATGGGCACGGGCTCTCGGCATGACTTAAAAATGGGAAGGCCAGGGCTCCTGGCGCCAATGGCAAGAAGGCCAGGGGTTCCCGGTGCCAAGGTGAGAGGGCCGGGGTTCCTGACGCGATGAAGAGGAGGACAGGGGGCTCCCGGCGCCAATGGCAAGAAGGCCGGGGGTTCCCGGCGCCAAGGTGAGAGGGCCTGGGTTCCCGGCGCGATGAAGAGGAGGACAGGGGGTTCTCGGCGCCGATGGCAAGGAGGTCGGGGGTTCCCGGCGCCAAGGTAAGGAATTGGGTGGGTTCCTGGTGCGAGACAGAGAAGCCAAAGAGGAGCCCCCGGCGCGAGCTTCTCGGCGCGAAGACAAGAGGGCCGGGGAGCTTATCGGCACAGCTCAATGTGAGGGGTTTCCGGCGCGACGGAGAAGAGGCTTTCGGCGCGGGCAAGAGGAAATGGTGAAGGGCCTTTTCGGCCTGGGCATAGTGGGGGTTCTCGGCGCGAGAAGGCTCACGCCGAGGGCTATTCACCTGTTCTACTATTCTTGGAGCCGAGACAGATGAGGGCGCCGATATGTGTTTCAGGGTTCTACGACACTCTGTTTTTGAGATTTCTTTCTGGGATTCAGGTAATGGCTGGGAATTTAGGATGCAAATGAGGGGGGAAGCCAAGGGCTTTGCTGGGCAGTGCCAGGGGATCACTGGAAGGCGAGGTTTATGGAGGGCCCGAGATCATCACCCATTTAAAACCCATGGGGATATGTTTTTCTGTCGCCGACCGTCCAGGGAAACCAAGGGATAACTGTCCCTGATTCCTGGGGCGACCTTAATGGCTTAAGAAAAGGAAGCAAACGGAATGAAAGATGGGGAGACTACCCAGTGTAGGCATCACTGAAGGGGTGAGAGGATAGAGTCCAATAATCCATGGATGTGAAGATTGGGACTCTTCCTTCGACGCTCCTCCAGGAAGAACAATCGGAGCAGGGAAACCTGAATCATCAGAACGATCATTCAAGACATTGAGCAGCACTCATTCGAGAGAAACCAGAGATGGGAAGGCTTCATCATTCCACGTTCAGTTGAACCAGAAACATAGATACATGTAAGGAAGAAGAAAGAAAACGGGGAAACGCCCAAACGGGCCATCAAAGCATTTCATTCCATTGCATCATCCCAAACTCACACCAATCAAAAAAGGGGGAATGAGGGAAAGGGAAATAGAACGAAGGCCGGGATATCCCGGTTACATTTGATAAATCGAGATAAAACTCGTAAGACTACATGGAGAAGAAAAGAAAACATGGGGGGGGGGGAGGGCGGAGCATTGACTCCTCTCCCTCCCCGGTGCCCACCTTCAATCAGCTTCGAATCTTTCTCTCTGCTTTCTCCTTTGGTCTCTTCTCTCTTTTCTCAGCGGAGGGGGGGGGGGGAGCTCTCTCCCACTCTGTTAGTCTCTTGGTGGTCTCTTCTCTTCTGCTATCCTCCTCCTCTTTTTTCATGTTCGAGTGAGTGGGTTTATATATACCTCACCCTTTTCTTGCATCTCGGCATGTCGAAGTCGGCGTGCCTCCTCTGTTCGCAGCAGCTCCCGGCGCGCCGAGTGGCCTCCTGTTGAGGTTTCCGGCGCCGCTCCCGGAAGCCCATTTGGCCGGCCCATTTAGGGCTTTTAGGCCTCACACGTGCCTTGGCTTCTCTTAATTCTTTAAACTGATATTCATCGTAACTGGAGAAGGTCCAGTATTAGTGACGTAACTTTGTTGAGATCATCTTGAGATTTCATCAGTCAGCAGACTGGGATTTCATCAGTGCTGTCGTTTGAATGACGATAACACCGGGCATCAGCTTTAGCCCGAGGAGGCTTTAGCCGGGTAATAGTTTCAGTGGTAATTCTTCCGTGGCTCCGACCTTGCCGGAATCTTCACAATCTTCATTTGCTGGTTCTGGCTTTATCTTTATCTTTGCTCACATCTCATCTGTCAACAAATCAATATCTGACTTGATATGACGTGTCATCTACAGACCTTCAGACGAGGCCGTAGTGTAGCTCTTGTTAAAGTGTGCTAGGGGGTTTCATCAGTCAGGTGACTGCTATTTCATCAGCGCCGCCGTCTGACTGGCAATGGCACCGGACCTCAGCTTGGCAGGGAAAAGGCTTCAGCCGGGTAGACGGTTGACGAGCTTCGTCATTGATCTTTCACTGTTGGTCTGATCTTCTTTTCAATTCTGTTTCCACCCTTGCTCATTTTCAAGGTGTCAACACCTCCCTCCTGAGATTTTGTTTGCATATTTGCACAGCGTCCTCCTGATGCGGGGGTCTCTTGCACCTCATTCCGAGGTTCCTCCACCTCTTGATGTAATCAAGGGCTGTCTCATCTGCCCTTTGTTTTGTTGAGTAGAGTTCGGCCACTGTGACCTCCCTCTCTGTGACATGGAATCTTCTCTGAATTTTCTCTGCATATCCGACCAATCACTGATTGACCCGGTCGAGAGGCTAGAGTACCATTCAAATGCGAGCCCCGTCAGCGAGGACCCGAAGAACTTCAACAGATATGACTTGTCGGTGGCCAGATCACCCATAACGGTCATATAATATGCAATATGCTCTTTAGGGGACCCCTTCCCGTTGAATTTGTCAAATTTGGGCGGCTTGTTGACCCCTGGGGGAAGTCGTTTAGCCGCATGGTGTTGCGGGTAGGGCACCCGATAGGCATCGAATGCGACGTAGTCGCCTTCACTTTTCTCCGCGAGCTTCAGCTCGATCATCCTTTCCACCATCATCCGGTTCACGACCGTGGGGTCGACTGGCTCCGGATAGAAGTGCGCTGGCTGAAGGTATGGGGTGACCAGGGTGGTCGCCTGTGGAGGACGCATCAGCGGGGGTGTCGGATGCCCCTGGGGGAGCACCGGAGGTAGCAGCAGTTGAGGCTGTGGCGGCCACTGTTGTGCTGTCGCCATGCTTGCTCTGACGGTTGGGACAGTGTATAGAGCGGTGTAGGGTCGTCACGACGAACCGCTCCCCAGGATGATTCACCCTGGACTTCGGGTGGTTTAGAAGCCGATGAATGCTCAGTCTTTTCCATCAACTGTTTCTTCAGAGAGTCTATCTCCCGTTGATATTTTTACAGCAGCATCAGAACTGATGGATCTATAGTGGTGGGGATACCCTCTGTCGTTTCCCCGGACGTACCCTCAGGCAGGATGTCGAGGAGGACGTCGTCTTCTTCTTCCGTCGTCACCACATTAGCGGTCAAGACGGGGGCCTTATCATCCCAGCGGGGATAGACCTGGGATTGTTTCCCTCTCATGATCATCAGAAGCTCTCTTGCTGCTTCTGTTCTGCGGGTGGTTGGCCCGGGCCGTACGGCCAATTGAGCCAGTTCTTGGGGGTCTTCAGGAAGCTCCCCATATCGGCTGGATATACCAGCCATGTTGCAAGTAAAGACATGCATCCTTCTTCTCTGTCGATGGACCCTCCGTCTGGCTTGTTGCGGAAAGGTCAGCCTCTCGAACACAGAAACTCTTCTTTTTTCTTCCCGCTCGGGGAAGGCTTCATCGGCTTCGATCTCGAAACCGTCGTTGTATCCATTGTCGTCGACTGACGACACCATCATTCTATCTTCCATATGCTCTTCATCCGTCGCTGATGGGCAGTAATCTTCCTCAATGGTGACTGTCTGCATTAGTCGCTGCTGACCCAGCGAGGGGCTGCCCAGCCCTCGAAAGTAGTTCCTGATCAGACAGGTTACCTCCTCCTGACCCCGCTCTTGATAGAGTATGGGGGATAGTTGTCGACCTCCAGCAGGAGGGATATAGGCCAGCCGAGCTCTGTCGGCCGGATGTTGGAATCTTCGTCCCATGACTGGGACGTTGGCTTGGCGGGCAGCAGCCCGGAAACTTCTGCGGCGCGGAGGATCTGCAACCACCTCTTCTTCTTTCCTCGGGGGCAAGCCCCTTTCTCTTCTCACCTCCGCCTCGTCGTTCATAGGACGGCGGCGGATGGGTGTTAGATGGTAGGCAGGTCGGGTCCGTTTGGGAACCCACACCTGTTTGAACTTCTTCGGCCTGAGTGCCGAGCTTCCTTGGCCATAGGGGCCGGTTTCTTCTCTTTCTGCCCTCCTTCCAGCGTGAGCTTGATAGGTATTGTGGACAGGAATGTTGGGGATGACTCGGTCTGGGGTCACTCGGGCCGTGCGTCCGTTGAGGAAGACGCGCATGCCTCCAACTAGCATAGATTTCCTGGACTGAGATAGGGTTCCGGTGATTACAGCCGCATTCTTGCGGGCCTGGCGACGCTGGCGTCCTCCAGGGTGTTTGTTGACGACATTGGGGTGGGTCCCACGTATGACGTGGTGCACCAAACAGCTAGCGGCCGGGGCCGGACTTTCAGGCAAGTCTTCGCAGCAGGGAACCTTCAGAGGCTCCATTTTCTCTGTGACTTCCTTGGCAGGCATTGGGGCTTCGACCTCCAGGATATCGACGAAGGCTAACCCCAAAAAGTTGGGGAAGCCCACAGCGGCAGGGAAGCTGCCGAATTCCATGGGTACCGCCAGGTACCCTTGCGCGTGTTTAGCAACGATCGAATGATCGAAGTCGACGCCAGTTATCCCGTTGATCGTCATTGATCTGCCTGCAAAGACAAACAGGGAAATAATCAGTAGCCTTTGAGAGGGCTTCGAAGCCCGAATATCTCGGCAAAGAGATGAAAGGCGACACTGGTCCCACCGGGCGTGCCAGACTTGTTCGGACGGGATTTTACCCTTGCTAGGTTTATTTCCTTTTATTTCGCGGGTCGATCGACCACTCTGACCAACTGGTGGTCAAGCAACCGATTGACGACGCGGGCGTGCCAGTCACATGAGTGACGATTCATTGTGCGCTCATGCTGACCCATACTGGGCGAGTGTGAGGTTCGGTCGGGACCAGCAGTCCGCCATACTATAAAGGCTATGGCGTTAATTACATCCCCCACGAGGAGGGAACACCTTTGATTAATTGCCGAGATAGCAGGCTGTCAAAGCCGGAATAAAAAAGGAGCTGCATGATGACCATGACGAAGGCATGCGGGATGCATTTATTTATCATGCCAAGGATGCATAGTTTATCGAATTATGGGCCCTTGGTACGTGGCGGAGGACGTAGGCCCGAAGACCACCATCGCGCATAACGAAGACTTCCGATCGAGCGTAACCCGACCTTCTGTCAACGCTATTTGATATACCCGAGGGTCCATGCGAACATGCATGCATGATGATGATGATAAGTAAGATGACAGAATTATGAAGATGAATATGATTTAGTCACATATTTATTAAGCCCCGCCAACGAGGGAAAGGATGGCACAAGCATGATGATAAGGGTAGAGTGAAGACAGACATAATGGTGAAAACATGATAGCAAGAAGGTTTCGACTCGAAAGGCCCTCTCTTTATTCAATTTATTCCTAATTAGGGTTGATTAACTTCGCCCTCGGGAAGGCGGGGGTCGCTCGGGGCGAGCCAGGGATTAAAGAGTACAGCGATTAGAAACGGCGCCTGAAAGCGTAGGTATAGGACTTAAAACGGCGTCGAAACCATAGGTAAATAAAAGGGGTTTAAAACGGCGCGGCCCTAATTGGGGCGCGTAGGGGAGAGGCGCGCCGGGGAGAGCGCGCCGGGGAGAGGGGCGCCGGGGAGAGCGTGCCGGGGAGAAGCGCGCCGGGGAGGGCGCGCCGTTTTAGAGCGCGCCGCTTAGGCCGCGCCGTAAACGAATGGCGCCAGTTTAACTTAAAATCGAGAATTTGTTCATTTTTCTTGGGTTTATTGAAATACTTTGGAAAACTTTGAGAATTTATTTAAGCTGTTATTTCACAGGGTCGACCCCGGGGCATCCGGGAGCCGTGTCACGGGCCCGCGCGAGGTTCGTACTCGAGCGCGGCGATCATTCCGAGTTAGACTCGTTCGAGCCGAAATTTTGGCAGCATCTCCCCATCCCAGAGGATTTATCGGGGAGAAGCGGGGAGTACTCACGTAGTGGAGCAACCCCTAAGAGCCGGGTGGCACAACGGCGGCCGGCAAAAACCCGAACGGAGAGGAAAAACCCCGAGGTCAAACCTGCTAGGGGCACCAAATCCGTGGGTAACAGCGAGCGAATTAAGCAACTCAATACGGGAGCGAAGACCCCGAGGGCTAGCCTACGAGGGGCACGCAACCCGAGTCACCACAACACTCGAATCGGGACGACCGATATGGGAGGGAAACCCCGAGGGCAAGCCTACGAGGGGCACGCGACTCACGGCCACCACGAGGCCCATTAAGGACTGTGGATTTGGATCTGTCGGGACATGGCCCCGTTGCTGTGCATTCAATAGCCTGCTGGGATATTCATCATTGATGGACGAACCTTCCGCCGCCGAATGACTAACGTGGAAGATCGGGGGAATGTCCCCCTCCCCGGATGCTGGAATGATGCTACAGAGCACACTCCCGTTGAGATGCGCACGAAACGAAAGAGTAATGCGAGAACGACAAAGTCCATAGGCTAAATAGATCGATGCTGTGCGATTGGCATAGAGGTGCCGGGGAAGGGATGTACATATGTCACATTCGGGCACGAGCCGACAAGAATAGAGAGGGACGACAGAGGCAATCCTCCCCCCCCCCCCCCCCCCCCCCCGCGACCTATGAAGAGAGGCACAGGAGGAGGCGAGGGATAGGTTCCCTTGACAGAGATAGACGGAGATACGCACATAAGTGCGTCTCCAATCACAGAACCCGTGGCATATGCGATGCAGAGCCCTGCAGTCGCATTAGAATCAGAAGAAAGAAAACCCCGGGGAGGGGGGAAGAAGGTTTCATATGGCCCGAGAGCCTATCCAGCGCTGGAGAAAACCTGTTGCACGGGAGTAGATACACTGGGAAATCATTGAACGTATATTTGAAGGGGAATTGGAGAAGGCATTCATGAGATAGAAGACATTAGCCACAAACGGCATTTCATTCATCCTATGAATCGATACGGATAGACATATGCATAATATACAGATTCCGGCACCGTCGTTGTCGATCGGCCGTCGTTTACATTAATGAAGAAACGATTACAGATAAAGTGGGGAGAGGAAATGGTGAGAGAAGGGGAGGTCAGGCTCATATCATCGCCCCTCCCCTCCTTCACTTACATTGTGCCAGAGGAAGAAAATCAAAAGAAGAACAGAGGGATTCCCCGGATGAAACGCGGAGACCCACCTAAATCGATAAGAAACAGACGGTCTCCTTCTCCGATTCCGGGAGGCTCGAGTGGAGCGTGGTGGCGGCCGCCGAGAGGCTCGAACGGAGGCTTCTTCAGATCGAAGAACCCTCGACCCCTCTCCCTGGACCTCTCTTCTCTCTTTCTAATTCTCTTTTCTTTTCTCCTTTGATTCCGCTTCCCTCTTTTTTTCCTTGTCGCTCTCTTGATCCCCTTTTTTGTTTTTGGCGAAGGCAGGCTATATATATAGCCCTTTTGTTAATTCGGCGCCCCGGGAAGGGGGCGCGCCGGATTTGGTGGCGCCGGGAACACGTCCCGATCGGTTTTTGCGCGCCGGTTTGATGGCGTCGGGGAACGCATCCCCTATTGTAATTGGCGCGCCGGTTTGACGGCGCCGGGGAACGCATCCCCTATTGTAATTGGCGCGCCGGTTTGACGGCGCCGTTTTAACTTGTTTACTCGGCGTGCCGGTCCGGTGGGTCCGGAGATGATTCCGGAAGCTCCCGTTGACTATTCCTCTTGCCCTGGTCCTTGAAAAACCTTGACGTGGAGTCGAGGAAGCTCTCGACACGACGAACGGCCTTGATCAGACTTCCGCGTGTGTCTGGTCCGAGCACACGGATGTCCTGGTGGTATAGCCTTCGGCACTGCAATTTGTGCTCCTGGTTGAGACGGATTCGTGCTCAAAGCTTCTTTGCAGGATGGTGTTGCATCCTGGATAATTCCGCCTTGAACGGCGATCAATTGGCCACTAAAGGGCCCATTATGACGAGGAGCCGAACCCATGTCGGGTGATGGGGACCCTCTGCTGACAGAGTCCTCGGCCCCTTGTTGTGGACGGCCGATGACGTTTTTCCTCCTTAGGAGAGCCATTGGGTAGACCGTCGTCCTTGGTCGGGCGACGGATGTGGGGTAGCGGCATGACGAGGTCGATGCCGAATCATTGGGCAGGCTTGATCGCGCTGCCGGTTGGTTGTAGGTTCATTCCGACTCTCCTAAGGTGAAGTCCCCGGTGTTCCCTTCAAGGTGGCTCGGGGCTCTGGCAACTTGAAGAGCCTTCAGTAAGCCAGTCTTCATCGGCTTTTGCGCTTCAGTGGGCCTTATCATTCGTCTTTGCGGCTTGGTTGCCGAAGGATCATATTTTGAGTGCCAACAGTTATTCAATCATGTTCTTGACAAAATTTCAACTTTGCAGGATGAAGATGAAGACAATGGTGAAGAAGATGCACCGAAGGCTTCACAAGAACAATAAAATCATGAAGAAAGATTGGAAAATGAGGACCAAGGGAATCAAGAAGGACATCAGCTTCCAAGACAATGGACCTTCCACTAAAGCCATCCAGCCGAAAATGTAATTGGAAACATGGAAGATGGAATGAGAACTTGCTCTTTATTCAGGGAAGTAGACAATCTGGATTATATCGCCCTATTTTCTCAATTTGAACCTTACTCCGTTGATGATGCTCTAAGGGAGAATTCTTGGATCTTAGCTATGCAGGAAGAACTGCACCAATTCCAAAGGAACAAGGTGTGGTTCCTCGTGCCACGTCCTAAGAACCACTCTGTGATCAGAACTAAGTGGATTTTCCGAAACAAGTTAAACGATTAAGGAGTGGTAATTAGGAACAAGACCAGGCTAGTAGCCAAAGGCTATAGCCAATAAATAGGAATTGACTTTGACAAGTCTTTTGCCTCGGTGGCAAGACTTGAGGCAGTGATGATTCTCTTAGCCTTTGCATGTCATAATGATATTAAACCTTTTCAAATGGATGTGAAAAGTGTATTTTTGAATGGCTACATACAGGAGGACGTGTATGTGGAGCAACCTCCAGGATTTGAGGATCAAGCATGTCCAGACCATGTATACAAGTTGGAGAAGGGACTCTACGGTCTGAAACAAGCTCCCCGTGCATGGTATGAAAGGCTAAGTTCATTCCTACTTGAAAATGACTTCAAACAAGGTAATATTGATCAAACTCTGTTTACCAAATCAAATGGTAAGAAAATTCTAATTGTTCAAGTATGCGTGGATGACATCATTTTTGGTTCAACTGATAATACCTTGAGTGAGAACTTTGCAAAACTGATGCAAGGTGAATTTGAAATGAGTTTAATGGGAGAACTAACTTTCTTCTTGGGTTTGCAGGTCAAGCAAATGGCGGATGGAATTTTTATAAGTCAAAGGAAGTACGCTCAAGAACTTCTCACGAAGTACAATTTCAGCAAGGTGAAATCACAACCAATGCCCATGTCCACCTCAATCAAGCTAGATCAAGATGACAAGGGTAAAACCGTAGACCAAAAATTCTTTAGAAGCATGATAGGGTCGTTATTGTATTTAACTGCCAGCCGGTCTGATATTCAATTTGCTGTCTGTTTATGCGCAAGATTCCAACCAAACCCTAAAGTGTCACACTTGTCTGCCGTGAAACGTACTTTTAGATATATTGCTAGTTCATTTAATTTGGGTCTTTGGTTCCCACGTAATTCAAGTTTTGAGTTAATTGTCTATTCTGACGCCGATTACGCGGGATGTAAAGTGGATCGAAAAAGTACCAGCGGATACTACCAATTTCCTGGGGGATGCATGGTCTCATGGGTCTCCAAAAAATAGAATTCAGTGACATTATCAACCGTTGAAGCTGAATATGTGACTGCAGGCAGTTGTGTTGCCCAGGTGCTATGGATCCAATAGCAAATGATTGACTTTGGCATCTCTTTCAAAAACACTCTAATTCTATGTGATAACACTTCGGCTATTAACTTGTCAAAAAAATTGGTGCATCACTCTAGAACGAAGCATATTGAAATCAGACATCATTTCATTCGTGATCATATAAGTAAGGGTGATGTTGAGATAAACTTCATTGAAACTAATAATCAAATTACCGACATTTTTACCAAACCTCTGAATGAAGAAAAGTTCACATCATTTTGAAGAGAATTAGGGGTTTGCAAGATATCAGAGTCTGAAACATGAGCATTTGCATTGTACATCACATTTTGTGCATAGATTGTTTGCAAGCATATTTTGCATTCGCATTCATAAGATTCCTTGGTATATAAAATGGTGAATTATGGAAGGGTGGATTAAGTCCATCTGAAAGCGTTCACTATGTGTGAGAATAACTCCGCTATCGTACCAAGAATCAATGTGTCGTGCATGCATTTGCATTAGTTGAATTTCCTTCCTCATGCATATTCATCATATTGCTTGAATTGCATAAATTGAAATGTGTGAAAAATCAACACCTGCATGAATTGTGTTACTTCTACTTAAGTTGTATGAACTCTTTCATTGTCTTTTTCTATGGCCATAACACCTTACTACACAAGTGCCTCCCAATGGAGCTTAAGGATCAAAATCTAAATTTTTGGGAGATCGGATAATAAACATGAAATGTAATCTTCTATATCTATGAAATGTCTTCCCCAATTGATTCAAGACTCAAAATATCTTTTTCCTTGATTTTTATACATTTTAATAAATGGGGAATCGAGCCAAACTCCCTTGGATCTCAAAAGGTCAAATTCTGAAGACCTGCATTGAAATGGGGAGGGGTCGACCCATTCAGTTGTTTCTGGCAGGGGCTAGTCGCTACAGGGGTCGACCCATAGGGTGTATCGATTCTGGTTCGCCGCCCCAGTTGCGAAACGAACCAATCCAGAGGGGGTTGTTTCGACCTAAACTAAACCCCCCACGTCTATTTAAGATCCCTAGCCCCTTCTAAGACCAGCCACCACCTTATTGAAGCCCTAGCACCCGTCTTTGCTACCCAAAACCTTTCAAAGCCTCAAGCCGAGATCTCATGGTGGCTACTCGCGTTCTCCTTTGATCCGAGTCCAAAGCAACCTTCTTCAACTCTAATCCACTGAGAAAGCCTTGTGTTGTGTGGAGAATCACTATCTCTGAGGTAAGTGCTTCATCTTGTCAAACCGACGAGTTCTAGGAAATCTTCTAGGGTTCTTATTCTGGTATGTGTTTCAGATGGCCCCGAAGAAGCGCTCCATTAGTAAGGGGGAGGAGTCGAGCAGATCTAGAGAGCAACGATCTAAGAGCGAAGAGCACAGAGCTATTGAACAGCGTGCGATGTCATCTGGGCATAAAGTGACGGATAGAAAGGTACTCTACCCTCACACGGTAGATTTTGAGAATTTATGCAACTATTTACCGAGTCTCGTGGATATAATTAGCGGTCAGCCAAATCTTGATATCTTCATGTCTGCACACCATCGTGTCTATTACTCACTTGTGCACCAATTTTATAGAAATATGACGGTTAAAGACAATAAGGAATTTATGATTGTAAATGGGCGTGTGATTCAAATCACAACTGAATTGTTTGGAAAAGCCCTTGGGCTACCATACGAGGAAGGCTATGTTTTTGGTGATATCCCATTTAAGGAAGAATAAATTTATCAATTGATGACCTGTGAAGAAATGGAAAATAAAACTACAACAGGACTGAATGCCAACCATTTTCCTCTGATGCAAAGAATACTTCACCACATGATGACTACCATATTACTTCCAAGGGGTGGAGGAAGAGAAAAGGTGATGGAATCTCATATGTTCCTGTTTTATTGTCTACTGAGTGGAATTGAAATCAATTTTCCTGCTATTATGCTTAATCGCATCTCAACTAGCTTGAAGCACAAGAATAGGACTCTTCCATATGCAGGTCCATTAACAGAAGTTTTCAAGTATGCCAGTATTAACTTGTCAAAGGAAACCTGCCAAATACTCCGTGATGCAGATATTTATTTTATAAACACCATTTGTAAAAACGAGTTATGAGATTCAAAATGGTGCTCTAGTACGCTCCTTAAAAAGTAGCAACAAGGCAGCTCTTTCAGAAGAAGAAAATGAAGATGATGAAGCTCAAGAAGGTCAGCCGCAATAAGAAATTTGTGGTGAAGGAATGTCTTGTGAGGTGGTTCAGATGTTCACTACCAGATTAGACTCAATAGATGATCGACTGAACAAGGTTGGGGAGAGGATTGATGCCTTAGCCAAAGATGTAACTGATTTGAAATTATCTCTCGAACGCTACACTCAGTCCTTCATCATATATCCACAATTCTTGATTCCAACACTCAAGCTTTGGACGCACAAACCCAAATGTTTCGAGAAATAGTGGATTACATTCACCGTCCACCAAGTCCATCATTTCCGGGGTCCGACTAGATCTTATAGCTCCAACGGGACAACATAGTCTTTATCCAGTTTCCCCCTTCTTTTTGATGATGCCAAAGGGGAAGAAATTATGTGATGTGTGCTTGTTTACTATAAGTATGTGTGTCGTTTGCATGGTTGAATGAATGTTTTCATAAGTCATCATCTTTGTGTTGAGTGGATAAGTTAGCATGTTGAGCATGACATTCCATATCTTTCTTCTGTTTTTAGTTTGGCATGTAATAACATAAACTCAGGCTCTTTATGTCTTAAAACTTGTTGTCAGCAGAACAAATGGATGGATGCCTCTTTTTGGTCAATCTTATAATGTGTAAAAGAAGTTTCATGGTCGCTCTGTTGTGCTTCAGATTTAATTCCTAGTGGTGCATGGAATGGAACTAGCTTGAATTCATAATTGTAGGTGTGACTTCGTCGACGAATGGAAGAAAACCATCATTTGTTTGTGGTGTTTGTTCGCGCGGGTTTGTGTCATGCCGATTACCGGGGTGAAGGAAGGGATACAGCAGGGAAGGAGAGTACGGGAGTTTGATATGTCTCGAGTATCCTCCTTACGGTTGCATGCCTCTCACGGCGGTATCGGGCACTCTCCTTTCACAGAAAGTCAAAAAGGGGTCGAGTGGCACGGAAATGTCGGGATAAGGGTTAACCGGACAGGGTGCGGGCGTGCCAGTCGATCTCTCGACAATCACTCATGGAACCAAAGGTTGACCGGGGAAGCGCCACCAGGACGCGACACGTAGGCTCGGGCGATCGGGCGACACGTGGAGAGAAGGGGTTCCATGGGTGCGAGTGCGTAGGCGATTGCGGGAATCGTGTACTGGACGTCTTTCCCCACCGGTCGCAAGCAATCGGTGTTTATTTACATCAGATTGAATCCGAATATCTTCGTTCTGAGCTGAAGAAAAGTATATATATATGTCTGAAGTAGTGGGTAGAGGGCTGGGGGCATTCAGCAGCTATGGGTGCGCATTAGACCGAGGGGTCTTTACTGGGGTTAGGGTGTTAGGCACGGATGCCAAGTGGTATAGATAAAAAATTGAGGGCCTGAACGTGGGTGCGAGAGCACTCGTCCAATCGGCGGTGTTATACTGAGGTGTATACTTCTTTATAGGAAAGCCGTGATGGCCAAGGTACAGCTGGCACATGCCACAGGATAATTCCGACATGCTAGTCGGTCCCCGGGTCGATGCGTGATGAATGAACACATGTGCATTTTATAGAGGGCTCATCCTGTGGCGTGGGCCAGGGCCGCGTTGCTGAATGGGGGCCTATGACTGGATGACTGGAGGTGATGGGGACATCACCCAGGGTTCCCTCTGGCTCGACACCTCTCTCCCTCCCGGAGACGGGTAGGATGCGGCTTCACGACTTGATGGGTCCATGACGACACCTGGGCTTACTACTTGGATCATATTGATGTATTTTCCCCTTTTCTTGAGTCATTTTGATGTATTTACCTTTATTTTGAGTCATGTCCCTAGGTCATCATGTTATTTACCTATGTTTTTATCTTCATGTTAGGCTAGAGTGTCATATGGGCCCAATTAGAAGGGCCTGGCCCAGGGGCGCCCTCTCCCTTCCCCACCCCCTTACTTATTTGCTTTTGGCACTTATCTCAGGGACTTCTATGTAATTGTTGGGATCCCTATAAATAGGACCCCAACTCCACTTGAGATGGTTAATGAAAGTTTGATAGAATTTGAGCATTAGTGCACCTCTCCCTCTCTCTCTAGCTCTCCCTCTCTCTTTTTCTCTCTCACTAAAGGGGGCGAACCCCTCTCTCTCTCCTCCCCCCTCTCTCTCTCTCCCTTGGGCGAACCTGCCCCTTCCCCTTCCCCCCCCTTGCCACATCATCAGCCAACTCACCTCCCCACCCTTTCACCTCCCCAAGAACAATAACTCCCATCAATACCTCCACTTCCCCAAACAACCCTTCCCATTCCCCATACACCTTCTCCACCTCCAAGGCACCCTTCCCTCTCCCCCAAGCAACCATTCCACTCCCCCACACCCCCATTCATATCCCTAGGGGAATTAAACCCCATTCCCTCCACAAGTTGCGCACCCCCCCTTCCCCATTCCATCCCATTCCTTTGCCTTGGCCGACCCCTCCATCACCCCCCCTTCTAGCTGCGACCCCCTCACCCCTCCCCCTCTTAGACCACCCTCATCCTCTGCTCCACCCCTCTCACCATCCCTAAACATCCCTCCACCATCAACCATCACACCACCATTCCCACCATTGCCAACCTCCACTTCCATCAACCTAGTTCCACCACCATCCTTTTCACTTTGCCCAAGTCTGCAGGTGGCAGAGAAAGGGTCGACTTGCAGAAGCATTCACAGATTCATACGGCGACGATTGAAGGCGTACTATACCTTTCTGGAAAGGTCGTCCAACCAGCTTTGCAGGCGAGGCAATCCCATCCCGTTCTGAGTTCGGGGCTGTCCGGGAGAACCATTCTCCCCCGACTGCGCCGGGCTTTCTCTGCAGAGTACCTGAACCCGGTTAGAAGTTGCACCACGACAAACGGCGGAAGATTCAGGCCAAGGGCCCTTCTACAAAGTTCTTCCTCCTCCAGTCCTCTGTCAGAATCAAGAAGTAGAACCGCGTTCGGCGTCTGGAGACCAAAGTTACCATTTTTCTCCCTCGGCTGCGCGAGTCTGCCTCCCATAGTCTGCAACGACCTGCCTCCACTCTTCTGAGCCCCCCAGTCTTCTCCGACATCAGACGGCTTCCCCGTCAATTTTTCTGCGAAGAGGGCTCATCCACGGTTCTAGAAACTCCGACAGTTCGTGATTCGGAGCCCAGAAGCGGCCGGGGTACTCTCTGCAACCTGCTGCGTAAGATCAGAAGCTGTCTGTCCCAGATTCTACCCCTCGGTTCGAACCTCCACCGCGGCCAGCAACGACATCAGAAGAATTCGACAAAATTCTGAGGCGTTCGGGTTCCTGTTACGAAGAGTTCCCCCTGGTCTCGTCGACAGTAAAATTCCGGATTGAGAACTACGGCTGCAACACCGACTGTCTGTCATCTCTCACAGCAAGCAAACAGACTCGGCATCGGCTCTCTTCCCCGGGTGTTCAGCGAATTTCCCCTCCCCGCTTGGCTGGCTTAACGCCCCTCCCTGTGCGGAGGTAGTGTTTGACTTGTACTTTGAAATCCCCACCCCAAGTTCACCCTCCTGTGTGAGGCGTAGTGATTGTAATCGTTAAGCAGATCAAGCTTCATCGGCGCAGTGTGCGGGGAATCCACACTTCCCCGCTCGCCCTCGTCTCCGAACGGGGTTGGTTTCTTCAAACCAACTAGGGTAAGCTCTGACCTTTGCTCCATATTTAGGTGCTTGTTCATTTAATATCCGTAGCAATCACTCCGTTGTGCAAGAGAGAGAGCGTCCGTCCCCGCGTGCTCCACTTGCGAGCGGTCACCGTGGGCTGTGAGAGAGAGGAACCTTGTGCCCCAATTGGCACCGGCCAGCCCCTTAAGTGTGGGCCCCGTACCCTTGGGAGGGCAACCCTAGCCTTGCTGGCACTCTACCAGCAAGGGTCTTAATCCATCACCTCCCCTTAGCATCGTTTAGTCACCCCGGGCTCGTGTGTGTGCGACGGCAATTCGGCCCAATCTAGTACTTTATTGCTTTATGTTTGTGCTTGCGGAATAGGTCCTAAGTTTCTGTTTGCTTGCTGCATACCCCTTGGTAGTTTCACATCAGTTGATATCAGAGCAAGTTTTAGACTTGTCTCTACAAGTCTAGGTCCTAGGGTCTTTGCATTTTCATCATCCGTGTGCATGTCCACCCGTAGTGGTACCTTGTATCAAGCCGACCCCTCTACCTCTGTTCCCCCCATGAATCCCATTCCCCAAGGTGACCCAAACATCCCTAGGGAGGCTCCCCAAGCTCCAATGGATCGACTTGAGGCTGCCATTCAAGCCCTCTCAGAGCAAATGGATGGTTTTTCCTCCCGTCTAGAGAGGCTCGAGGAAGCTAGAGCCCCACCTAGGAACCATGCCCAAAGGGCACCCCCTCCACGAGTTGAGCTTGATAGGGAGGACCTTGAGGATGACTTCCACTGTGAGTATGAGAGGCCCCGCCAACCTAGACATTTTGAAAGGCGACCACGGGAGGACCCGGATGACTACCTCTTGAGGATGATTAAGGTTGAGGCTCCTAACTTTGATGGGTCACATAACCCACATGTCTACCTAGAATGGGAGAGTGCTATGGACCAATACTTTGATTGGTACCCTATGACGGAAGATAGGAGAGTTAGGCTTACGAAAATGCACCTTACCAAACTTGCCAAGACCTATTGGATGAGTGTAGAAACTAGGAAGAGGATTAGGAGGGAAGAACCAATCCATACCTGGGAAGACATGAAGACCCAACTTAGGTTCAAATACCTCCCCAACTCCTACACCCAAACTCTCTTAGATGAATGGCAATGCCTCACCCAAGAGGGAAAGACCGTGGTAGAATACATTGAGTTCTTTGACTCCTACCTTTTAAAGTGTGGAGTACATGAAGACTTGGCTGTAGAAACCCAAAATTTAAAAATGAGAAATAAAATTTTCAATTTGATTGTGTAATTAAAATTTTCATGAAATAATCAAATTACATTTTTAGTATATGAAATAAGCTAGTTTATTGAATTTACTTGAATTAACTAGAAATAAATAGAGATTAAATGCTTCAAACCTTAGATAAATCATAGTAAGCCCAATAAAAGTCCATGTAATGGATTAGGTTTACAATTGGCCCATTGAATAATTCATAATGGGCTGAATTAATGGTTAAAGGATTCAATAAAGGATAAATAGCCTTAAATTCGTAACATGTGTTTAATATGATATTTAAGGGATTATAATAACCCAATTTCTAGAAGTTTGACTCAAAAATCGACCCTTACCTAACAGCCCACCTTGGACCAGCCGTTTTTACATTGGTTCACACCAAATGGAGGCTAGGTTAAGAGGAGAAATTAGAATTTTCTTCTAATTCGGAGTTGGAAAGTTTGGCATTGTTAGGCAAGGAATCTTGACAAATTTGGCCAAGTTTTGGCTATAAATAGAAGCCCATTCGACCCTCAAATCATCCCTGGAGGTTAAGTATATGCTGTTGCAAAGATTCGTGGAGATTTGAAGGAAGATTTGGAAGATCAAGGGTTTTCTTTATATATTTGGGGATAATCTTAGATCCGTCAAAAGGTAGGTGTCTCTCAGGCTAAATTTCAATAAAATCATGTCATCTTGTTCGTTTTTCTGTCCTCTTTCCATTGATATTCCATTTATTAAATTACGTTCTGAAATGAGCAAGTTATGGTCATTTTATTGGAGGTGTATTCCCATTTTTTTATCAGGTCTAGAACGCGCTATACCTCAGTAGCGCGTTCCCGACATAGCGCATTCACACAGTGTTCTTCCCGCCCCTGTGGGGTCAAACATTTAAAAAAAAAAAATACTTTCAGAACGCGCTACCAGCGCGATCTTCAAAGTCGCGCTAGCTTATGCTAGCGCGTTCACAAAAATTGGGTCAAACATTTTTTTTAAAAAAATATATTTCCAGATATATATATATATATAATTGGCCTTCACCTTCACCTTCACCTTCACCTTCACCTTCACCTTCACCGCACTGCACTGCACTGCACCTCACCTCAGCTCACCTCAGCTCAGCTCGGCTCGGCTCGGCTCGGCACAAATAAATAAATATACATAACTAGTTTTGTATCAACTCGCAATTCAAGCCCACATCCTATGTCCCTTGGGTGCTGACCCAAGGGTGAGCTCTCCAACATATAAAGCTATACAAGTTTTTGTAACTTCCAATGTGGGATTAAACTTAAGTCACTTTACAATAGGAACTATATCTGTTGGAAGTCCACGTTAATTATACGTAATTAATCACCAAAAGTAAGAAAATGTAAGATTAGCATGTTTTAATTCTTACAACGGTGTGGCATTGCACCGAAGTGCATGATAGATTTACTTGATACGGCATTCCACTATTCGTACTTGTTTACTTGTTACTTATTTACTTGAAAATTACATGAATTACTTGACTTGCGTGAAAATGGCCAATTACACGGAATTCTTTACTTGTCAAAGTCATTACTTAGAAATTCATCTTGATATCATATCATCTCAATTACTTGGAAATTCTATTCATGATTATACACTTCCCGATACAAGTTAGAAAATTGTTTAAATTGCTAACACTTAAAGATTGCCTGGTTCATAGAGATATAAAATCCTACTGAGCTTTTAGCTCACCCTACGTTTTGGTTAATTGTTGCAGGAAATGATATTGAACATGGGAATGGACAAGAGTGAGAGAGTGATTTTTATTTTTACCTAGGTTTATGTAGATCAACTAGTGATTTTACAAGAATGTTGTACTTTAGGATTGGAAGTTATAAATTACCTTTATGGCTTATGAATTAGTGTTGTAATACTTCATTTTGATTGAATAAAAGTATCATTTTCCCGTTCATTTCTGACTTTAGAAATAAAATTGTACATGCTCTGATCGACACGCTTGTTTACGACTCGTCGCGCCCTCGATATTCCGCGTCGTGGGGTGACAGTCTTTGTGGTATCAGAGCCTAGGTTACATAAAATCCTAGGTTTCACAATTATAGGTTCATTCTTAAAACATAGTTTCCCTCAAACATAGGTTCTAGATCAATATCTAGAAACTGGATAGGTCTCAAAACCTTCCTGGTAAGATTGGGTAGAAACACGGGTTAAATGAGAATTATCAAGAAATAAATACCACAACAAAAATAATACACCTTGGAATTATGGTTTCAGGCTAATTCTCGCAAATGGCCGCCGAGAGAGCTCCATGGCGCGAGATGCAGCGGACCGTTCAAGGCTTAACACAAGCCCTCCAACAGGTTGCTCAGGGAGGAGCAAACCGAGGAGCCGGAGATTTGCATAGGAATTTCCGAAGCATGAACCCTCTCAAGTTCGCTGGATCTACTGATTCGGATGAAGCCGAACACTGGATTAAGGAGATCGAGAGGATATTCCGAGTCATGCAATGCGCTGACGAGGAGAAGGTCCTACTTGCTACTTTCCAACTGGAAAGGGATGCACGTGCCTGGTGGGAATCGGTCGAAGCTACTTTACCGCACGACCAAGTATTATGGGAAGAGTTCGTGGAACACTTCAATAGTAAATACTTCTCCGACCGAGTACAAGAAAGGAAGGCTGTCGAGTTTACCGCTTTGAAGCAAAGGGGTTTATCGGTGGCGAAATATGAAGCTCACTTTTCGAGGTTATCTCGGTACGCTCCACATCTCGTGGGTACTGACAAGATGAAGGCACGGAGATTTCTTAATGGCCTTAAGTCTCAATATATTACTCAACTAGCCCCGATGGATATCCAAATTTATTTTGATGTGGTACAGAGAGCACAACTCCTAGAAGATGCAACGGAGTTATCGGATCGCATCCGAGGAAGGAAAGCCAAGAGAGAGCAAGTTACTGGGTCCGGAAGTTTCAAACCTTCCTTTGGGAAGAAAAGGCCCAATGACGGGCGTAATTTCATCAAGGATGGGCGAAATTTCAACAAAGGTGGACGTAATTTTCAAGGGGACAAGAAATCGAGGACATTCGACAAGCAAATTGTCCCTATATCGGCAACATCAAAGGAATTATGCAAATACTGCGAGAAGCCCGGACATAAAGCTGAGGAATATTGGAGAAAGCTCGGTGCATGTCTTCGATGCGGGAGTCGGGAGCATAGGATCCCGAATTGCCCTCTTCTCAACGAGCAAGCTCTATCACCGGCAAAGCTTCCTATTATTGCTAAGAAGCTAGGAAGACTTCAAGCCCTTATGGGTAAGGAACCTACCGAGGAAGGAGGCATCGTGGAAGGTACTCTTTTCATATACTCCAAGCCTGTCTCTGTCTTATTTGACACCGGAGCTACGCATTCATTTATATCTCAAAGATTTGCTGGTCTTTTACCTATGAAGCCTGTTCTGTTAGATTCTACACTCACTATCACTACCCCTATTGGAATGGGAACGGAGATTAAACACTTCTATCCTGATAGTGAAAGTCTAATTAGTGGTTATAACTTACCCGCTGATTTGGTATGCATGGAGATGGAAGGATATGATGTTATTTTGGGTGCCGACTGGCTATCTACACATGGTGCTAGTGTCAATTGCAAGTTGGGTACGGTAACTTTCATGGGTTACCCCGACCTTCTATTTTCGGGTATCAGGCATTCCAAGCACATACCTCTAATTACGGCCCTCAAGGCCGAGAAATTCTTAAGGAAGGGTTGTGTCGGTTTCTTAGTTTCTATCACTATGACCGAGCACACAGAACCCGTTCTAAAGGACATTCCTATCGTTCGGGATTATTCTGATGTATTTCCGGACGAGTTGCCTGGTATTCCACCCGAGAGAGAAGTGGTTTTCTCTATTGATTTAATTCCGGGAGCGGCACCAGTTTCTAAAGCTCCATATCGGATGTCTGCCGTGGAAATGAAGGAGTTAAAGGATCAATTATTGGAATTACTGGAGAAGGGGTTTATCCGACCAAGTACTTCACCTTGGGGAGCCCCGGTCTTATTTGTCAAGAAGAAGGATGGTTCGATGAGGTTATGTGTTGATTATCGGCAACTGAATCAACTCACCATCAAGAATAAATATCCATTGCCGAGGATTGATGAATTATTCGACCAGATTTCTGGAGCTCAATATTTTTCAAAGATCGACCTTCGATCTGGTTATCATCAATTGAAGATCAAGGAAAGTGATATTCACAAGACTGCATTTCGGAGTAGGTATGGACATTACGAGTTCACCGTTATGTCTTTTGGCTTAACTAATGCGCCTGCGCATTTATGCAAATGATGAACAACGTATTCAGGCCGTACCTCGATCAATTTGTAGTTGTCTTCATTGACGACATTTTGATCTACTCCAAGTCAAAGGAAGAACATGAGGAACATCTCAAGAAGGCCCTTCAATTATTAAGAGATCACAAGCTTTATGCCAAATTAAGCAAGTGTGATTTCTGGTTGGAGGAAGTTTCTTTTCTCGGTCACATAATTTCCCGGAATGGTATCGCCGTCGATCCTTCAAAGGTCGAGGCCGTAAAGAACTGGGAAAGACCTACTAGTGTGACGGAAATCCAAAGCTTCTTGGGATTGGCTGGATATTATCGAAGATTTATCAAGGATTTTTCAAAGATCGCAGTGTCTTTAACAAGATTGACAAGGAAGGAGAATCCTTTTATATGGTCAGAGGAATGCGAGAAAAGCTTTCAAACTTTAAAGGATTGTCTCACGACTGCTCCTATTCTCACATTACCTACGGAAGGAGGAGGATTCGAAGTGTATGCTGATGCATCTGGAATTGGCCTAGGTTGCGTATTAATGCAACACGGCAAGGTCATAGCTTATTCTTCACGGCAATTGAAGAAACACGAGGAAAATTATCCCGTACATGACCTAGAGCTGGCAGCTGTGGTCTTTGCTTTCCCCTGACCTATGGACGTGAAATTTTGAGGGTAGATAGAAGATATGAAAGGGAACATAAAGTTCTAAAGATACTTTCGCTAAATACCTTGTTTAGGGCTCCGAATTCCTTGATCTTCTTGGGTCAGATGCACTAATTCCATAGTTCTTAATGTAGAATCAGCAACATTGGAAGGCTCTAACTCCCTGTAGGCTTGATCTCCTAGAATGAAAATTGGAGAGTTGTTAGTTCTAACTATAATAAACGAATTCCTATAAGAAACTTACCTATAATTCATCCTCCTTACCTTAGTTCTACGCATGCCAAAAGTAGGGGTCGCACACATCAAATATGGGATATATTTATAGGGTTAGCTTGGGTTTTAAGGATTAGAACGAACTTAGAGTCCCAATTAGACTTTCAATTCGATCTACAATCCTTCTAGACTTATCTATTTAGCTGATAGGGTCGATCCTAGATGATTTGGACACGAAAAATCTAACCTTTTCACATTTTTTTTCTCTCACAGAATCTGCAGTTGGTAGCGGTCATTGGGACGACTGTTTATTGCCCGTTAGGGATCTCGCGATAGACCTTTTTTCATTCCAGGCATCGAATTTGAAATAATTCAAACATTTTTGATATTATCCCCAATATTATCCATTTATTTATATCCCAAGGAGTAAATATCTCCTTAATTCTGTGATTACACCCATTCCTTGCTTCTAGAATATGGGCTAAAGTCCAAAACAACCTTTTGGCCTATTTAGGTTTATTTTATGGGCCTAATCCTCTTGGATCCAATGTAGGGCCTAAATAATTAAATCTAATTTATTATAATTCAATTAATAGCCCATTAAATGTCTGAATAATTATATTTTAAATCTAAAAAATTCTTAAAAAATTCTCGGGCGTTACATATCCAATGCTCATCCTTTAAGACACACTCAATGTTTTTGGGCTCTACTTGTGAGACTAATGCAAAAGAATTCGGTTCATTTTCTATCCTGAAATGTGATCTAGTGCTAGGGGGTTCATTCGGATTACCAATTACATTCTCTAGAGGATGATCTCTAAGAACTCTAATGTTGGTAAGCTGATTACCTGAATTTTCAATTACCTCCCCCTTAACTCCAGATCCTTCAGTCTCACCTTCTTCAACTGGTTCTTCATCCTACTCTTCTTTATTCTCAAGGATTTCTCCATCAGTTTTGTCCCTGCAGAAGCCAGTTTTAAATTTATTAGAGAATTCATCAAAGACAATGTGTGGTGATTCCTTAACAGTTTGAGAATTAATGTTATAGATCCAATAGGCTCTAGATTTTTTAGAATACCCTAGAAAAATTTTAGGTTCACTTTTAGGTTCAAATTTATCATGGTCTCTTTTAGAGATAACATGGATAAAGTATTTACAACCAAAAATCTTGAAATGTGCTAGTGAAGGTTTCTTACATTTAAGTATCTCATAAGGAGTCTTTTGTGTAAAAGGTCTTACCAGAGCTCTATTTATGATGTAACAGGAGGTATTTACTACCTCAGCCCAAAACCTTCTAGGTAGGTTACCTTCAAATAGCATAGTCCGAGCCATCTCCACCAAGGTTATGTTTCTCCTTTCAACCACTCCATTCTTCTCTGGAGTCCGTGGTGAAGAGAATCTATGGTTGATCCCATTTTCCCTACAAAATTCATCAAACTGTGAGTTTTCAAACTAACCACCATGGCCAGACAGAATAGTAGAAATAGACTGCTCACCAGTTTGTTTTATTCTGTGGTAAAATTTCTGAAATTCTTCAAAGGCATTATTTTTGTGAGTTAAAAAGAATATCCAAGTAAATCTAGAAAAGTCATCTACTAAGCCATATCCATATCTTCTACCAGATAAGCTAGCTGATCTAGTAGGTCCAAATAGGTCCATATGAATCAGCTCAAAAGGTTTGGAACATGTTTTCAATTCTGGATTTAAATGACTTTCTAGTATGCTTGCACTGGGTACAAGCCTCACAAATCTTATTATTTTTCTTAAAAGACATTTTAGGAAGACCTCTTATCATGCTATATTTATGCAACTTATGCAACACATTATAGCTGGCATGACCTAACCTACGATGCCAAAGGCAAGCTAAGTCAACTTTATTAACAGTGAGACACAAGTTAGTGTGTGCTACATCATCTAAATCCACCATATAGATGTCATTGACTCTTCTACCAGTGAATTTCACGTTTTCAGAATTGGGTTCAAACATTTTACATGCAAGTGAGTCAAAAACAACCTTATGGCCTTTATGACATAGCTGACTAATACTAAGCATATTATAGGCAAGGCCTTCAACTAATAAAACTTCATCAATACAGCATGAAGAGCACTTACCAACTTTACCTGAACCAATTATTTTTCCTTTGGTATTACCTCCGAAGGTAACATGACCAGCATCCTTCTCTATCAGCATGCAAAACTTTCCTTTGTCTCTGGTCATATGCCTGGAACAGCCACTATCAAGATACCAACTGTTGTGATTGGCTGCCAGGCATACATGCATACAGAATCAAGTAGAATATTTTGGAACCTAAGACTGTTTGGGCCCCATAACTACATTTAAATCATGCAGACAAGACATCAATAGTTTTGGTATCCACATTTGTTTATGTGATTTGACTTGAGTTGTGGATTTATTAGCTTTCAGCTCTTCCTGTCTTTTCTTGCCACTCTGCGTTTTTGTTGTCTTGTTCTTTGGTGTGGCAGTCTTGTTCTTAACATAGTGAGAATTCTTGTGCCAATTATTGGTCCAGTGGGCATTGGAAGGTGTGTTTGTACTGTAGACCCTACGCTGAACAGACATAGGATGGACACGGCCATATCAGTTTTGGTTCATAAAGGTTCTAATTCTTGGTTGCATAGAAGCAGTCTAGTGGTAAGGTTGATGCACCTGACTAGTATATGAATTATGAACATTCTGCTGCATCGACCTCATATAGAGGCTGTCTCGACCATTCCTGCCAGAAGTGTAACGATAGGATTTATGGAATGATGGATAGGTCGGTGCACTATAGTAGTAGTATCGACCTGAGGTGTCCCTGCTCTAACTTTGGTTTCTAAAGGACCTGGCCCCAGAAGAGATATGCATCGGTGTAGGTTGGTTGTTGCATTGACCTTTCTGTTGAGGCTGGGTTATCTTGGTTTTGGGGGTTCCTTGGACTTTATATTTAGCTGGCTGACCCCTAACATGTCCCTTAGCCTGAGGAGCATTGGTGTGTGTGTAGGATCCACTAGACACTTCTACCTTCTCTTTGCCCTTGTTCTTGGCACTGGACTTATTATGATCATTAGAATTTTTGTTGCGGTTTTCTTCAGAGTTCATTTTTATTAAAGGTTTGGATTTAGATGTTCCTTTCTCAGCGACAAAGGAAATAGTCTTTACATCAAACTTTTTCTTATTTGATGGGTTAAAACCCAATCCTTCCATTCTGAAGTTCACCTTTGTTCCCAAAATGGCATTCAGATTTTCGGTTCCCTGTGTCATGCCTTCAAGGGAATGTTGTTTTTCCTCATTTTCCTATTCTAAGTTCTCAATTATTATTTTCAATTCTTTATTCACACCATTAATGGCATCATATTTTTCATTTGCAATTTTGGTTTCTTCTTCAAATTTTTGCATTCTGATTTTTAATTCATTAATGGTGTTTTTCAAGTGATCATTTTCATACCTTAGTCCTTTCAACACAGTCTTATATTCATTTGTTTCAGTAAGAGAATTTTTTAAATCAGAATTTTCTTTCTCTAAACATGCAATCCTGTCATTTAAGACATACTCAATGTTTTTGGGTTCTACTTGTGAGACTAATGCAAAAGAATTCTGTTCATTTTCTATCCTGAAATGGGATCTAGTGCTAGGGGGTTCATTCGGATTACCAATTACATTCTCTAAAGGATGATCTCTAAGGACTCTAATGTTGGTAAGCTGATTACCTGAATTTTCAATTACCTCCCCCTTAACTCCAGATCCTTCAGCCTCACCTTCTTCAACTGGTTCTTCATCCTACTCTTCTTTATTCTCAAGGATTTCTCCATCAATTTTGTCCCTGCAGAAGCCAGTTTTAAATTTATTGGAGAATTCATCAAAGACAATGTGTGGTGATTCCTTAACAGTTTGAGAATTAATGTTATAGATCCTATAGGCTCTAGATTTTTCAGAATACCCTAGAAAAATTTTAGGTTCACTTTTAGGTTCAAATTTATCATGGTCTCTTTTAGAGATAACATGGATAAAGTATTTACAACCAAGAATCTTGAAATGTGCTAGTGAAGGTTTCTTAAAATTAAGTATCTCATAAGGAGTCTTTTGAGTAAAAGGTCTTACCAGAGCTCTATTTATGATGTAACAGGAGGTATTTACTGCCTCAACCCAAAACCTTCTAGGTAGGTTACCTTCAAATAGCATAGTCCGAGCCATCTCCACCAAGGTTATGTTTCTCCTTTCAACCACTCCATTCTTCTCTGGAGTCCGTGGTGAAGAGAATCTATGGTTGATCTCATTTTCCCTACAAAATTCATCAAACTGTGAGTTTTCAAACTAACCACCATGGTCAGACAGAATAGTAGAAATAGACTGCTCACCAGTTTGTTTTATTCTGTGGTAAAATTCCTGAAATTCTTCAAAGGCATTATTTTTGTGAGTTAAAAAGAATATCCAAGTAAATCTAGAAAAGTCATCTACTAAGCCATATCCATATCTTCTACCAGATAAGCTAGCTGATCTAGTAGGTCCAAATAGGTCCATATGAATCAGCTCAAAAGGTTTGGAACATGTTTTTAATTCTGGATTTAAATGACTTTCTAGTATGCTTGCACTGGGTACAAGCCTCACAAATCTTATTATTTTTCTTAAAAGACATTTTAGGAAGACCTCTTACCATGCTATATTTATTCAACTTATGTAACACATTATAGCTGGCATGACCTAACCTACGATGCCAAAGGCAAGCTAAGTCAACTTTATTAACAGTGAGACACAAGTTAGTGTGTGCAACATCATCTAAATCCACCATATAGATGTCATTGACTCTTCTACCAGTGAATTTCACGTTTTCAGAATTGGGTTCAAACATTTTACATGTAAGTGAGTCAAAAACAACCTTATGGCCTTTATGACATAGATGACTAATACTAAGCATATTATAGGCAAGGCCTTCAACTAATAAAACTTCATCAATACAGCATGAAGAGCACTTACCAACTTTACCTGATCCAATTATTTTTCCATTGGTATTACCTCCGAAGGTAACATGACCAGCATCCTTCTCTATCAGCATGCAAAACTTTCCTTTGTCTCTGGTCATATGCCTGGAACAGCCACTATCAAGATACCAACTGTTGTGATTGGCTGCCAGGCATACATGCATACAGAATCAAGTAGAATATTTTGGAACCTAAGACTGTTTGGGCCCCATAACTACATTTAAATCATGCAGACAAGACATCAATAGTTTTGGTATCCACATTTGTTTATGTGATTTGACTTGAGTTGTGGATTTATTAGCTTTCAGCTCTTCCTGTCTTTTCTTGCCACTCTGAGTTTTTGTTGTCTTGTTCTTTGGTGTGGCAGTCTTGTTCTTAACATAGTGAGAATACTTGTGCCAATTATTAGTCCAGTGGGCATTGGAAGGTGTGTTTGTACTGTAGAACCTGGGCTGAACAGACATAGGATGGACACGGCCATATCAGTTTTGGTTCATAAAGGTTCTAATTCTTGGTTGCATAGATGCAGTCTAGTGGTAAGGTTGACACACCTGACTAGTATATGAATTATGAACATTCTGCTGCATCGACCTCATATAGAGGCTGTCTCGTCCATTCCTGCCAGAAGTGTAAAGATAGGAGTTATGGAATGATGGATAGGTCGGTGCACTATAGTAGTAGTATCGACCTGAGGTATCCCTACTCTAACTTTGGTTTCTAAAGGACCTGACCCCAGAAGAGATATGCATCGGTGTAGGTTGGTTGTTGCATTGACCTTTCTGTTGAGGCTGGGTTATCTTGGTTTTGGGGGTTCCTTGGACTTTAGATTTAGCTGGCTGACCCCTAACCTGTCCCTTAGCCTGAGGAGCATTTGTGTGTGTGCAGGATCCACTAGACACTTCTACCTTCTCTTTGCCCTTGTTCTTGGCACTGGACTTATTATGATCATTAGAATTTTTGTTGCGGTTTTCTTCAGAGTTCATTTTTATTAAAGGTTTGGATTTAGATGTTCCTTTCTCAGCGACAAAGGAAATAGTCTTTACATCAAACTTTTTCTTATTTGATGGGTTAAAACCCAATCCTTCCATTCTGAAGTTCACCTTTGTTCCCAAAATGGCATTCAGATTTTCAGTTCCCTGTGTCATGCCTTCAAGGGAATGTTGTTTATCCTCATTTTCCTATTCTAAGTTCTCAATTATTATTTTCAATTCTTTATTCACACCATTAATGGCATCATATTTTTCATTTGCAATTTTGGTTTCTTCTTCAAATTTTTGCATTCTGATTTTTAATTCATTAATGGTGTTTTTCAAGTGATCATTTTCATACCTTAGTCCTTTTAAAACAGTCTTATATTCATTTGTTTCAGTAAGAGAATTTTTTAAATCAGAATTTTCTTTCTCTAAACATGCAATCCTATCATTTAAGACATACTCAATGTTTTTGGGTTCTACTTGTGAGACTAATGCAAAAGAATTCTGTTCATTTTCTATCCTGAAATGTGATCTAGTGCTAGGGGGTTCATTCGGATTACCAATTACATTCTCTAGAGGATGATCTCTAAGAACTCTAATGTTGGTAAGCTGATTACCTAAATTTTCAATTACCTCCCCCTTAACTCCAGATCCTTCAGTCTCACCTTCTTCAACTGGTTCTTCATCCTACTCTTCTTTATTCTCAAGGATTTCTCCATCAGTTTTGTCCCTGCAGAAGCCAGTTTTAAATTTATTGGAGAATTCATCAAAGACAATGTGTGGTGATTCTTTAACAGTTTGAGAATTAATGTTATAGATCCTATAGGCTCTAGATTTTTCAGAATACCCTAGAAAAATTTTAGGTTCACTTTTAGGTTCAAATTTATCATGGTCTCTTTTAGAGATAACATGGATAAAGTATTTACAACCAAAAATCTTGAAATGTGCTAGTGAAGGTTTCTTACATTTAAGTATCTCATAAGGAGTCTTTTGTGTAAAAGGTCTTACCAGAGCTCTATTTATGATGTAACAGGAGGTATTTACTGCCTCAACCCAAAACCTTCTAGGTAGGTTACCTTCAAATAGCATAGTCCGAGCCATCTCCACCAAGGTTATGTTTCTCCTTTCAACCACTCCATTCTTCTCTGGAGTCCGTGGTGAAGAGAATCTATGGTTGATCTCATTTTCCCTACAAAATTCATCAAACTGTGAGTTTTCAAACTAACCACCATGGTCAGACAGAATAGTAGAAATAGACTGCTCACCAGTTTGTTTTATTCTGTGGTAAAATTCCTGAAATTCTTCAAAGGCATTATTTTTGTGAGTTAAAAAGAATATCCAAGTAAATCTAGAAAAGTCATCTACTAAGCCATATCCATATCTTCTACCAGATAAGCTAGCTGATCTAGTAGGTCCAAATAGGTCCATATGAATCAGCTCAAAAGGTTTGGAACATGTTTTCAATTCTGGATTTAAATGACTTTCTAGTATGCTTGCACTGGGTACAAGCCTCACAAATCTTATTATTTTTCTTAAAAGACATTTTAGGAAGACCTCTTACCATGCTATATTTATTCAACTTATGCAACACATTAGAGCTGGCATGACCTAACCTACGATGCCAAAGGCAAGCTAAGTCAACTTTATTAACAGTGAGACATAAGTTAGTGTGTGCTACATCATCTAAATCCACCATATAGATGTCATTGACTCTTCTACCAGTGAATTTCACGTTTTCAGAATTGGGTTCAAACATTTTACATGCAAGTAAGTCAAAAACAACCTTATGGCCTTTATGACATAGCTGACTAATACTAAGCATATTATAGGCAAGGCCTTCAACTAATAAAACTTCATCAATACAGCATGAAGAGCACTTACCAACTTTACTTGATCCAATTATTTTTCCTTTGGTATTACCTCCGAAGGTAACATGACCAGCATCCTTCTCTATCAGCATGCAAAACTTTCCTTTGTCCCCGATCATATGCCTGGAACTGCCACTATCAAGATACCAACTGGTGTGATTGGCTACCTGGCATACATGCATACAAAATCAAGTAGAATATTTTGGAACCTAAGACTGTTTGGGCCCCATAACTACATTTAAATCATGCAGACAAGACATCAATAGTTTTGGTATCCACATTTGTTTATGTGATTTGACTTGAGTTGTGGATTTATTAGCTTTCAGCTCTTCCTGTCTTTTCTTGCCACTCTGAGTTTTTGTTGTCTTGTTCTTTGGTGTGGCAGTCTTGTTCTTAACATAGTGAGAATTCTTGTGCCAATTATTGGTCCAGTGGGCATTGGAAGGTGTGTTTGTACTGTAGACCCTGGGCTGAACAGACATAGGATGGACATGGCCATATCATTTTTGGTTCATAAAGGTTCTAATTCTTGGTTGCATAGAAGCAGTCTAGTGGTAAGGTTGATGCACCTGACTAGTATATGAATTATGAACATTCTGCTGCATCGACCTCATATAGAGGCTGTCTCGACCATTCCTGCCAGAAGTGTAACGATAGGAGTTATGGAATGATGGATAGGTCGATGCACTATAGTAGTAGTATCGACCTGAGGTGTCCCTGCTCTAACTTTGGTTTCTAAAGGACCTGACCCCAGAAGAGATATGCATCGGTGTAGGTTGGTTGTTGCCTTGACCTTTCTGTTGAGGCTGGGTTATCTTGGTTTTGGGGGTTCCTTGGACTTTAGATTTAGCTGGCTGACCCCTAACCTGTCCCTTAGCCTGAGGAGCATTGGTGTGTGTGCAGGATCCACTAGACACTTCTACCTTCTCTTTGCCCTTGTTCTTGGCACTGGACTTATTATGATCATTAGAATTTTTGTTGCGGTTTTCTTCAGAGTTCATTTTTATTAAAGGTTTGGATTTAGATGTTCCTTTTCTCAACGACAAAGGAAATAGTCTTTACATCAAACTTTTTCTTATTTGATGGGTTAAAACCCAATCCTTCCCTTCCGAAGTTCACCTTTGTTCCCAAAATGGCATTCAGATTTTCAATTCCCTGTGTCATGCCTTCAAGGGAATGTTGTTTATCCTCATTTTCCTATTCTAAGTTCTCAATTATTATTTTCAATTCTGTATTTACACCATTATTGGCATCATATTTTTCATTTGCAATTTTGGTTTCTTCTTCAAATTTTTGCATTCTGATTTTTAATTCATTAATGGTGTTTTTCAAGTGATCATTTTCATACCTTAGTCCTTTCAACACAGTCTTATATTCATTTGTTTCAGTAAGAGAATTTTTTAAATCAGAATTTTCTTTCTCTAAACATGCAATCCTGTCATTTAACGAAGTATCATGAACAAGAGAGTTAATTTTCTTTTTGAGATGCTTGTTCTCCTTACGCACATCATCATATTTATCTAAGATTTCAGCATATGCATCTTCCCAATCACTATGAGTGTAATTTTCAAAAGGAGAACTTATATCATCATTTGTTTTCTCTTCCTCCTCTCTTCTGGCCATTAGATAGAGCTTGTCTTCTTCCTCACTGTCAGTTGTACTACTCTGACTGCCTTCATCTTCATCACTCCAGGTGCTTACCATAACTTTTCCTTTCTTGTTTTTCCACTTGGGCTGTTTCTACTTCAGCTCAGGGCAGTCTGCCTTTAGATGCCCTGCTTTCCTGCAATTATAGCAAACAATACCATCAGATTTCTTGGCAGTATCAGATTTGTATTTTGACTGCCTCTTCCCTGAGAAATACTTTCTTCTGAACCCCTTTGCTTCCTTTCTCAGGAACTTCTTAAACTTTCTAGTAAACATTGCAAATTCATCTGGGTCTTCATCTGAACTGGAGGAACTATGCTCACTTGACTACCCTTTGCTACTAGAAGTCACTTTAAGTGCTAGGGGCTTTTTCTTCTTCTCAGACTCATCGACCTTCTTTAGATTTAGCTCATATGTCATGAGAGAACCAATGAGTTCATCTACAGTGGTAGTTGCTAGGTTCCTAGACTCTTCCATAACCGTGGCCTTGGTGTGCCAAATAGGTGTCAGGGACCTAATAATTTTTCTAACAATTTCATACTCACTGTAAACCTTGCCTAGACTTCTCAAGCCATTAGTAAGAACCATCAATCTAACGTACATCTCAGATATAGACTCGTCAGGTTTCATATTAAAACTTTCATATTCTGAAACCAACATATTAGCCTTGGTCTCTCTAACCTGAGATGTTCCCTTATAGATTATCTCCAGCTTGTCCCACATTTCCATGGCTATGGAACAGGAGGAGACTCTCAAAAATTCAGTAGGGTGAAGAGCACACTGTATAGCATTTACAACACTCCAGTTTAATGTAGGCTTACGAATTTGCTCCATGGGTCCAGACTTTCTCATCCTCAGGGAGCTCAAACGGACATTTACTAACAACCATCCAAATCTCATAATCATTCACTTGAAGGAAGACCTACATACGATTCTTTCAATAAGCATAATTGTTTTCATCAAAGAATGGCGGCTTACTGGTCGAATGACCCTCAACAGTTAGACCTCTAGCATCCATTTCAACTAATCTCTCTGGGATGTTAAGCCCTTAGGGAGAGTTAGGCTCTGATACCACGTGATGTGTGAAAGGAATGAACTACAGATCTAGAGGGGGGGTGAATAGATCTACCCCGAATTACACAATTCTACAATAGTTGGTGGAGAGGGGGAAAATCTACCGCCCGAGAGCACGGCCCAACTAGGTCCAATTCGACCAAACCAGGCCTAGCTCCCCAAAGTGACAGCCCCATTTCGGGCCCTCTTACTTCAAGCCCAAAACTCACTCGGAGCAGCACTTCCTAGGCGGCCCTCAGGTTCGAAAGTCCGAGCGATAGATCGGTCGAGAGATCCCCTGCGGGGACACGACACGGCCTGCCCGAGCTATACACTTATCGCTCAGGATAAAACCCTGAGCAAGCACCTCTGGCTCGGATCGATTGTCGGAAGCTTATCCAAGCATCCGTTACGCATCCAGCAGGAGCAGGGAACTCCAAGGGATAAGAGAGAGCAAGAGTCCTTATGCCATAAAGAGCCCACTACAAGAACGTAACCTCTCCGAAATCCCCTCAGCTCCATGGACTATTACGTTAAATGGACTGCTATATAAACTCCAGGGAGACCCTCTGTGAAGGTAAGCAATGATCCTGAGAGAAAACCACCACACCTCTTGGTGGAGAATAATCTCGCGCCCTCTCTTTCTTCTACCCTCTCTCTTCACATCCATGCTCTATCACACTTGTTGACTTAAGCATCGGAGGGTTTTCCCCAAGAACTCCTCCCTGGGCACCTCTGATCTGTTTCCTACCTTTCAGTTCATATAGACGTGGTGACCGTGACCAAAGATTCTCCCTGGATCTCACTGCTCAGGATCAGCGCAAGATTACCCCTCTTCATCTGGCGCCGTCTGTGGGAAATGAACAAAGAGCCATCATGGTGCGAAGAAATTTCGGTAGGAAGATCGCTGGCAGTAGGGGAAAGACCGTAGTGGCGGATGGGGAACCTACGCCCTGCCACCCCGCAGAAAACCTCCCCTCCGAAGATAACAATCAAGCCGATGAGCTGCCTCCACCACCCGCGGAGGTGCAACCCCCTAACGGGAGTTCTGACGCTCTCCAAACCCTCAACGCAAAACTGGATATCCTCGTAGAATTAATGAGGACCCAGGCGGCTAGGGAGGAGAAGTCACGACTCCCACAGGAGAACCCCCCCCCCCCCCGTGGAGAAGCTTCCCAGCAAACGGCCAGAGGCCGCTTCACCCTCCGGGGACGACGGCTTATACGCAACAAGTCAGGGGGACCTTTATACGCCCCCCTCCAGAACAAGAAGCCTCCTCCACCCCAAGGAGAGAAAGAATCGGGACGCGTCGACAGTTCCCAAAAATTGATCCCCCCGAGGGATGACACGGCAGCCAACAGGGACACCCCCACAGCCCCTCAGTTTAGCAGCAACCGGAGTTATCCCTCCAGTTGCAGGACTTCGAGCGATGATTTGCGGAACAAGAGCGTGCCCTCCGCGCCCTGTAGAAAACTTCCACCAAGGAAGATGAGGAGCAATCCCCATTCTCCGACCATATCTTGAAGGCCGAGATCTCCCCCAGAATCTTGCTGCCAACCTTCAAGTTGTATGACGGCCAGGGAGACCTGGTCGACCACTACGACAGCTTCGACACCCTGATGACCTAACACGGGGCCTCCAACGCTGTCAAATGCCGAGCGTTCGTGACCACCTTAGTCCAAGGCGCTCAAGCCTGGTTCCGAGCACTCGCCCCTAGCAGCATTCACGACTTCAGACATTTCAGGCGAGTATTCAAGGAAAGCTTCACCGGCAGCGGCCCTCCAAGGTCAATAGCAAGGTTGTTGGCACTAAAGTAGGCATATGGGGAGAAACTCGGGGCTTACATCAACCGATTTAAATCAGAAGCCCTACGTATCCCCCGCCTGGATGTCGCCTCAGCCATCACCGCGCTGACTGGAGGCACCCACGATGAGAACCTTCGATGAGAACTGGTCCTCCATCCCCCACCTCCCTCACCGATCTGGTGACCCTAGCCCTGCTCCATGCGGAGTGCGAGAAAGTCTTCAGCGCTTTCCGCGGCCCAACGGGCTCGGGTCGGGAGGGGGATAAGAAGCGACCATCCGAGCAAGGCTCAGGCCAAGGAAAATGGCGGAATCAAGATGGAGACCAAAGGGAACCCCCTCAAAAATACGAGCGGTACACTCCTCTATCTGCTCCCGTCTATGAGATATACGAAGACATCAAGGGCTTGGGCATTCTCCGCCAACCCGAGCCTATGAAGGCCAAGCGCCGCAACCGCCACAAGCATTGCCAGTTCCACAACGACCACGGGGACCATACCAAAGATTGTCACTAGCTTAAGGATGAGATCGAGCATCTCGTCTGCCAGGGAGACTAATCTCGGTACGTGTCCGAGCGCTAGAAGGAGGACCATGGCATTCCAGAAGAGATTGACAATCAACCCCGCGGGGTCCACATCAATGTCATTTCTGGCGACTCGGCATCAGGAGGAGACAGTAGCCGAGGAAGGAAGCGTCACGCTGAACGGGTGAGCAGGGCCTCCGAGCCCCCAAAGCCCCACCAGTGAGTGAGCAGCAGGCCCTGGTATTCTCTGAGCAAGACCTGGAAGGGTTATCTACCCCGCACGATGACGCTCTTATAGTATCGACTACTATATACCATTGTATCACAGATATGATACTGGTTGACAACGGTAGTGCCCCTGATGTACTTTTGAACGAATGCTTCTTAAGATGGGTGAAAACCCATCCAAGCTCCACCCAATTCGAACCCCCCTTTGTGGGTTCAACGGCCAGGTAACCTATCCCGAGTGAGCCCTAAGCCTGTCGGTCACCATTGGCACCCCTCCCAAAATCGTTACTGTTATGGTTGACTTCATTGTGATCAAGGGGATGTCAGCCTATAATGCCATCTTCGGCTGAGGTATCCTTAGCCGGACAAAGGTAGTGCCCTCCACCTATCACCAAAAAATGAAGTTTCCCACCAACTGTGGTATTGGGGAAACCTGAGGTAACCAGGCATTAGCTCGAAGGTGCTACATAATTTTAGTCGAAGCTATAAGGCCAGAGGGAAAAAAGAAAAAGGGTGAGGGAGTCGAGGATGAACCAACAACATTCGAGCCTGGTGGCGAATTATTGACGGTCTTCCTCAAAGACGACCCAGCTCTAGGAGTAAAAATTGGAGCTGATTTACCATCTGATGTACAAAAGTAATACATGGATTTTCTTTCAGAGTATATTCAAGTCTTTGCATGGTCTGATGAGCATCTTCCCAAGATCCCTGGGGAGATGGTGGTACACAAGCTCAACCTTTACCCATCGGTGAAACCCGTCCAGCAACGTAGAAGAAAGCACGCCCTAGAGAAGCAAACGATCATCAAAGAGCAAATTCTTAAGGGGAAGAAAATCGGCCTATATCGACCGGTCCTTTACCCGACATGGCTCGCTAATGTCGCCTTAGTACCAAAAGCTTCGGGCAAATGGCGAATGTCCGTGGACTTCACCGACCTCAATAAAGCCACTCCGAAAGACTGTTATCCACTGCCGAGCATTGACCAGCTAGTCGACTCAACCTCCGATAATGAATTGCTCAGCTTCCTAGATGCCTATTCTGGCTACCATCAGATCCGAATGGATCCTGAAGACATCGAGAAGACAGCCTTCGTCACTGACTTCGGCGTACTACACCCGAATGCCTTTCAGGATGAAGAATGCCGGGGCAACATATCAAAGGCTGATCAACCATATTTTCAAAGGATAAATTGGTCAGAACATCGAAGCCTACATCGACGACATGCTCGTCAAGACACCCAAGGCCGAGGACCACTTCACCGACCTAGCAGAAACCTTCGACACCCTCCTGAGGTACAACATGAGCTCAACCCAGCTAAATGTGCCTTTGGGGTTCGATCCGGAAAGTTCTTGGGTTTTCTAGTCACTCAACGTGGGATCGAGCCCAACCCTGACAAAGTTCAGGCCATCCTGAACATGCAGCCACCCGTTTGCGTCAAAGACGTCCCACGCCTGACTGGATGAATTGCTGCGCTCAACCGTTTCTTGTCCCGAGCGGCCGAACGATGCCTGCTGTTCTTCAAATTGTTGAGAGGACCCAAACTAGCGTCCGCTACATTTTCCTGGGATGAGGAATGTCAGAAGGCTTTTGTAAAGCTAAAGAAAATTTTGGCCTCACCCCGGTGTTATCAAAGCCAATCTCGGGCGAAACGTTGCACCTTTACCTCTCGTCGACTCCTTCCACAGTGAGCTCGGTCCTAGTTCGAGATGACGTAGGAGTGTAGAGACCAGTATATTACACCAGCAAGGTGATCAACGAGGCCGAACGATGGTACCTCGCAACCGAGAAACTCGTGCTAGCGTTGGTAACCTTGGCCAAGCGCCTCCGGCCCTACTTCCAAGGGCACTCCATCGTCGTGTTGACCAATGAGCCCCTGAAAAGGATCCTTGCTCACCCTGAAGCTTCGGGTCACCTCATCAAGTGGGCTATAATGCTTGGGGCTTACGATATCTCCTATCGCCCCCGCGCGGCCATCAAGGGACAAGCACTCACAGATTTCATCACAGAGAGTACTATCCCGACCGAGGAAGTCCATCCGCTGATGCCCAGGCCCACCTGGGATCTTTTCATCGACGGATCCTCCAACTCCGCCGGTAGCGGCGTCGACATTCTTCTCCTATCCCCGGAAGGAGCAGAACTACAATATGCCTTGAAGTTCAACTTCCCGGCATCCAACAACGTCTCCGAGTATGAGGCTCTCATCTCGGGAGCCAGGATGGCACGACGATTGGGGGCCGAACGAGTCAGAATCCACACTGACTCCCAATTGGTCGCCAGCCAGGTCAATGATGACTACGAAGCTCGGGAAGCACCGATGATCAAATACCTTCAACGGGTAATAGGAATAGCCCCACTATTCGAGAGTTTTCAGGTTATCCGGATAACTCGAGAGGAGAACTCCCGGGCAGACGCCTTCTCTAGGCTGCCTTCCTCTGCTGACGCAGAAGGCACTCCATCGGTCTTCCTTGAAGAGCTAGAACGACCGAGCATAGAAGTGGAGCTCATGACCGTTGATCAGGCATCATCAAGCGACTGCCGGACCCCATATATATCCTGGCTCCTAATTTCTCGATAGCCCTCTAACCCTCAGGATGCTCGAAGACTGAAGTATCAAGCTCGGCGCTTCGTCATCTTAAACGATGCTTTGTACGGAAGGTCTTTTTTCGGTCCCCTCCTTAAGTGCCTCGGTATCGAGGAGGCTAGCCGAGCAATTCAAGAGGTCCACGAAGGTGTCTGCGGCGCACATCAAGGAGGAAGAGCGCTCGCCGAGATCTTGTTGCGACAAGGCTACTGGTGGCCCACTCTCCAACGCGACTGCTCGACCTACGTACAAAGGTGCGACTAATGCCAACGTTTCAATCATCTGGTCCATCAGCCTGCCTCAGAGCTCGTCACCCTTACCAAGCCATACCCTTTTGCTCAGTGGGGGATCGACATCCTGGGGCCATTTCCCACGGCCCAAGCCCAGAAGAAGTTTGTCATCATCGCCATCGATTATTTCACCAAATGAATTGAAGCCAAAGCCACTGCTAGGATTACCGAGTCGGTCGTATGGAGCTTCGTTTGGAAATCGATCATCTGTCATTTTGGTATCCCCCGAGTGATTGTGAGCGATAATGGTCGGCAATTTGATTCTCATTACTTTAGGAACAAATGTGCCGACCTTCACATTCGCAACCACTTCACTTCGATAGCCCACCCTTAGGCTAACAGACTGGTTAAAAATACCAACAAAACTATATTAAAAGGCATTAAGGCCAGGCTCGGTAAGGCCAAGGGTAGCTGGATCAAGGAATTGCCAAGCGTACTTTGGTCACACCGAACTACTCCAAGAACTACCACCGGTGAGACTCCTTTCTAGTTGGTGTACGGCATGGACACCGTGATTCCTTTGGAAGTCAGCAGCCCATCTCTCCGAGTCATCAACTTCTCGCCCAAGGCAAATGAGCAAAAACTGCTAGAAAACCTTGATATGGCAAGCGAGATAAGAGAGACCGTGAGCATCCGAGCCACGGAATATCAGCGGCGCCTTACTCCATATTACAACACCAAAGTCTGAGACAGACATTTACATCTAGGAGACTTCGTCTTGAGAAAAGTCGAAGCCTCTCGACCACTGGAGGAGGTGGATAAGCTGGCCCCTAATTGGGAAGGCCCCTACCGAGTGGTTGAGACGCTCGGGAAGGGGGCATATCGATTCTCTACCATGGAAGGAATTCTTATCCCCCGGACATGGAATGTAACAACATTACGAAAGTTCTATTTTTGAGCTTTTCACAGACATGTAAGCAACAAATAGCGATAATTTTCCTTTCATTAATGTTTCTTCATACATCAGATAGGCCACAACCAATATAGTGCGTATCAAAAACAAAAATACTACATCCACTGGTACTATAACACGAGCTGATTACTCGGCACGAATGCGGCTAGCACCCCCAGGCCGAGCCACTGACTCTACCCAGTGTAGAAACTAGCTCGGATAACGAGGCAGCTGACCTTGTTTGCTCAGGAAACTCAGAAAAAAAGTATTAGAGGAAGAAAAGGAAGGAAAGCAAGTGAGGGCCTCTTCTGCCAACTCTTTGGAAGAAGGCCAGAAGCCAAACAGAGAGCAAGCACCCCCAAGTGGTGCGAGCAAGGATAAAGGCATCGTCCAAAGAGTGAAAGAAGAGGGAAGAAGTTGGTGGAAGAGCAGAAGAGGGAGAAAGACCGAACGCCCCCTCGAAGAGGTGAGAGGGTCAACGAAAAAGGAGGACCAATGATGCTATGTCATCAGCCCTCCATGTATGGGGTGACAGCCCGGAGAGCAGAAGAGAGCCTGCGGCTAGACCCCTTCCTTCTTGTGCACCGCCTAGCGGCGGTCCAGAAGTTGGAAAGGTGCACGTCTCGAGGCCTCCTTCCTCCTCCTACGCTGTCCGTCCCATCCTCCTTCCTTCTCCTACGCCGTCCCCCCTGTCCTTTTTCCTTCTCCTACGCTGGAGCAACATGAATGCCTTTGGCAGCTGCCAGGGTTATCGTCTTCCGAATCGCCCTCCATGTTTCACTGATAACTCCCCAGCACAGAGACAGGCGCTTCGCGAGAAGGGAGAAAGAGGAAGAATTGTAAGAAAAGCCTTAAGCGTTGAAGAGAGGTGGAGGCGCCCTTCGGGACCTTTTACAGGCCAAAAGGGGAACACTCGCCTTAATTAATTTTCCCCTCCAAAAAATGCGAAAGGCTGGAACCCTTCCCCAGGGGCAGTTACTCCATTTCCCTCAATAGCCCTTCCATAGGGACGCGTAAAATGACAAGTCATTCAAAGCATGGAAAATCGGAAAGGCGCCAGTGCCGCGACAGTCGCCGCACGCGAGATATCCGCAAATAAAATTCCCACCTTTTTAGCAACTGCAGATATGATGGTCAAATCACGCCAAAGGCGGTAAGAAACAGTCAACTCTGTGCTAAATATTATAGCCATTACATATCGAAAGGGACAACCTTACATGGTAATTAAAAAAAGAGAAAAGATAAAAGAGCTGGCGCGTCGAACTCGTTTTCCTCCTAGTCTATGGAAATTGGGGGACTTCGAGAAGCCCGCGGCCTTTCTTGAGGTTTGATAGTTGGAGGATCCTCAGTGCCAGGGGATCTGCCCCCGGTACCCTCGGTGACTGCCGGTCCAGACACTGACCCCACTTGTGTGGGAACTGCCTTGACCGCGTGCCCCCTAGAGGTGACTGGAGTTGGCGATCCCTCTGTCAAGCTGTAGGCATCCTCACTCCCTCCTTCCCTTGGCGTCGATGAGGGAGAATCCATAGTATCCACGTCCGAGTCGTAGCGTTACCCAGAAGGAAAGACAAGCTCGTCGGTCACCTACTACTAGGCCTCAACGACCGCTCGATGGTAACCTTGGGCGAATCCCTTCCGCAGCCCCCGATGGTAGCCTGACTCAATACGAGAAGGTGGCCTTCTCGGGAGCTGTGTGATAGCCCTCCGAGCTCATGTATCGTTCGATCACCTTTGCCTCAGCTCGCTCAGCCTCCTTCTCAATCTCGACTATTCTTTGCTCGGCCTCAAGCAACTTCCTCTCGATCTCATATAGATTCACCTCAGCCTCAGTCCACACAACCTTGGCTTCCTCTCGCACTCACTTGGCCCCTCGGACCTGGTTGTTGAGCTCCTCCCGCTCGGCCTTCCACTACTCGGAGCGCTCGACCTGAGATTGACGCTCTTTTTCCTGAAGTTTGCCCTTCAGGTCAGCCATATAGCGAGCCTGGGCCAGCAGATCGGCCAGTGTCTGAGCCTCCTCCTAGCTCGACTGAAACTGGGCTCGAAACGAAGTTGCCTCCAGCCGAGAGACTTCGAGCTCGGAAGCCAACTGATTGATCCTCTGATCAAACTCAGCACGAACCCGAGAGAGGGACCTCTCTTCACTATCCAGCCAAGTAAAGAAATCGGTTATCTCGACCCCCAGCTGGGCCATGATCAAGCCTCCCTCTATAACCCTCTCGAAGAGTAAGGAGGGGACACCGTGTCTGATCTCTTCCCGATTCAGTGAAGGCACCAAGGATCGGCACCATTTATATAAAGAAGCCCGAATGATGGGTGCACCAACCGAGGGAGGAGGAATCCTCTTTGGAAGAGCCGGGACCTGAGCATCTCCCCCGAGCGTCCCCACTTTAGGACGACAACGCTCGGCACGGACTGGGATGTCGCTTCGTCCTGCGCCCCACCAACTTTAGTTAGGAATTCAGAGGCCATCGCCTCGGTCTATGGTCTGGCAGGTTCGATAACGGCTCCCCCACCAGCGGCAGCCATCTCTGGCTCGATGGATGGGAGATCCTAGCGGCAGAATTCTCAGCTGAACGCTCCTCGACCAGGTGGACACGCCCCTCAATCGGGCGAGCATGCTTCTCAGCCGGACGGGAGACCCCCGCCTTCCTTAACCGCTTCTTCTCGGTGGTCCGAGCCTTCATTTAAGATAGGAGCAGCCGCTCCCCTGGATCTTTGTGCTTGGCCCCACAACGCTCGGGGGAATCTCCCCGAGTAATCTGCTTGCCCCGGTCTCGGGCACAGGAAGGGCCCACGGAAGCTTGGGGTTCACTTGGAGCAGGCGTCTCCTCCAGATCGACGATCTCCTGCTCCGACGGTTGTTCCACCTCGTCATTCGTTCGCCTAGAATCTGAGCAGCAGAAGTCAGAATGTCAAAAGAGAGCCTACCTACTCAACCCGGATGAAGCGACGTGGGACCTTAGGGTTCTTACCTTGAGACGGCACCGCGCGGGAGGGATAATCCTCGATATTGACCGCAGTCATCAACTCGGTGGTCGACCGATGATTCTCATGGAGAACCCTAATCTCCTCCTCCAGCTCTGAAGAAACCGCCGCTTACTTCGGGGGGATGGATAGATGGAAATTGACCACCGTCGGGAAATCTCAGAAGGCGCCTTCTGCGGATGAGCCCACCCAAAAAAATTGGGTCTTCCACCCTTTGTGAGGTGAATCTTTGGAAGAAAGGGACACACAGCTCCTTCCCCTCCTCGCCCGGAGATAGAAGAAGAACTCAAAGAAGGAATTGAAAAGCACCAATGAAGTGTGAAGCCCACATGAGCGACAGAGAAAGATGAAGGAAAAAATAAAGGTGTACGAGTTGGAAACCAACTGGACAGGAGCCAGTCGGTAAAACTGAAGCAACCGCATGACAAATGGGTGGAGGGGGAGATGAAACCCACACTTCCAAGCCAAAAGGAAAGTACAGAAAAGGCCTGGATGAGCATTCAGACTAGACTCGTGAGGCTTAAAAGGAGAAAAGTAGTATTGCCATGGCAACCCGTAACGTCTCTCCATCCTCTTTACTCCGGCCTCACCTAGCTCGCTGCGCATGGGATGCTCAGGATGCGGCACCAAATTTCCCGTGCCTGGCCTGGCTTCGCGCGTCTCGATCGAAGGATGTTGTTCCGCCATGGAAGAAATAGAGGAACGGGAAGATGAGGAAAAGAGTGCCGAATCAAACGATTCAGGGGGAGGTGGAAGCTGGCAAATCGCCACCGCCGTAATCTCCGCTAGCTCTGCAAAGGCCTCCGCAAGTTGCGGCTCTTCCGGATCACTCTCGCGGTGAATGAGCCCTTCCGAAATACCGGTGCAGTAGAAAAAGAAAACCCTAAACAAAGGTGGTTTGGAATGTAAGCACGCGCAATATCTATCTCCCCATGAACTTGGCGGGAAACAACGCAACGTTCCGAATCCCAAGAAGGGGGCTCCTCCCATCGACTCAAAAGAGTCATCAGTACGGGCGTACTCCCAGGACAGTCATATTAAGTGGCCCCTACCGGAGATAATTCCCCACCCAAACCGAGCCACCAACGTCATCCCCATAACTACTACTCATCCGAGTCCAATCTTGGCTCGGGAGTAGGAGGGAGACAAGTGGAGAGGGAGAAAATCTATTTCCCGAGAGCACAGCCCAACTAGGTCCAATTCGACCAAACCAGGCCCAACTCCCCAAAGTGACAGCCTCATTTCGGGCCCACTTACTTCAAGCCCAAAACTCACTCGGAGTAGCACTTCCTAGGTGGCCCTCAGGTCTGGAAGTCCGAGCGACAGATCGATCGAGAGATCCCCTGCGGGGACCCGACACGGCCTACCCAAGCTATACCCTTATCGCTAAGGATAAAACCCCGAGCAAGCACCTCTGGCACGGACTGACTGTCAGAAGCTTATCCAAGCATCCGTTACGCATCCATCAGAAGCAGGGAACTCCAAGGGATAAGGGAGAGCAAGAGTCCTTATGCCATAAAGAGTCCACTACAAGGACTAACCTCCCCGAAATCCCCTCAGCTCCCTGGACTATTACGTTAAATGGACTACTATATAAACTCCAGGGAGACCCTCTGAGAAGGTAAGCAATGATCCTGAGAGAAAACCACCACACCTCTTGGTGGAGAATAATCTCATGCCCTCTCTTTCTCCTACCCTCTCTCTTCACATCTATGATCTATCACACTTGCTGACTTAAGCATCGGAGGGTTTTCCCCAGAGACACCTCCCTGGGCACCTCTGATCTATTTCCTACCTTTCAGTTCATACAGACATGGTGACCGTGACCAAAGATTCTCCATGGATCTCACGACTCAGGATCAGCGCGAGATTACGCCTCTTCATCTTACTTTGTAGATGTGAGATGAACCTTTTTGGTGACCCTAAGATGTATTGTCCCCGCAACACCGGAGGGCGGCTAGGGTTCTGTCCTTGTAAAAGGGCACTCTTGGGTTAAGAGGTGAAGACCTTCTTTATAAGCACTCGGTTGCTTACTCAACATCCGATGTGGGATTAATCCTGTGACCCTAGGTCCACTACACAAGCCCCCCCTTGAGAAGGCAAGCGAGTGCGAGCTCAGGGTTCCCACAGACGACGCCACTTTGTAGATGCGAGATGAACCTTTTTGGTGCCCCCAAGAGGTATGGTCCCAGCCACGCCAGAGGGCGGCTAGGGTTTTATCCTTGTAAAAGGGCCCTCTTGGGTTAAGAGGTGAAGACATTCTTTATAAGCACTCGGTTGCTTTCTCAACATCTGATGTGGGATTAATCATGTGACCCTAGGTCCACTACAGTTGGTAATAATGCAGAAATAAACGAAACTACTGTGAACAGAAGCACTAAACACAGTATAAATTTAAAGAGATTTGGTATGGACAAACTATCAATCACTGAGAGCTTCAACGACAATAGATCAATCAACTCAGTATAGTACTTGGCAGAGGTTTGATTTGACAATCTCCTCACGCAAGGGTCAATTTTTCAGATAGATGTAATCTATCCTTCTAACTGAGCCTTTTTATATACCACTGAGTGAATGACCACAATACATGTATAAAATGGAGAAAGTACAACTTAGATCAAGATCAATAAGATATTAATCAAATTGAGCAGATGCAGAAATGAATTAGTGCGGACAGATTGGTTGTAGACTAAAGCAACAGTTGATTATATCAGAGATATCAGATGCTCATAGTAAACGATCCTAAGCATTCATCTGTTCGTAGTTAAGACAATATAATCAATCACCTACACACAAGACAGATCAACTTTTAGGTGGTTCGATCTCAAGCTTGAGATCTACTTCCAGGATTCAGCTGCCACACAGCTTGAACACTGTTGATCCACAGCTTTGGGGATAGAATCCCTACAACCGCTGATCCATAGCTTTGGGGAACACGTCCCAGACAGTTGAGCCTCACAGCTTGCTTACCGAGGATCACACCTCGTCGCTGAGCACCACAGCTTTCTGTCCGAGGACCACACCTTGTCGTTGACTCACAGCTTGGACTGCTGATACACAGCCTACAAACAGTTTCAAATAGAAAAGGAATTCAAAGAAATGATAATGAAAGAAAAATAATGTAGCTCGCTATGGAGCAATTTGACTCTGGATCTGATCCAAGAGTCAAGACAGTAAATCTTCCTCACAATCTCACTTCTTACTCAGATGAACTTCTCAAACTTACGACACTCTATTTTCTTTTCACTCTTAACAGTAGGCTCTTTCTCTCTCGATCACGTTTCTGACTTTTCTCTCTTGAACTCTAGCTCTCCCAGCTCTCTTATGCTCTTCCTCTACTTTTCTCTAGTTCTTTCTCTATGTGAATTTGAGTGCTCGATCCCTATTTGTACTGGAGAATGTGAATATGTGGTCCCACAAGCTTTTCATATTTTTGGGCGCGTGGAAGACACACTCTCGCCTAAAAAATTTTATCCAGAAAGTGCACTTCAAGGGGCCACGTGTCAGAGGTAGAAGATGTGACGATTCCACGTGGCAAGATATTAGTTCAGCTTCCCACCTTGGATCAAGTGCATTTAATTTGGTTCACTTTAAGTTCCACGTGATATTAATGCAGACTACCTTTTTGTCACCCAGGTGTTCGATCATGGATCTGGGTTGGTTCTTCCTTTCTGTTCAAAACAAAATCAAATATTTATGAGATTCTTTGAAGCATGTAATATTTATTAGCAAATTCAGTTTCAGATGAGTTCAAGCAATTCATATAAGTATATGCACAAAATTTTTCAAGACCATCGATGCATAAATGAGATACATCAGACTGTATAGCTAACACATGCAGCAGGTCACAACAAAAACATCGACCTTAGTATTATATAGGTAGACCTTTATTGTCAGATACACTGACTCTGTAATGAAGATGCATCGACTTGTCTTTATAGTGAATGCGCAAGGTGCATCGACCTTGAGAGTGATGACTTACAAGCATCGACCCAACTCTAACATGCATTGACCTATGCTGCAGTGGCTAGCTTACTAGCATCGACCTTACTAAGACATGCATTGACCTATGCAGCAGTCGCTAACTCACTAGCATCGACCTTACTAAGTCATGCATTAACCTATGCAATAGTCGCTAGCTCACTAGCATCGACCTTACTAAGTCATGCATTGACCTATGCAGCAAACCTTCTTTATATGCATCGACCTTCTAGTGCAAGATTTCTACATGTGCATTGACCTTATGAACTAGACTGAATGTATGCACCAACCTGACAGACAATAATGTAGATGTGCACAAACCTTTCAATGCAGCCATTCTGCACATGCATAGACCTTTAGAATGGGAATGAAGATATGCACGGACCTTACTTTACTCAATGCATGAATATGCTACGACTTCAGAACTAAAATGCATGGGTGTGCTTCGACTTTGATATCCAACAGTATGAATGTGCATCGACCTTTATTTAAATAAGAATTAGTTCTGACTAAGGTAAAGACTTTTAAAATAAAGTGTTGTCAAAGTCAAAATAAGGTCAACCACACTATTTCCTGCATCAAAACTAAACATCAAATCCAGAGGAGACACAATAACTAGCGTCGAGCCCTTGGACACTGTATGTGCCCGCTCTTGCATCTTCAAGTTATAAATCAAGCTACTTCCACGAGTATAACAATATAGTTCGGCCAGTAAAGTAGAGTTCAAACAATAAGTTCATGATAACAAAATCAAGGTAAGAATGCACCAATTATGAACATGTGAGTTAAGGTCAAATTAAGGACAAGGTCATGCCATGGAAGGAATCCGGCAGCATAACAATGCATTCATTAATTTCCATAGTTCATCAATAACATATTGTATAAAGTTTGGGCTCCAGATAATCCATAGACCATCTAGGAATAGAATATGATCCACCCTTGGGTCAAATCTTGGGTTGCACATCATGCAGGGAGAACGCGGTCAAGTAGAGACTGTTTCTTGGATGTAGTGGCAGTCGAGACCGCCATCAGGATGAGTCGACGCATGAAGGGAAAGAGTCGACGCAGTGAATGCTGGATCCAGAACGCGGTCGAGCCAGAACCGCTTTCATGAAGTAGCGGCCACCAGAGAACCATGGATTGGTCCAGAGTGTAGAAAATGTCGGTAGGATAGGTGCTTTCTAGTCTATTGGGCTTTTAGGGTACAACCAGCTCGGCATCCTAGTGGGAATCCCAGGCTCGCGGAGACTTACGGAGGCCTTGAAACAAGATCACCTAGTCCAGTAGAAGGAATATCCAACAGAGAGGATCACAAGTTCAAGAGATGTTCCTATTATATGCAAGTGTAACTAATAGCATCGTACTGGGGTACGTGCTATGTACTTAAGAAAGACTAGAGAGAAGGATGTGAATCAGGTAAAAATAGCGATCAAATCATCAATGACATAAGTTCCATAAACCATGTAATGATGATTTTAATACAAGACTATATGGTTTTGGCATGAAACTAACATAAGATTAAAATACATTTATAAAACATGGAGGGCATGAAATCTATCATGATTGATGCATAATATAACCAATATCATGACTATAAGGTTATAACTAGGAATATGACTTAATTTCTTGGGCTTAGCATATATTTAATAGGGCTAATCTGCATTCTGTTTAGAGTTAACAGGAAGCAGAATACAGGAATAGGAAAGCAATCTATCTAGAACTGCTATTATACAGTCGCTGTCAGTCTGGAATCGCTACTTGATAGTAGCGGTCTCTAAGAGATCGCCTTCCGCCTGCAATTAGATAGAAGGTATTTAAAGCTGGCTAGGCCTATTCTAAGGCAATAAATGCATGAAAAGCATTATGAATAGAAGGTTAACGTAGGAAAAAACATGTTTAGAATGTCAAAGGTGCATGGAAAGACATACATCATGCTAACAATCTCATCTTTAAGTTAAAGGGTGCATGGATATGCATGTTTATGAAACCTAAATGCGCCATCATGATAAAACATGAAATTCTATAAGTACAATGCATGAAATCACGAGGAATTTGAGGACTTTTAATCCTAACTTGATATTTAAACCATCCATGAGATAACCTACCTCTGGGAATACTCCTAGAGTGCGAATTTCTGACTGGAAGATGGTGTTGGTTCCTTCACGTCCTGCGTAGAAACAACAACTTCTTGCCCTTCTATCTCCTTAACATCTTGACCTAAAACTATGAAATTTGGAGGGAAGTAAGAAGACATAAAGGGGAACAAATAACTCTAAAGGATCAACCTGAAAATATCTTGTTTAGGGTTCCTAAACTTCGAGTCTTTACTGGACGGTTGTGCATGTTCCTTTGTGTTCAATAGAGAAACTGCAACTTCGGGATGCTCTAGCTCTCCGGTTGTTTGACCTCCTATCATGGAATTTGGAGGGGAGTTAGACAATACAAAGGAGAATAAAAACTTCTAAAGGCTTACCCTGAGATGACGACGTCTTACCTTCAAAATACGTGAGCCAAAAGCAAGTTTTGTGCAGGTCAAATCTGGGCTCTATTTATAGAGTGTGCTAGGGTTTGAGGGATTAGATCGATTAGAAGTCCTAATTTGGGGTAGGTTTGATCCCCAAGAGTCCTAGACTAGGTTTCCATGCCAGATAGCATCAAACCATAGGGATTGGGATGGGAAAATTCTAATTTTTTCATGTTTCTTCAACCCACATTTTCGGAACATGGTAGCGATCTCCTTGGAACTGCTATCATGAGAACGCAGTCACGCGATAGACCGCGTTCTGGCATTTAATCTGAAATTTTCAGATTTTTCAAATTATCCCCTTTAATTAACCTATTTATCCCATTTTAAATCTGTAAATTATCCAAATTACGTTTCTAAAAGTGGGCTTGGGCCTAAAGGCCTTGGAATTAGGGTTTTGGGCCTGTTTAAAGTGGGCTTAGCCCTTTGGTTAATATAGGGCTTTTCAATTAATTTAATTACCTATAATTCCTTTAATTAGCCCATTAAGCCTTTTAAATGTTAAATAATTCTATTTAATTCCAAAAAATTCCTAGAAATTTCTAGGGTGTTACAAGTTTACTTTTGATTTCTACCATTAACCTAAACTATCCTTTGTTTAGGTCCACAATAGTAATGTTTTTTTTGGTGAGTTGATGTTCATGATGATTTAAAGGAAACATATCAATTGAGTGCTTTTGTAGGTTGGAAAGCAATGTTAAATTCCATTTGATCTTGGCAAAACCATGGTAAGTCTTTGTTCTTTTTACTTATGCGAATTGGGCAATTCAGGTGTGCATGGAAGAAGAGTCGACTCTCCCACTTGGTAGTTCTGGCCCCTTCAACTTGAAAAGCCTACCAAGGAAGAAGAGTCGACTCTCTTTTTGACTTGTTCTATTTTTTTGTGTTGTTCAGAAGAACAGGGAAGACGAGTCGACTCTGAGAGTCGACTCTTCATTGGCAACGTTCTATTTTTATGTTTTAGCTGTTCTGCAGGCAGGATGAGTCGACTCTTTCCGGCGCCCGCTTTTTCCACCGGTTTGCTCCAGCTCAAAATCCCTAAAACATTCCATTCTTTTTGCTCAATTTGTGTAGGCCGTAGGTAGGATATTCCTTGCCACGTGTGCTCGTTTGACCTGGGTATAAAAGGGATAAGATTAGGGCATTCTTTTCCAAGGGGAGAAAAGGTTTTTCATGTCTTGTATGGTCTTTCTGTGCAGGGAGCGCATGGCTGCGAACTTGCTCGTTCTCCTTTGATTTGAGCGCTTGAGATCGATGATTTGAAGTGAAAATTGTCATCCATAAGCTGTTCGTGCTGAGTGCTACATGGTTTGAGCAAGACGATTCATGGATAGCCCTCCAACCTATTGGTTCTTCAAGCTATCATCTCCAACTCTGAGAAGGGGAGCTGAAACTCCTTTAGAAGAACTGAAAGGGGGAGCTAAACCTTTAGAATGCTCTATTTTCTTATTTCTACACTTAGATTCGTTCATTCTTGAATATCCTTTTGTACATCCAACATTTTAGGGAATAATTCATGTGTGTGGTCACGAGCTGTGCGACGGTTGTGTGTGTATGCGTGGCTGAATTTGGCTAGGTGTGTGTGTGATGTGTTCACGGCACGTGTGTGCGTGCCGTGTTCACGGCACGTGTGTGTGTGCCTCACTTCTAGCGGAGCTTAAACCTCACGCTGTGAGGGGTTGACGTAGGGGACACACTTGTGGACCCGAACCACCAAAAAAATTGTGTGTTCATTTCTGTGGTTTGTCTTGCCATTTCGATCTTGTGTGGGCTCAGCGGGTATACGAGTGAATCCTACTTGTGCATAGAAATTAATTGATAACTCATTTATAGCCTTCATGAGTGTGACTCGCATCGAGGTGAGTGAGAGTTGTTTGATTATCTACATCAATCATAAAATATGTGTTTCAAATTTTGAGGGGTGTGAAGAAAGTTTTTTATAGGCAACCAATTAACCCCTCCCCTTTGATTGCCAGTCGCCTGGGTACAACGATTGGTATCAGAGCCCTGGTCTCTGCTCACATTGACCTAATGGTCTTAGAGTTAGATCCGTGCGAATGGCAAACAAGGGTATGTTTCCCGAAGGGCACTCGATTCATAGGCCTCCATTTTTTGCTAGTTCTAATTATCCATATTGGAAGAATCGGATGTATGTTTTTCTCTATGCACAAGAATATGATGTTTGGCATGTTATCAGTAAAGGTCCATATGAGTTACCTGAAAATGAGGATGAATAGGAAGATGAAGATATCAAGAATTGTGTAGCTAACTTTAAAGCAATGGATATAATTCAATGTGCGATTCACCCCAATGAATACTCACGAATTTCTATGTGTGGTTCCGCGTAGAAGATGTGGAACAAGCTTCGATTGATATATGAGGGACATCTGAAGTCAAGGAGACTAAGGTAAAGTTATTGGTCTGTGATTATGAATTGTTCATGATGAAGCCAGATGAATCTATTTCGGAGATGTTTGCGAGGCTGATGGAGATCACAAATGGGCTAAGGGCCCTCGGCAAAGAATATATAAATCAAGAGCTTGTAAGTAAGGTACTGAGATCACTATCACCACTGTGGCATACATAGGCCACTGTAATTGAAGATTCGAAGGATCTCAGCACCTTAACATTTGATGAGTTGATCGGCTCCTTGATGACGTACAAGATTAATATCAAGAGGAGCGAGGAAGATCATAAAAAGAAGAAAGTGGCTACAACACATGCATTAAAGACAAGCCCGTAAGAGTCAGATGGAAGTGAGGCAGACTCCATGACCAATAGTGAAGATGAGGAGCTTGTTGCAATTATCACAAGAAGAGCAAGGAAATTTGTTAAGAAGACTAGAAGATCTGGTGGTCAATTCAAGAAGGCACAGGGGAAACCTATGTTTAAGAAAGGTGAAAATAGCAAAAAGGATGAAGTCATTTGTTTTGAATGTAGGAAGCCAGGGTACATGCGTGGAGAGTGCCCCGAACTTCACAAGAAACTCAAGAAGGGAAAGTTGAAGAAACCTAAGGCAATGGTGGCAACATGGAGTGATGAAGACGAAGCCGATGACCAATCTGAAGATGAGCTTGGTGAACTTGTGCAAAATCTGTGTCTAATGGCTAATGAGGAAGACTCCAATGAGGTATGTTCTGAAAATGAGGCTCTCATATGTGAGCAATGGGAAATAGCCTATGAAGCCTTGTATGAAAAATGTAAGAAGTTAAAGTCTGAAAACAGGATGTTAAAGAAAAAAGTTGAACATAACATGCTTAATGAAACTTCATGTGAAAAATGTGCTGAACTAACCACCAAGATTGAAACATTGTCCTACGATAATGAATTGCTTACTTCTAAAGTTACTTTGTTTTAAGAAGAACTAGCATGCATGAAAGAAGAACAACAAAACAATGAACAGTCCATGAAAGAAATTGTAGAAAATGAGAAGCTTAAGAAAGACATTAAGGAGGTGAATGCTAGTGTCATGCCCCGACGCGGAATATCGGAACCCAGCAGTTATATACATTCGTGATAAACAGAGAAATAACGGTATTTAAAGAACATAAATGCAATAGAAAGGAATTAACCCCAAAGAAACCAACTTCTTTAAAAATAGGAGAAATAACAATGTTTCCACATCTACACTTTCTTAGGTCACGATTCAATAAATAGAAAATTACAACTCGAATCGACTGGTTGAACTGACAACATAACTATACGACCACAAAAACTAACACTAATGTCCACGCCTGCCAGGGTTCACTCCGGTCTTTACTCTTGCCCATCCCCATTCGTTTGCGTTTCATCACCAGAACTACCTGAAAAAGGGGGGAAAACTGGGTGAACAAACGCTCAGTAGACAATAGCAGGCAAGTTTAAGTAGTTAACCAAGTTAAATAACTGTCATGCATGCAAACTAAGAATGATAAACAAGTTAACATAAGAACTGATGGAAATGAACTTAATAGAATGAATTGAATCAATATATATCAATTTCCAAGAAATTGGTCGATCAAACACGCAAGCAAGTCATATCGAGATAAATTCCATATAGGAATCTAGTAAAATGTATAGGGAAAAGAGATGAATGTCATAGACACACGCTAGTCATGCACTCGGTGCAATGTCTCACCATGTCATTACACCTCCCCGGGGCACTAGTACTTTTTGGGCGCTCTTCCCATGACCAGACCGGGCCCTTATGATGCATTGGCATTGATTTGGTGGATCCAAGATCCCAAGTAATATCTAGACATTCATTGGAATCGGCCAAAAATTCCAAGGTCAAGCTATGTAACTTAATCTCTAAGATTAAGTAAGTTTTCAATAATAGAATGGAAATCCACAAGATTCGTGGCTTGTCAGGGACAAGAACCAAAACATGATTTATTATAACTTAAGCCCATCTTGGCTCAGCTCACCAGAACACACAAGAAGCACGTAAAACAAGCTTCAGGCTAAGTTGCGGTCGTACCTGGGCCGCAATAGGATAAAAATGGTCTAACATGGACCGCTACAGGTGATATTGAGCCATAAGAACAAAGCCCAGAGTTAAGAATAAAATGGTCCTAGATGGGCCATTTACCAATTGAAAATGGTCCACAGGGGCCCGCCAAGCATGAGGAGGTCCCTAGGCCACAACAAAGGTAAACGGTCACTCACTGGGCCGCCCCATCCTGAAACGATCCTTGGACGGCTGCTAGGAGGATGAAAATGGTCCAATGACAACCGCAACAATCTGGGACCAGCAAGATTGAATCAATCGACCTAAAGGGCTCCCAACCCGCCCAAGACATGATGGAACTGAACCAGGGCCCAACCCACACCTCTCAGGTCGAGCCAGAGGTGATTTGGTCAATTTAGACATTGCTAGGTCGATGGAAACAAGGAAGACAACCAGTAGAACCTGGCTCATGGCCAGCAAGAAAATAGTCATGACTAGACCGCTTAAAGCACCACACAATCTAGCCCAGGGCCGCCTTTAAGCCAAGATAGACCCGAATGTCGGGCTGTAAAATAGACGATTCGATCGAGTAATTGGTGCAGGTCTTGAAGGTATAACCCGTTGGGCGTCCTAGTGGGAATCCCAGGCTCACGGGGTCTTACGGAGGTCTCATAATGGAGGTCCTAGTCTGACGGAAGGAATATCCGATGGAGAGTCCCAGCCATTACAAGATTAAAGGTTTAATGAAACATCGGAAAATGGTAGATGATCGGTCAGTCAGTACCACCGGAGTGGGGTGACTGTCAAACAATCCTAGATAATTTTTCACATTTATTTCACCATAAATATTATGACATCCTGACACAATTTCAATTTTTCACTGAGATCACATTGGGAGTGTGATGTGACACAACTACGGGGTATGCAGCAAGCAGACGGAATCTTAGGACCTATTCCGCATTCACAACCACATAGCAATTAAGTTGATAAATCGGGGCCAAATCGCCGTCGCACACACACGAGCTCGGGGTGACAAAATGATGCTAAGGGGAGGTGATGGATCAAGACCCTTGCTGGTAGAGTGCCAGCCGGGCTAGGGTTGCCCTCCCGAGGGTACGTAGCCCATGCTTATGGGGCTGGCCGGTGCCAATTGGGGCACTAGGTCCCACTCTCTCACTGCCCACGATGACTGCTCGTAAGTGTGGTACGTGGGGTCGGACACTCTCTCGCTTGCACAACGGAGCTATGTCTACGGATATTAAATGAACAGACACTAAAGAGTAATGGAGCAAAGTTTAGAGCTCACCTGGTTGGTTTGAAGAAACCAACCCCGTTCGGAGACGTGGGCGAGCGGGGAAGTGTGGATCCCGCACACTGCGCCGATGTAGCTTGAGCTGTTTATTACATACACTACTCCTCACGCAGGAGGGTTGGACTAAGGGTGGGGAAATAAAGCTTACATCCAAACACTACCTCCACGCAGGGAGGGGCGCTAAGCCGGCCAGGCGGGAGGGGGAAACTCGCCGAAGTTGTAGGAGAGGAAGCCAACGTTGGGTCTGCTCACTTGCTGTGAGAGGAGACAGGCAGCCGCTGTTGTAACCGTAGTTCTTACTCAGGAATTTTCCCGTAGACGAGACCAGGGGGAAATTCTTCGTAACAGGAACTGGGACGCCTCTGAATTTTACTGAATTCTTCTGATGTTGTCGCTCGCTGCGGCAGAGGCTCGAACAGGATGAAGGAATCTGGGGTTGACAGCTTCAGATCTGATGCAGCAGGATGCAGAGATTGTACCGTTGGCTCCCGAGCTCTGAATCTCGAACCGTCAGAGTAGCTGGAACCGTGGATGAACTCTCTTCACAGAAAAACCAGTGGGGAGGCCGTCTGAGGTCGGGATGGCCTGGGGGACGCCGATGAATGGGTGCAGGTCGCTGAAGATTGGGGAAGGCAGATCCACGCGACTGAAGGGGAAAAATCAGAACTTTGGCTCCTGGATGCCGAACGTAGTTCTGCTTCTTGCTCCTGGTCGGGGACAGGTGGAGGAAAAACTTTGAAGAAGGAACCACGGTCTGAATCCTCCACTGTGAATCGTGGTTCAGCTTCTGGTTGAACTCTGGTGCTCTGCAGATGGAGCTTGGTGCAGTCGAGGGAGAATGACTCTCCCGGGCAGCCCCGAACTCGGAATGGTACGATTCTTTCTCGCCTGCGTAGTGGACTGGACGACCTTTCCGGAAATGTATGGTACGCCTCTGGATGTCGCCTTATGAATCCGGGGAAGCTTCTGCAAGTCGTAACGTTTTCTACCACCTGCAGACTGTCAAGGTAAAGAGAAAGGATGGTGGTGGAACTAGTGATAGGGGTGGGGATTGGCAATGGAGGAGATGGTGGGGTGGATGGTTGATGGGAGAGGGGTGTTTAGGGGTGTGGAGGGGAGAGGAATAGGGGATTAAGGAGTCTTGGAGGGAGGTGGAGTGGAGGGGCCGCAGCTATCAGGTGGGGTGGTGGGGGGTCGGCCAAGGGAATGGGGGTGGGCTAGATGAGGTGGGTGCGCAACCAGCAGGGGGGGATGGGGGTTAATTCGCCCAGGGGATATGAATGAATGGTGTGGGGAAGTGGTATGACTGCTTGGGGGAGAGAGAAGGTTGCCTTGGAGGTTGAGAAGGTGTATGGGGAATGGGAAGGGTTGCCTAGGGTGGAGGAGGTATTGAAGGGAGTTATGGGCCTTGGGAAGATGAAAGGGTGGAGGGGTGAGGTGGCAGCTGAGGTGGCAAGGGGGAGGGGAGGTGAAGGGCCAAGTTCGCCCAAGGGAGGGGAGAAGAGAGAGAGTGGGGTTCGCCCCCTAGAGAGAGAGAGAGAGAGAAAGCTAGAGAGAGAGAGAGGATTGCACTTATGCTCAAAATACTCAAATATTCATTACCCATCTCAAGGGGGGGTTGGGGTCCTATTTATAGGGATCCCAACATTTACAAAAAGTCCCTGGAGAATATGCTAAAAGCAAATAAGCAAGGGGGTGTGGGAAGGAAGAGGGCGCCCATGGGCCAAGCCCATCTAATTGGGCCCATATGACCCCCTAGCCGAACAAACATAGATAAATAACGTGACGACCTAGGGACATGACTCAAAATAAAGACAAGTACATCAAAATGACTCAAGAAAGGAGAAAATACATCAATATGTCCTCAGTAATAAACTCCCGTGTCGCCATGGGCCCATCAAGTCGTGCAGTCGCACACTACCCGTCTCCGGAAGGGAGAGAGGTGTCGAGCCAAAGGGAATTCTGGGTGATGTCCCCATCAACTCCCCCGGGCTGCGAAGAGCTCGACTCTGTCGAGAAAGGGTCCACTCGACTGCGGTAATACTCCAGGTGGTCGGGGTCCAGCAGCTGAAGATCCTCCCTACTCACCCATGAATCATCTGAAGGGGGCCGGCCCTTCCACCTGACCAAGTATCGCTCGTATGCTTTGCTCCCGGTGACAGTGACCTGTTCATCCAATATCCGCTCTATCTGCTCCTGTTGGCCCCTCTAGACTGATGGAACTCTCTCATGGGTGGTGGCTCTCTCAGAAGGTGGAACAGGCTCAATTCCCTCACTAGGTGTCACCGTGGGACCCCTATATGGCACCAAGTCAGCCACATTGAATGTGGGACTTACTGCGTACTCCTCGGGGAGGTCCAACACGTAAGCGTTTGTGCCAATCCTCCTCAGAACCTGGAAGGGGCCTGATCCACGCGACCTCAGTTTGGAGACATTTCCAGGGAAAAGCCTCTCAGTTCTTACCATCACATAGTCACCCACGTGAAACTCCTGGTGGCGTCGGTGGGAATCAGCCGTCTTTTTATACACCTCATTGCTTTTGTTAATGTGTTTGCGTATCTCCTCATGCAATTCTTTCATGTGTTGGGCAAACGACTCAGCACTAATAGACACTCTAGTATGCGGAGGCAAAGGAATGAGATCTGTAGGCTTTCTAGGTTTGTACCCATGCACAGCTTCAAATAGGCTCATCCCTATCGACCTATTTACTGAATTGTTGTATGCAAACTCTGCTTGGGGTAATATGAGATCCCAATTCCCGGGGCGATCCTCAACAAGACACCGGAGTAGATTCCCAAGACTCCTATTAATGACTTCGGTCTGGCCGTCAGTTTGAGGGTGATAGGCCGTGGAAAATTTGAGAAGGGTCCCCATTAGGTGCCAGAGGGTTTTCCAGAAATAGCTGGTGAATTTGACATCCCTATCAGAAATGATGGTCTTGGGTAGGCCATGGAGGCGAACTACCTCATCGAAGAATAGGCGGGCCACATGAGAGGCATCGGAGGTTTTAGAGCAGGGGATGAAATGGGCCATCTTTGAAAACCTATCCACTATGACAAAGATTGAATCATGCCTTTTTTGAGTCCTAGGTAGGCCTAAGACGAAGTCCATGCTTAAGTCCTGCCAGGGACGATCAGGGACAGGGAGTGGGGTGTATAGGCCAGTGTTCTGCCTTGTCTGTTTGGCTGAGACACATATCCGGCACTGTCCTACAATTTTGGCTACGTCCCTTTTGAGACTTGGCCAGTAGAACTGACCCTCAACCAAAGCAATGGTCTTATGCACCCCAAAATGCCCAGCAAGGCCTCCTGCATGTAACTCCCAGACCAGGAAATCCCGTAGAGAGGTTCTAGGTATGCAAAGTCTATGGCCTTTGAAGATGAACCCGCCATCTAAGATGAATCCTTGGTGTTCCCTAGGTGAGAGGGTGGACAGAGTGGTATGGATTGGACCAAAGTCTGGGCAATCAGAGTACTCTCCCTTGAGTCTTTCAAATCCTATGACTTCCACCCGAATGGTAGCTAGCAAGGAAATTCTCCTACTGAGGGCATCGGCAGCACGGTTTTCACTTTCGGCCTTATGTTTGATCACAAATGTGTAGGCCTGGATGTATTCGACCCATCGGGCATGCCGAGCATTCAGTTTCTGCTGGGAGTTGAGGTATTTCAGGGCCTCATGGTCGGAGAATATGACAAATTCTTTAGGCAAGAGATAGTGTCTCCAATGCCGGAGGGATTGCACCACGACATAGAATTTCTTGTCGTAGGTGGAGTATTTCATCCTAGCATCACACAACTTCTCACTAAAGTAGGCCACTGGGTGCCCTTCTTGGCTGAGGATCCCGCCAATTCCTACCCCGGAGGCATCACAAGTAACCTCAAAGACTTTGGAGAAGTCAGGGAGGCATAATACAGGGGCTTGGGTCATCCTTTCCTTGAGCTCTTGGAAGGCCCTAGATGCCGACTTGGTCCACACAAAGGTCCCCTTTTTAAGGCAGTCGGTGATAGGGGCTGTGATTGTGCTGAACCCACGGATGAACCTACGGTAAAATGTGGCTAATCCATGAAAACTCCAGACTTCATGGAGAGTGCGGGGCTCCGGCCAATCGAGGATGGCTTGGACCTTTTCAGGGTCCATGGATACCCCTTCGGTGGAGACAACATACCCAAGGAAGGTAATGGATTTTGTCATGAAGTGACATTTTCCAAAATTGGCAAAGAGGCTTTCCTTCCTAAGGGTGGTGCAGACTTGCCTTAGATGATTGAGGTGGGCTTCTTTGGACTGGCTGTAGATGAGGATATCATCAAAATAGACTACCAGGAAGACTCCAATATAGGGCCTAAGGACCTCAGTCATAAGGCGCATAAAGGTGCTTGGGGCATTAGAGAGCCCAAAGGGCATCACTAGCCATTCATAGAGCCCATCCTTGGTTTTAAAGGCAGTTTTCCATTCATCCCCGAGCCTTATCCTAACCTGATGGTAGCCACTTTTGAGGTCTATCTTGGAGAAAATGGTGGCTCCAGCTAGCATGTCAAGCATATCGTCAAGTCTAGATATGGGAAACCTATATTTGACCGTGATCTTGTTGATGGCCCTACTGTCGACACACATCCGCCATGTCCCATCTTTCTTTGGTGTGAGGAGGGCTGGGACAGCACAAGGACTTTTGCTAAGGCGGAGGAAGCCTTTTCTAATGAGTTCATCCACTTGCCTCCTCAGTTCAGCATGCTTAGTGAGGTTGAGGCGGTAGTGGGGAAGGTTTGGGAGGGTGGCCCCTGGGACCAGGTCAATAGCATGTTGGACATCCCTCATGGGTGGCAGTTGATCGGGAAGCTCCTCGGGGAACACATCCTTGAATTCTTCTAGGAGAGGGTGTATTTCCATAGGGTGGGGATTGGAGGGTGTTGCCTCCCCTAGACAAAGGACAACAGCACACAAGGGTGTTCCTTGAGCTAGTTCTTCCTCGAGTTCTTTCCTAGAGATGAGGTGGAGGCCCTTGACTGGCCCGGTGGGATTGTCAGGGGTGGAGTTTTGGGCTATTGGTTGGGTTGGTGCAGGCGAGACCCTGGGGTTTTGTGGTGGTGTAGGAAGGATCCCCTTAGCGGGTGGTTCTTTTCGAGGAGGGGAGGGGTTGAGGCGGATAGTCTTCCCCTCGTGTTCAAAAGCACATGTGTTCGTTTTCCCATAGATGGTAGCATTGACATCATATATCCAAGGTCTCCCCAGTAGGATGCTTCCTATAGCCATAGGTATGACGTCACACCATACTTGTCCTTGGTAGGCTGAAAAGGTGATGGGGATAAGACAACATGTGTTGACGGGTAGGGAGTGATTGTTTATCCATGATACCCGATATGGCTTGGGGTGGGGTGTCGGGGTAAGCCCTAGGAGCTTGACGGTGTCTGGGGACACGGCGTTGACACAACTCCCATTGTCTAGGATGACCTTCCTAACATGATCCCCGATTTTGATGAAGGTGTGAAAAATGAAAGTCCTCCGCCAGTCGTCCTCCTGAGGTTGGGTAAGCGTGCACCTTATTACCCCTAGGTGGGTGGAATGGGGGTTATCTTCTATACCTTCCTCAAAGAATTGCTCTTCATACTCCTCTTCCCACCCTAAACCAGCCTCGTATTCCACAACATTATCCTCATGGGTTTCCTGGGATGTGGTAGGTCCGCCCTCAATAACCAGGCTCGACAACCCTTTGGAAGGGCATTGGGAAGCTATGTGGCCATAACCATGGCACTGAAAACACTTAACCGTACTACTCCCTGGGGTCTTCCCTTTGGAAATTTCCTCCCTTCGGGGAGGAGGGTTGGGTGGAGTGACCTTTGCGGGGGTAGGGTTGGTTGGCTGGGGGTAGGGCCGAGTGGGAGTTCCTCCACTGGGAGGAGGTGTTCTTAACAGGGGAGGGAGGTTGGGACGCGGTCCCGGGCCCTTGGAAGGGGCAAACCTAGGGTTCCTAGAAAACCTTTCTACATCACGGGCTATTTGATAGACAACCTCAAGGCTATGGGCTTCCCTCATGAAAAGTTCTCGTTTGATGTGGGGAAGGAGACCATTCCTAAACTGGGATAGAGTGACGGCGGGTTCTTCGACAACACCACACCTTAAGAGGTATGAGTCAAATTTCTCCACATATTCTTCCACGGTTTTTCCCTCTTGGGTAAGGCTTTGCCATTCATCAAGGAGAATTTGGCTATAGGAGTGGGGAAGATATTTGCTCCTAAGCTGGACTTTCATGTCCATCCAAGTGTCAATGGGTTCCTCACGCCTGATTCTCCTTTGGCTTTCTACCTTTAGCCAATAGGTCTTGGCTAATTTAAGAAGGTGCATCTCGGCCAACCTAACCTTTCTTTCCTCGGACATGGGGTACCAATCAAAGTATTGGTCCATGCCATGCTCCCATTCTTTATAGGCACTAGGGTTATGTGACCCATCAAAATTAGGAGCTTCCACTTTGATCATTCTTAGTAGGAAGTCATCCGGATCCTCTCGTGGTCGCCTCTCATGGTACCGAGGTTGTGGGGCTCTCTCCTGCTCGCGATACCACTCATCCTCTAGGTCTTCCCTCTCATGTTCAGCCCGCGGGGGAGGAACCCTTTGGACATGGTTCCTAGGTGGGGCCCTAGCTTCTTCTAATCTCTCCAATCGGGTGGAAACACCATTCATTTGCTCCGTGAGGGCTTGAATGGCAGCCTCAAGTCGATCCATAGGAGCTTCCCTAGGGTTGTTTTGATTGCCTTGTAAATTGGGATCCATAGGTGGATTGGAATTAGAAGGATCAGCCCGGTATATGGTACCCATACGGGTGGACATGCACAAAGATGACGACACGGGATAGAAATGCAATTGCCCTTGGACCTAGGCTTGTAGAGACAAGTCTAAAACTTGCTCTGATACCATCTGATGTGACACAACTACGGGGTATGCAGCAAGCAGACGGAATCTTAGGACCTATTCCGCATTCACAACCACATAGCAATTAAGTTGATAAATCGGGGCCAAATCGCCGTCGCACACACACGAGCCCGGGGTGACAAAATGATGCTAAGGGGAGGTGATGGATCAAGACCCTTGCTGGTAGAGTGCCAGCCGGGCTAGGGTTGCCCTCCCGAGGGTACGTAGCCCACGCTTATGGGGCTGGCCGGTGCCAATTGGGGCACTAGGTCCCACTCTCTCACTGCCCACGATGACCGCTCGTAAGTGTGGTACGTGGGGTCGGACACTCTCTCGCTTGCACAACGGAGCTATGTCTACGAATATTAAAGGAACAGACACTAAAGAGTAATGGAGCAAAGTTTAGAGCTCACCTGGTTGGTTTGAAGAAACCAACCCCGTTCGGAGACATGGGCGAGCGGGGAAGTGTGGATCCCGCACACTGCGCCGATGTAGCTTGAGCTGTTTATTACATACACTACTCCTCACGCAGGAGGGTTGGACTAAGGGTGGGGAAATAAAGCTTACATCCAAACACTACCTCCACGCAGGGAGGGGCGCTAAGCCGGCTAGGCGGGAGGGGGAAACTCGCCGAAGTTGTAGGAGAGGAAGACAACGTTGGGTCTGCTCACTTGCTGTGAGAGGAGACAGGCAGCTGCTGTTGCAACCGTAGTTCTTACTCAGGAATTTTTCCATCGACGAGACCAGGGGGAAATTCTTCGTAACAGGAACTGGGACGCCTCTGAATTTTACTGAATTCTTCTGACGTCGTCGCTGGCTGCGGCGGAGGCTCGAACAGGACGAAGGAATCTGGGGTTGACAGCTTCAGATCTGATGCAGCAGGATGCAGAGGTTGTACCATTGGCTCCCGAGCTCTGAATCTCAAACCGTCAGAGTAGCTGGAACCGTGGATGAACTCTCTTCGCAGAAAAACTGGTGGGGAGGCCGTCTGAGGTCGGGATGGCCTGGGGGACGCCGATGAGTGGGTGCAGGTCGCTGAAGACTGGGGAAGGCAGATCCGCGCGACTGAAGGGGAAAAATCAGAACTTTGGCTCCTGGATGCCGAACATAGTTCTGCTTCTTGCTCCTGGTCGGGGACAGGTGGAGGAAGAACTTTGAAGAAGGAACCACGGTCTGAATCCTTCACTGTGAATCGTGGTTCAGCTTCTGGTTGAACTCTGGTGCTCTGCAGATGGAGCTTGGTGCAGTCGAGGGAGAATGACTCTCCCGGGCAGCCCCGAACTCGGAATGGTACGATTCTTTCTCGCCAACGTAGTGGACTGGACGACCTTTCCGGCAATGTATGGTACGCCTCTGGATGTCGCCTTATGAATCCGGGGAAGCTTCTGCAAGTCGTAACTCTTTCTGCCACCTGCAGACTGTCAAGGTAAAGAGAAAGGATGGTGGTGGAACTAGTGATAGGGGTGGGGATTGGCAATGGAGGAGATGGTGGGGTGGATGGTTGATGGGAGAGGGGTGTTTAGGGGTGTGGAGGGGAGAGGAATAGGGGATTAAGGAGTCTTGGAGGGAGGTGGAGTGGAGGGGCCGCAGCTATCAGGTGGGGTGGTGGGGGGTCGGCCAAGGGAATGGGGGTGGGCTAGATGAGGTGGGTGCGCAACCAGCAGGGGGGATGGGGGTTAATTCGCCCAGGGGATATGAATGAATGGTGTGGGGAAGTGGTATGGCTGCTTGGGGGAGAGGGAAGGTTGCCTTGGAGGTTGAGAAGGTGTATGGGGAATGGGAAGGGTTGCCTAGGGTGGAGGAGGTATTGAAGGGAGTTATGGGCCTTGGGAAGATGAAAGGGTGGAGGGGTGAGGTGGCAGCTGAGGTGGCAAGGGGGAGGGGAGGTGAAGGGCCAAGTTCGCCCAAGGGAGGGGAGAAGAGAGAGAGTGGGGTTCGCCCCCTAGAGAGAGAGAGAAAGCTAGAGAGAGAGAGAGGATTGCACTTATGCTCAAAATACTCAAATATTCATTACCCATCTCAAGGGGGGGTTGGGGTCCTATTTATAGGGATCCCAACATTTACAAAAAGTCCCTGGAGAATATGCTAAAAGCAAATAAGCAAGGGGGTGTGGGAAGGAAGAGGGCGCCCATGGGCCAGGCCCATCTAATTGGGCCCATATGACCCCCTAGCCGAACAAACATAGATAAATAACGTGACGACCTAGGGACATGACTCAAAATAAAGACAAGTACATCAAAATGACTCAAGAAAAGAGAAAATACATCAATATGCCTCAGTAATAAACTCCCGTGTCGCCGTGGGCCCATCAAGTCGTGCAGTCGCACACTACCCGTCTCCGGAAGGGAGAGAGGTGTCGAGCCAAAGGGAATTCTGGGTGATGTCCCCATCAGAGTGGAACGGAAGAGAGATATTAATCATGCACATTAAATCAGCTTATATGTATTCCATAATTTACCAATTCTTGTGTGGGTTTCCATCCTACACATGCAATCTAGCCGAGGTAATCAACATAGTCAAAGCATACAACAAATGAAATCAACGACATGAAACGGTCTAAGGAGGACCACTAACAGAGGCTAGCGGTCTATCGGGCGACCGCTTAGGGTGACGATTCACAGAAACTGGCATATGGGGAAAAACGGTCCATCGATTGACTGCTGGATGTCTTAAACGATCATTTGATAGGCCGCATAGTCCAGAACAGTAACTGGGGAAACGGCCTATCGTTCGATCGCTAGGGACCCAAGCGATTCCTGTTACGATCGCAACCAGGTCGACAGCCCGCTCTCCGACGATCTTTGATAGACACTACTTACGACGCCAAATCTGAATAATACACTAAACGATAATTGTGCAAAACGGAATCAATAGAAAGAACGTAAAAATCTACACAAGTAGGCATGATTAATTTGTCTTTAGCCTGCTATACAACCTAAATTTAAACAATGAATGGAAGCTGCTGGGGACGGAACCCTAATTCGACATGCTTTTACTAAAATCAGGAATACGACCTGTACACAGAATGAAATATAGGGCTTTTTGTATAGATCGAAAGAGGACTTGTAGACGCTTCCAATGGTATATTTTATTTTGGGTTTGGACTACGATTGCCTACCTTAATCGTATGAAGAAGACGTTGCAAGCACCCGAACCGCATGAATAGAACCTTGCCCGCGTCGCCAAATACGCCCACGACCTTACTCCTCACCGGTAGCCGCAGCAAACGTCGACACTAGGTCAGGTTAGGGTCGGTTTTATAGGATTGATTGAACCCTAGAGGCGTCGATAAGGTTGGAAGAGTCCACGAACTCCGGTCGTGCGTTATTCACACATTGACCCAGTCACGCCGCCATCCTCCTCAAATTCAAATTCTAGGGTTAGAGTTTCGGTGAGAAAAGAGAGGGTTATTGGGCTATCAGTCAAAACAGAGCTAATGGGCTTGATTTGGGCTCAAAAGATCACGATTTGGGCTCTAATTTGGCAATTTAAGATCTGGATACTCTAAGGTCCGATTTTTAGCCTTAAAACCTTAATTCGACTTGGTTAAAAATTAAATTAGGGTTTACCCCAAAAGATAATTAGTGTAAATGTTTTATCCTCTACTTGATTATAGCTTTTCCAGATTTTTATGAATTAGTTGAATTTTAGCCAAAAGAGATTTCCAATTTAATAAATCAGAAATTTTTGAAATGAATAGAAATTTTGTTTAAATAAATTCTCGGGGTGCTACACCCTCACCCACTTTAAAGAATTTGGTCCTCCAAATTCATTGCCCTTCTTGAAATGGGGATAGTAAGATAACTGACCTTAGAATAAATCAGGGTATTACTTTCGGATAGCATCTTCAGACTCCCAAGTAGCTTCTTCGGTCCCTCGTCGGCTCCATTGAACTTTGACCATATGTATGGAACGATTCCTGAGTTGTTGTTCCTTCCGATCCAAAATCTTTATGGGCTTTTCCTCATAAATCAAATCTTCCTTCAATTCCAGATCCGCATGTTGAATGATGTGAGTGGGGTCATAAACATATTTCTGCTACATAGATACATGAAAAACATTGTGTACTCCAGATAACTGAGGTGGTAAAGTTAATCTGTAAGCAACTTCTCCAATTCTCTCTAAAATTTTAAATGGGCCAACGTATCTCAGACTTTGCTTGCCACGAAGGCCAAACCTTCGAATTCCTCTCATAGGCAAAACCTTCAAGAATACATGCTCGCCTACTTGAAACTCCAAGGCCCTTCTTCTGCTATCAACATAACTTTTATGTCTCGATTGTGCCACTTGTAGACGATCTCAGATAATACGGATGTTCTTTGATGATTCGGAAATGAGATCTGGTCCCAACCATTGTTTCTCTCCTATCTCATCCCAACACAATGGTGATCGACAACTCCTCCCATAAAGGGCCTCGAACGGAGCCATCTGGATACTGGACTGGAAACTATTATTGTAGGCAAACTATATCAAAGCCAAGTGCTCAAGCCAACTGTCTCCAAAATCAATCATGCAAGCCCTTAACATATCCTCAATGATCTAGTTAGTTCGTTCAGTCTGTCCGTCTGTCTGAGGATGAAAGGTAGTGCTAAAGTTCAGACGGGTTCCCAAGGACTCTTGCAGTCCTCTCCAAAAATGTGAAGTAAACCGGGGGTCTCTATCTGACACAATGCTTATCGGTATTCCATGTAATCTTACAACTTCCTTCATATACAAGGCAGCCAAAACATCAACTGTCCACTTTAACTTAATGGATAAGAAATGAGCGGACTTGGTCAATCTATCAACAATGACCCATTTTGCATCAAATCCACCATGAGTTCTAGGGAGACCCATTATAAAATTCATGCCGACACTTTCCCACTTCCATTGTGGTATATCGAGCGGCTTTAACTTCCCTGCGGGTCTAAAATGTTCAGCCTTTACTTGCTAACATACCAAGCATCTATTCATGAATTCTGCCACTTCCTTTTTCATGCTCGGCCACCAAAAGGTCCTTTTAAAATCTCGGTACATCTTAGTACCTCTAGGGTGAATAGATAGTATACCTGGACCTATGGTCTTCTTCTAAGATCTTGCCTTTTACTTCAGCCACATCAAGAACACACGTTCTTCCTTGAAACAATAACTTGCAATCATCGGCTAACATAAAATCTAGTCTATTTCTCAGACTTTCCTTAATTTCTACCAACATCGGATCATTTCCTTGCAGGGACTTGATTTCTATCAATAATTTTGGATGAAGCTGAAACTGAGCGATCATGACCCGATCCTTGCTAATATTGAGATCTAAACTAGCCAACTATTCCAGCAGTCTCCATTCTTGCAACATGAGACTTGATAATCTTGCAATCGGCTTGCGGCTTAAAGCATCAGCCACCACATTACCCTTTCCAGGATGGTACTCGATGGAGAAATCGAAATCCTTTAAATACTCGAGCCACCTTCTCTGCCTCATGTTAAGTTCCTTTTGAGAAAATAAGTATTTAAGGATCTTATGGTCAGAGAATATAGTAAAAGTCTCTTCGTATAAATAGTGCCTCCAAATTTTTAGGGCAAACACTACTGCAGTGAGTTCCAAGTCATGGACGGGATAATTCTCTTCATGCTTTCTTAGTTGCCTTGAGGAATAGGCTATCACCTTGCCATTCTACATAAGCACACAACCCAAGCCAATGCCCGAAGCGTCCGTGTACATTTCAAATCTTCCTTCTCCAGAAGGCAAAGCCAAAACAGGGGCAGTCGTCAAACAGTCCTTCAGAGTTTGGAAACTCCGCTTGCAATCTTCCGACCACTCAAATCGATTCTCCTTGCGGGTCAATCTGGTCAGGGGTACAGCAATCTTAGAGAAATCTTTAATGAATCTCCGAAAGTAACCTGCTAGGCCTAGAAAACTTCTTAATTCAGTGACATTCATAGGCCTATCCCAATCTCTTACTGCCTCCACCTTCGAGGGGTCAACAGAAATTCCTTCCTTAGTGATAATGTGTCCTAGAAAAGACAATTCATGCATCTAGAAGTCACACTTACTAAGCTTGGCATACAACTGGTGATCTTTCAATAATTACAATGCCATCCTTAAGTGCTCAGCATGTTCCTCCTCACTCTTAGAGTATATCAAAATATCATCTATAAACACCACGACCCACTGATCTACATAGGGCCGAAACACACTATTCATCAACTGCATGAAAGCTGCAGGAGCATTCGTCAGTCCAAAAGGCATTACAACAAATTCAAAATGCCTATACCAGCTACGGAATGCTGTTTTAAAGATATCATCATCCTTGATCCGTAGCTGGTGGTATCCCGATCGAAGATCAATTTTAGAGAAATATGTTGCTTCCTCTATCTGATCGAACAGTTCATCAATCCTCGGCAATGGATACTTATTCTTGATAGTAAGCTGGTTCAATTGCCGGTAGTCAATGTACAGTCTCAATGAACCATCCTTCTTTCGTACGAACAACACGGGGGCTCCCCACGGGGATGTACTCGGTCGAATAAACCCCTTTTCGAGCAACTCTATTAATTGCCTCTTTAATTCTCTCAACTCCGCAAGAGACATACGATATGAAGCCTTAGAAACAAGAGACGTGCTAGGAATTAGATCAATAGAAAAGACTATTTCTCTCTCAGGCGGATGTCTTGGCAAATCCCCAGGAAAGACACCAGGAAAATCTCGGACAATAGGGATATCCTTAATCTCATATTCCTTCTTATTGGTTAAAGAAACCAAGGCTAGAAAAGCCTGACATCCTTTCTTCATCAACTTCTCAGCTCGACGAGCTGAAATGAGCGGCACGGATCTGGAGTGCCTAACCCCAACAAAAGAAAGCTCGGGGTGTCCAGAAAAAGACACGGAGCTAGTTCTATAATGAACGGTAGCCTTATTTCTAGCCAACCAATCAGCGCCTAAGATTACATCATAATCCTTCATTGCCATACAAACCAAATCAGCTTGCATATTCTGCCCACTAATAAGGATCTTACTAGAAGGGTAGTAATATTTGATTGCTGAACCCGAACCAATAAGAGTTGAAATTTCCAATAGAGAATCCATTAATACCGGTTTCACAATTAAGGATTTATCAAAACTCTAAGAAATAAAAGAATGCATTGCTCTGGTATCAAATAGAACAAATGCTGGCTTATAAGAGACAATAAGTGTAGCTCAACAAGTCCACCTTCCTTAGTGGTTTCCGTCTCAGTTTTCTATAGGGCTTGAAGCTTGCCTTGCCACTTCTGACCTCCCTGTTGCTTGTCTGGTGTATCTTGGTCTGACAAGAGGGGACACTCAGGTATACGATGGTCCCGACTTCCGCAGTGTAAACAGGCACCTAGCTTGCGCCAACACTCCTCCATCTTGTGACCTGGCCGGTCACAAAACTTGCAAATAGTCTTAGACGGGGCTGCTGAACCTGCCTTCTTATCTCCATTCCTCGACTTCTTATCCTGTGAGAAACTTGACCCACCATTGGGCCTCTTCTTGCCATTGTTGGGTTTAAAATTCCCAGAATTTGTGGTCTGCTCTTTCTTAGGGTTCTTTCCTCGGATCCTCTCAGTCATCTCTAATGTATTTTCAAGAACTTGAGCCTTCCTGACAATCTCTGCATAGGTAGAGATCTCCATCAGTGCCAACTGGTTAATATACTGAAGCTTCAACCGGTTCATAAATCGCTTGGCCTTCATCTTCTCAGTGGATACCAAGTGCATTGCATAGCGGGATAGTCTGGCAAACGGAGCTTCATATTCTGCAACTGATAGGTTCCTCTATTTCAGAGCAGCAAACTCGGCCGCCTTCTTCTCTTGCACTCGGTCTGAGAACTATTTGCAATTAAAATGTTCCTTGAATTCATCCCACGTTGCACGCCTATTTCCGAGCGTAGCTTCTACAGCCTCCCACCAAGCGCGTGCATCGCGTTCCAGCTGGAAAGTTGCCAGAAGAACTCGATCTTGGTCATTACACTGCATTACTCTAAAAACTTGCTCCATCTCCTTCAGCCAATTCTCGGCTTCATCGGGATCCCCCGATCCACCAAAACGTGGGGGATTCAAGCCTCGGAAATTCCGGTGGAGATCACCGGCTCCATGATGTGCTACTCCTCCATGGGCTACCTGTTGGAGGGCTTGAGTCAAGCCTTGCACAGTACGCTACATATCCCTCCATTGCACACGTTCTGCCGCCATCGAAATATACTCCTACATATGTGCAGGAAAATTTTAATTAAAAATAGTCTAGCGAGAATATTTTAGAGTTTATTAGTTAACTCAACCCCAAGTCTCTACCCAATCTCATCGGGTTAGATCCTTAGACTTAAACAAGGTTACAGGTTCTACGACATCACTGATAAACCTAGGAACTTAGAAACCTTGGCTCTAATACCATAAAACTATCATGCCCCGACGCGGAATTTCGGAACGCGGAAGTTATATACATTCATGATAAATATAGCAATAACAGTAATTAAAGAACAAAAATGCAATAGAAAGGAATTAACCCAAAAGAAACCAACTTCTTTGAAAATAGGAGAAATAACAATGTTTCCACATCTACACTTTCTTAGGTCACGACTCAATAAAGAGAAAATTACAACTCGAATCGACTGGTTGAACTGACAACATAACTATACGACCATAAAAACTAACACTACTCAGGTCCGCACCTGCAAGGGTTCACTCCGGTCTTTACTCTTGCCCATCCCCATCCGTTTGCGTTTCATCACCAGAACTACCTGAAAAAGGGGGGAAATTGGGTGAGCGAACGCTCAGTAGGCAATAGCAGGCAAGTTTAAGTAGTTAACCAAGTTAAATAACTGTCATGCATGCGAACTAAGAACGATAAACAAGTTAACATAAGAATTGATGGAAATGAACTTAATAGAATGAATTGAATCGAGATATATCAATTTCTAGGAAATTGGCCTATCAAACACACAAGCAAGTCATATCGAGATAAATTCCATGTAGGAATCTAATAAAATGTACAGAGAAAAGAGATGAATGTCATAGACACAAGCTAGTCATGCACTCGGTGCAATGTCTCATCTTGACATTACAACTCCCCGGGGCACTAGTACTTTTCGGGTGCTCTTCCCAGGACCAGACCGGGCACTTGAGATGCGTTCGTATTGATTTGGTCGATCCAAGATCCCAAGTAATCTCTAGACGTTCATTAGAATCGGCCAAGAATTCCAAGGTCAAGCTATGTAACTTAATCTCTAAGATTAAGTAAGTTTCCAGTAATAGAATGGAAATCCACAAGATTCGTGGCTTGTCGGGGACAAGAACCAAATTAGGATTTATTATAACTTAAGCCCATCTTGGCTCAGCTTACCAGAACACACAAGAAACACGTAAAATAAGGTTCAAGATAAGTTGCGGTCGTACCTGGGCCACAACAGGACAAAAACGGTCTAACATGGACCGCTATAGGCGATACTGAGCCATAAGAACAAAGCCCAGAGTTATAAATAAAATGGTCCTAGATGGGCCGTTTACCAATTGAAAATGGTCCATAGGGGGCCGCCAAGCATGAGGAGGTCCCTGGGCCACAGCAAAGGCAAACGGCCACTCATTGGGCCGCCCCATCCTGAAACGGTCCTTGGACAGCCGTTAAGAGGATGAAAATGGTCCAATGACAACTGCAGCAATCTGGGCCCAGCAAGATTGAATCAGTCGACCTAAAGGGCTCCCAGCCCACCCAAGACATGATGGAACTGAACCAGGGTCTAACCCACACCTCTCAGGTTGAGCTAGAGGTGATTTGGTCAATTTAGACATTACTAGGTCGATGGAAACAAGCAAGATGACCAGTAGAACCTGGCTCATGGCCAGTGAGAAAACAGTCATGACTAGACCGCTTAAAGCACCACACGGTCTAGCCCAGGGCCGCCTTTAATCCAAGACAAACCCGAATCTCGGGCTGTAAAATAGACGATTCGATCGAGTAATTGGTGCAGGTCTTGAAGGTATAACCCACCCGGCGTCCTAATGGGAATCCCACGCTCGCGGGGTCTTACGGATGTCTCATAATGGAGGTCCTAGATCGACGGAAGGAATATCCGGTGGAGATTCCCAGCCATTACAAGATTAAAGGTTTAATGAAACATCGAAAAATGGTAGATGATCTATCAGTCAGTACCACCGGCGTGGAGTGACTGTCAAACAATCCTAGATTATTTTTCACATTTATTTCACCATAAATATTATGACATGCTGACACAATTTCGATTTTTAAACGAGATCACGTTGGGAGTGGAATGGAAGAGAGATATTAATCATGCACATTAAATCAATTTATATGTATTCCATAATTTACCAGTTCTTGTGTGGGTTTCCATCCTACACATGCAATCTAGCCGAGGTAATCAACATAGTCGAAATGTACAACAAATGAAATCAACGACATGAAACGGCCTAGGGAGGACCGCTAACAGAGGCTACCGGTCTATCGGGTGACCGCTTAGGGTGACGATTCACAGAAACTGGCATATGGGGAAAATTGGTCCATTGATTGACCGCTGGATGTCTTAAACGGTCATTTGATAGGCCGCATAGCCCAGAACAGTAACAGGGGAAACGGTCTATCGTTCGACTGCTAGGGACCCAAGCGGTTCCTGTTACGACCGCAACCAGGTCGACAGCCCGCTCTCTGGCGATCTTTGATAGACACTACTTACGACACGAAATCCGAACAATACACTAAACGATAATTGGGTAAAACGGAAGCAATAGAAAGAGCGTAAAAATCTACACAAGTAGGCATGATTAATTTGTCTTTAGCCTGTTATACAACCTAAATTTAAACAATGAATGGAAGGTACCAGGGACAGAACCCTAATTTGACATGCTTCTACTAAAATCAGGAATACGACCTTTACACAGAATGAAATTTAAGGCTTTTAGTATAGATCGAAAGAGGACTTGTGGTATATTTTATTTTGGGTTTGGACTACGATTGCCTACCTTAATCAAAGGAAGAAGACGTCGCAAGCACCCGAACCGCATGAAGAGAACCTCGCTCCCGTCGCCAAATACGCCCACGACCTTGCTCCTCTTCTGCAGCCGCAACAAACGTCGACACTAGGTCGGGCTAGGGTCGGTTTTATAGGATTGATTTAACCCTAGAGGCGTCAATAAGGTTGGAAGAGTCCACGAACATCGGTCGTGCGATATTCACGCATTGACCTGGTCACGCTGCCATCCTCCTCAAATTTGAATTCTAGGGTTAGGGTTTCAGCGAGAAAAGAGAGGGTTATTGGGCTATCAGTCAAGACGGAGCTAATGGGCTTTATTTGGACTGAAAAGATCGCGATTTGGGCTCTAATTTGGCAATTTAAGGTCTGGATACTCTAAGGTCCGATTTTTATCCTTAAAACCTTAATTCGGCTTGGTTAAAAATTAAATTAGGGTTTACCCCAGAAGACAATTAGTCTAAATGTTTCATCCTCTACTTGATTAGAATTTGCCCAGATTTTTATGAATTAGTTGAATTTTAGCCAAAAGAGATTTCCAATTTAATAAATCAGAAATTTTTGAAATGCATAGAAATTTTGTTTGAATAAATTCTCGGGGTGCTATAGCTAGAGTCAAAAGCTTGGAAAAGGACAAAATGGAAGATGAAAAAGCTAATGAGGTTCTAAAAAGTGAAGTGCAAGATTTGAAAGAAACTCTTTCTAAATTTGTTAAAGGGAAACAAACTCTTGATACCATGCTAGGAATGAAAGTAAACTTCCGAAAGGAAGGCTCGGGATATGTTCCAAGTAACAAGAAAGCTTTTGAAAAGAAGATTCATACTTCTTATATACATGTGAATGCATCATCTTCATCGTGCTCATTGCATAAAAAGAATGAACAATACACTCCTGCTCACAGATTTTCCATGAATGAAAACAAGAAAAGGAATGTCAACAAGAACGTTGTTTCATGTTTCTACTGTGGCATGTATGGTCACACAATGTACACTTGCCGATTAATGTTGGCTGGTGATGAAAGGTTTGAAAGAAAAACAAAATGGTCAACTAGATCAAGGATTTCTAACCATTATGGACCCAAGCAAGCTTGGGTACCAAAATTATAGAAGTTTCCTTGTCTTGATTGTTTTGCAGGTCTACATGAAGGCACAATGGAACAAGTGGTACCTCGATAGCGATGCTCACGACACATGACTGGGAACAAAAAGATATTTACAGTCCTCAAGGAAAAGGATGGTGGTTTGGTTGCTTTTGGTGGTAAGGATAAGGGAAAAATCATCGGCGAAGGTATGATAGGAAAAGACTCAGCTCATAGCGTGGAAAATGTTTTGTCGGTCAAGGGACTCAATCACAATTTACTTAGCATTAGTCAGTTATGTGATAAAGGGTGCAATGTGATTTTTGACTCCACACACTGCACTGTTCTAAATAAAGATACTCATGAGATAAAATTCATAGGAATTAGATAGAACAATGTATATATGATAGACTTAGATGATACATCACACAATAATCCTTGCTTAGTTGTAAATAATTCAGATAATGTTTGGTTGTGGCATCACCATCTCAGGCATGCCAGTTTTAATGTTCTTATAAAGCTGTCCAAAAATGATCTAGTTGTTGGATTGCCAAAGCTGAAGTTTGAAGCAGATAGAATATGTGAGGCATGAAGTAAAGGTAAGCAAACCAAAACCTCTTTTAAAAGTAAGAATGCTGTCACAACTACTAGGCCCCTTGAAGTACTTCATATTGATCTATTCGGACCAAGTAGAACTCACAGTCTCGATGGAAAGCTATATGGGTTTGTCATTATAGATGACTTCTCAAGATTTTGTTGGGTATACTTTTTGTCACATAAAAATGATGCATTGACGGAGTTTGAAGGTTTTTGCAAGAAAGTTCAGAATGAGAAAGGATATTTCATCAAAAGAATCCAAAGTGATCATGGTAAGGAGTTCGAAAATAATGAATTTGATGAGTTTTCCAGGAAACACGGGTACACGCATACATTTTCAGCACCAAGAACTCCAGAACAGAATGGCATTATTTAAAGGAAAAATAGAACCCTTTTTGAGATGGCTCGAACGATGATGAGCGAGAACAACCTTCCTAGGTACTTCTAGGCAAAAGTCGTTAACACGGCATGCTACATCATAAACCAAGCCATGGTAAGACCAATCCTGAGAAAAACACCCTATGAACTTTTCAAAGGTAAATAGCCCAACATCTCTCATCTTAAACCATTTGGTTCTATTTGTTATATACTTAACAATGGAAAATCTGATTTGGGCAAATTTGATGCTAAAAGTGATCATGGAATATTTCTTGGGTACTCTCTTAGCTCAAGAGCCTATCGGGTGTACAATCTAAGAACTCTTGTAGTGGAGGAAAGCCCACATGTGATTGTGGACGAGTCATTCAATCGGAATATTAACAAAGATTCAATTATGCAGGATGAAGATGAAGAAAATGATGAAGAAAATGCACCGAAGGCCTTACAAGAACAAGACAAGCAAGGAGAAAGATTGGAAAATGTGGACGAAGGAAATCAAGAAGAATAACAGCTTCCAAGGCAATGGACACTTTCAAGAAGCCATCCTATTGAGAAGGTGATAGGCAATCTTGAAGAAGGAATCAGAACAAGACCTTCTTTCAAGGAAGTTGAAAATATGGATTATATTGCATTGCTTTCTCAATTTGAACATCACTCAATAGAGGATGCATTGAAAGGTGATTCCTAGATCTTGGCTATGCAAGAAGAGCTACACTAGTTCCAAAGGAACAAAGTGTGGTTTCTCATGCCTCGCCCTAGAGATCAATCCGTGATCGGAACCAAATGGGTTTTTCGGAACAAACTGAATGATCAAGGAGTGATAACTAGGAATAAGGATAGGCTAGTAGTCAAAGGCTATAGTCAGGAATTAGGGATTGACTTTGATGAGTCTTATGCCCCAGTGGCAAGACTCGAAGCTGTGAGGATTTTTTTAGCATTTGCTTATTTTAACGATATCAAATTGTTTCAAATGGATGTTAAAAATGCATTTTTGAATGGATATACTCAGGAGGACGTATACGTGGAGCAGCCACCGGGGTTTGAGCATCAAGAGTACCCGGACCATGTATCCAAGCTAGAGAAAGCTTTCTATGGTCTGAAACAAGCACCCCAGGCATGGTACGAGAGACTGAGTTTGTTCCTCATTCAAAATGGATTTAAGCGAGGTAATATCGATCAAACTCTTTTCACAAAACTCAGTGGTATGGAAACTCTTATCGTTCAAATCTATGTAGACGACATAATATTTGGCTCCACCAATAATGATCTTAGTGAGGATTTTGCAAAATTGATACAAAGTGAGTTGGAAATTAGTCTTATGGGAGAGCTGACTTTCTTTTTGGGATTACAGGTCACACAATCTACTGATGGACTCTTCATTAGCCAGAGGAAGTATGCTATGGAACTCCTAAGAAAATTCAATCTGAGCTCAATAAAGCCACACCCAACCCCTATGTCAACATCATTAAGGTTAGATCAAGATGAGAAAGGTAAGCTGGTCAATCAAACTCTGTTTAGAAGTATGATAGGATCTTTATTGTATTTAACTGCTAGCACGCCCGACATACAATTTGCTATGTGTTTATGTGCGAGATTTCAACCGAATCCTAAAGAATCCCATATGTCGGAAGTCAAACGCATTTTTTGATATGTTGCTATAACATGTGATTTGGGGTTATAGTTTCCACGTAATACATGTTTTGATTTAATCGCTTATTCTGATGTTCATTACACGGGGTCCCGTGTAGAGTTGATCGAAAGAGCACAAGCGGGTACTGCAAGTTCCTTGGAGGATGCATGATTTCATGGGCCTCCAAGAAACAGAATTTGATGGCATTATCAACTACCGAGGCCGAATATGTGGCCGTAGGCAGTTGTGTTGCCCAAGTGCTCTGGATCCAACACCAACTGGTTGATTTTGGCTTTGTTGTACCCAGACAATTTCCCCAGCAAAATATCAAGAAATAAGGGCTCAGGAATTTCCCCAAATACCTTCAAGGCGTTGGTCATCCAGCCCTTTCTACAACACCTCAGCCCCAATCAAGGGTCCTAACCAGCCCGACGTGACTAATGGCTTCTCCAACAATTGATTGGGGCCACCCCCAATCACCCAGTTCGCAGATTTACCCGCCTTCAACCAAGCCCCCCGGGCCAACCCGGGGGCTATTGAAAACCAAGGTCGGTGCACATCCTATCTGTGCAAGACCAAGGTCGATGCACCTTTCTCTGCCTTGTGCATATTCAAGTCAGTGCACATTTACCTTGTGCTAAACAAGGTCGGTGCACATCCTTCATTAGGCAGAACAAGGTTGGTGCATACATCGTAGCAAGTCTGTGCACATTTATCTTGAGCTAAACAGGGTTGGTGCACATCCTTCATAAGACAATACAATAGGTCCATGTTTTGCCATTCGCATAAAATAAGTCAGTGCATGTTTTGACATATGCATACAATAGGTCGATGTATGTTTTGCCATTCGCATAAAATAAGTCAGTGCATGTTTTGACATATGCATACAATAGGTCGGTGCATGTTTTGCCATTCGCATAAAAGGGTCGGTGCATATCTTTACCTATGCATATGAAGGTCGGTGCATATTTGCCATACGCATATAAATGTCAGTGCATGTTTGTCATATGCGTGTAAAAGGTCAGTGCAGATTTTGTTATATGCATGAAAGAGGTCGGTGCATGTCTATGTCGTATGCATACGAAACTATGTGCACATTCTAGTCTGTGCATGTCCCTAGTCAGTGCATGTTTTAATAGTGCATGATTAAGTCTGTGCACATTCTACATACAGCATGGCCGAGTCGGTGCACACTTAGATTATTCTTTTATGAAGGTCTATGCTTGTATGCTTGCACTTGTGTCTCTAAGTCTGTGCATACTTTTCATTTGAGCATATGAATTTTCCTATGAACTCAAGCGCACAAAGTGTTTGATTAATTACCTTTTATTCTAATTGGCAGGATTAGTGCAAGTACCAGGTCTCTGAGATCAGCAGAACTTTAAGTGATGCACGTGTTCCAAGACTCTACGATTGAAGCATGTGATCCGAGGCATCTTGCTTTCCAAGAACACTCAGTCACATGTTCTTCTCTCACCCACCAGATCTGTCACGTGGATCCCGGTACTCATCCGCACCTGACATGTGGCGTCCCTGATTAGGCGGGAACAAGCCCTCTACACGCCCGAAGCGTGAGCCCGTGGGACCCCAAGGCTGAATATCTATAAAACCACTCTTCTGCGATCAGAAGAAAACAAGAGAGAGAGAGAGAGACAAAGGTGAGAAATCTAGTAGTGAGAGCGAAAATAAGCAGAGAGAAAGAAGGGTGAGCTTGAAAGAAAAAGAGTGAGAGCCTGTTCTGAGAAGAAACAGAGTTCCGTAGGTCTGAGAGAGAAAAGAGAGACAATAAGAGAAAGAGAAGAAGAAGAAGAAGAGGGAGAACGTGAAGTCAAGAGTAAAGATTGAAGATCCTAAAGATTTGTTCAACTGGCCCTTGGATCAGATCCAAGCCAGTTTGCTCCTGCGAGAGCTACATTTTCCAGCTTTCATTTCCAGCTTCCCGATACTGAGATTTATCTTTTTGTTTCTTGTATTTATGACTTCTTCAAGCTGTGAGTCAGTAGAGCTAAGCTGTAATGCTCAGCGGGCGAGGTGGATACCTCAGACAGCAAGCTGTGATGCTCAGCGGTATGTACGCAAGCTGTAATGCGCAGCGGACGCAAGCTGTGATGCGCAGCAGACACAAGCTGTGGTGCGCAGCGGTTCAAGCTGTTAGGCAACAGTAAGCCACACTCAGGTCTGAGTGTGGGGTGGATGTAAGTGAAAACTGAACCACCTAAAAATTCTCATTGCATTGTGTGATTGTTATGATTTACATTTTGCTAGTGTTTCGGTAGATGGTTGATTAGGGTCTTTCACTCGTTCTTCTAAAGATAACAATTGATATCATCCAATTATCACTTGAGTGAGGTAAAAGTACCTCAAATTGTGATACACCTTGAGTTCACCTCAAGACTAGTTCTAAGCAAGTTGTTCAAAGAAAAGTTTTAATTCTGTAAATGTTTTTAGAAGGGATTCATTCACCCCCCCTCTGAATCTCTGTCGTGCACCATTGTCATCCCAACTATTGGTATTAGAGCAGGTTTTTGTGTCCTTAGATCCAACGATCTACAGATCATGTCATGTATCTTTGGTGCATCTTATGTGTCCTTGTCTTTGTCTTAAATCTGTTTCTATGGCCAATCCACCGAAGTTTGACGGTTCTGGTTTTTATAATTGGCTAGGGAAGTTCAAAGATTATGTAATCTCTGTAGACTCCAATTTGTGGATTCTTATAGCACATAGTCCATATGATCTTCCAGAAGATCAATCTACATGGACTGTTGTTGATAGATTTAAGAATGCTGAAAATGTGGAAGCCCTGAATCTAGTGAAGAGGGCAATTGATGCTGATGAGCTTTTTTGTGTTTCTGAGTGCAGGAGCGCTAAAGAAATTTTAGACAAGTTGAAGGTCAGAACTGATATGCAAGATGACGCATGTCTTATGGTCAGAGATCACAGTAGTGATCAACTGGATGAGTCTTCATCACATGTAAGTTCTGGCTATGACGAAATTACCTTTGAAGAATTGATGACTCTCTATAATGGTTTGTTAGATAAGTATAAAAATGTCAAATCTGAAAAGAAGAAAATGAGAAAAATCATGTCAACTGAAATAAAGTTATTGAAGCATGAAAGTGATGAATTGAAGGCTCAAATTAAAAAGGTTGAAAATTCCTGTGATGGATGTGTGTCTACAAAAAATGTGAATAATGATCTTCAATCTAAATTGAAATTGCAGGAAGGATTAATTGCTTCTCTTAAAGAAGAAAACAAAAATCTGTTAAATGAGAAACTTGAATCTGAACAAAGAGAGGAGAAATTGATTGAAAGATTGGACTCAATATCTAGTAATAAAAATATGATGAAGAAATTGAGAAGTTGGTGAAGGAAAATGAAAACCTTAAGGATCAGAATAAAAAGCTCATGGTTTTGAACACTATCATGTCAGAAAAATGGTTGGCTATTGAAAAAGGAAACTATGTCATGAATGAAGATAAAGCTGAAGATGAACAGAAATTGAAACAGAAAATTAATACACTCAAAAGTTTGAATGATGTGTTACATCAACAAATAATTATCTATGAATCTGACATTGCCTGTTATGAGGTTGACATTGTATCTCTAAAATATGAAATCCAAGACCTAAGAAATTCTCTGTCTAAATCTGTTAAGGGAAAGGATAACTTGGATAAAATTCTTGGAACGAAAGTGAGTTTCCAGAAAGAGGGACCGGGTTACAATCCAGTCAATAAAAAGAAAATTGGTAATAAACCTTCCACTTCCTTTGTGAGCTGCTATGAAGACCAAAGACTTCTTCTTAATCAGTCTTTCAGTTTACAGCTCAGAAACCTGAAAATTCAACTAAAAATTTGAAACAGGTTAGAAAACAGAAAAAGAATGTAAATGAGAGTAAAGATAAAAATGTTTCTGCTAGTGCTGTGAACTCTATCCATGCTGAAAATTCTGCTACTTCTAAGAAGTCTGATTCATCAATGCATGTTGCTAAAAAATTCCCCATTCATTCACATGCATACAAAAAGAAAGCCTCATGTCATTATTGTGGTAGGGCAGGTCATGTCATGGATGATTGCCAAGTAATGAAAGATGATGACATAAAAGCTCAAAAGAAAATGAATGTCTCTCAGAATGATAATAAGAAGCAACAGAAAAATTTCAAAAACATCTATAGAAGTAATGCTAACTTGCATGCTAAGTCTAATGTTGTTTCACACAAGCATGCAAATAGAAATAAAAGTAGAACTCCATGTTTCAAATGTGGTAGATTCAAACACCACATGCATGATTGTCATTTCCTTTCTCATAATGATCAATTAACTTACAAGTTCCATGCTCAAAAAAAAATTTCACAGAATTACCATGCTAGGAAACATGTTGTTCAAAACATGGAATATTTTAATTGTGGAAAGTTTGGGCATGTAGCATCTCAATGCTGGTCACTAAAGAAAAATATTCAATGCTAATCATGCTCAGCCTTATGCAATTAGAAACAATCATGGCAGAAATAATTTCATGCATAGATATCCAATATGCTATAACTGTGGAAAATCTGGTCATACTAGATTTGAATGTTATTGGATGAAACTTGATCCATTTACTGCCATGAATAATTGGAGTATACCTACTAGAGGTGTTACTCATCTGACAGAACCCAAGAGTTCTTGGGTTCCTAGATATGGAAGGTAATTTTTCTTGCAGGTGTGCTTGATGAACGAAATAAAAGGGGTTGAATAAAAATTCAAGGCACATAAAGGTCAGTTAAAGCCCATCCTTACTTAGTCCTATTTTGCTTATCTTATGGTTTGAGTAATTCTTCTTTGAGTTCATGCACGATTGGTCAGTATGATTTTTATTGCTGATTGAATACTATTTCATCAATTATTGTCATTGATTGATGCTAAATGAATGTTGAATTCCTGATCATCTGCCACATGCATAACTCACATAAGAATTTTTCATGCTATAATTAATTGTTCATGATCATGACTAAATGCATAGGTCTGCAAGACTATGTGGTATATCAAATGGAAGTTGGGGGAAGGGCAGATTTCTTCTGTCTAAAAACCCACACTATGCATAGAGCCTAGACCTTCGCCTAATACCAAGAGTCCAAAACATTGCATATAGGATAACTCTGTAATGTGCATTTAATTGCTACATCTCTGTGTACTTTAAGAAAAATAATTGATGTTTGGACGAAACCTCTGCACATATTGAGGGGGAGCTAAGCTGTGTTGAGATTGTCTGAATTGTGATTTGGTGTTAGGCTGTCTGAATGTGAGATGTGCTAATTGCTGAATTGTTGCTTGGATAATGAGCTAAATCTGGTTTATGAGAAGAGAAGTGGACATGGAAGCACTGTTTTGACTACAAGCTGAAGGTTGAGGGCTGATGGATTCTATATAGAAAGCTGTTGGTTAGTTGCTAGGATTCTAAGGCTAAGTCTTTGGTTGTATGCAAATTTGTCTTAAGTCTTGTCCTTGCTCCTGTGTGGCCTTCCTTCTTACCTTCTTGTTTATCTTCACTTTGATCTATCCAAACCCACTCTCTTATCTATTACTCATAATAAGCTCTTCGACTTTGTTATTCAGGGGGAGTAAAGATCTGAAATCTGTCACCTTTACTAAACCTTCAATTGTTAACTACTAAGATTACTCTGAACTAAGATCAACTTTGTTGATCTTTACAGAAATGTGATTTTCCATTTATGAAGATTAAATCCTATCCTAAATTGTTCACAATTATTCTTGAATGTATCTTCAATGGTCTTAAAATAGTCTAAATTGGCACTATTCAGAAGATTCTCCAAAAATCTGAAAGTCTTGAGTAATGAGTCAATCTGGTAGAAAATCTGGTGTTTATGTGGTTCTTAAGCCATGTTTTCAGAAAAAATTGTTAAAAGACTAGGGAATACGCCATTAAATAAAAATGAAAAACATAGAGCAATGGCATATCATTTGAGAAATTGACTGTCTATTTTAATAAAACTCAGAAGTCATGTCATGAAAATAAATGCTATCTTTGTTCCAAATGTGAAGCATAAAGGTAAACTGCACTGAGTAACCAGGGATTCTCGTGTTTGATCAACATGTCTCCTTGTGTAAAAAGGTGTAGTAAGACTGGAATGCTCATTCAAAAATATAAAGAAATAATGAAAAATATGGTTGACTCTGGGCTACTTTTCAGTAAACTAAAACTGTCTTAAGTTCAATATAAAATAGATTTTTTCAATTAGTTTTGCCAAATGAAAAATGGATAGTAAGATTAATGGTTTCTCTGATTGGGCATTGTCCTTGATAAAATTATTTTGTTTCGATTGATTTTACTTCAAAGGAATAATATGTGAATATTCATGTTATAAGATATAATCCCATATGCTAGAAATCACATAAGGGTGTAGAAAGGCATTTCTTTTAAAGTGAAGGGTATTCTGGGTATTAACTATTAAAATTGGTAAAGTCGGTAGTATCGTATATAAAAACTCAACCCTACTTGTACAAAGTCTTTCATACCCTCTCCCTTCAAGTCGAAACTCCTTCCCGCATCAACGATTCCATCGCTTGAGCTTTTCCGCACCATAAGCTTGGACTCTCCATTCTCCATTTCTACGGTTCTCCTACTCATTTTTCATCCCTAGTCTTCCACTCTTCACCGCCTCTATAATGTCATCTTCGGCCACCAAGAGCAAGGGGAAGAGGAAGGCAGTGGAGGAGCTGCAGCCACAGGATTCCACGCCAGCAGAGGCTGCAGAGGCTCCACCAAAGGAGAAAAGATCAAAAATGGCACATGATCAAGGTATCAGCTCTACAGTGCTTAAAGAGAAGTCAGCCAAAGGAAAAGAAAAGGAATCGGGAATTCCTTCCAAGCGACACCAGACACATGCTGCAAAAACCACTCATGAAGAGTTTGAAGAAGAAGATGATCCTGCTAGGTCCTCAAAGCAAGCAGCATTAATATTGGAAGCTGGCAAGATTATGTTTCCACGGTATGTGGACTTCAATGACCAAACTATGCTTTCAAAATTTCCTGAACTATTGGAGTTGATTAGCTTTCAAAAATGGAGAAAATTTCTGGGTAAACATAGGGTTTATTACCCTAGACTGGTTACATAATTTTACAATAATCTGAAGTATGATCCAGAGCAGTCCAAAATTTGGACTCTTGTTAAGGGGACCAAGATTGAAGTGTCTAGGCAGTTTCTTCATAAAATCTTTAGAATTCCAAAAGATAGGGAAGTAGAAGGAGACTTTGAATACAATCTACATGAGGCCTACTCCCTTATCACAGATTTGCCTAGTAATCCCAAAGACAAGAATCAATCAAAACTAGCTCAATTTAATGCAAACAAGTTTTCCCCACTAAAGAAGTTATTACATCACATTCTTACAACAATGATAACCCCACAAATTGGAGGAAGAGGTAGATTAATTGAGTCTCAGATATTTATTCTCTTTTGTTTGCTCAAAAGGATCTGGGTATGTTTACCCGAGCTAATGATTCAGATTATGGGTACATGCAAAGAGTCTAGGAGAAGTTTACCCTATGCAGCACACATGACTGTAATTTTTATGAAAGTCAACATTTCTTTGGAGAATGAGACTCCTAAAGAGATCCCCAAGGTGAATATTTATAATATGGATTTCATATCTAAATTCATGAAGTTGAAGCCATCTTCGGCAAGTCAAGTAAAGGGACATGCTGAAAAAGACGTCCCAACAGTGACAAAGGGTCAGCTTCAAGCTGAGGTTGAACAAGTTGAGCAAGTAGAGATAGTGCTATAGGAACAACTTCAACCTGATGTACAAGGTATCATTACTGAATAGCCCCTGTAGCCACCAGGTGAAGGTCAGTCAGAACAACTTCATATGGAAGTACAGTATCAGGGGGAGGATCAGCCTCCAACAGATGAACATGTACCTGATCAATAGGTACATGATATTGGTGAAATGGAGGTAGTTGATGAAGAAGTTTATGAAGGGCAGCAAATGGAAGTGGAGACAGGAGAAGTTCCTGTAGAGCAGCAACTTAGAGATTTACAGTTGGAACAAGAAATTCATGAGCTGAACTTAACTGATGAGCAAATAATGCAACAATTAGATCAGCACATTGATGAGCTCTTTGATCATTTTGGACAGCATCCTCAGCAACAAGTAGTAGCTGATCAGCCTGAACAGAGAGTTGAACAGTAAAGAGAGGGAGATCTACAGGAAGAGCAAAGGGTGGAAGAGGTTTAAGAAGAGCAACCTAGGAAGTCCAGAAGCTAAGGTTGTAGCTCCACAAGAATTCCTAGGTCCTGTTAATTACTACGGACCTTATCATGGACCCATGACTGCATTAGGGATACAACCTCCTTTATCGCCTGAAGAACCATACATCCCACCAAACTTTCAAGCTTCTAGTTCAACTGAGCCTCACCCAGGACCACAAATTACAGAGATGCTTACCACACTAGTAAATCTCATTATGAATCAAAGCAGAACTATGAATGCTCAATTCATGCACTTACATTCAGCTATTCAAAGACTTGATGCCAGAATGTTACATGTGGAACAAACAGTGAACAGTCAGTGGATAAAGTTTGCATATGATAAGTACAAGTCTAATGCGAAATTGAAAGGTGTTTTGGACTCCTTATTGGCAGTATGTCAGAAGGTATGACAAATTTTGGGTAACTTGCAAGACACTCAGGCTACATCATTTATCAAACTCACTCAGACTCTTGTCCATTCTTATGATATCAAGATAGAGCTTGAACATGTAAAGCTTCAGGTGAACTTGTTCAAACAAGACCAGCATGCTATAAATTAGAAATTGATACTATATCTGGTAAAGTACATGGGAGTATTATACAAATTGGAAACACCTATGGGAAACTGGATATAGTTCATACATAAGTTCAGAACTTAGCTGACAGTTTCAAAAATATTATCACTGAACAAGCCACTAGTTCTTCCACATTCATGGCTAATCTTCACAATCAGTAGACTTCTCAATTGGAGAACATGTGTAGTATGATGCAAAACTAGTTTGCTGACTTGTCAGCTAATGTCAAAGAGCTTCATTACCTAGTTCAGCAAAATGACCAAAAAGTGATGGCCAAATTTGCAACTCTCAGTACTAGAGTAGAAAGAATACCATTCCTACAGGCAATACCTCTGAGGGGCAGCTCTAGCAGCACACCAACCAGAAGGAGGGGAAGCTCAAGAGGTGCCACCTCTAGCAGCACCTGTCCTACAGATACCTAAGAGATCATCTCTCTTATTTTTTTTGATAATGACAAAGTGGGAGAATTTTTGAGGTCATGTATGGTAGTTTTTGGTCTGGGGGTCTGGTATGGGGGAAATGCTGATGGTCTTTTGTATGATAGATGGTTGATGGTCTTTTGTATGACAGATGGTATTTTGTATGACTGTTCTTGGTATAGAAGAGAGTTTTGAATGAGAATGTCAAATTTCTGAATTTCTGTGTCTAAAGCTCTTGTGTGATGAGATACTCAATCAAACATCTGTTTGCATTTTCTTATTGTACACAGAAATGTCAGTACTGCATATTTATTTTGAATGGTCTTGCCATAGATGTCAATCTAGGAATTCTAGATTGAATAAAATAAAAACAATGACTTGTTAATTTCATCGTTTAGAATCATACATGACTCATAGTTATCATCATCAAAAAGGGGGAGATTGTTGGAACCCTGGTTTTGATAATAACAATCTATGAATCATGTTGAGACTGAAATGTATAAATACTTCAATCAAATCTACTTGCGTTTGTCTAAGTATGTGTGACATATAAGGTCGGTGCATGTTACTGTTCATTCATGTAGGTCGATGCATGTTTTGAGCATTTTGCATATAAGGTATGTGCACGTTTCTGTTTATGCATACATGAAGGTCAGTGCATGTTACTGTTCATTCATGTACATCGATGCATGTTTTGAGCATTTTGCATATAAGGTCAGTGCACGTTCCAATTTCATGTTGGACCAAGGTCGGTGCATATCTACCTTAGTCTTACTAAGGTCGGTGCATAGTTTGTATGTCTGCATATAAGGTCAGTGCATATTTACTCATGATGCATATACAGGGTCGGTGCACATCTTTGTATCATGCATATTGAAAACCAAGGTCGGTGCACATCCTATCTGTGCAAGACCAAGGTCGATGCACCTTTCTCTGCATTGTGCATATTCAAGTCAGTGCACATTTACCTTGTGCTAAACAAGGTCGGTGCACATCCTTCATTAGGCAGAACAAGGTTGGTGCATACATCGTAGCAAGTCTGTGCACATTTGCCTTGAGCTAAACAGAGTCGATGCACATCCTTCATAAGGCAATACAATAGGTCAGTGCATGTTTTCCCATTCGCATAAAAGAAGTCAGAGCATGTTTTGACTTATGCATACAATAGGCCGATGCATGCTTTGCCATTTGCATAAAAGAAGTTAGTGCATGTTTTGACTTATGCATACAATAGGTCGGTGCATGTTTTGCCATTCGCATAAAAGGGTCGGTGCATATCTTTACCTATGCATATGAAGGTCGGTGCATATTTGCCATACGCATATAAATGTCAGTGCATGTTTGTCATATGCGTGTAAAAGGTCAGTGCAGATTTTGTTATATGCATGAAAGAGGTCGGTGCATGTTTATGTCTTATGCATATGAAACTCTGTGCACATTCTAGTCTGTGCATGTCCCTAGTCAGTGCATGTTTTAATAGTGCATGATTAAGTCTGTGCACATTCTACATACAGCATGGCCTAGTCGGTGCACACTTAGATTATTCTCTTATGAAGGTCTATGCTTGTATGCTTGCACTTGTGTCTCTAAGTCTATGCATACTTTTCATTTGAGCATATGCATTTTCCTATGAACTCAAGCACATAAAGTGCTTCATTAATTGCCTTTTATTCTATTTGTCAGAATTAGTGCAAGTACTAGGTCTCTGAGATCAGCAGAACTTTAAGTGATGCACGTGTTCCAAGACTCTACGATTGAACCATGTGATCCGAGCCGTCTTGCTTTCCAAGAACACTCAGTCACATGTTCTTCTCTCACCCACCAGATCTATCACGTGGATCCCGGTACTCATCCACACCTGACATGTGGCATCCCTGATTAGGCGGGAACAAGCCCTCCACACGCCCGAAGCGTGAGCCCATGGGACCCCAAGGCTGAATATCAATAAAACCACTCTTCTGCGATCCGAAGAAAACAAGAGAGAGAGAGACGAAGACGAGAAATGTAGCAGTGAGAGCAAAAAATAGCACAGAGAAAGAAGGGTGAGCTTGAAAGAAAAAGAGTGAGAGCCTGTTCTGAGAAGAAACAGAGTTCCGTAGGTCTGAGAGAGAAAAGAGAGACAATAAGAGAGAGAGAAGAAGAAGAAGAAGAAGTGAGAGATCGTGAAGTCAAGAGAAAAGATTGAAGATCCTGAAGATTTGTTCAACTGGCCCTTGGATCAGGTCCAAGCCAGTTTGCTCCTGCGAGAGCTACATTTTCCAGCTTTCATTTCCAGCTTTCCGGTGCTGAGATTTATCTTTTTGTTTCTTTTATTTCTGACTTCTTCAAGCTGTGAGTCAGCAGAGCTAAGCTATAATGATCAGCCGGTGAGGTGGATACCTCAGACAGCAAGCTGTGATGCTCAGCGGTATGTACGGAAGCTGTGATGCGCAGCGGACGCAAGCTGTGATGCACATCAGATGCAAGCTGTGGTGCACAGCGGTTCAAGCTATTAGGCAGTAGTAAGCCACACTACAGTCTGAGTGTGGGGTAGATGTAGGTGAAAATCAAACCACCTAAAAATTCTCATTGCATTGTGTGATTGTTATGATTTACATTCTGCCAGTGTTTCGGTAGATGCTTTATTAGGGTCTTTCACTCGTTCTTCTAAAGATAAGAATTGATCTCATCCAATTATCACTTGAGTGAGGTAAAAGTACCTCAAATTGTTATACGCCTTGAGTTTACCTCAAGACTAGTTCTGATCAAGTTGTTCAAAGACAAGTTTTAAATCCGTAAATATTTTTAGAAGGGATTCATTCACCCCCCCTCTTAATCTCTATCGTGCACCATTGTCATCCCAACAGGAGCGCCCTGACTACAAGCCCCGCCGCGTGGCACTCAGCAACAAGGCTAGGGCCTACCCCCAAGATGCCTTCCTCTAGCCCTCCAAGGTCAAAGGGAGACCTAGCTAAGTTAACCATAGGCTTTGGGGGCCCGCAGCATGCATATACGGCCTATGCACGTGTGTCGGGAATTTACCCGAATCCCTTGCGGGCGCGTATATCCTAGCCACTCTACAGCAAACCGTGGGCCAACCCGCCGCTCTAACAGACTAGCCAGGTTCTACAATGACCCTCCAGCAAGTCAGAGCCACCCCCGACCCACAGATATGCGGCGATGAGCCGTGAACTTTTAGCTCTCGAGACAACCCGGGGCTACCATGTCAACCCGCCTTACAACGTGGCATATATGACCAAGGCAAGGCCCACACGCCCAAAGCACCTTCTCTAGACTTACGCAAGCTCCTACCCTAAGCCCGAGGCCAATTCTAAGGTCCCTCATCTAGTTATCCAGGCCGTTCGACAGCCCAAGGTGTGTCTGGAATTTACCCGAACACCTTGCGAGTGGCAACTATGACGCAGCAACGTCAAGCCCCCACGAGCCAATCCCAGCATCCCGTAGCATCAAGTCCTTCAAAGGACAGCCCCAAATGACATCGGAAGGCCACCCGGGCCAGCACTGCAACTGCGGCTCGCCCCAGGGGGGAGTTCACCCCCGGCGCGACCGCGCCCCAGGGAGGGAGATCTCCCTTAGGGGTCGTGCCCTCCTCCCAGTCCAAGGGCCCCACGGCCATTTTCCAGCCCCAGTCTCCCCTAGTTTCATGCAAGATCAATTGACATACCCGTGCGTGGAAGGATTCATGAAGATGAAGTCTCGGGATCACACGAAAGCACATGGGTCAATCTCTCCTCGATCTACGTGCATGAGCGGCCAGCCAACCAGTCAAGCTCTGTATCCTCTATCTTCTTGCGGTCACACTCAGTCAAAGTGGGGCCAAAAGAAGTAAAAATTTAATTTTTATAGAGTGGGGACCCTCCCTCTCTCTCTGCCCACGCGAACCCCCCCCCCCCTGGGGGGGAGTTTAGGCAGACCAAACCATCCCCCTGGGCTGGTCCCCCTAAACCTAGTAAACAACAAAAAAAAACATTTTTTTGATGAAAAACCCAGCCCCCTAGTCCGCGTAAACCCCCCATGGGTGGGGGTTTAGGCGGACCAGCCCAGACCCCTAGTCTGGTCCACCTAAACCCCCTGGGGGACAAAAAAAAATATTTTTCAAAGGGTTTAGATGGACCAGAACACCCCTTCAATCCGTTCTGCCTAAACCCCATGACCCTTCAACTCCTCCTATAAATTCCACCCCTTGGAAGTTCAAGGGGCATATAGAGAGAGAAGGATATACAATACATCTAGACGCAGGGCACACGGACACCAGTAGGCAGCCAAGGAGGTACACAAGGAGCTAAGTGTGCGCACGTGGTTGGCTTGTTGATCGGCTCACATACGCCGAGTGTATGTCGTTCGCACTTCGCTCATATGGCGTTTAGCCATCTCATACAAGCCCACCTCCGTCACACATAAGGTGCTACGACAATGGCAAACACACCCGCATCCCGGGTCTGCCCGCGTATGACAACCTACGACAGTCACACATGCGCCATGGTGCAGCACCTACCTTTGTCACGGAACCACGTGCCCATCGCTCGCCCTAAGTTGGCCACCGATCGCTCTGGTCGATGACTCGAGTTAGCCAGACCCTGGCCCGGGAGCCACGTTGATGTGTGGGAATGGCGGATCTAGAGGGGAGGGGTGAATAGATCAGCCCCCTTTTTTGAAATAAACGCAGCAAAATATAAAAGATGCTAAAACACAGGAAGATCCACAAGTAGTGGAATCAATGAATGATATGTAAACTGCCTACGCATGCATCTACCGCATGACAAACACACAAGCAAGCCATACAAGATAAGATTTTTAAGGTGGTTCGGACTCAATCCAGAGTCCTACGTTCACCCCTCACTCAACCGAGTGAGGCTTCCCTAGTGCAACTTCACTAAAAGCTACTAACACACAGCTTACGGGCACACACGGCCAAACCACAGAACATAACCTCCTTCTGTCTGTCTTCCTACAGCTCCCTATAGGGACCGAACAAAGTATCAAGTGAAGTGTTCAAACAAAAGAAAAGATGACAAAAATGAAAACCCAGACTGGATGTAAGACACTTGAGCATAGTAACAAAAGGACATCTCTGGAATCTAGATTGTGATCCTCGCTTCTTCCAGATGGAGTGCTTCCTAGAGGAGCAGGTTCTTTTTCACAGGAAGTTGAAGCTTCTTTCTCTTCTTCTCGCGGGATAAAGAGAACAGATGAAGGCATCTGTCTTCAGATGCTTCAAGGTTGCAGCTAGGCCTTCCCAGCTAACTTCACATCATAAGGCTTCTTCTTCCTACTGCTAGCTTCATACGAGCTCTCCCTCTTCTTTTCTCTTTTCTTCTCACTGCTTGTTTGCCCTCTTCGTATTTCTTTTTTACAAGCTCTGCTTTATCTATATATTTTTAGCTCGATGCCCTTTTACTCTTCTATTCTTTTGTTTCCGAACAAGCCCATTTATTTTGAGCCTTCTGTACAATATGCTTTAGCAGAGTATGTCTCCCAGCTTGTATTCTTTTGGTTCAGACAATCTCTTCTTTTTGCATGCGACGTACAAGGTTGGTAGACCGTGATTCGGTAAGTGGCAATCTGGACCATCCATCTCCATCGAAGAGTCCTGGATACCAGAACAGGGTAGCCTCTGATTGGCCCAAAAGAGATAAGGTACAGTGAGTTCTCATTGGTTGGCCAATCTGCTTCATGCGGTACACTACAGTTCCCATTAGCTGGCCAACACATCTTCGTCAGGTACATAGAAGGTACAAGACTTTCTCCTCAAGGTATGACCCCTTTTCAGATGGAGACCCTTTCTAGGTGATTCGCCATTGGTCCACCTGGATGGTAGGAATCTTTTCTGCCAACTTGTCTTTCAGAACTTTGTACAATTGAAGGATGTCCCTTTCAGTAATTTGGAATGGGACTGTTAGGCCCAAATCCATTTTTCGTTTTAATATGAAAAGGACGCTTCTGGAAATCATGTTAAGTGCATCGACGTTGCGCATGTGTAGCATCGACGCTTCCTTCTTCGCACTGGCCACTACTGCTGCTGGAGCCATTGCTGCATTGATACAGTTGTTCCACTGCATCGACGTCTCTATCAAGAGCATTGAGGTGCATCGACCAGATGATCATGAATGCACAGAGGTGCATCGACCAGATGATCATGAATGCACAGAGGTGCATTAACCTGTCTTTGTACATACATGATCTTATGCGTCGACGTAGTTGATATGTGCATCGACCTGTCTTTGTAAAGACTTGTTCTGCTGCGTCGATGCAGTTGATATGTGCATCGACCTGATGATTCCTTCTTCATCACAGCTACATTAAGGCACATTCTAACTTCTTCTTTGGCCAATTCTTTGAACAAGAATGATCATGATCTCACAAAGGTACTCATGGATCTTCATTGATTATGATTATCAAAAACAACATATGAATCTCAAGAATCAAAACGTATGAAACTCATGGAGCAAAAAACGTATGAAACTTAAGGTTCAATGACATGTGAAATTCATGGATCAACAACACATTTGAAATGCCATTATCAACAGTATCATCAATAGTATGTATGACTCATAGTTTAAACATCATTAAAACACATTTAAAAACACAGGGGCACAACACACGTTCCCGGGACCGGCCCAGACTCCCCAGCATGAAGATACTCGCCCCTTAGGACCCGTACCCGACTACTCATTCCGAGCCGCATCCGACCCTCCTCCAGACGACAACCAGTATTTCTCCCTGCCATCCAGTCTAGCCCTCCCTCGGTAAATCAGACATGTCCCTAGGCTCGAGGAGAGCCTCTGTAAAAACACTCGGATGTCTGCCTTGTCATGCATTGACCCGGGGACCGACCCACATGTCAGAATTGTCACGTGGCTTACACCGGTTGTACTTCAGCCTCTTAGGCCCATTTGTAAAGCCATTGTGGCTCCGATAAAGTATAAATCTAGTTGAACACGCGCACCCGTATCCGGGTCTCAGCCTCCTCCCGCACTACCCAATGTGAGTCCAGTGTCTTCCACTCCAATAAATCAAACCTCCCAATCAAATGCGCCCCCATAGCTATGGGATGCCCCCGGCCCTCTGTGCACAGCTTCAGACATATACAGACTTCTCTTCAGCACGGAACAAAGGTGTTCAGATTTAATCTGATGTAAATAAACACCGACTGCTTGAGGTCAGTGGAGAAAGATGTCCAGTACATGATTCCCCATAATCGCCTGCGCACTCGCACCCCGGGAACCTCTTCTCTCCACGTGTCGCCCGACTGCCCGAGCCCACGTGCCGCGTCTTGGCGACGCTTCCCCAGACAACCTTCAGTTTCATGGGTGATTATCGAGAAATCTGATGTGTGGTGATATGCAGATCTAGAGGGGAGGGGTGAATAGATCAGTCCCTTTTTGCCCTTCTTTGCGGAAATAAAAACTAGATACAAGACTAAGACTAGTAAGGCAAGAGATAGTTGATAGCTAACAAGCTAGATACACGAATGATGATCAGAAACGTTCCTACCAAGCATCTATGGTCAGTACCCAATGGAATAGAACCCACAAGACACAAGTTTTAAGGTGGTTCGGTCTCTATCGAGAGACCTATGTCCACCCCTCACACAACTCGGTGAGGCTTCACAAGTGCCAATGCACTACCGCTGATTCACAGCTTCCAACAGAGAGATACACTTTCTCAACTCCACTGCCAAACAGCATGAGGGTACACAACCCTAAAACTCACAGACCGGTGAACACACCGTTTGTCTTCCTACACACTGGTAGGGAACAAAGTAAAAGTATTTGTTTTCAAAGAAAAACAAAGCTGTAAAAAGAACAACCAGACAGAGTATGACAAAGAAACTCTATAGGAGAAGAGAAATCTAGTCTGGAGAGAAATGGACGAAGCCTGACTTCTCTTCATTTTTCTCCTGGGTCTTCACTGCTACCGCAAGAGGAACGGTGGATAAGCTCCTCAGCTTTCACTCCCACTAGATGAAACTGTAGATAGATGATGTCTCCCTTGCTTTGAGAGCTCATGAGGTGGAAGAACAAGATCTGCTTCGTTGCCTTTGCTTCAGCAACACCAGGAAGAAGATATCTCTCTTGGCTTGACTTCTGGCTGTTCCTTCACCTTAATCTTTTTCTCTGTGTTCAGCTCTCCTTCTAATTGGAGCTCCTTGTCCTGCTATATCAGTAGCTCACGGCATCTCTTACATTGTCCACAGCAGATGCCACACCGAGAACGTCATGTAGCACCCCCGAGAATTTATTTAAACTAGATTTCTAATTATTCGATATTTTTTGCCTTATTTAATTGGAATCCCTTTTTGGCTAAAATTCAATTAATTCATAAAAATCTGGAAAAAATTATAATCAAGTAGAGGATGAAACATTTAGACTAATTGTCTTCTGGGGTAAACCCTAATTTAATCTTTAACCAAGCCGAATTAAGGTTTTAAGGCTAAAAAATGGACCTTATAGTATCTAGACCTTAATTTGCCAAATTAGAGCCCAAATCGCAATCATTTGAGCCCAAATCAATTCCATTATATCCGTCTTGGCTGATAGCCCAGTAGCCCTCTCATCCCTCGCGCTAGACCTAACCCTAAAATTTGAATTCGGTGGCGAACGGCGGCGCACGACTTGGTCAAACGCGAATCTCGCGCGACCGACGTCTGTGGACTCTATCCCCTCAATCGATCCTTGTGGAAATCTATTGATCCTATAAAGTCGACCCTAACCCGACCTTGAATCGACGTTTGCTGCGGCGGCCGACGAGGAGCGCGATTGAGGATGAATTCTGATGTGTTCTTGGAGGGTGTTCATCGCACATCCGGCGACCGATGTTGTCTTCTTCCTTCAATTAAGGTAGGCAATTGTAGCCCAAACCTAATAAAAATTGTACCATTGGAAGCGCCTCTAAGTCCTCTTTCAATCCATAGTAAAAGCCCCAAATTTCATCTTATATTGAGATCGTATGATGGGTTTTAGTAGGAGCATGTCAAACTAGGGTTCCTTCCATACTTAGTTACACGTGATCTGATCGTAGGCTATCTAGCGGGCTAAATCCAAATTAAAACATGCCTCATCATGCAAAATATTAAGCTCTTTCCAGCAGTTCTATTTTGCCCAAATTTTATGCATTGTACGTCACGAATTTCTTCTTGCAATTAGAGTCTATCGTTGATCACTGGAGACCGGGCGTGTCGACTTGTTAGCGGTCGTAACAGGAACCGCCAGGGTCCCAAGCGGTCGAACGATTGACTGTTTCAGACATCCAGCGGTCGCTCGACAGACCGTTTGCCCCTGTTTACCAACCCTGTAGATCGTCGCCCAAAGCGGTCCTTCGATAGACCGCTAGCCTGTGTTAGCGGTCCTCCCTAGACCGTTTAGAGTCATTGATTCATTGATTGTATGTTTTGATTAAGTTGATTATCTTGGCTAAGATGGCATGTGTAGGATAGAAACCCACACACAAAAAAATTGGTAAATTATAGAATATATGAACTTGTTTAACTATATGAAATGGTTAATTTCTCTTTCATTCCATCATACTATGTGCTTTTACATGATTCTGGTGCAAAAATCTAAACTTGTATCAACATGTTACAAATGTGAACAATTCTAGGATTATTTGACAGTCACTCCACTCTGGTGGTACTGGCCGACCGATCATCTACCGTTTTTGATGCTTCATTACCCTTTAATCTTGTAATGGCTGGGACTCCCCGCCGGATATTCCTTCCGTCTGACTAGGACCTCCATTATGAGACCTCCTTAAGACCCCGCGAGCCTAGGATTCCCACTAGGATGCCGGGCGGGTTCTACCTCCAAGACCTGCACCAATTTCTCGAACGAATCATCTATTTTATAGCCCAGAATTTGGGTCTGTCTTGGCTTAAAGGCGGCCCTGGGCTAGACCGTGTGGTGATTTAAGCGGTCCAGTCATGACCGTTTTCTTGCTGGCCAAGAGCTAGGTTCTGCTGGTCGTCATCCTTGATTCCATCGACCTAGCAATGTCAAAATTGATCAAATCACCTCTGGCTCGATCGGAGAGGTGTGGGCTGGACCCTGGTTTAGTTCCATCATGTCTTGGGCGGGCTGGGAGCCCTTTGGGTCGATTGATTCAATCTTATTGGGCCCTAGTCGTCGCGGTTGTCATTGGACCATTTTCATCCTCCTAGCGGCCGTCCATGGACTGTTTTAGGATGGGGCGGCCCAACGAGTGATCGTTTACGTTCGTTGTGGCCCAAGGACCTTCTTGTACGCGGCGGCCCCTTGTGGACCATTTTCAATTATTAACGGCCCATCTAGGACCGCTTTATTCCTGATTTTTGGGTCTTGTTCCATTAGCTGTCCATGTTAGACCATTTTCATCTTTTGCGGCCCATGTTCGACCGCAACTCAGCCTGAAGCTTGTTTTACGTGTTTCTTGTATGTTCTGGTAAGCCAAGCCAAAATGGGCTTATGGATTTACATTCTATTACTGAGAACTTACTTAATCTTAGGGATTAAGTTGCCTAGGTTAACCTTGGAATTCTTGGTCGATTCCAATGAATGTCTAGATATTACTTGGGATCTTGGATCCACCAAATCAATGCCAACGCATTGTAAGGGCCCGGTCTGGTCCTGAGAAGAGCGCCCGAAAAGTACTAGTGCCCCGGACAGTTGTAATGACATGGTGAGGCATTGCACCGAGTCCATGACTAGCATGTGTCTATGACATTCATCTCTTTTCTCTATACATTTTTCCTACATGGAATTTGTCTCGATATGACTTGCTTGCGTGTTTGATTGGCCAATTTCCTGGAAATTGATATATCTCGATTCAATTCAATCTATTAAGCTTCGTTTCCATCAGTTCTTACGTTAACTTGTTATCATCTTAGTTCGCATGCATGACAGTTATTTAATTTGGTTAACTACTTAAACTTGCCTTCTATTGCCTACTGAGTGTCACTCACCCAGTTTTCCCCCTCCTTTCAGGTAGTTCTCGTGATGAAACGCAAACGGATGGGGATGGGCAAGAGTAAAGATCGGAGTGAACCCTGGCCGGCGTGAACCTGAGTAGTGATAGTCGTATAGTTATGTTGTCAGCTCAACCAGTTGAATCAAGTTGTAAATTTTCTCTTTATTGAGTTGTAACTTAAGGAAGTGTAGGTATGGAAACATTACTATTTCTTCTATTTTTAAAGAAGTTGGTTCTTTTGGGTTAATTCCTTTTCTATTGCATATTTGTCTTTTAAATATCGTTATTGCTCTGTTTGTCATGAATGTACATAACTACTACGTTCCGATATTCCGCGTCGGGGCGTGACAACTTTGTGGTATCAGAGTGTAGGTTTTAAGTTCCTAGGTTATAAGTGATGTCGTAGAAGCCATAACCTTGTTAAAGTGTAAGGTTCTAACCCGGCAAGATTGGGTAGAGACTTGGGGATGAGTTAACTAATAAACACTAAAAGATTCTCGCTAGACTATTTTTTTTAATTAATCCTCTGGTATATGTAGGAGTTTATTTCGATGGCGGCAGAATGTGCGTAGTGGAGAGATATGTAGCGTACGGTGCAAGGCTTGACTCAGGCCCTCCAGCAGATGGCCCAGGGAGGAGCAGCACATCATGGAGTAGGTGATCTCCACCGAAACTTTCGAGGCCTAAATCCCCCGCGTTTTGGTGGATCGGTGGATCCCGATGAAGCCGAGAATTGGCTGAAGGAGATGGAGCAAGTTTTTAGAGTAATGCAGTGCAATGACCAGGATCAAGTTCTTTTGGCAACATTCCAACTGGAACACAATGCACGCGCTTGGTGGGAGGCTGTAGAAGCTACGCTCGATAATAGGTGTGCAACATGGGACGTATTCAAAGAACACTTTAATAGCAAGTACTTCTCGGACCGGGTGCAAGAGAAGAAGGTGGCAGAGTTCGCTGCTCTCAAACAAAGGAACCTATCAATTGTCGAATATGAAGCTCAGTTTGCCAGACTATCCTGATATGCAACGCACATGATATCCACCGAGAAGATGAAGGCCAAGCGTTTTATGAACGGGTTGAAGCTCCATTATATTAACCAGTTGGCACCTTTGGAAATTCAGACCTATGCAAAGATGGTGAGAAAAGCTCAAGTCCTTGAAGATACATTAGATATGACTGAGAGGATTCGAGGAAAGAACCCTAAGAAAGAGCAGACCACTAGTTCTAAGAATTTCAAATCCAACAATGGCAAGAAGAGGCCCAATGGTGGGTCAAGTTTCTCACAGGATAAGGAGTCAAGGAACGACGATAAGAAGGCAGGTTTGGCTGGCCAGTCTACGACTATTTGCAAGTTTTGTGACCGACTAGGTCACAAGATGGAGGAGTGTTGGCGCAAGCTAGGCACATGTTTACATTGCGGAAGTCGGGACCATCGTATACCTGAGTGCCCCCTCTTGTCAGACCAAGCTACTCCGAGCAAGCCGCAAGGAGGCCAGAAGCGGTAGGGTAAGCTTCATGCCCAACAGGAAACCGAGACTGAAACCACCGAGGAGGGGTGGACTTGTTGAAGGTACACTTATTGCCTCTGATAAGCCAGATTTTATTCTATTTGATACCGGAGCAACGCATTCTTTTATTTCTTAGAATTTTGCTAAGTCTTTATCTATGAAACCGGTATTGATGAATTCTCCATTGAAAATTTCAACTCCGATTGGTTCGGGTTCAGCAATCAAATATTACTACCCTTCTAGTAAGATCTTGATTGATGAGCAGAATATGCAAGCTGATTTGGTTTGTATGGCAATGAAGGATTATGATGTAATCCTAGGAGCTGATTGGTTGGCTAGAAATGAGGCCAGTGTTCATTGTAGAACTAACTCCGTGTCTTTTTCTGGTCACCCCGAACTTTCTTTTGTTAGGGTTAGGCACTCTAAGTCTGTGCCGCTCATTTCGGCTCTTCGAGCTGAGAAGTTGATGAAGAAAGGATGTCATGCTTTTCTAGCCATGGTTTATTTAACTAATAAGGAGTCTGAGATTAAGGATATCCCTATTGTCTGGGATTTTCCAGATGTCTTTCCTAAGGATTTTCCTGGTCTTCCGCCTGTGAGAGAGGTAGTCTTTTCTATTGATATAATTCTTGGCGCGTCCCCTATTTCTAAGGCTCCGTACAGTATGTCTCCTGCAGAGTTGAGAGAATTAAAGAGGTAATTAATGGAGTTGCTCGAGAAGGGGTTTATTCGCCCCAATACATCCCCGTGGGAGCCCCCGTGTTGTTCGTATGAAAGAAGGATGGTTCATTGAGACTGTGCATTGACTACCGGCAATTGAACCAGCTTATTGTCAAGAACAAGTATCCATTGCCGAGGATAGATGAACTGTTTGATCAGATAGCGGGAGCATCATATTTCTCTTAAATTGATCTTCGATCGGGATACCATCACCTGCGGATCAAGGACGAGGATATCTATAAAACTACCTTCCGTAGTAGGTACATGCATTTTGAATTTGTAGTAATGCCTTTTGGACTAACGAATGCTCCTGCAGCTTTCATGCAGTTGATGAATAGTGTGTTTCGGCCCTACCTTGATCAGTGGGTCGTGGTGTTTATAGATGATATTTTGATATACTCTAAGAGTGAGTAGGAACATGCTGAGCACTTAAGGATGGCATTGCAATTATTGAAAGATCACCATTTGTATGCCAAGCTTAGTAAGTGTGACTTATAGATGCAGGAAGTGTCTTTTCTCGGACACATTATCACTAAGGAAGGAATTTCTGTTGACCCCTCGAAGGTGGAGGCAGTAAGAGATTGGGATAGGCCTACGAATGTCACTGAAGTAAGAAGTTTTCTAGGCCTAGCAGGTTACTATCGGAGATTCATTAAAGATTTCTCCAAGATTGCTATACCCCTGACCAGATTGACCCGCAAGGAGAATCGGTTTGAGTGGTCGAAAGATTGCAAATGGAGTTTCCAAACTCTGAAGGACTATTTGACCACTGTCCCTATTTTGCCTTTGCCTTCTGGAGAAGGAAGATTTGAAATGTACACGGACGCTTCGGGCATTGGCTTGGGTTTTGTGCTTATGTAGAATGGCTGGGTGATAGAACATCTAGCGATTACAAGATTGTCAAGTCTCATGTTGCAAGAATGGAGACAGCTGGAACAGTTGTCTAGTTTAGATCTCAATATTAGCAAGGATCGGGTCATGATCACTCAATTTCAGCTTCGTCCAGAATTATTGATAGAAATCAAGTCCCTGCAAAGAAATGATCTGATGTTGGTAGAAATTAAGGAAAGTCTGAGAAATAGACCAGATTTTATGTTAGCCGATGATTGCATGTTATTGTTTCAAGGAAGAACGTGTGTTCCTGATGTGGCTGAAGTAAAAGGCAAGATCTTAGAAGAAGCCCATAGGTCCAGGTATACTATTCACCCTAGAGGTACTAAGATGTACCGAGATTTTAAATGGACCTTTTGTTGGCCGAGCATGAAAAAGGAAGTGGCAGAATTCGTGAATAGATGCTTGGTATGTCAGCAAGTAAAGGTTGAACATTTCAGACCCGCAGGGAAGTTAAATCCCTTCGATATACCACAATGGAAGTGGGAAAGTGTCGGCATGGATTTTATAATGGGTCTCCCTAGAACTCATGGTGGATTTGATGCAAAATGGGTCATTGTTGAAAGATTTACCAAGTCCGCTCATTTCTTATCCATTAAGTCAAAGTGGACAGTTGATGTTTTGGCTGCCCTGTATATGAAGGAAGTTGTAAGATTGCATGGAGTACCGGTAAGCATTGTGTCAGATAGAGACCCCCGGTTTACTTCACATTTTTGGAGAGGACTGCAAGAGTCCTTGGGAACCCGTCTGAACTTCAGCACTACCTTTCATCCTCAGACAGACTGAACGAACTAACTAGATCATTGAGGATATGTTAAGGGCTTGCATGATTGATTTTGGAGACAGTTGGCTTGAGCTCTTGGCTTTGATATAGTTCACCTACAAAAACTGTCACGCCCCGAGCGCGGAAGATACTCGTAGATGCGTGACGAGTTTATATCAATCATGTCAATCAGAGGAGTAGTGTATTCGACACACAAAGACAGAGTGCGCAAATATAAAGATAACCCAATCCATTTATTCCTTTAATAAGAATATGTCTATTACAAACCCTTGCAAATACTAGACTCAATAAAAGAAAGGTACATTTCTGACTCAACAAAATATAGAGAAGACAGGACTGATGGACGCTTGAATAGCTCTAACTCTTTCACTCTTGACCTTCCCCGTCAGTTTGGGTCTTGTCATCGGACTTACCTGAAAAGTATGGAAACACTGAGTGAGCGAACGCTCAGTAGGAAATTATATCTCAAGAACTAGCAAGGGTTTTAAGTAATTACATCTTTCCATGAATGCACTATAGCTATGCATGCTCGCGTAAAACGACAAGATAGAGAGTATATCAACAAGATAACAAGGTGAACTATTCATGAACTTTCAAGTAATAGATGTCAGGATGTTCAAGCAAGTAATTTCATCATGTCATGTCGAGAACTTGGCTATCACGTTTCAAGCAAGCAAGTATATAAATTACCCTTTTTCGGGTCAAGCAAGTCATGTCATGTCAAGTTGAGTCAAGTACGAGATTTTTTTTTTTTGTGGAATGTCCAATCAAGCTAGTCATGCACTTCGGTACAATGCCAATACCATTATCATTACAACTCCCATGGGCACTAGTACTTTTGGGTGCTCCTTCCAAGACCAGATCGGGTCCTATATGCGCAGGCATTGATCATGTATTTTGACATCCACATGGTGTATAGCCAATATGGAGTTTCAAGGATAAAGAACTTGTATGAGCTTAGAGGTAGATAGCATTTCAAGGATTTTAACATGACCATAATGACAATAATAACGGTGTAATCACGAGTATCGATAAAACTAGAAGAAATTGGTTCCCTAACTTGGGTACCATGACAAGTAAGTGCCCGCAAGTAGACAGTCACTCTTTTAATATAGAATTGAGGTCCACAAGAACATCATAATAATGTTGATATAGAATTGGGGTCCACAAGAACATCTCAATAAAGACATGCTTTCCCCATTTATTTAGATACTTCTCATATTATACATATAGCATAACATGAGGGCCGGTATACCATGTTTCTTATAGAGTGACATAGCAAAAATAGTGTGATAGGTTTTTATGGTACAACCAGCTCAGTCGGCCTTGAGGGAATCCAAGGCTCGAGGAGTCTTACGGAGGTCTCTATGACTAACTCGCTAGTCCAAAGGAACGGAATGTCCAATGGAGAGCTTGTATGTCACTGAGAGTTAGTGGGTAAACGATAAAACATCATGAAACATGGGACTATATTCACGGAGTGTAATATAGTGCCGATATATATATATATATATATATATATATATATATATATATATATATATATATATACACATATGAAACCCTCGGTTAACAGTAATAGTGTAAAATAGTATCATAGGAAAATAGCGACTTATCTAAAGTCATTAATCATGGAATTAACGCCTTATACAGGGGCGTTTATTTATAAATTGACGGCTTGCTCAGTAGTCGTCCATTCTTTATTTCTATTTTGCAGAATTTAGATAATATGGAATTTTAATAAAAACGCGCCCTGGACAGGGGCGTTACTTTTCAATTAGCGCCCTGTTCTGGGGCGTCAGTTCAATAAGAGACGACCTGCATCGGGTCATTATTTCAACATTTTCCAAGATCTCTGATAATAAAAGTTCAAGAAAAAATTATATAGTGAGGACCAGAAAAATAGCAGGATTCCACTAGGATGATCATGCATTAGATTAGATTCATGGTTTCATAGATACAGAATTTTAAACATGGGTAATTATTAATTATATGAAATTGACGACTCCTGGTCCGGCGTCAAAATAAGAATTAGCGCCCTTTGAAGGGTCGCCTTATTCAAAATTCACCAAAAACATTTGAAAACGTAGTAAAACTATATGCATGAGATCATGGATGAATTTATTTCAGAATCTATATTAGTTTGGGCTACGCTCTTGAGAAAACCTACCTGATTGATGATCTGGGTTGATGATACTGAAGAATTTTTTTGAAGGGGAAACGGTACTCTGCTCTAAACAGAGTGTCCTGAGAACAGCTACTCACGAACTTTAAACAATAGCAACACCCACAACAGCCAAGCAACAGCAGCCCTTAGAGTGATAATATATGAACAGGGTGTTGTTCTTAGGCTTCAGACGTAGATATTAACAGCTCCCTCCCTCTTTCACTGTGAACGGAAGAAGAGGACGTCGATGAAGAACCTCACGTCCTTCAGCTAGGCAGAAGAGTTACTACTTACGACAGACTTCCTACAGCAAAGATGATGAAGAACATTAATATTCTTCATGATTATGACCGAAGGCAGGGAAGAAGATCATTACCTGTTCTTTACGTATGCAGTAGCATAGCTTCCTTCAACCAAATAGCCTATTAGGGTTCTATAGGAAGGGTTATTTATAGGGTTTTTATGATCCTAATGGAGTTAGTATCGTATTGGAAGTAATGTTTCCCTCATAGAGTCCTTGCCATAATCAATCTCCCCCGTAGTTATCCAGAAACTTGCTCTGGAGAGTCTCCTGGTTCGAACGAAACTCGAACGGAACACAAATGGAATTAACGCCTTACGTTAGGGCGTTAATTTTAAATTGACTCCTTGGTTAATGTCGTTTCTTATGTAAATGCGTCCATGTGGAGGGCGTCACGTTTACTTTCCCTTTTTATTATTTTGGCCGTTTGGGAATTGACGACATCTTCTGTGGTCGTCCTTTCTGGTATTTGCGCCTTGTATAAGGGCGTTTCTTTTTGAAGTAGCGCCTTTAATCAAGGCGTTATTTACATTTTGGTTTATTATTCACTTCTTTAAATCTTTTAATCTTATTTTGATCAATTGGGGTTTTTATTTCCTTTTATTTTTTCCAGGGTTGCTACAATAACAGTTTCCAGTCTAGTATCCAGATGGCTCCGTTCGAGACCCTTTATGGGAGGAGTTGTCGATCACCATTGTGTTGGGATGAGATAGGAGAGAAACAATGGTTGGGACCGGATCTCATTTCCGAATCATCCAAGAACATCCGTATTATCTGAGATCGTCTACAAGTGGCACAATCGAGACATAAAAGTTATGTTGATAGCAGAAGAAGAGCCTTGGAGTTTCAAGTAGTTGAGCATGTATTCTTGAAAGTTTCGCCTATGATAGGAATTTGAAGGTTTGGCATTCATGGCAAGCTAAGTCCTAGATACGTTGGCCCATTTGAAATTTTAGAGAGAATTGGAGAAGTTGCTTATAGATTAGCTTTACCACCTCAGTTATCTTGAGTACAGAATATTTTTCACATATCGATGTTACGGAAATATGTTTATGACCCCACTCACATCATTCAACATGCGGATCTGGAATTTAAAGAAGATTTGACTTATAAAGAGAAGCCCATAAAGATTTTGGATTGGAAAGAGCAACAACTCAGGAATCGTTCTATACCTATGGTCAAAGTTCAATTGAGCCGACGAGGGACCGAATAAGCTACTTGGGAATCTGAAGATGCTATCCCAAAGTAATACCCTGATTTATTCCAAGGTCAGTTATCGTACTTTCCCCATTTCAATGAGTGCAGTGAATTTGGAGGACCAAATTCTTTAAAGTAGGGGAGGGTGTAGCACCCCCAAGAATTTATTTAAACCAGATTTCTAATTATTCGATAATTTTAGCCTTCTTTAATTAGAATCCCTTTTTGGCTAAAAATTAATTAATTCATAAAAATCTGAAAAAAATTATAATCAAGTAGAGGACAAAATAGTTAGACTAATTGTCTTCAGGGGTAAACCCTAATTTAATCTTTAACCAAGCCGAATTAAGGTTTGAAGGCTAAAACTGGACCTTAGAGTATCTAGACCTCAATTTACCAAATTAGATCCCAAATCGCGATCATTTGAGCCCAAATAAAGCCCATTAGATCCATCTTGGCTGATAGCCCAATAGCCCTCTCATCCCTTGCGCTAGACCTAACCCTAAAATTTGAATTCGGTAGCGAACGGCGGCGCACGACTTGGTCAAACGTGAATCTTGCGCGACCGGCGGGTGTGGACCTATCCCCTCAATCGATCCTTCTGGAAATCTATTGATCCTATAAAGCCGACCCTAACCCGACCTAGAATCGACGTTTGCTGCAGCGGCCGACGAGGAGCCCGATCGAGGATGATTTTGGCGTGTTCTTGGAGGGTGTTCCTTGCACATCCGGCGAACGGCGTTGTCTTCTTCCTTCGATTAAGCTAGGTAATCATAGCCCAAACCTAATAAAAATTGTACCATTGGAATCGCCTCTAAGTCCTCTTTCGATCCATAGTCAAAGCTTCAAATTTCATCTTGTATTGAGATCGTATGACAGGTTTTAGTAGGAGCATGTCAACCTAGGGTTCCTTCCATGCTTAGTTACACATGTGATCTGATCGTATGCTATCTAGCAGGCTAAATCCAAATTAAAACATGCCTCATCATGTGAAATTTTATGCTCTTTCCAGCAGTTCTATTTTGCCCAAATTTTATGCATTGTACGTCACAAATTTCTTCTTGCAATTAGAGTCTATCGTTGATCGCCGGAGACCGGGTGTGTCGGCTTGTTAGCGGTCGTAACAGGAACCGCCAGGGTCCCAAGCGGTTGAACGATTGACCGTTTGAGACATCAAGTGATAGCTCGATAGATCGTTTGCCCCTGTTTACCAGCCCTGTAGATCGTCGCCCTAAGCGGTCCTTCGATAGACCGCTAGCCTGTGTTAGCGGTCCTCCCTAGACCGTTTAGTGTCATTGATTCATTGATTGTATGTTTTGATTAAGTTGATTATCTTGGCTAAGATGGCTGTAGACACACTAAAATCGATACTATGTTGAGTAAATCTCATGTCACAACGTGACGCCCCAAAGTGGACTTCAATACTGGCTTAATATGAAGTTTTTCTAATTTGTTTAGAATTTTTGCTATATTTGTAATTAGTGACTGCAATCAGGGCGTCATTTAATAGATGACTCTATGGGTGTCGTTATTTCAGTAAATTAACGACCATTCACGCAGGCGTCATTTCCTGGTTTTACGAATTTCATTCAAAATTAAATATAAGGAATTAACGTCTGCTTAAAAGGCACTCATTAATTGACGCCATTTCACGAAGGCGTCATTTCCTATTTTTCAAATATGGAAAGTCATTTATTTCTATAAATTAATCCAGGAATTCACGACTGCATGCGCGGTCGTCATTTTTAATTAGCAACTACCCTGATGTCATCATTTAGCTTCCGTATCCGTTTCTGCTACTGCTTCCTCGTAGGGCAATCCTTCTATCTTTTGATCTCAATCCTTTCCATGGAAGTAAATCCATCTTCTAGTAGTTTATCCCTAGTTTTAATCCCATTAGAACTAGGCCTTATACTCTATAAATACCCTCCCTTGAAGGCCACCCGCGAGAGAGAGATCTGGCTTAAGAGAGACCCCTGCAGTTAGCAAGAGAGAATTCAATTGGTATGATTAGAATCTTGTTTTTTCACTAACAATTCTCTTGCAGGTTTCTTGCTGTGTTCTCACGGTGTTCTTCTTCCTCTTGCAGCTAAATTCTTTGCTTCTTCTTCTTCCTTTACTGCTGCAGCAACAACAGAGAAGCTGTAAGACCTGTGTCTTAACGGATTCTTAGTGGTTCGGATCTAGATTTTATTCTGCGAATTTAGGCTATTTTCTGGTATTTAATGGAATTAGTTAAAGATTTATATAGATTTATTGGGCATTTATACAATTTCAGTTCTTTTAAGGTTAACATGTAATTTGAGGTTAAAAATCAAAAAAAATATTTATAAAAATTTTTCACTCACTCCCTCTCTCCCCATCGATCTCTCTCTCTTTCTCTCGTTTTCCCTCTCTCTCACCCTCTCTCTTTCTCTCTCACGCGCCCTCTCTCCCTCTCTCTTGGTTTTGTCGCCATTGGCCGCGGATCGAGGTGTGGGAGGTACCATCGGAATCGGCTCATCGCGAGGAACTCGTGGGTGCTGACCACGTCGCGGTTCATGGAGCGTGGAGGGTGTAGATATATTTTTCCTCCTCTTTACCGTGATGGAATCTGTGCTATGAATGGATCAACAATGTGATGCATAAGTAAATGAAAAATCGTAAGAGGAGCAAGGCAAATGAAAGTGACCTTGATCGCCACCAAAGCACTGAACGTGATGAATGCGCCGTGCTTTGGAAAAGAAAGGGAGACACTCGCCTAGCTACAGCACTGGGAGGATGAGCGGTTGATGAAGAGCCGCCTATAGACGTGCGGTCTTACGATAGACCGCGTAGGGGTGCTGCAGAACGTGCGGGAGGAAGCGCTCCTGGAGGATGGACGGCTTGAAGAAGACCGCAGGAAGAAGAAGAGCAGTTCCTAGACAGCCGCACGTCGTCTTGAACGGGCAGTCAAGAACCGCTCGAGTCCATCACGCCATAAGTTGCTAAAGGGTTCACCTCCACCCTCTCCAGCCGGCCAGAGGGGATGGGCCTCGTGCTGATGAAGTGCTGACCTGTAAAACAACGTGAAGACACAAGAAGAACACCTAGATCAGGACTGAATGGTGTAATAAATGTTCATATGGGAAGAAATAACCATAAATAAATGGAAAGGGGGATACCTGGGGGGTTTTAAACCCCTAGGGTGACAAAAACATGGGTGGAGGTGTGCATGATGATGAAAACGAAGGGGGACGTGGGGAGGAAGCAATGCATGCAAGAAAGAACGATCAAAACTATGACAAGCACAAACAACTAAAAGCATGGACAACTGCCTGGACCGGAGGCTCGTATGGACGTAGAGAGCCTCCCTCCTTGGTGCTAGGTCGCTCAAGAATGCGGCAGGGCTTCGCCGTCGATCAAAAATCTCCCCCTCTTTTCAAGTCCGGCCTTTAGGGTCTATTTATAGAGCCTAGAAAGCCAGCCTCGAAACTAGGGTTTTGAGCCATTTTCGGGACAAGATTATTGAAGATAAATCGTAGATAATATAATTATCTCTCATCCAGTCAAAACGGTAGCTAAAATGGTTGAGTATCCACAGAGATATTGATAAAAGAAGTTGGGGATAAAACCATGGATAAAAGGATTAAAATCTCTTAAAATTCCACAATCGATGTGATGAACGGTCTTACGATAGACCGCTCAACAAGAGGGGCAGTTACATGATAACCGTCCAAGTCCGTCGGTGGAAATTCCAATAATCAGAAAATAATCCCAATTATCCCTCGAATTGACCGAAACGCCCGCCGTTGGACTCTTATAGAAGAACGGCTCAATTGAGACCGTTCAACTGTAGAGCGGCCAAGGACAAGCCGTTTCAGCCTTGTCAGTGATAATTCAATTAGTTGGATAATTATCTGAGGAAATTAGCAAGCGTAGGACTCTGAGGTATAAGCGGTTGAAGTAAGACCGTTCATTTAGTTGAACGGCTAGGAGAGGACCACTCGAAGTCCGGTCGGTGAAAATTCAGAAAATCCTCAAAAATCAATCATAAATGTATGAACGGTCTGTATCTAACCACTCTAGTGTGGAACGGCTGAGGTTGAACCGTACATGCTCTTGGACGCTTTATTTTTATAAACATGTTCAATCAACCAAAAACCAAAGCCCAACAAGCCCCGAATCGATGCGGACTCCACCAAGGAGGGAGGTTACACATAAAACTAGCCCAAAATACACTTGAAAAAAGTCCCAACGAGTGACGGTCAACCTGAGGCATCAAAAAAGTGAATAAGAGAAACGACTCAACTTATCGGTATAAAACGGGTGTCAACAGATGCCCCTCCTTAACGTCCTCTTTATTGGGGACTGAGCAGAGGTGAAGCAGAAGTGACATGGGACTTGGAGGTGGAGCGGAAATGCAACGGAGTGGACTGAAAAAGCAGGCATTAAGGTAAAACGACACCCGTTTTCACCAACAAGCAACAGAAATCTTTGGGAAAACTCTGAACCAAACGCACGGAATGATTAAACCGAGAGCAACACCAGTCTGGAGGAACAAAACTAAATGAAAATAGACCGACAAGACCAACCTCATGGGGGACATAATCTCGCGGTCTAATGAGGAGGCCACAAAAGCAAGCGTCAAAATTTAAAAGAAACAAGCTAAAACTCCAGACGGGGACCTTTCAATCAACCAAACCAAACGAATTGACCAAAGAAAACCTTCCAACTCAGAGTGGAATTAGTTCCTCTCACTCAAGCATTCAAACGTACAACTAACCATCACTGATGGGACATTCTTCAAGCAAACCATGGGGCATGAGAGTTCAAAAGATGCGTATGATGCGTGCTGGGATAAAAATAAAAGAAAATCGTAAAAACGAATGCAAAGAAAGAAAAATATAAAATACTCGAGAATAATATTGCTAAGCTGGGAAAATCAGAGTCAAGATACCATCCGCAACCACAGCGTGCGGGATAGAACCATCCTCCTCGTGACATCCCAACTCAACGGCCTATCCAAAGATTAAGTACGTGAACCTGGATTATCATCATTTTTGTTGAAGGGGAACGTCAGATCCTAGGACACATAGATAACCAACTGGTTCTCGAGATAATATATAATAGTACCATATTATAATGCAATAAGGGATGTAAGGATAGAAAGCCATACCTGACTTACCTGTGCAGGAGAAACGGCGGAACTGAATGGAGTGACGCTACATAAGATGGTTAAGCAACAATATTCCCAAAAAATATTGACATTCATGATTCAAATTCAAGATAAACGGCCATATTACAACTGCACTAAAGGAAGAACGGTCTACACATACCCGTGCATACCTGGCACTTGAACAGACTCAAAGCAGCAGACCACTGGGGATGGATGGCCACCAAACTACTGTTCAAATGAAGAACGGTCCAACATAGACCGCTTAAAGCTAGAATTCAAACCGACTCAAAGGAAGTGGCCGTTGGGGACGTGCGGTTAGAGTATAACCGCTCAAACGACAAACGGTCTAACAATAGACCATTCATCTTTGCAACCTCGAAAAACTAAAAACCCCTTCGCCTCCCTCCACCATAACCCACGGTGGAGAGGACGAAGGGGCCACACACCCCATTCTCAATCTCCCATCTCCCTACTCCCAAACCTCTCAAACCCTCTCTCCCTATCTCAAAGCCCCCTCCCCCTCTCATCTCAACAATGACGCGGACGAAGCACCAAGCGGCCCGGCCGTCGGCCACCGGCGAGGACTCGCCGTCGCCATCGCCGCCGCCACCGCCACCGTCGGCCAGGGAAGAGGAGACGCCGGAGGTGACCATGGAAGAGCTTGCCGTGGTCGCAGCGGAAGAAGAAGCCACTGCTGGAGAGGGCGAGGTCACCGGAGACGACGCGCCGACGAGGGCAGCCAAAAAACCCCGTGACCCTGAGGTAGGCCCCCCCCTCTCTCTCATTTTCTTTAATTTTGTTCAATGCATGCTAGTTTAGGGGCTTTTTAGGGGGTTAAGAGATGCTTAGGGGCCGGTTAGGGGAGCCATGGTGGCCTCCCTCCGACGGTAGAGCGGTTGAACAGAAACCGCACAAACCAAATCATGCGGCCCACATAGGACCGCCCAACATTCATACGGCTAGGAACATGCCATTCAACTTCACTCAACAGTAGAATCGAACAAAGTAGGGACGGTGAGAGGATCACCATACAAAAAACATACGGGCCACTTTGGTCCGTTCAACGCACCATCAACGCAGAACAATGCGGTCCTCATAGGACCGTCCAACATTTACATGGCCCAGGAGTGGCCGTTCTACCCTAGGAAGCTTGAGGGACAAACGGTGCATGATGACCCATCCCAGTTAAGGACGGTCGACATCAGCCCGTTCAAATCGACAGGACCAGAGGAACAAAGCGGTGAATATGGGACCGTTCAAGGGACGAGCGGCCCGTTGTGAACCGCTCTTATGACAGAGATTCAAAGCTTGATCTTCTTATTTAGAAATGGAACAAAAAACTTAAATTAATTACTAAAATGCATCTAAAATGAATGAATGAATGCAGAGAAAGCGCATGACCCGTACCTCGTGGCTGCAGGTCCGCGCAGTGTACTTAGCACTGCCGGACTTTCAGAGGGAGCGGTTGGCTGCCATGGGGTTCTCCCCATTCCTGAGCATTGAGGTGTGTCGATTTGACGCAGCTCTGCTCTACGCCCTGCACGACCGCTGGGACCTAGTGAGTCACACGATCCTTTTCCCATGGGGGCATATGGTCCCCACGTTGGAGGACGTGACCAGGCTCACTGGCCTTCGGGTGCACGGGTCACCGGTTAGCGGGACTACTTTTCCCGACTACTGGGGGATGGCTCGGGAGTTGCTGGGCCTAGAGCTATGGCGCCCCGAGAGGCAGTCAACCCTTCTTCCCCGTGCTGGTCTTCAGGACAGCCTGCGTTTGCGGCGAGCAGGAGTTGTAGTTGGGGAGCGATCGGAGGAGCACTTGCAGCGGCTGGTGGAGCTAGCGCGACCGCGGGTAGCTGCTGGGCCGGGAGCGGAGGCAGATCGAGTTCTACGGCGGTTCTTGATGCTGCTGTTTGGGAGACTTCTCTTCTCCACGCGAGCGGATGTGATGAGCTGTTGCTTCCTCCCCTTCCTTCAGAAGCTCGAGCACGTTGGGGACTACGCCTGGGGAGCGGCGGTCCTCGCCTTCCTCTTTGACACCCTGAGTTCGACGGCACGTCAGACGATGCTTGGGGGCTTCTCCCCCCTCACTCCAGGTATGACTCTCTATCTTAGACTTAATTATGCGATTCTATATGCTTCTTAAATGCTGACACGATGCTGTGATGCAGGTGTGGGCTTACGTGCGCTTACGGGGGCTGGGCAGAGGAGAGGAGACCCGTCCTGGGCTCCTGCCGATTACACGGAGGTGGACAGCACCTTGGGAGATGACGACCCTGAGACGACAGGTCCGAGAGCTGCAGGACGACCTAGACGCTCTACCGTACACCTCGGTACGCTTCTAAACTTAGATTTTTAATTTAAATGCAATTTCTATATGAGACTGATGTCGATGCGACTTTCTACTCTTTGCAGGTACGGTGGACACCTTACGCGGAGGAGGGCCAGGAGGGTCAGCCGTGGGTGGTTGGCGCCCTTGCCTTCTCTGGACGAGACGTGTGGCTTCACTGCATGAATGTGGTGGAGCCACTACACTTTAGATTGGTGATGAGGACCATCGGGGTCCATCAGGCCGCGGTGGAGTTCCCTGTGCCTGAGAAGGCGGGGGAACGAGTGACGAGGACGACGCGAGGACTCGGCGAGGCATTCGATTGGACAGTGAGGAACGCCACACAGGTCACCGACTGGACCGCACGAGGGCGAGCAGTGACTGCCTAAGCAGAGAGTGACGGCGCATACTACACTGCGTACGCTCGGCACTACCGAGACCAGATGTTTGGGGGTGCTCACCGACCGATGCGACTTCTAAACTTAAACTATGTCTATCATGCTTATGATTCCTATATGATGATGCACTGACACATGGACTTCTAAATGCAGATCGACCCTGCGGGACGACTGGCGGAGTTGCAGGGACTTCTGCACTCCACCATCCGGGAGCGAGATGAGGCCAGGCAGGCCCTCGCCTTGCTGGTGAGTTTTCTAAACCCTAAACTCTTTAAATTGTGCAATTCTATATGATTATGCATGTGACTGACCTGGAGTATTAGGATGCAGCGCGCCGAGGGAGCTCAGAGGGAGGGACCAGACGCTCCTTCCTCTTCTACGACCTGGACTCCAGCCGACCAGGCTGAGAGAGATGCGGACTTCACCAGGATGGTGACGCGGGCCAAGGCGGCCGAGGTAGCACTCACCGAGAGGGTATGCAACTCTAAATTTCCCTTTGCTTATTATGCTTATAAATGAAATGTTTATGCAACTGACTAACAATGATATGTGGATGTAGACGTCCGAGCTGACCCGCCTCCGGGCAGAGCTAGAGCAGAGCCGGGCAGCAGCTAGAGAGGAGGTGGCCCGCGTGCGGGAGGAGGCTGCACAAAGCCGACCGGCGGACACGTTGGAGACGGCCCTCCTCCGGGCCGAGCTAGAGTGACTCCGGGCTGGTGCGACCGAGGCGGATTGCCATCGGGCCGAGGCAGAGCGTTATCGGACCGAGGCGGAGCATTGCTGGACTGAGACGGTCGAGCTACATGGGGAGCTGCGAGCGTACAAGGACATGAGCCGGTGATCACGCAGCGGGACTCCGAGTGTCAGCCACGGCATGCACGGTTCCGTCAGGAGTTACTTCACGGGTTCCTCCGGTCAGCGGAGGAACGAGGAGGACGAGCAGCGCCGGCGGCGTCAGCACGACGAGGTGACATCAGCGATGCCTCCCCCAAAGAGGCATGAGGGTGGTGGAGACAGCGACGGGGGCCAGGGAGAGGGACAGTCTTGACTTTTGTACTGGGCCCGACTTTTGTACATATGATGTGATATGACATGATAGTGATATGCTTTTTATTTTGCTCTATGACTGAATGAATATGTGCATGAATGAATGCGACTTGACTACTAGCGAGAGTGAGACAGACGGGCGAGATTGAAAGATGCGCATGACTCGGGTGAGAGAGTGACGCATACGCCGACTTGAGTGAGAGAGAGAGACACGCACGCCGACTTGAGTGAGAGAGAGACGCGCACGCCGACTTGAGTGAGAGAGTGACGCACACGCCGCTTTGAGTGAGATGAGTGACACACACGCCGCTTTGAGTGAGAGAGAGACGCACACGCTGACTTGAGTGAGAGAGAGACTCACACGCCGACTTGAGTGAGAGAGAGAGACGCGCACGCTGACTTGAGTGAGAGGGAGAGACGCACACGTTAACTTGAGTGAGAGAGAGAGCGCGAGGGGTATGAACATTAGTGGGACAGGTTGACAAAGGACTGCGGATCAGATGAACGGCTCTCAGTGAGCCGCTCAAATCCAAGAACGGTTCATACTAGCCCGTCCCTAAGAGGATTGACTGGTTGAATGTTGACCATGCTGAAAGATAAACGGTTCACCATAAACCGCTCTATGTGAAGAACGGTCGAGTGAATGCCGCCCAAAGCCCAGTCCTCCGGGTGATAAACGGTTCATCATGGACCGCACAATAGGATGGGCGGTCTATCGTAAGACCGTCCAAAAGAGGTACCCTGCGAGTCTAAAGGGGACTCTCCTGGAGAGTCCTTAACCCGATGGGAGAACACTTTTAACCCATCCAAACCTCATCTCAACCCGTCCTAGACTTATCCAACCTAATCTTAAGAGGCCTAGGCTTCCTACCAAGCCCTATAAGTAGGGGAGAAAAGCCTAAATTCGTATCTCTCACAACCCTCCTCTCCTAAACCTCAAAACCTTTGTAATCTCTATCAAACTATCATGAAGAGGGCCCTAGAAGGAAGCTCCATGGAGGGAGGGTCTTTTGAAGGGCCGAGAGCGGCAAAGAAGGAGCGGGAAGCGCTCCAACGACTGAGTTCAATTCCTCGGCATCTTAGCGCAACTCCTATGAGAGAAGTAAGTTTAACATGAGTTCATTCAATTTCTTATCTCTCAATTTTACTCATATGTCCTCCTCCTCTTACTCTCTCTCTTTTCTTCTTCTCAGCTCCTTCCGGGCCCGAGGCGCTATTCTGGTTTAAAATGGGTGGCTCCCATGATCCGTGCATTGCCCCTCGGGGTGACTTGCCTTCTCAAATCCTGGCACCTGCACTCTCTTCTAGTTCTAGGTCAGAACTACCCGAAGCTCTCCTTAGATTGGCACAGCATCTCATCTTTGATAGAAACATGGCATCCTGAGACCCATACCTTCTTCTTTCCATCCTTCGAGGCCACTGTCCTCTTAGAGGAGGTGGAGACCTACTTCGGGTTCCCTAGGTCCAAGATGGGTGAGGAAGACTTGATATGCCATACTGTTGCCCCTATAGATCCAAAACTCATCCTGGGAAGGTTCATACCAGATAGCCGGGATGTTCATACCTTTGTAGGCCCTCGTCATATTCACCTTCTTCCTCTGAGCCAGTTGGTAGAGCATTGTAAGAACAAATGTGGGTGGACCGAGGCCATAGCCAAGGCTGTATCGATCTGCTTGTGCGGGGCCATCCTTTTCCCTTCTGCTGACCATGTCTTAGAGATCCCTTTACTTAGCACCATTAGTGGTCTGTGGTAGGGACTTTCCATCTCCCAGGCTGTCTTAGCCTACTTGTACGAGGGTCTTAGCTCTGCAGCCCTAGGAGGTCCTCTCTTTGGCTCAATGATTCTATTGGAGTGCTAGATGGGAGTCAGGATGAAGTTCATCCCGAGAGAGGATATTATTTCTGTTAGCATGATCTTCGGGAGCCACCCTCTTTACTTCATAAGAGGTGCCTTCATGTTCTCTCCACAGGTTGAGTGCAGAACGGCTGAGATGAAGACCAGGGACGAGTGGCGTCCCTACATCAACAGGCTGCCCGTGGACAGATTCGTGATGCACCCGGACTTCCTCCACGACACCACCATCAGGCTTCCAAGGAGGGTAGGCTTGGACTTGAGTCGTGAGCGACACTGCCCTGGTGAGGTATAGCCCACACCTGTGCTACCTACAGGTCGGACTACCCCGGACCGTGTTGCGGACGTTACCCCACCTTCCCACGCTACATACGAGGAGGATCGGGACAGAGGAGGACGAGCAGGCGGTCAGGAGCGCGCTGATTATATGGGAGGTGGGCAGGGTGCGCATCCTATCGGCGGAGGTTGAGGAGGCTCCAGAGACACGACAGGCTTACCTTAGGGAGCTGAGAGAGATGCGTTCCCGCGGGGATGCCCAGCGGCGGACTGAGTGATGGTTTTATCTTCCCATGATGATATTGATGTAGAGATGGATGCTTAGAGTTTGATATGAGAATGAATAAGATTGATGATTGGATTGAGTATGAGTTTTGGGCTTTCTCTGATATGTTTGAACACCTTTGGAATGTACGCGTCCATGGCTTGACCATATCTTCAATCTTCTGTCTGCCCCTGTGCTTACACACATAAAGAAAATGGGTTAAATCTATTTTAGGCTTAACCTGCATTAAGTTTAGAAAGTGACTAATCCTTGATTTTGGTCAAAGGGGTAAGCCTTATTAAAATAGGCAAAAATATAATGACAAAATGCAATGCATGCGATGCATGTGATGAAAGAACTCAAATCTTTTTGAGAAAATTTTTTTTCTTAGGTTTTGAAATATTTGATTTTTTTTTAGTTTTGGAATATTTGATTTTTTGGGGTTTTGAAATATTTGGTTTTGTTGAGTTTTGAAATATTTGATTTTTTGGGTTTTGAAATATTTGATTTTTTTTTGAGTTTTGAAATATTTGAATTTTTTTAAGTTTTGAAATATTTGATTTTTTTGGGTTTTGAAATATTTAATTTTTTTTTTGAGTTTTGGAACCAGCTCAGGATTAACAACGGGGAACCTCCTGTTTCGCTATGGGTTTCCCAGACCCAGCATGTGCGAAAAGGGGGACTGCCTATGGATGGGGTCAACTTTGCTTAACGATACCTCTGCCGAGGCCATACCTGGGGCGGGGTTCGTTCCTTGGAAAATTAAAAAAAAGATTCAGTAGGGAAGCTGGCGGTAGGTATAGTGGTTTTTAGGGCTTGAGTTCTTCCCAAGACACCCCCTTTTCAAAGAATCTGATCTGTTGCGCTAGGGCTTTCTGTCCGTTATCGAACCTACATCCGCTCTAGGAATGCATACGACCGGGCTCATAACGTCCCGCGGGGAAACTGTACTGCCACTCTTGCCATGCCTAGTTTTATTATTTGGGGACTTTCAAAATTTTGAGGGCTTCGAGCTTTGTGCTTTCAGCTTTGACTTTTGATTTTGCCCCTTTTTCTTTCTTTGTCATTCTTCTTTTCCTTGCTTTTCTTTTTACTTTTTTTACGGAATAAGGTCTTAACGGACTGCCCCTATTTGAGACCTCTTTTAAAAGGGGGATCCTGATCAGTTCTTGCCCCCTTATTCGCCACTTGCCCCTATTTTCAGCCGAGCGAGAGGAAAGACAAGGACCTTCACCTTCCCTAAAAGTATGGCCAAGGGAGAAAATGGTGTTGTGCAAATAGAAGAAAACCGAACCACAGGCGATCGTGTAGCGTGTAAGATGCTGGATCGAGGTCTTCCTTTTGCGATCAGGTGGGGTGCACCCGGCCATCGAGCCGTTGCTGGTTCTGACTCTATGGATAGAAACGTTTTAAGTATAGCCCATTCCACGGGTTTGGCAATTCCTCACCCTCCGCATTGATTAAACGATACGCGTTACCCGGATAGACTTCCTTGATTACGAATGGCCCTTCCCAGTTGGGTTGCAGCTTGGACCTGGGACCTGCTGATCTGATGAATTTGTGTTTCAAGACCATATTACCCACTTGAAATTTTTTTTCAATGACCTTCTTTTGAAAATACCGCGAGACGAGCTTTTGATAAACCGAAACATGATTGACCGCGTTAAGCCTCTTCTCGTCTAAGACTTCCAGTTGGACCAGCAACGCCTCTCGACGCTCGTCGAGATTAAGTTCTTTGTCCAGTTGCACTCTTAGGGAAGGGATCAGGATCTCATATGGAAGTACCGCCTCCATCCCATAGGTGAGAGCAAAAGGGGTTTGCCCTGTGGGAGTGCGGACGGAGGTGCGATAAGCCCATAGAGCTTCTACCAGTTTGTCGGCCCAATCAGCAAATTTATGCGATTCGTATGTTTTCTTGATGATTTTAAGAAGGGTTTTATTCGTGGCCTCAGCCTGGCCATTTCCTTGAGGGTAGTATGGTGATGAGTGATGCAAGGCTATATTGAATTTCTTACAGAGGTCCCGGAGTTCTTGCGACACGAATTGAGGTCCGTTGTCGGTGACGACATCACTTGGCACTCCAAACCGCACAATGATATTCTTCATGATGAAGCGGCATACTGTGGTGGCTTTGATCTCTGCATATGCTTCGGCTTCTGCCCACTTGGTGAAGTACTCCGTAGCCGTCAAAATGAAAGATTTCTGCTTAACTGCGGAATTTGGGTCACCGAGAGGTCCGATGATATCAAAGGCCCACATGGAAAATGGCCAAGGAGCAGAGAGAGTATGTAGAGAAGAAGCAGGAGCATGGATCTTGTCAGCATGAAGCTGGCACTGAAGACACCTACGAACATAGGTGGAGCAATCTTCTTCCGGGGTCGGCCAGTAATAACCCTGCCTAAGAATTTTCTTTGCCAACGCCTGTCCATTTACATGCCCTCCACACTCGCTGGAGTGAGCTGCTTCCACTATTTTCCAAGCCTCTTCGTCATCTAGACACCTCATTAGAACTTCGTTCAGAGCCCGCCTATATAATTCACCAGCAATAATTATGTATCTTGCGGCAACTCTTCTAATGGCCTTTCGCTGCTAGAGATTTGCCGCTTCTAGAAATGTACCATCCCTGCAATATTGCTCAATTTCATAGCACCACGGCAATTCCTCTTCTTCGATGATCTCCTTAAGCTCAGTTAATGACACTTCTTTCACCTCTTCCCTTTCTACCCTCCTATCTACAGACTTCCTAAGATTGTCGAACCAGGGATCCTGAAGAGAAGGAACGTCTAATCGCTGGACCACAATGGTCTCAGTGGCGCGATTGAGGGGGAACGATAGGGAGGAAGTGAGTGACGCGAGTGCGTCAGCCAAGATGTTCTGAGAGCGAGGAGTATGAATATAGATAAGTTTTTGGAATTGCCTAGCCAAGAGCGTGACCAAGTCTTGATAGGGCTTGAGCTTAGGGTCACGGGTGCGGTAAGTGGATAGAACTTGACACAGCACCAACTGAGAGTCTCCAATGATGTTAAGGTATCGCGCGCCCATGAGGTAGGCGTGTTTCAGACCGGCAAGGAGAGCCTTATACTTGGCTATATTATTAGTGGTAGGAAATGAGAGCTGATAAGCAACAGGGATGGTTACCCCTTCCGGAGTAAGGAGAACGGCGCCGATCCCACTGCCCTGGGAATTGAGAGCACCATCGAAATGAAGAGACCAGAAAGGAAGATGAGTGATTACCGCCAAGTGTTCATCAGAAAATTCATCCTGGATTGCGTCGGGGTTCACTAACTTTGCAGCAGCCCATGTGGCTTTCGTAGGCCACCCTGTTATGGACCGTTCGCGCTTGGCCTTGAGGACGGAGGCCGGCACACCGCGGCGTACCTACTGGTGCTCCAACTCCACTTCCTCTTCGCGGGATCGGCAGTGTATCTTTGAGGAGGCTCCTCCTCCTCCCCGTCGGTCACTTCGTCTCCGATCGGACACGGCAGCGCGTCTCCAGTCGGTCCACTCTTCCCTCTCCGAGGAGGTTGATCATGGTGGTTCATATATTGACCCACTTGACTCGCCAGGATCACCGGCTCGTCTCCGTGGAATACGATCCTCCTTCTCTTCTGACTCTGAAGGGGTGTACAATGAAGAATCTGTCTTGTTGGGGCTGTGATCTTTCTTTGTATTTTTGTTGGCGTCTTTCATTTTTGGGCCCTTCGGCCTTGTACTGGTCTTTGGCCGACCTCTTGGCCGGACTTCCCATCCCCTATTTCTATATCCCCTTGCTTTTCCTGCTTTCCTTAATGAAAACGCTTGCCTGGCGGTCGGGGTAGTGTGTTCATCTTCTTCCGTAATGAAGGCATGAACCCCCTCCCCCCTCTACCACCTTGCAAGTATTGACTTGAGTTAAAAAAAATGAGCAAGGTGCTCAGCAATAGCATATCCCTTGATTACTTTCTGGACGATGAAGGTGATATCGAATTGGGAGAGAAAGCTCTGCCAGCGAGCCAGTCGGCTAGAAAGGACAGGCTTCTCGAGGAGATAACGAATGGGGTCCATTCTAGAGATTAGCCTAACCTCGTGGGCAAGAAAATAGTGTTTGAGCTTCTGAACTACCCACACCAACGCTGCACAGGTCTTCTCCATGGCAGTATACTTGGATTCAGCAGGATTGAACAACCTCGAGAGGTAGTATGCTGCCCTTTCCCTTCCTTCATCATCCACCTGAGCCAAGACAGCTCCTAGGGAGTCCTCAATCACAGAAATGTATAAGATCAGGGGTTTCCCAGGGACGGGTGGTTGCAGAACCGGGGGATTAGAAAGATAAACCTTAAGCTCCTCATAGGCCTTCTGGCATTGTTCATTCCACTCAAATTTCGTGCCCGCCTTTAACAACTCGTAAAATGGGCGGCATCTTTGCGAGTGCTGAGATATGAATCTCCTAATAAATTGTAAACGCCCAATCAAACCTCGAAGTTCGGTAATGTTCTTTGGCGGTGGCATTTCCATAACGGCCTTTGCTTTATTTGGATCTGAATCCCCCGTTTACTAACTATAAACCCGAGCAATTTTCCTGATGCAACTCCAAATACACATTTCTTGGGGTTCATCTTTAACTTATACTCCCTAGCCCTTTGCAACACTTTGGCTAGAATGGTGGGGTGTTCTTCTTGAGACCTCGACTTGACCAAAATATCATCCACGTAAGCTTCCAAGTAGACATGCATCATGTCGTGGAAGATAGCCATCATCGCCCTTTGATAAGTGGCACCTGTATTTTTCAGTCCAAATGGCATAACAACATAGCAGTACGTGCCCCAGGGAGTGGTGAATGAGGTCTTCTCTTGATCTTCTGGAGCTAGACGGATTTGGTTATATCCAGAATAACCATCCATGAACAAGAGAGCTTCGTACCCAGCTGTATTGTCAACTAAGACGTCGATGTGAGGAAGTGGAAAATCGTCTTTCGGACATGCCTTATTCAAGTCCCTGAAGTCAATACAGATCCGAATTTTACCATCTTTCTTCATCACCGGGACTATGTTCGCCACCCATTGTGGATATAGTACAACCCTAATGAACCTGGCCTTATGCAATTTATCAACCTCTTCCTTAATTCTCAAGGCCATCTGCGGGTGGAATATTCTTGCTTTTTCCTTAACGGGTGTTGCCCCTGGTTTAAGAATCAACCGATGTTCAACCAACGTGGGGTCAAGACCCGGCATGTCCTCATAGGACCAGGCAAAAGAATCGCTATACTCCCTCAAAACCTTGATAAGCTCCTCTTTGACCTGAGGAGGGAGGTTGGCGGAAATAAGTATGGGCCTGGGATCCTCTTCTGTTCCGAGATTGATTTCCTTAGTGAGTTCATCCACTGCCGAGGAAGGTTCGTCAAACTTCTTCAAGCCTTGCGCGTACAAGTCGGCAGTGTCATCCACCTCACCTTCCTCATCATCAGTTGGATCCTTCTCATTCACAATTTCATACACCCCTAATCCATCATTGCTCCATACCCCTTCTAATTCCTCATCATCTTCTAATACAATTGCGGTCTCTACAAATTCAGGGCATCTATGAAGGGCGTGGCATCTTTCAGCCAGATCCTGCAGAAACCTATCGGGAATGGTTTTGGGATGACGCGTTACAGGGTGCACCGTAGAGGTGGATGGGCTAACTAGACTCGAATTAGATCCTACCCCAACTGACTCTGCTAACCTAGGAGACTCTACACACTGTACATCTACCCTAGGAGAAAGGAAATCTACTGGAAAAGGAACAAGGGTCACGTGCCCCTGGGAATCTGAGCAGAACATAGCGTAATCTTCCACTGAGACCTCCGTTTTGAAATTGGCATTTTTTTTGGAGGCCGGAGGTGATCATGCAGCAGGAGGAGGAAGAGGACGGAGGAGGAGGCAGCTGCATGGGGAACAATTCAGGAAATATGTAGTCAAAGAATGGATCCGAGGAGGAAAACCACATTTCATGAAGCTGAGCTCTGGGGGGAGGAGGAGTAAATAGTGTTGAAAGATCGATGGGCCGACAGTGCCCGCAAGCACAGGGAACGAATAAAATTTCAGGTCTCTCCGTGAAGTACGGGTCGACCAGGATTGGAGGGGAACGGGGAACAGACCCCAATTGCTGAAACCAAGAGGCAAGACGGGAAGGGGACATAGAATAAGTAGTGATGGAGCTCCCCACTTTCTGTGGCCACTGACGGACTAATGGCATCGGAGGACGCTTCATCGGCTGCGTCTCCTTCTTCTTCAACTGGCTTTCTTTTTCACAAAACAACTCTCTAATACTATCATAAAAATCTTCTAAATCACCCGCCAGCCCCTACAGCGGCGGCGGTGGGTCAACAATGACACAGGCATCACCTGCCTTCTCTTCAAGACTGGGCGGCTGCTTCTTCAGGGTACCAGGCTGTAACGGGCCCCTCACAAAGTGCTGTCGATAGTCCCATATCAATGGCCCGGAGTCTCCAAGTACTGACATTGCGGAGTCACGGTAGCCGAGGCCTCGGCGGCCCATTTTCCTGCCTTTAGGGACGGGATTGGTCCGACCCTGCAATTGTGCGCCGAGACCCACACCCGGCTGATAACCTAATTTTAAAATCATATGCCACCCTTTGGAATCTCTAATCTTGGACTTGACCTTAACATTTTTTGGCGCAGTGGTGGGCTTGCGTGACCCATATGCCCATGAATAATTCAAGTCCATAACTGATAGAATAGGCTTGTTAGTTGGCCATAATGTAGGAAGAATCTTGGCTGCTATCGCATCAACATTTTGAACTGTGGAAATACTTTTTACCTTGACCACCCGCCCCTGGAATGGAAATTTCAAACATTGGTGGGCGGTTGAGGGCACGACATTTAAACTGTTTAGCCATGGACGACCCATGATAGCTTTGAACATCGGGTCTATGTCCAACACATAGAATTCCACGTCCATAACCAAAGGTCCTAGCTCGGCCTGTACAGTCACAACCCCGTGACAAGCACGTCTGGAATTGTCATATGCTGCTATTGTAGTCGGTGTCGGCTTGAGCATGTCTTCAGAGATGTTACAGGCACGGAGAGTACTTAATGGACACACATTTATCGATGCTCTCGTGTCCACAAGGGCAGACTCCACGGCCACTTTATTCAAAGAGATGGTAATACATAGCGGCATCTGCCATGCCTTGGGGGGCGCTAGCTCTGACTCAGAAAATGAAATAGAAGGCCCCTTGGTAATTGTTACCAAAACCGACGCAAGCTATCCATTGCCACATCTTCGCTAACCATAACCTTCTGCAGAAAAGTCTTTAAGGCATCCTGGTGTAGTGGCGACCTTTTGATCAATTCCAAGACTGAGATCTTGGCCGGCATCCGGTCCAAGTGCTGCAATAAATCAAACTTCGTGCCTGGCACGGGGTCTACTTCTTCTGTCTCAACTGTGGGGGAAGGAACTTGAAGGTTGGGTGCAGACGCACTGAAGGGAGGAAACATTCTCTGGAAGGGACGCCCGCTCCGAAGGGCACAATGTGGTGCCGTCACGGCCTGAGATGGACTCCCGCTTGGCCCGATAGGGTAGGTGGAAGGTGTAGAGATGGGGGTGAGGATGGCAGATGTGGGTCTAATAGGCCCTGGTGGAGGGGAAATGGGCGAGGGGTTGAGCGGAGGGGTGAGGATGAAGGGTACGGTGGGTGGTGATGCAAGGACTGGCGGTGCGGAGGGGAATGCGACGGGCCTGATGGGTGATGCGGAGGGAATAACGAGTGGGGTAGTGGTCAGAATGGTGGGCCTGAGGATGGAGGGGATAGCGGGTGTGGGGGAATGGCTGTGGTGGAAGGCCAAGAGATGTGCGGGGGTTTCATCATCAAAAGTCCACCCAGCGTTGGGGGCTGGGTGTTGGACAATGTTCACTTGTGCTGGTGCCGGTGCCGACGGCTGTTGTTGTTGCTGAGGAGTGGGTTGATGCATTGGCATGGGATTCTGATGGATCCCAAGGTCTTGTTGCTGCGGCTGGGGTTGCTGTTGCTGTTGCTGCTGCTGGGGTGCCACCTACTGCGGCCTGGCTTGTCTCTGCCTCTGCTTGATGTCTTCAATTAGCTGGTGCATCTGGGCCCAATCAATCCTTTGGCCCTCATGCAAATCATACACCAGGTCTCTGAACTGATAGCACCGCTCTATTGTGTGCCCGGGCTGTCGATGGAATATGCAATATTGAGACTGATCGGCGGCCGGATTCCAATTTGGACGCTCAGGAGGCAATTGAAGATCACCAGTGTACATCAGAGCAGAGAAAATATCGGGCAAAGTCTCAGGAAGAGGAGGGTAATGGGCTCTTTTTGGTCTCGGCCAAGCAAATCCATAGGCGGCGGGTGGAGGAACATTGTAATATTGCGGTGGCCGCTGAGGCTGTTGGGGTGGTGGTGGTTGTTGTTGCGGGTATTGTGGAACCTGGAAAGTGGGTTGAGGAACTTGTGGAGTGGCGAACTGGGGGTTACGCGGAGGCTGCGGGAAGCGAGGTGGAGTGGCTTGGTGGGGGAACGGAACAACCTGGACCTGCTCGTTAATTTGGACTCCCTTAGTGATGGGGCCCTGGGATTTCCTGGCGGTTTTGGGTTTCTGGGCCTCAAACAAAGAATGGATTGGGGAGTCCTTGAACTGGGTTTGTATGAACCGAGCTCTACTGTACAACTGGTGCATATTTGAGATGTCGTTCATCGCCAATATGTTCCTGAATGTTGGCGTGGCATTGGTGACCAATAACTTCACTTTCTCTTCTTCCGAGATTTGCCCGGGCACACGTGAGGCCATCTGCCTCCATCGATCAACGTAGGTTGCAAAATCTTCTTCCGACTTCATCTTCTCAGCTACCAAGTCGGTGAAGGAATATTCAGGTCCAACCCGATCTTGAAATCTCTGAATAAACCTCTCTTTGACGGTCTTGAAATTCTCGGCCTCCTCCATGGGCAAAGTATAAAATCATTCCAAGGTGACCCCTTCTAGTGATCGGCGAAATAAATAAGCCATCAGGCGTTTGTCTTGCTGGAACTGTGCTGACTCATATAGAAACTCTCGGACATGGATGAACGGGTTGCCATTCCCGTCATATTTGCGGTATACGGGGAGCTCGGACTGAGAAGGAAAACGAATGTCCCAGAAGTTAGGAATATGGACGTCAGCCAAAGATTGCGGGCCAACCCGCTTGTGGAGGAGGTCAATTTGTTGCTGCATAGCAGCCCATTTATCGAGAATCTCCCGTTCCTGAGAAGGAGGAGAAGGAGCAGAAGGAGTAGTGCCTGGATATGTAGCCAGAGGATAAATCGATTGAAGGGGCGGCCCGTAGGATGGATAATGGGCCAGGGGAGGGCCCACATCCGCCTGAGCCAGCTGGGCGGCCCCTTGTTGCAACCTGGCAAGATCAGCCGGGGCCAGAAGGACCTACGGCGACGGAGAAACAGTAGCATATGGATCAAGGTAAGGAACAGAGGGGATTTGAGACTTCCCCTTATCGAGCGGTTGATGGGATGAGGTGGAAGCCTGGCCCGCCTCCATACTGGAGTACCGGAGAACCTGGGGACGAGTAGGGGTAAGATCAATAGGGGCCACAGAGGTGGCCCCAGCAACAGCGGAGGTGGTGGCAGTAGTGGTCACATCACGGGAGGAACTGAACTTGGGGCATCGGCCCCCTACAAAGCTTGCCGAATAAGGTGGAACTGGGTGGGGTCCAGCTGAGCCATCATGTTAAGTATCAAACTAGCCGGATTCTGAATGGAAGGATCAGAGAGAGGGGGGTGAGATCCCTCACCGAGAATAGTCGGGAGGGGAGGGGCAGTCCTCTCTCCTTCCTGCATGGGGGCGACCCTGGGTGGGTCCTCCAGAAGTCCGCGAGGAAGAGAGTCCTCGTGAGACTAAGAGAAATCGTAGGACGACATTGAGGATGGTGAATCGAACAAGGGATTAAAGTAAGATCGGAAAGGAGAACTGACCCTAAGAGGTGATCCAAAGGGGGGAAAACAACTCCACATACACCAAATGGAGCAGAGTGGAGGGACAAGACCGCCCTAAACCAAACCACGCAAACAAACAAACATAAACGTGCAATGAAAGAAGGAGATGAGAAAAGAATCACCCAATTAAGCAATCAAGTTTTTTAGATGATGCGCGTCAAATTCTTATAATTTCCCCTTTGAGTCTTAATGGATTAAACAAAGTGCAAAATTCACTCGATCAATAGGTGCCTAACCAGGGTATGGACGGGGGAACGGGGTGACCCTAAGGAACTCTCACTTACGGATGCAAACCCTAGGCTAAGGTGTGGCGACGGTACAATCGGCCCGGCGTCCGTGTGGGAATCTACGGCTCACGGGGACTTACGGAGGCCCTCAGCAGGGTCACCCAATCGACTCCAAGGAATATGGAGACGAGAGGGAACCCTACCTCGGTAGGAATGCAACTACATATGAACAGAGATGAATGCCCCTATGCGCACCGGAGTGCATGCACAATCTAGCCTAGCAACTATCAAATAATGATTAAGCAAATATATTAGCAATGACACCAAGACGTGACAATGGTAGGGGGAGATCAATCAACTAGCACCAAACTGACAAATCATGTAGAATATAGCCATCAAAATGAATAAAGAGGGTGCTGTGGCACCAGAAGGACGGTCTGGATATGACCGCGCAATCGTCAGACGGTCTGTAGAGGACCGTATAATCCAGGGAGTAATAGAACGACAACAGGACAGCAGTGATGAAGAAAGTACCGGAAGGACGGTCTATAACTGACCGCTCAAGCTCTGGGACGGACCTCCAGCAGTCACGTACCTGCAGCCAGGACAGAAAGAGGCGTACCTGTGCCAAAGCGGTGGACGGCCAGAAACGGACCGCTCAGAAAGATAGACGGTCAATGGTACACCGTTTGCAACAAGGCGCTGAAGGGAGACTGGCACTGGTAGCAAGAGACGAGCGGTGGATGAGCAGCCGCGCCAGAGGATGAACGGCTATGGATGAACCGCTCACGTCCCAGAAAACAGAATGCACGCCCAACCTGCAAATCACTTCAAGAGGAAAGCTAGACAACGAAAGGGGGTAAGCAATTCACAAGCACGATGGGCACTTGGAGTCCCACCGTGATCGCCACAAAAGAAGGGTGTAGATATATTTTTCCTCCTCTTTACCGTGATGGAATATGTGCTATGAATGGATCAACAATGTGATGCATAAGTAAATGAAAAACCGTAAGAGGAGCAAGGCAAATGAAAGTGACCGTGATCGCCACCAAAGCACCGAACGTGATGAACGCACCGTGCTTTGGAAAAGAAAGGGAGACACTCGCCTAGCTGCAGCACTGGGAAGATGAGCGGTTGATGAAGAGCCGCCTATAGACGTGCGGTCTTACGATAGACCGCGCAGGGGTGCTGCATAACGTGCGGGAGGAAGCGCTCCTGGAGGATGGACTGCTTGAAGAAGACCACAGGAAGAAGAAGAGCGGTTCCTAGATAGCCGCACGTCGTCTTGAACGGGCAGTCAAGAACCGCTCGAGTCCATCATGCCAGAAGTTGCTAAAGGGTTCACCTCCACCCTCTCCAGCCGGCCAGAGGGGATGGGCCTCGTGCTGATGAAGTGTTGACCTGCAAAACAACGTGAAGACACAAGAAGAACACCTAGATCAGGACTGAATGGTATAATAAATGTTCATATGGGAAGAAATAACCATAAATAAATGGAAAGGGGGATACCTGGGGGGTTTTAAACCCCTAGGGTGACAAAAACATGGGTGGAGGTGTGCATGAAGATGAAAACGAAGGGGGACGTGGGGAGGAAGCAATGCATGCAAGGAAGAACGACCAAAACTATGACAAGCACAAACAACTCAAAGCATGGACTACTCCCTGGACCGGAGGCTCGTATGGACGTTGAGAGCCTCCCTCCTTGGTGCTAGGTCGCTCAAGAATGCGGCTGGGCTTCGCCGTCGATCAAGAATCTCCCCCTCTTTTCAAGTCCGGCCTTTAGGGTCTATTTATAGAGCCTAGAAAGCCAGCCTCGAAACTAGGGTTTTGAGCCATTTTCGGGAGGAGATTATTGAAGATAAATCGTAGATAATATAATTATCTCTCATCCAGTCGAAACGGTAGCTAAAATGGTTGAGTATCCACGGAGATATTGATAAAAGAAGTTGGGGATAAAACCATGGATAAAAGGATTAAAATCTCTTAAAATTCCACAATCGATGGGATGAACGGTCTTACGATAGACCGCTCAACAAGAGGGGCGGTTACATGATAACCATCCAAGCCCGTCGGTGGAAATTCCAATAATCAAAAAATAATCCCAATTATCCCTCGAACTGACCGAAATGCCCGCCGTTGGACTCTTATAGAAGAACGGCTCAATTGAGACCGTTCAACTGTAGAGCGGCCAAGGACAAGCCGTTTCAGCCTTGTCGGTGATAATTCAATTAGTTGGATAATTATCTGAGGAAATTAGCAAGCGTAGGACTCTGAGGTATAAGCAGTTGAAGTAAGACCGTTCATTTAGTTGAACGGCTAGGAGAGGACCGCTCGAAGCCCTATCGGTGAAAATTCAGCAAATCCTCAGAAATCAATCATAAATGAATGAACGGTCCGTATCTAACCGCTTCAGTGTGGAACGGCTGAGGTTGAAACGTACATGCTCTTGGACACTTGATTTTTATAAACATGTTCAATCAACCAAAAACCAAAGCCCAACAAGCCCCAAATCGATGCGGACTCCACCAAGGAGGGAGGTTACACATAAAACTGGCCCAAAATACACCTGAAAATAGTCCCTACGAGTGACGGTCAACCCGAGGTATCAAAAAAGCGAATAAGAGAAACGACTCAACTTATCGGTATAAAACGGGTGTCAACATAGGCGAGACGTGGCGAGAGGAGCAGTGGCGTCCCTTCGCTCGCATGCGGCACAAACTCGATTCTCGTCACGATTGAGGTAGGGGGATGGAATCCTCGCTTCACTAGGATCGTTTTGACACCACATGCACCGCCATGCACAGTCGTTTTCTTCGATTTCCGTGAGACCCCCCATGTTAGTGTAATTTAGCCTAATTTCCTGAAAATCACTCCATGGGCATTGTTTTTATGTTTTGATGTATAGATTAGCTGTGGAATGTTGTGGTTTGACAGGTTTACAGGTTTTTCACATTTTCCCATCGATCCGACTCGATCGGGAGGAAGTTCGATTTCGAACTTTGCCCTTTCAGTTTCCTGCTCGTGTAACGGTCCTTCCAGTGACCGTCACACTGTAACGGCCCTTAAGGGGTGCGTTAGATGCCTCATGACGGCCCACTCTTGGGGCTTCTCACTCTGTGTAGCGGTCGACCTATAGACCATTAGAGGACCGTTTGACTGTTGACTTTATAGGGCGGTTGGCCTGACGGTCTATCATATGACCGTCAGAGCCGTGTAGCGCGCCACTCCAGGTGTGTTACATCCTGTAGAAAATCTATGGGTTTATACCCTTGGGTGACTTTAACGGCCCAATGGGGACGTGTTACAGCCTGTGTAGCGCACCACCCTTCGACCGTCACACGCTGTGATGCGGTATCTCTCGACCGTCACACCCCTTATGACTTCAAAAGTTGCATATTCAATTCTTAAGGCATTCCATGTTGCATTTACACCGTGTTTAAGTTATTTTATAAAACTATGGCTTACTTTTAGATCCCAGTAGAGTTGCTTTCTCTCTTCTTGTGATGGAACCACTAGTTGTAGCCCAGCGACCTCCAGTGTCGGCCCACCCGGGAGAGGTGGAGGGGTAGTCCCATTACACGGTTTTTAAGCTAGTTCTGTGGGTCCCGGTCCAACCGTAGCGTCGTACAGAGGAGAATACTAGCTAGAGGCCTAGCTCTAGGCAGGAGTTAGTGTGTGCACACGTGGTCAGAGACTAGGACTGGCACTGACGAGTGCTGCTCTGACTAGTACTTGGTTTGGCCCTTTTACGCCACTCACTTGGAGACTTTAGCCACGTGAGTTGCTTGAGATGCAGTATAAGCCATTAGTGGACACATCTAGTCTCTACTTTCTAGTGTGTCTTCCTTTCTCTTACTATCACTTGGTTAGTTGAGGTCTATTCTATTGGTAGATTTAGCCCCTGATGCTATTATTTGATTAAATTTGGCATCTAGTTAGCTGTTTTAAACTGCTTAGATAGGTTTTACAGCTTTACTTTAATTGTGTTTCAATTATGCCATTGCATGTTTATTGTTTAAATGCATGCTCTAATTGCTCTTATATTTGCATGCCTGCCTATTTTGTGCGAGGTAGGGATCCGCGTGACCCCTACTGAGTCTGGCTATGACTCACCCTTTCCTCTTTCAGGTGAGCCGCCCCAGCAGTTTGTCGGTGGTTCTCGTGTTTTCGGTGACCGTCCGTAGTTGTGCCAGCAGTAGTCGATCGGTCTTTTTGTACTTTTGACTGGGGTATGCCCCGTGTAGTTGTGCATTTGGACTTTCTTTTGGCTGTGGGACTTGTTTCTTTGTAAATCTGGACTATTGTGTATATTTTACCACTCTGATATTTTAATTTGCTTCTGCTTCTGCTTAAATCATTAATTGCTATTCTAATTAACATTGCGCGTTTATAATTCAAATTTGTTATGCATCCCCTCGACAACTCCCTCAACCCTTACGGGGCCTCATCAGCCTCTTGGGTGGCGTCCCCAGTTCTTGGTATCGGTATATCGATGTTATCGGTATATCAGTATCCGGAGCTCTAGGTCGTTACAGTTGGCATCCGAGCGATGTTGGGGATTTGTATAAGGAATTGAAATTGCATGTGCGAGTCCAGAGCAAGTCCACTTGAGTCGTCTAGTGCTGGCCTAGGATGTTTCCCGTCATTATTAATGGGTTTTTCGTTGTCGTGTGTTTTCTAGATGCTGCCTCATAAAAGAAGAGCTTTTGTTCCCCAGTGAGAGAGTGGTAGTTTGACTCCTCCTGTTGTGCCTGCTCCTCCTCCTGTTGTGCCAGCTCCCGCTCAAGCTATGCATGTTCCAGTTCCTCAAGATGATTTGCCTGGTGGTCGTGGCAGAGCACTCAAGGAATTTCTGTTGTTCCACCCACCGACATTTGAAGGTCAGGCGGATCTGGATGAAGCCAGAGTCTGGTTGGATGCTTCCGAGCGCGTGTTCCGTTCCATGGAGTGCGCCGAGGATGATAAAGTCATGCTGGCTACTTTTCAACTTCAGGGAGCAGCACTCGTGTGGCGGACCACCGAGTGGGAGGTTGCGTTTCGTTCTTGTCCACTTCGTCTGATCACCTGGGCAGAGTTCATTGCTTCCTTGGAGCGCACCTATAGTCCTGCGTATCCCCGAATGGCCAAGATGCACCAATTCATGGAACTGACTCAAGGTATGATGTATGTGCTGGAGTACCACAAAAAGTTCATGGAATTGGGTCAGTATGCACCGCATATTCTTATAGAGGAAGCCCTCAAGACTGAGCAATTTCTGCATGGACTGAGACCAGAATTGAGGCAGCATTTGATTGCCACTCGAGTGACGGCGATGGATGAAGCATATCAAGTAGCTGCAGCACTAGAACTTGACATGGCAAGACCTCAAGAGTTTTCTCAGGCCAGGTCGGTTCAGCTGACTGTGCAATTCCAGCAGGTTTATCAGCCGTCGGTACTGGGAGTTCCTTCTATTATTCTTGATGTCAGCGGCGTGTCTTTTTCTTCGAAGCCCAAGTCTAAGAAATTCAAGGGGTATAAGAGGAAATTTGATCATTCAGTGTCTTCTGATTCAAGTCAGCTATCAGCTCCTTCTTTCCAACAGCGTCAAGATTCTTCTGTGAGTCAACTGAGACCATGTCCGAGGTGTGGTGGTAGCCATCTAGGTGTGCCGTGTTCATTACCGATAGTCTGTTTCCGCTGTGATCAGCCAAGTCACGTAGTTCGAGACTATCCGCTGAGGCCGAAGCCGACGCAGTTCTCGCAGTTTAACCAGCCGCAGCAGTCTCAGTTTCATCTTCCTCTGCCACCTCAACCTCAGCCATTTTATCCCCAAGCTTCAGTTTCTTCCCAGCAGTCTTCTGCAGCTAGCCGTCAGCCGAGAGGCAAGGTTGCTCATATCACTCGTGCAGAAGCTGTGGCATCCAATCTCGTGGAAGGTACGGTTTTGATTTTTGGTCGTACAATTCGTGTTCTTTTCGACTCAGGTGCTACTCACTCTTTTATTTCTGAGGATTTAATTGCTTGCATTGAGGGGCCGATAACTAAGCTATCCTGTGAGTTGCTTGTCGAATTACCATCTGGAGATTTCATGTCCACTCCATTGTGCCTGGAAGAATCCCCCATTGTCATCAGTGATCGGCAGTTGCCAGCAAGATTATATGCACTGCGGTTGGCCGATTATGATGCTATTCTGGGCATGGACTGGTTAGAACAGTATGGTGCCGTGGTTGACTGTAGACTCAAGCGAGTCTATTTTCAGCCACGTGGAAAACCAGCTTTCTATTTCTAAGGTATCCGCTCTTCTTTTTCTTGTTCGATTATTTCTGCTTCTATGTGTAATTTCCTTTCAGTTTCCTCCTTTTCCTTCCGTTTAAATTTCGGGGATGAAATTTCCTTTAGGAGGGAGGGACTGTAAGACCTGTGTCTTAACGGATTCTTAGTGGTTCGGATCTAGATTTTATTTTGTGAATTTAGGCTATTTTCTGGTATTTAATCGAATTAGTTAAAGATTTATATAAATTTATTGGGCATTTATACAATTTCGGTTCTTTTAAGGTTAAAATGTAATTTGAGGTTAAAAATAAAAAAAATATTTATAAAAATTTCTCACTCACTCCCTCTCACCCCATCGATCTCTCTCTCTTTCTCTCGTTTTCCCTCTCCCTCTCTCTCTCTCTCTCTCTCTCTCTCTCTCTCTCTCTCTCTCTCTCTCTCTCTCTCCCTCTCTCCCTCTCTCTCTGTTTCGGAGCCATCGGCCGCAGATCGAGGCGTGGGAGGTACCATCGGAACTGGCTCGTCGCAAGGAACGCGTGGGTGCTGACCTCGTCGCGGTTCGTGGAGGCGAGACGGGGTGAGAGGAGCAGCGGCATCCCTTCGCTCGCATGCGGCCCAAACACAATTCTCATCGCGATTGAGGTAGGGGGATGGAATCCTCGCCTCGGTAGGATCATTTTGACACCACATGCACCGCCATGCACGGTCGTTTTCTTTGATTTCCGTGAGAACCCCCATGTTAGTGTAATTTAGCCTAATTTTCTAACAATCACTCCATGGGCATTGTTTTTATGTTTTGATGTATATATTAGTTGTGGAATGTTGTAGTTTGACAGGTTTACAGGTTTTTCACGTTTTCCTGTCGATCCGACTCGATCGGGAGAAAGTTCGGTTTTGAACTTTGCCCTTTCAGTTTTCCGCTCGTGTAACGGTCCTTCCAGTGACCGTCACACTGTAACGACCCTTAAAGGGTGCGTTACATGCCTCGTGACGGTCCACTCTAGGGGCGTCACACTCTATGTAGCGGTCGACCTATAGGCCGTTACAGGACCGTTTGACTGTTGACTGATGTGGCACAGCCCAAAGATGCAAATGGATGAATTGTTGAACCTAGGATTTAGATCCACCAGCATACAAGCACTTTCAACGGACTCACGTTAGCCGCTCACTCGCACGGCACATACGATCACCTGGTGGGGCCGGGGGATGATGGCGAGTGGAGAGGGGGATTTCCGCAGCCCACCACCAAGGCGGCCCAACAAGGCCTACAAGGTCCAACCGGGCGAGCCCCACCCAAGTGATAGCCCACAGGGCCCACTTTGAGAGAAAAGCCCAATAAATAAAGACTCGAGGAACCAACTCTCCCCGGCGGCCTTCTAGGCTCGGAGGGCCCGAGACAACGGTCAGATCAGATGGAAGGTCCGGTCTAAAGCCCACTCTCCAACCGAGAGAAAGAGGCTCCAGCCGACCTATCCGACCCCACCTTCGCCGGGCCATGCCTATCGCTCGGACACGAGCTAGCATCCCCGTAGCTCGGTGAGACCGCTTGTTTACCTGCAGGTGCGGCCGTTCAGAGTCCTCCGGTAGCGGGAGAGTCATGGGAGCTGCCGAACTCAAAGGGGATAACGCCCCCACGATCCGGCCATGAAAGCCCCCGATGACCCGCCGGGAAGCCCTCAGCTCACCGGACTCTTAAAAGGCGATGCACTATTTAAGTAAGGGAGACCCTCCGGAAGATGGTAAGATGAACTAGCCCTTCACATACCCTAAGCTCCTGGGCACGATTCGCTTCACCCTTGGTGGAGAGGATTCTCGCTCATCAGCTCTCTCCTCCCCTCATTATCGCTTCCACCATCGCTCTACTGACTTAGCCATCGGAGGGTTTTCCCCCAGGGAGATCCCCTAGGCCCTCTGATACGTTTCCCTTCTCTTGCAGATTCATCTTCTGGTGATCCACAGCCCGCTCAGGACTCAGCGCGAGATTCCGCCTCTTCATCTGGCGCCGTCTGTGGGAAACGCACGAAGAGTCAAGATGGTGAGAAAAAGCTCAGGGAGGAGATCCGCCGGCAGGGCAGGTAAGGCTGTGGCAGCGGGAGGCGTCCCCCCTAGGGTCTCGCAGAGCCCCCCCTCCAACGCGAGCGTCCCCGCTCAACAGGCCACCACCCCCCCCGGCGGAGATAGGGGCACCCCTCGACGGCGGCGCCAACGCCTTCCAAGCCCTCAACGAGAAGATGGACGTCCTCGTAGAGCTCATGAGGGCCCAGGCGGCCCGAGACGCAAGGTCCCGCGCCCCGTCAGGAAGTCCCCCTCGAAGGAGTGCAACGCAGCACACCGCCGGAGGCCGCTTCACCCTCCGCGGCCGACAGCTCCTCCGCAACGACATCAGAGGACCCTCGCAAGCTCCGCCTGCGGAGCAAGAGGCTTCCTCCACGCCGAGGAAAGGGAAGCAGGGGGCGAAGCCGCCGCACCCGGGCACCAGTGCTCCGGGAGATCGCCATGATGCCCCCCCCAGCCCCATGGCACGGCCACAGCCGGAGCTGTCTCTCCGGCTACGAGATTTTGAAAGATGGTTCACAGAGCAAGAGCGCGCTCTTCGCGCCCTGCAGAAGACCTCTTTCCCGTAGGATGAGGAGAAATCCCCTTTCTCCGAGTACATCTTGAAGGCAGAGGTCTCTCCTAGAGCCTCCATCCCAACCTTCAAGCTCTACGACGGCCAGGGCGACCCAGCCGACCACTACGACAGCTTCGACGCCCTGGTGACCCTGCATGGAACTCCGGATCCCATCAAATGCCGATCCTTCGCGGCCACCCTGGTCCAGGGCGCTCAGGCATGGTTCCGAGCCCTCGCCCCGGGGTCCATCCGAGACTTCAGGCAGTTCGGGCGAATTTTCAAGGAGAGCTTCGCCGGTAGCGCCCCCCCAAGGTCGGTAGCGGGGCTCCTGGCTCTCAAACAGGCGCAAGGGGAGAGGCTCCGGACTTACGTCCACCGATTTAAATCGGAAGCCCTTAGGATCCCCCGCCTGGATGTGGCCTCAGCCACAACCGCACTGACCAGGGGCACCCGGGACGAGAATCTCCGTCGCGAGCTTGTCCTCCACCCTCCCTCGACCCTTGCTGAGCTAGTGACTCTGGCATTGCGCCACGCCGAGTGCGAAGAGGTACTCAGCGCCTGCCGAGACACAACCGGCTTGGGTCGGGAGGGGGACAAAAAGCGGACCTCCGAGCCAAACCCTGGCTCGAGCAAGAAGCGCGATCGAGAAGGAAAGCGCAAGAGAAAGTACGAGCGGTATACCCCTTTGACCGCACCAGTCTACGAGATCTATGAAGACATTAAAGACTCGGGACTTCTCCGCCAGCCCGAGCCTACGAGGTCGAAGAACCGCAAGCGGGACAGGCATTGCCTGTTCCACGGCGACCACGGGCACCACACCGGAGATTGCCATCAGCTCCAGGACGAGATCGAGCGCCTCATCCGTCTGGGGCATCTAGCCCGGTTCACAACCGGGCACAAAGAAGATCGAGACGCCGCAGAGGAGATCGACAACACCCCCCGAGGGGTCCACATCAACGTCATCTCCGGCGGAGCGGCATCGGGAGGCGACACCAGCCGAGGAAGGAAACGTCATGCCGAGCGGGCCAGCCGAGCCCTAGAGCCCCCCAAAGGCCCGCCAATGGAGCCCCAGGTCATAGTCTTCTCCGACCAAGACCTGGAAGGGCTGAGCACCCCGCATGACGATGCCCTCGTTATCTCGGCCATGATAAATCACTGTAATGTAGACAGGATTTTGGTTGATAATGGGAGCGCCCCCGATGTATTATCTTATGACTGTTTCCTCAAGATGGGGGAAGACCCATCCAAGCTCCGCCCGATCCGAACACCCCTGTGCGGGTTTAATGGCCTGGCCACCTACCCCGAGGGAGCCCTAAGCCTGTCGGTCACTATCGGCACCCCACCCAAAACCGTTACGGTCATAGTGGACTTCATAGTGATTATAGGTATGATAGCGTACAACGCCATTTTCGGCCGAAAAATTCTCAGCCGAATAAAGGCCGTACCATCTACCTATCACCAAAAAATGAAGTTTCCCACCAAAAATGGGTTGGGGGAAGTCCGAGGTAACCAGGCCACGGCTAGAAGGTGCTACAATATCTCGGTGGAAGCCTCAAGGCCGGACGGGAAGGATAAGGGCCCCAGGGGAGTCGAAGGAAAAACCGTAACCGCCGAGCCCGGTGGCGAATTATTAACGGTATTCCTGAACGACGACCCGGCCCTTGGAGTGAGGATCGGTTCCGACCTACCACCGAAGGAACAGCAGCAATACAAAGAGTTTCTTTCTGGGTACGTCCGGGTCTTCGCTTGGTCCGACGATCAACTCCCTGGTATACCAGAGGAAACTGTGATGCACAAGCTTAACCTCGACGCCACCGTGAGGCACGTACAGCAGCGGAGGAGTAAGCATGCGCCCGAGAAACAGGCGATCATCAAGGCGCAGGTCACCAAGGGATAAGAGACTGGTCTTTTCAGACCGGTCCTGTACCCAACGTGGCTAGCCAACATCGTCCTGGTGCCAAAGACCACCGGCAAGTGGCGAATGTGCGTAGACTTCACCGATCTGAACAAGGCCACCCCCAAGGACTGCTATCCGCTGCCGAGCATCGACCAACTGGTTGACTCAACCTCGGGCAACGAGATACTCAGTTTCCTGGATGCCTATTCGGGTTATCATCAGATCCGAATGAGCCCTGAAGATGTCGAGAAGACCGCCTTCATCACCGACTACGGCGTGTACTGCTACACCCGGATGCCTTTCGGATTGAAGAATGCTGGAGCCACATACCAGCGACTGGTCAACCATATGTTCGAGGGACAGTTAGGTCGGAACGTCGAGGCCTACATCGACGACATGCTTGTCAAGACCCCAAGGGTCCAAGACCACCTCACCGACCTGGCCGAGACTTTTGGCACCCTCATGAAGTACAGCATGAAGCTCAACCCCGCCAAGTGTGCCTTTGGAGTAAGATCCGGGAAGTTCCTGGGTTTCCTGGTCACTCAGCGGGGGATCGAAGCAAACCCTGACAAGGTCCAGGCCATCCTGGACATGCGCCCGCCCACGTGCATCAAAGACGTCCAGCGTCTGACGGGGCGTGTTGCCGCTCTCAGTCGTTTCCTGTCCTGTACGGCCGAACGATGCTTGCCCTTCTTCAAGCTAATGAGGGGGCCTAAAATAGCGTCTGCTACGTTCGTATGGGACGGGGAATGCCAGACAGCGTTCACCGAGCTCCTAGCTTCACCCCCGGTGCTCTCCAAGCCCGTTGCAGGCGAGGTTTTGCTGCTCTATCTCTCGGTGACGCCATCAACGGTCAGCTCGGTCCTAGTCAGGAATGACTCGGGAGTCAAGAGGCCGGTCTACTACACCAGCAAGGTGCTCGGCGAGGCCGAGCGGAGGTACCCCGCAACCGAGAAACTCGTGCTAGCGTTGGTTACCTCCGCAAAGGGCCTCCGACCCTACTTCCAAGGGCATCCCATCACCGTGCTAACCGGTGAGCCACTGAAGAAGATTCTGGCCCACCCCGAGGCCTCGGGGCGACTCGTCAAATGGGCCATCATGCTCGGGGCATACGACATCTCGTATCGGCCACGATCAGCTATCAAGGGGCAAGCGCTCGCCGACTTCATCGCCGAGAGCACCATTCCGGTCGAGGACAGGCCTCCGACAGCAACCGGGCCAACCTGGGAGCTGTTCGTCGATGGATCGTCCAACTCGGTCGGTAGCGGCGCAGGGATCCTCCTAAGGTCCCCCGAAGGAATAGAGTTGCAGTACGCCCTAAAGTTCAACTTCCTGGCATCCAACAATGCTTCCGAGTACGAGGCCCTTATCTCGGGGGCCCGCATGGCCCGAAGGTTGGGGGCTGAGCGAGTCAGGATCCACACCGACGCCCAGCTGGTCGCAAGCCAGGTCAGCGGCGAGTACGAAGCTCGGGAGGCACCTATGATCAAATACCTCCAGTTGGTCCGGAGCCTGGCCCAGCAGTTCATGGAGTTCGAGGTAGTCCGAATAGCTCGGGAGCAAAACTCTCGGGCGGACGCCCTCTCCCGACTGGCCTCCTCCCTAGACCCGGAAGGTACACGATCGGTCATCCTAGAAGAGCTAGAGCGCCCGAGCATAGACTCGGAGCTCCTCGCCGTTGACTCGGCCACTCCCGACGACTGGCGCTCCCCCTACCTCTCCTGGCTACGAGACTCCCAGGAACCCTCCGACTCTCGAGAAGCCCGCCGGATGAAGTACCAAGCTCGGCGCTTCGTCATCCTCGACAGCGCCCTCTACCGAAGATCATTCTCCGGGCCCCTTCTGAAGTGCCTCGGCCCCGACGAAGCGAGCCAAGCTATTGAGGAGATTCATCAAGGCCTGTGCGGAGCACATTCAGGAGGTCGATCGCTGGCCAGAATCCTGCTAAGGCAAGGATACTGGTGGCCGACCCTCCAGCGCGACTGCACGGCTTACGTACAACATTGCGACCGTTGCCAGCGGTTCGACCATTTGGTCCACCAGCCGGCCACGGAACTTGTCACCCTTACCGAGCCCTACCCTTTCGCTCGGTGGGGGATCGACATCCTTGGGCCATTCCCAACGGCTCAATCCCAGAAGAAGTTCATCATCGTCGCCATCGACTACTTCACCAAGTGGATCGAGGCTGAAGCAACAGCGAGGATCACCGAGACAGTCGTCTGGGGTTTCATATGGAAATCGATCATTTGTCGCTTCGGCGTCCCCCGAGTGATAGTGAGCGATAACGGGCGGCAATTCGACTCTCGATACTTCCGAGATAGATGCGCTGACCTAAATATCCGCAACCACTTCACTTCGGTCGCCCACCCTTAGGCCAACGGGCTGGTTGAAAATGCCAACAAGACAATCTTGAAAGGCATAAAAACCAGACTCAGCAAGGCTAAGGGTAGCTGGCTCGAGGAACTGCCTAGCGTACTATGGTCGCACCGAACGACCCCCAGAACGGCAACCGGTGAGACCCCTTTTCAACTGGTATATGGCACCGAAGCCGTCGTTCCATTGGAAATCGCCAATCCGTCTCTCCGAGTGATCAGCTTTGTGCCCGAGGCAAATGAGCAGAAGCTGCTCGAGAACCTCGACCTGGCAGACGAACTTCGAGAGATCGCGAACGTCCGAGCTACGGAATACCAGCGCCGCCTCACTCGGTACTACAACGCCAGGGTCCGAGGCAGACAATTCCGACCAGGGGACTTCATCCTCAGGAAGGCAGAAGCCTCTCGACCACTAGAGGCGGCGGGCAAGCTATCCCCCAACTGGGAAGGCCCCTACCGAGTGATCGAGACGCTCGGGAAAGGTGCGTACAGGTTAGCCACAATGGAAGGGGAATTCATTCCCCGGACATGGAACGCAACCACACTACGTAGATTTTATTTCTGAATACTGTATCAACAAATTGGGTAAAATAAACCTCCTTATCTTTCGCATTCATTCAAGATAACTGTTGGTACATCAGAAAGGCAACTGCCAATACATTACATAACAAAAAGCGAAAATCCATCTGGCACCGCAGCAAACGGCCATCGCCCGGTCGACCCGGTCTTGACCTTCTCGCATCCAGCCACTGACTCTGCCTCACGTAGAAACTGGCTCGGACAAGAGATGGTCGACCCAGTTGGCTGGGTGGTCCGTGACAAAGGTGACAGAGGGACGGCAAGGAGAAGGCCACCTTTCACTCAAGGAAGGCTACCTTCCAAGTTGGCAACAACCTGGAAAAAGGGCACGCCGTGAAGGTCCCCTTTCTTCCAAACTGCCAACTCTTTGGAGGCGAACAGAAAGCAAGCAGCCCCCGAAGAGTGAAAGAAATGAAGAACAAAAGAGAGAGAAAGAGGCAGCGCACGGGGGTAAGGAAGGGACTGGAGCCGCCTCCTCCCCTCCCACGGAGGGGAGTGGCGGCCGGCATCCCTAACTCCCCCATCCGCCCTCCATCTCGGCGTCCGCCCGGAAGCCTCGCCGGAGCCAAGAGGAGGAAAACGGCGTGCCCCCGCACGTCAAAGCCCTCTCCCGATCCGCGCGGCGACCGTCGGACCCGCCTCATGCACGCGCGGCGACCGTGGGACCCGACCGATATTCCAGGACATCTGGAACCGGCCGCTCCCCGTCGTCTGCAGCATCACCTTCTGAAGGGTCCTCCATGTTCCGATCGCGGTGGCGCAACGCAAAGCGAAGACTAGGGAATAAGAGCAGACCGCCGGCGAAAGTCCTAAGTGTTAAGAGAGAAGGAGCGCCCTTCGGTCCTTTTTATAGGCCAAGGGAGGCCACGCGCCTTAAAAGACTCCCCCCTCGAAAACACGCTACAGGACCTCCCTGGAAGGTCACCTCGAAATCCCTGCCCCCCGCCCTAGCGAGATTCGCGAAGCACCTCGCCTTTCAAAGCATGGTAATACGGAAGGACGCCCGCCAGAAGTCTCCCGAATCGACATGCGAAAACGACGCAAAAAATATCGGCACTTTCCAACTGCCACGATACGCCAACCAAATCACAGCAAAGATAGCGATCAAATAAAGTAAGTTATTTATTGCCTTCCATAAAAGCCTCTTACAACGAGGAAGACGGACAAAAAGGGGAAGGGGCAAAATAAAGTTACATCAGGCCTCGGGCCCACTTTGAAGCTCGGGAACCGCAGTAGGGGACGCGTCACCCCCGGTACCCTCGGCGACGGCCAGCCTGGACACTGACCTCGCCTGTGCGAGAACTGTCCCGGTCGCGAGCCCTCCCGAGGCCTCCGGAGCCGGTGACCCCGCTGAAGGCGATTCCCCCGGTTCTTCCCCGGCCGAAGATGAGGAGCTGGAATCTGACTCGTCCGAGTCATAACGCTGGCCGTAAGGAAAGTCACCTCCGGCCAGGTGCTCATTAGCATAGTTCATCGCTCGGCGATAGCCCTGCTTGAACCCCTTTCGAGCACCCCGGCGGAGAGCTACCTCGTAGTAGGGTAGGGCGGCTGCAATCAGGTCGGCCGAGTAAGCTTCCGAGCCTTTATAGCGCTCGATCGCCTCCGCCTCGACCTGCCCGTCCCGAGCCCGCTCCGCCTCGGCCGCACGCTCTTCTGCCCTCGCTAGACGCTCCTCCAGCTCGGTCATCCTCCGCTCGGTCTCGGTCATCCGACACTCCGCCCGGGCTCGGTCCGCCTCGGCCTCAGCACGAAGGCGCTCCGCGTCCTCCGCTCGATCTTGCAGCTCGCCACGCTCACGCTCCCAGAGGCCGTCCAGCTCGACGTGGCGTTGACGCTCATCTTCTAGACGCTTGCTTTTCCTCTCGAGCGATTCTCGGGCCCTTGTCAGCTGCTCGGCCAGTACCTCGGCCTCCCAACGGCTCGACCGCGCCAACTCCCTGAGAGCAAGGAACTCCCGCCGGAGCCCCTCGTGCTCCCCCTCGAGCCGAGCTAGTTTCCTCTCGCATCCACCGAGGGTCCAGGCGAGCGTCGACCGCTCCGCCTCCATCCAGGCGTGCGCCTCTACCATCACGGCCGCTGTCCGAGCTATAACAAGGCCGCCCTCCATCAGGATGTCAAGGACCCCGGCAGGAGTGCTGCGCTTTTCTCCGCCCCTCGTCCTATCGGCGATCGACCGGCAGATCCGGTACAGATCACCCGAGACACCAAGCCTGACCAGAGCTTCCGGCAAAGGGGACCGCTCCACCCTGGGCGCCCCGTCAGAAGGCCCTGTTGTGGCAGCAGAACTAACCGCCCCGCGCACCACGGTCGGTTGGGGTTGCAACGCCTCCCCGGGCGAACCCCCACCCTCGACCGGCGCCGCGGGATCAACGGCACCAGAAACTACCGGCACTTGGGGTTGCGACACACCCCCATCTGCACCGACCGAGCTCTCGGTCCCAGCGCCGGCCACGCCGGCATCGGCCCCCTCTGTCCCCACAGAGGGGAGAGCCGACCCATCACCTCCCTCTGCGGGGCCCCTGGTCTCCTCGGCCCCCTCTCGCTCGGCAGATGGGAGAGCCAGCCCAGAAGGGTCGGCCCCATCCTGCCCCCGAGAGGGGAGCGCCGCCGAGCCAGAGTCGCCCCCGACGGCGGTAGGAAGACCGGCTTTCCTGGCCCTCTTCCTGGCCTTCGCGGCCTCCCGCAGTTTCCCCACCAGGGGATCCTTGCGCTTCAGGCCGGTCGACCGAGAAGTCCCCTCGGGGGCCGCCCCCTTGCCCTTATCTCGGGCATAAGCGCGACCCACCAAGACATCAGGCTCGTCGGCTGCCGAGTCCTCTCCCAGATCGATGACCTCGGCCGCCTCCTCCAGAGGCTCCCGCCTCACGTCTGCAACAAGAAGAAGCCCCGGTCAGGAGGAAAAAAAAAAAAGGTTACCACCCCAGAAGAAGAACCTCAAAGAACCGTACCTGACGCCGTCAACCGCGGGAGAAGACACCGTTCGATGTTCTCCGGTGTCACCAGCTCCTCGGTCGATTGGCGATTCTCCAACAGACGGGCAGCCTGCTGCTCCACGTGGGGAGGAAACTCCTCCTGGCGAGGGGGCAGATTCGGATGAAAATTGGGCGAGGTCCGGCATCTCCAGATCTCGTCCGTCGCCATCGCCTTCACCCAGAAGAACTGAGTCTTCCACCCCTTGTGCGAGGAGTCCTTCGCCGCAAGCGAGATGCAGCTCCTATTCCTCCGCGCCTGGATGAAGTAAAAACCTTTTCCCGCCGATGGATGCGCCTTCAGCTCAAAGAAGAAGTGGAAAAGGTCCAGAGACGGGAAGATGCCGCGCTGGTGGCACAAAATCCCGAACGCCGAAAGAAGAAGATAGGAGTTGGCCACCAACTGGATAGGTGCCAACCGGAAAAAAGTGAGCAACTGCAGCACGAAAGGATCGAAAGGAAGCCGAAATCCACTCTTCCAGGCCAAGAGGAAGGTGCAAATGTGCCCATTACGGTCGTCCAGACTCGTCTCGTACGGAGTGGCGGCAGCAAAGCTATAGCGGAGAGGCAGACGGAAACGATGCTCCAGCCTCCGCACCTCCGCTTCTCCCAACTCGCTACAGTTGGGGACGGGATCGCGCCTCAGGGGCACAAGCTCCGGACTCTGATCCGCCATCGGATCGGGAGAAGACCCCTCGTACGAGCTTGAAGACTCCGGGGGAGAAGGAAGCTGCCGAACCGCCTCCGCGGTTATCCTCGCCAACTCTTCAAACGCCGCCGCAAGGCTCCGCGTCTCCGCTGTGCTCTCACGGCGCATCAAGAAGTAAGGAAAGCCTAAAACCCTGGAAGCCTAGAACGATGAACAGCGCCCCCTATAAACCCCTGAGGGTGGCGGCGCGCCGTTCCGTGCTCCGAGAAAAAGGGGGGCCCCTTCGTTTCAAATCCGTCAGGATCATCATTACGGGCCTCGGCAACCGCTATAAGCGGCTACATAACGCCAACGGAATTCCACCCACCTGAGCCACGCCGGTCCAAAGCCTCGAAAAACTACTCATCCGAGCCTCCTTTGGCTTGGGAGTAGGAGGGGGACAAGTGGAGAGGGGGATTTCCGCAGCCCACCACCAAGGCGGCCCAACAAGGCCTACAAGGTCCAACCGGGCGAGCCCCACCCAAGTGATAGCCCACAGGGCCCACTTTGGGAGAAAAGCCCAATAAATAAAGACTCAAGGAACCAAATCTCCTCGGCGGCCTTCTAAGCTCGGAGGGCCCGAGACAACGGTCAGATCGGATGGAAGGTCCGGTCTAAAGCCCACTCTCCGACCGAGAGAAAGAGGCTCCAGCCGACCTATCCGACCCCACCTTCGTCGGGCCATGCCTATCGCTCGGACACGAGCTAGCATCCCCGTAGCTCGGTGAGACCGCTTGTTTACCTGCAGGTGCGGCCGTTCAGAGTCCTCCGGTAGCGGGAGAGTCATGGGAGCTGCCGAACTCAAAGGGGATAACGCCCCCACGATCCGGCCATGAAAGCCCCCGATGACCCGCCGGGAAGCCCTCAGCTCACCGGACTCTTAAAAGGCGATGCACTATTTAAGTAAGGGAGACCCTCCGGAAGATGGTAAGATGAACTAGCCCTTCACATACCCTAAGCTCCTGGGCACGATTCGCTTCACCCTTGGTGGAGAGGATTCTCGCGCATCAGCTCTCTCCTCCCCTCATTATCGCTTCCACCATCGCTCTACTGACTTAGCCATCGGAGGGTTTTCCCCCAGGGAGATCCCCTGGGCCCTCTGATACGTTTCCCTTCTCTTGCAGATTCATCTTCTGGTGATCCACAGCCCGCTCAGGACTCAGCGCGAGATTCCGCCTCTTCAGCGAGGGTCCGAGGTGGGACCCAAATATTCAAAGGACTAGGTTGGCTTAGGCTGACCCCTAAGGGGTTGGGAATTCCCAACTTTGTGGGCAGCCGGCACGCTGGGGCGTGGGGTTTGGTGGATCTCACTCACAATCCGCGGTGGGCGCACAAATGAACAATTACGGGTCCGAACACTCCCTCACCGACCGACAGGCATAAGAGACAATACTAAACTAGCAAAGCATGGAACAGCAAGGTAGGGACTAGTCACTCACCTGATCGGTGTGTAGACACCGATCCCGGCCAAAAGATGAGGGCGAGCGGGGAGGCGTGGGTATGCACTCGCACGCCGCGTCGATGTCACTTGATCTGAAAATATATAACGTACAACACTACTCCTCACACAGGAGGGTGGGACAAGGGGTTGGGGTTAATGTGTTACAATCACACACTACCTCCACGCAGGGAGGGGCTGTAAGCCGGCCAGGCGGGGTTGGGAAAACTAGGAGAGAAAACCGATTCGCCGAGCTTTGCTGGTTCTGCCAGCTTCAGGAACAGCTTGATAGGTTGTTGATGATGATGCCTCCACGGGCTCGGATGAGCTCAGAATTGGTCGAAACTAGTGCCAAAACTTTCTTCACTGACCCAGGATGACGCTTGAATTTTGGGTGAATTTTGTGACATCGTTGCTGGCCGGGGCAGAGTCTGAAAACGGACTGATTCGCATGTCTCTGTCTGGTGCAGAACAAAGGGGGTCTGTTGCAGAAGATGCCACGAACTCTACCAAACTCCGATTGAGATGAAATTGGCGAGACCATGGCTGGGACAGCTTCGAACAGGAACTGACGGGACTCCAAAAGGATGTCGGAGAAGAAACTTCTGATCAGAAGACTGGGGGTGGTCCAACATGGAATAGCAGGGAGCAGCCTGGGCACTTCGACGAAAATAATTGGAACTGAGGGCTCGGGTGGGCGATTGACTTCCTTCTTCTTGGTACTGAAAGACGACTGGTTGTAGTTCCTCCCCTCTAAAGATGGTGCCCAGATCTTCCCCGAGCTGGTCGTGGTAGCCTCTGTGCTCATCCTCAGGTCACGAGCCGGAGTCGGGAAGCGCAGTCCGGCGAGATCGGTTCCTCCGATCAGCTCCAAGCTTGGATGGACGCGAGACCACCACCGTTGGAAAGCTGACTCGATGCCATTTCCTCCAATGTATGATAGGTCGCCAGAAGCCCAAGGGTGATGACGTGGTGCTCTCTGCAACTGGCTGCTACTCTGCTGTCTACAACCTGGGACTGGATCTGCAAATGAAAGAGGGTATGGGTGAAGTGGTGGTGAAGGTGTAGCAGGGGAGTGGGATGGCTGAAGGCTGTGGGGAGGGAAGGGGGTCGATGGAGGGCTGTTGGGTGGCTAGAGAATCAAGGGGTGGGTGGGTGTAGGGAGCTGGATCTGGCTGGAGTGGGTAGGGGAAGGGAGAGGGCTGCACAATGTAAGCAATGGAGAGGGAAGGGGGAGGGCGAACTAGGGCTGGGTATGGGGCTGGTTTTGGTGACCAAAGCCTGGTATGGGGGGTTGTGAGATGGGAGGGAGATTCAAATTTGGCATTGGGAGAAACTCCTTCAGCCTTGGGAAGGTGGGGAGGTGCTTAGGGAAGTGGATGGGGTGGTTGGAGGTTGGGTGGTGGGGTTTGGATTGGTGGAGGCTATCTTGGGGTTGGGGTGGAGTTATTAGGGTGGTGGGTGGTTGGGAAGGTCCTTGAATGAGGGAGGGGAAGTTAGGTGGTATGTGGGAGAAGGGGGAGAGAGAGAGGGGTTCGCCCCTTCCTTGATGAGAGAGGGAGGGAGAGAGATAATGAGAGAGAGAGAAGAGAGAAATTTGGGTGGAGGAGAGTAAGATTTGGGAGTTGCTTCTATTCAAATTGATTCATCAAAAGTTGAGTACATGAGGAGAGATGGGGCCTATATATAGGCATCCACTCTTTATAGGACCAAAGTACCCTTGACAATTAGACAAAAGACCAAGCATATCCTAGACTCAACCCTATGGGCCCATAACTAAGGTACTAAGGCCCAAATAAGCACAACAAGGGAAATGACTAAAACAACATGACTCAATAAAGGAAAGTACAAAAGATATGACTCAAAGAAAAGGAAAATAACATGTGATCTCATAGCCGGGCTTCCTCAAAACGATGCAGGCGAACCGAGCCAAAGAGAGCGCCGTGAGATGCCCTCATCAAATCTCCCGGGGTGGGGAGAACTCGACCCCGTCGAGTATGAGTCCGCCTGACTGTGATAGTGATCCAAAATGTCTGGGTCAAGGCGCAGCAGGTCTTCCCGGCTCACCCAAGTGTCCTCGGTCGGGGGACGGCCCTTCCACCTCACGAGGTAACACTGGTATACCCTGTTCCTGGTAATGATACTCTGCTCATCCAGTATTGCCTCCAGTTGCTCACGTCGGCCTCTCAAACTAGGAGGTAGAGTCACACCGTGGGTGTCTCTCTCAAGGGAGGGTAAAGGCTCAAGCTCCTTACTAGGTCCCACCGCGGGGCCCTTGTAGGGTACCAGGTCTGCCACGTTGAAGGTAGGGTGTACCCCAAAACCCTCAGGTAGGTCCAACTCATAAGCGTTACTGCCTAGTCCTCTCAGAATTCAAAAGGGTTCTGACCCTTATGCCCTCAACTTGGAAGCAGGCCCCGGAAGGAGCCGCTCCGTCCTCACCATCACCGAGTCTCCCACTTGGAACTCGCAGTGGCGCCGATGAGCATCTGCCCGTCTTTTGTAAGCCTCGTTGCTCTTCCCTATATGCTTGCGGATCTCATCATGCAACTCTTTGATATGCTGTGCAAAGGACTCAGCTGAGACTGACACTCTAGCATGTGGGGGAAGGGGAATAAGATCTGAGGGTTTTCTAGGCCTATAACCATGTACTACCTCAAATGGACTCTTGCCTATGGACCTATTGACGGAATCATTGTAGGCAAACTTTGCCTGAGATAAGAGGATATCCCAATTCCCAGGGTGGTCCCCTACTAGACAACGGAGCAAGTTCCCAAGGCTTCGATTGACGACCTCACTCTAGCCATCTATTTGAGGATGATAAGCGGTGGAGAATTTGAGGAGGGTTCCCATCAAATGCCAGAGAGTTTTCCAAAAGTAACTGGTGAATTTCACATCTCGGTCAGACACAATGGTTTTGGGTAGTCCATAGAGTCGGACCACCTCATCAAAGAACAATCGGGCGACCCTAGAAGCATCCGAAGTCTTGGCACATGGGATAAAGTGGGACATCCTAGAGAATCTGTCAACAACAACAAAGATAGAATCATGTTTGCGTAAGGTCCTAGGTAGGCCAAGGATAAAGTCCATGCTTAAATCCTCCCAAGGTCGGTCTGGGATGGGTAGGGGTGTGTAAAGCCCAGTGTTTTGCCTCGCTTGCTTGGCTGAGGCACAAATGCGATATTGTCCCACAATGTGGGCCACATTCTTCTTGAGACTGGGCCAATGGAATTGCCTCTCAACTAGCTCTATGGTCTTTTGGACCCTAAAGTGACCAGCTAGGCCACCATTGTGTAACTCCTAAACTAAGAAGTCTCGAAGTGAAGTCCGGGGTATGCATAGCCTAGCTCCCTTGAAAAGATACCCCTCTTGGAGTATGAATCCCTCATGTTCCTTGTGGGGCTGAGTGGAGAGGATGTTGTAGTGAGTCTCAAAGTCGGGGCAATTTGGGTATTCCCCTTTGATTCTCTCAAACTCGGTGACTTCCACCTAGATAGTGGAAAGTAAGGCTACCCGCCTACTAAGCGCATCGGCGACGCGATTCTCACTACCCATCTTGTACTTGAGGACAAAGGTATAGGCTTGAATGTATTCTACCCAATGGGTATGGCGGGCATTGAGCTTTTTTTGGGTGTTGAGGTACTTCAAGGCCTCGTGGTCCGAGAAGATCACAAACTCCTTGGGTAGGAGATAGTGCCTCCAATGCCGAAGGGATTGAACCACAGCGTAAAGCTCTTTGTCATATGTGGAGTACCTAGTCCTAGCCTCACAAAGTTTCTCACTAAAATAGGCTACTGGGTGACCCTCTTGGCTAAGAATGCCTCCAACCCCTATCTCGGATGCATCACAAGTGACCTCGAAGACCTTTGAGAAGTCGGGTAGGCACAAGACCGGGGCTTGGGTCATCTTTTCTTTAAGCTCTTGGAATACTTTGGAGGCTGCCCTAGTCCACATAAAAGTGCCCTTCTTGAGGCAATCTGTGATAGGAGCGGTGATAGTGCTAAACCCACGGATGAATCTCCTATAGAAAGTGGCTAGCCCATGAAATCTTCGGGCCTGATGGAGGGTCTTGGGCTCGGGCCACTCAAGAATGGCTTGGACCTTCTCGGGGTCTATGGATACCCCTTGGGATGAGGTAATAAATCCTAGGAAGGCTAGTTGATTGGTCAAGAAATGACACTTCCCAGGATTGGCAAAGAGACTTTCTTTCCTAAGAACGGTGCAAACTTGTTTGAGATGATCTAGGTGGGCTTCCTTGGTTTGGCTATATATGAGAATGTCATCAAGGTAGACGACAAGGAAGATGCCAATGAAGGGCCGGAGGACCTCGGTCATGAGGCGCATAAATGTGCTAGGTGCATTGGAAAGGCCGAAAGGCATGACAAGCCATTCATAGAGACCATCCTTAGTTTTAAAGGCGGTTTTCTACTCGTCCCCGGGCCTAATGCGAACTTGGTGGTTGCCACTTTTGAGATCGATTTTAGAGAAGATGGTGGCTCCAGCAAGCATGTCTAGCATGTCATCTAGCCGAGGGATGGGAAACCTATATTTGACCGTGATTTTTTTGATGGCCCGGCTATCCACACACATGCGCCAAGTTTCATCTTTTTTGGGTGTGAGGAGGGCCGGGACGGCACATGGGCTTTTGCTAATGCGGAGGAAGCCCTTCTTGATGAGCTCCTCAATTTTCCTCCTAAGTTCAGCATGCTCGGTGGGGTTGAGGCGATAGTGAGGTAGGTTGGGTAAGGTAGCTATGGGCACAAAGTCGATGGCATGTTGCACATCGCGCATGGGTGGTAGCTTATCCGGTAGCTCATCGGGGAACACATCATGGAAGTCCTCAAGGATTTGTTGAATTTCTATTGGGTGTGGGTTGGTTGGGGTGGATTCCCCAAGGCAAATAACAATGGCACACACTTGTCCCCATTGGTTGACTTCTTCCTTAAGTTCTTTCCTAGTGATGAGGTGTAGGTTCCTAGTAGTCCCAATGGTCAAACTAGGATTAGGACTTGGTGGGTTGGGGTTTGGTGAGTTTGGAATAGTGGGAGGGGTAGGGGATCCATCAAGGGAGGGAGATGCCTTCTTGGGAAGGGAGCAGGGTGGAGAGGGGTTGAGTTGGATTCTCTTCCCCTCATGAGTGAAAATGCAAGTGTTCATCCTTCCAAGGAAGGTGGCATCTACATCGTAGATCCAAGGCCACCTTAGGAGTATACTCCCAACTTCCATTGGTAGAATGTCACACCAAACTTGGCTTTGGTAGGATTGGAATGTGATGGGGACAGGGCAACGAGTACTAATGGGTACGGATGTGGCATCAATCCATGCTACCCGATATGGGTGTGGATGTGGGGAGATGGTAAGGCCCAAAAGTTTAACGGTGTCGGGTGACACCACATTCACACTACTCCCGTTGTCCAAGATGACCTTCCTAGCATGACTCCCTATCCGGATGTAAGTATGGAAGATGGTGTTTCTTCTCCAATCATGTTCTTGGGTTTGAGTAAGGGTGCACCTAACTGATAAGTACAATATGAAGTGATCTAGAAGGGGAGGGGATGAATAGATCACTATTTTTTCTTAGAATTAAAAAATACTGCAGAGTATATTGCTAAACGCAAATAACCTCAAGCTCTGACTATCGAAAATGATGCAGTGCAGTTAATAGCTCAAGCAAATAGAAGGCATACCACAATAATACCACAATCGATCACACAAGGACTCAGAGGATTTTAAGGTGGTTCGGTCCTTCAGACCTACATCCACCCCACACTCAAACCGAGTGTGGCTTCACTAAAGGCTGGGCAACACAGCTTGCCAGACAACTGCTGATACACAGCTTCCCAGGAGAACAACCTCTCCTCTTCCTCCTACCCGGAGGGAACCTCTAGCGACCAGCAGTCACTAGAACCCAGAGACTCTCGTCTCTCTTACTCTTTACCAAGAGGGAATCCCACTAGTAGCAGCCCTGCTACTAGTGAACCAGAGGTCGAAGACCCCTCTTCCTCCCAACCCGGAGGGAACCTACAAGCAGCTCACCTGCTGCTTGCAAACCGGAGAATGAATCTCCCTTCTCCTGATCTCACAGGAGGACCCCGACCTCAATCCAGAGGATTGGAAACACAAACAAGGACAGTAGAAGAAAGATAAGAACAATAAACGAAAAATACGAACGAAGGAAATCAAGTGCCAGAAAATGGAAACAATGTAGCTCAACACAGAGCAATAGACTTCGGATTTGATCCGCAAGTCAGAACAACTCTTCTGATCACTCTTCTGCTCTCTCTCTTTTTCCCTCTGCTATTCTTTCTTCTTTCTTTTCTTTTCCTGGATCGAAGGGCTCTCAATTTTCCTATTTTTTCTTCTATGCCTCTCTTCTTCGATCACCTTCATCTGAGGACGAAGGATTCTATTTATAGCAGAACAGCAGGTGGATAGGGCACAAAACGCGTGTGCCTCCCACGCTCGATCCAGAATCTTCCTGCCACGTGCCTTTATCAGATTGGTTCCTCTTGTCTCGGATCACGTGCAGCCCTGGAGTGTGGAATGTTCTTCCTCGGACCTGTAATGAGATTAAGTCCATTAATACGCTGCATGGCCATTAAAACCAAAACTGCATGAGGTATAGTAACAACACGACGTGACTATTACTCGAGATGACACAAGAACGACACGAGATACTCTGTAACAGGTCAGATACACAGAAGAAAATGACATGAGGTGAGGTTATAAGCAAAAGAGACACGAGGTCACGAATGCAAAAACAACACGAGGACAACACGGGCTAACGACAGAAACCGACATGAAGACTAAAGCGAGAAACCAACACGAGGACAGAATATAACGAAACGACTCGAGGTGAAAACAACACGAAGTGAAGTTTGACACTAAGTAAAAAGCAACGACACGAAGTATAGTGGTGACAAACACACACTATATAGAAAACGACACGAAGCCAGTAAGAACAGCACGAGATGAAAACAGCACGGGCTGATAACGACACGAAGTTGAAATAGTAAATAACACGGGATCACACTACACGAGGTAAAACTACACGAAGACTTAATAAGAAAGACGACACGAGGTGGCAATAAGGAGAACGACATGAAAACAACATGGACTAGCAACCGAAACCTACACGAAGTTAAACAGTACAACACGAGGTGTTGTAACCAAGAAGAAGTGCCAATCAACACGAAGACAGTATGCAAAGAAACGACTCGAAGTTAGATGAGAACAGAATAAAACAAAGAAGACGACACGGAGTGCATAAAACCAACACGAAGACGTGGACTATAGTAACCGTCACGAAGTGTGGTTACTAAGTAGGAACGACACGAGGTCTACAGGAAAACTACTCGAAGTTCATCAGAACTTTTAGAGCAGCTTCAGGAACACGACACGAAGTCATGAGAAGAGAAAACAATCACAAAGTGAAACGAACACTTGAACTTAGACTGACTTAGAGACTCAGCGAAAGGACTCGAAGACAGGAATACAAAGGATGACATGGAAACAACACAGTAAACAAATACTGCACGAGGTGAAAGACAGCACTCAATCAGACGACAACATGGCTAGCTCGACACGAGGTGAAAACGCGAAGCAAGAACTACATGAGGTTTGAGGAAAACAGCACGAAGACAGAACATGAACGAACACACGAAGTGTTACCTCTTAGCAGCTATTTCATATAAGACCATGGATAACTCAAGTGCAAGATATCTGATTAAAAATAACAAGAACAATTAACATAGTGTTGCTCATCATCAAAACACTTAGGGAAGACACACAAACCAACAATCTCCCCCTTTTTGATGATGGCAACACTATATTAAGTATGAGAGATAAGTTCAAAAGAGATCAATTCAGGATATTTGATGCAGACAACTTAAAGCATACTTGCTTCCTTACTACCCCTGAGAAACCTGAACACTCCCCCTGAACACAGCAACAGTTTACCTCAAACTTGATAACTAACTCCCCCTCAACAAACTAACTCCCCCTCAACACTACTCTGAACCCCCAACACAATTCTCTCCCCCTTTGACATCATCAAAACTAGGGGCAAATCTGAAGATACAGAGAAAGGAAAATTGCTGACTATAGAGAGAAAACAGGACAGAGTAAGGCAGATAAATGGAGACTATTGAGATGTTTAGTCAATTAAGAAAGCCATTAATTTTATGTGAGGATTTTTGAGGATCAGTTAGTCAGACTGTGTAAAAACTGTGAATAAGGATTCGCTCCATACACAGAACCAGATTCTAAGCAAGTGAGGTACAAGATACCAGTTTGATCAAAATAAGTCTTTACTGAGAGAGTATTATGTAAGACAGTCAGAAGACAAAGACCTGTGGTATTGAGAATAAACAAATCAAAAGCTATACTTCAAGTGAGCAGGATCTTTAAAGATGGTCAAGATCAAAGGTAAGTCTGTCAAGTACACCTTTGACATTAGGGAGACACCTTGTTTAGAGGCAAGAATCCCCAGTTACTCGGTGGCAGGACCACATTACCCCTTCTGATAAGAGGACAGAGATAGTATTCTAGCTGGTGTTGACATTAAAGTGACACCTTTATCTGAGGCCAGACACCCCAGTTACTAACCAGATATGTACCATAGCTCTGTATGATCAAGACAACTACTAAGACCAGATAATTACTGCCATCTCATGACATGGGAAACTTTCACTTCATTGATGAAAATCCCAGTTTCTCAATGAGCAGTTAACAAAGTTGACAACAATTTTATGAAATTTGTTTTTATTAACCAGCTCTTAAAACCTTGTTAATGAAGCTTGAGTCCGTTTGAGAACAATACACCAGATCCAAGGTGATACAGACTAAAGCACAAAATACCTCATTTCGGACTCAACATTGACTAAGTAGGTATGCAGTACTGGCTAGATCAGAAGACAGTTACCGTGTAGGAAGATAATCTTTGAATTCAGATTTTGATCTCAGTGGGACTAACAGCTGAAATTCCAACAAGAAATTAGATGAACAGTCTTAAAGGATAAAGCATCCAACTCTTTCTTTTATACACCTCATCAACCTGATTCTCTTTTGATGTCAGCAAAATGTCATTCGGAGTATGTTCAAATTAGGTCAAAGATCAAAACTCCTATTATAAATCAGCTCCCCCTGAGACCTTGACCCCAACACAAACTTAACCAAGACAACCCTTAAAACACTTCAAAGAGAACACCATGAAGTTTGGACAGACTATTCAATCAAAATGGAGTGAGTCACCAAACACTCATAATGAAGTTATTTCTTCAGCAACAGATGATGAATATGATAAGCATAATAACACATGACATGGTATTCAGAAATCAATTTTTCAATCATGAAATTCTGTAAATACCTAGTTCTCTGCGCAAAGTGCTAAAATTTTCAGTATCTAGTGGCTTAGTAAAGATATCTGCAATTTGTGAGTTAGTGCCAACATGGATCAACTCAAAAGTCCTCCTAGCTACTTCATCTCGAATAAAATGATGCCTGATTTCAATATGTTTGGTTCGGGAATGAAGTACAGGATTCTTTGCAATATTTATTGCACTAGTATTGTCACAAAAGATAGAAGTACAACCTAGCTCAACCGAGTAGTCCAGAAGCTGGTGTTTTATCCATATAACCTGTGTGCCACATCTCCCTGCTGCCACATACTCAGCTTCAGTAGTAGAGAGAGCCACAGAGTGTTGCTTCTTGGATCCCCAAGAGACTAAGCACCCTCCTAGAAATTCGCAGTGACCACTAGTGCTCTTCCTGTCCAATTTTCATCCTGCATAATCTGCATCAGTGTATGCAATGAGATCTAAACTACATGATGCAGAATACCAGAGACCTAGATCATGGGTGGCAGATAAGTATCTAAAAATTCTCTTTACAGCTGCCAGATGCAATTCAGTAGGCCTAGCCTGGTATCTGGCACACATCCCTACACTAAATTGAATGTTGGGCCTGGATGCAGTTAAGTAGAGGAGTGAACCGATCATACCTCTATATAGTTTAGCATCCACCTCTTTACCTTTTTCGTCTGAATCCAGTGAGGAGCTGGTACCCATGGGTGTTGAGATTGTCTTGAGGTTGGTCATTCCAAACCTTTTCAGCATCTCCAGAGTATACTTGGTTTGATTTATGAAACAACCATCCTCCATTTGTTTGACCTGCAGCCCAAGAAAGTATTTTAGTTCGCCAACTAGACTCATTTCAAATTCTTGGGACATAGACTCAGAAAAATCTTTACATAATTTTGAATTGTTAGATCCGAAAATGATATCATCAACATATACCTGGACCACAATTAACTCCTTTCCGAGACTTTTAGTGAAGAGGGTTTGGTCAACCTTACCTCGAATGTAGCCCTTGCTCACAAGGAACTCAGAAAGTCTCTCATACCAGGCTCGGGGAGCCTGCTTCAATCCATAGAGGGCTTTATTCAACCTAAAAACCATGTTAGGCTGAACAGAGAAATTAAACCCAGGAGGTTGTTCAACATATACCTCTTCCTTCAATAACCCATTTAAGAATGCGCTTTTGACATCCATTTGCTGTAGCCGAATGTTTCTAGAGCATGCAAATGCAAACAGAATTCTTATAGCGTCCATCCTAGCTACTGGTGCATAGGATTCATCAAAATCCACACCAAATTCCTGACTGTAGCCTTGAGCTACAAGTCTTGCTTTGTTTCTAGAGATAGCTCCATTTTCATCAATCTTATTTTTGAAAACCCATTTAGTGCCAATGACATGAGTGTTTTCAGGTCTAGGAACTAGTTTCCATACATTATTTTTCTCAAATTGATTTAATTCCTCACCCATGGAGGATACCCAAGAATCATGCTTTAAAGCCTCTTCCACATGCTTGGGTTCTACCTGAGATGTCAAAGCAGCTAAGTCATGTTCTTGGACAGTTCTAAAGTGAGACCTTGTCCTAGTGGGATCATGCAAATTACCTATGACATTTTCACTAGGATGATCTTTGTGAAATATTACCTCACTTGAGGGTTCACCTACCTCAGTTGCTCCTTCTTGTTGTAAGTTTTCTGGTTGAGCAGTTTGTTGCATCTCTTCTTCTTCAATTTTCTCCAAGAAATCTTTCTCATCAGGTGACTCCCTGTCATCATTTATCTTTTTGTCAGATAGAACATTCTCATCAAACACCACATGAGGTGTTTCTTCAACAGTTTGCTCATCTTTATTGAAGACTCTGTAAGCCCTAGAGGTTTCTGAATATCCGAGAAAAATTCCAGGAGAGCTTCTTGCTTCAAACTTATCCAAACCATTCTTACCATTATTGTGGATGAAACATTTGGAACCAAAGATTTTAAAGTAAGAAATGTTTGGCAGCTTACCCTTGAGGAGTTCATAAGGAGTTTTCTTATGAGTAGGTCTTACCAAGGCTCGATTTAAAATGTAGCATGTTGTATTTGCAGCTTCTGCCCAAAATCTCCTTGGAAGTCCACTCTCAATCAGCATAGTCCTGGCCATTTCAATTATTGACCAGTTTCTTCTCTTAACAATTCCATTCTGCTCCGGTGTCCTGGGAGAAGAAAATCTGTGAGTCACTCCCTCTCTTGAGCAAAATTCAGAGAATGAAGAGTTTTCAAACTCTCCTCCATGGTCAGACTGAATTGTAATGATATTATGTTCACCTTGCAGTTTGATTTTATTAAAAAGTTCTTCAAAGTGAACAAAAGCATCATTTTTATTTGCTAAACAAAACAACCAAGAAAATCTAGTGAAGTCATCAACTATGACTAGACCATATCTCTTACCTGACAGGCTTTGTATTCGAGTAGGACCAAAGAGATCCATGTGCAAGTGCTGTAGTGGTTTAGATGAGAGACCCTCAGTTCTCAACTTAAAAACTGCGCGAGTCTGTTTACCTTGAGCACAAGCATCACAGAGCTTGGACCCTAACAGGAATTTTATTTTGGGCAAACCTCTGACTAGGTTATAATTAGACAGTTTATTCAAAGTAGACACACTAGCGTGGCCTAGACGCCTATGCCAGTCAAAAGCAACCTGTTCAGAATTAGCAGACAGACACAAGTTTGTTTCAGAATTATCATCTAGATCAACGATGTACACATTATTTACTCTATGACCTTTGAACATGATGTTATCAGAATTCAGCTCAAAAATAGTGCACGAGTTGTGGTCAAAGAGTACCTTGTGTCCTTTGTCACAAAGTTGACTTATACTTACCAGGTTGTGCTGAAGTCCTTCTACAAGGTACACATCTTCAATGGAGTTAGTGGAGGACTTACCAACCGTACCAATTCCAATTATTCTTCCTCTGTTATTTCCTCCAAATTTGACCAAGCCCTCAGACTTCATTTTTAGTTTGCTGAATTTGGATCGGTCTCCTGTCATGTGCCTGCTACAGCCGCTGTCAAGATACCACTTGTTATGCTCAGCTGCCAGGCTGACCTGCAAAAATTCAGACAGAGTAATATGGGACCCAATTCAAATTGGGTCCAAAACCAGTTTCCAGATTATGCAAAAAGCACTTAGGAACCCACATTTATTTTACTGTTCTCTTCAGTGGTTTCATGTGGGTTGATTCTTCCCTTTTGGCATTTCTTGGTGGGTGTTGAATGAACCTATTCTTATTAGAGCTATGCTGTTTGTGAGCAAAAACATTGTTGGTTGGCCTCTTAGAGGATGTGCGTGTGTGTTGAGCATAATTCATGTAAGCATTTTTACTCCAATAAAATTTGTGCTGAAACTGGTGAACGTTGCCATGCTCTACTTGATAATTAGCACGATGAGCTTTCTTAACAAAACTTTTCACTCTTTTTGTGACATCAATAGGACTGGTTCTGTGAGAACCTTTGTTCCCCACCTGTTGCACATGAGTAGTTCTTGTTTCAGGATTTCCCGACTTAGGTTGCTGACCAGTGGATTGAATGAATTTGCCGGTCGAAAACTTCATTGTAGAGACAGATTTGGAACTGGATGGTGTTTCCAGTTTCTCTTTGCCTTTGGCGGGGCAGAACGTGGTAGTCTTAAATTCAAAGGGTTTTTTACTAGTAGGATTGTATCCTAATCCCTCCCTATTGAAGTTTACCCTCGACCCCAGAAGGACATTCAGGTTGTTTCTCCCCTCTGTAAACTTCTCAAGCACTTTTTCTTTGTCCTCAATCTCCTTCTGAAATTCATTGCATTGGTCCTGGAGTTCCTGATTAACTTTTCTAACTGCCTCATATTTTTCAGCCATCAGTCTAATCTCTCCTTTACACTCTTCAGCTTTACACTTCAGCTCATCCATTCTAGCTAGACTCTCCTCTCTTTCCATTCTCAATCTCTCAATCTCACCTTTAACCTGGTCTAGCTCATTGGCCATCTCCTTGGTTTTCATGCTATCAGTGACAATAGAAGAGTGTTCTTCAGACAGAGAATGAAACTTACGTCTAAGCATTCTGTGCTCCTTGTTTAAATAATTGTATTTACTTAACAGGTCGCCATAGGCGTCCTCCCAATCATCTAAAGTAAAATTCTCAAATAGGTTTGTTACCTCTTTCTCATGATCGGCCATGAGGCAGGTCTTCTCTTCATTTTCACTGGACGAAGTGGCTTCTGGGTCCTCCTCCTCATCGCTCCATGTGCACAGCATGGCCTTCTTCTTCTTGTGCACCATCTTCTTCTGGTGTCCTGGAGCCTTAGCTTGTAGCTCTGGACATTCACTTTTCATGTGACCGGGTTTCTGACAATGATAGCAAGTGATCTTCTTAGCAGACCGGTTCTTCTCAAATCCTCGCTCAGGAGACTTCATTGCAGCATTAAATTTCTTCCTCCTGTAGAATTTTCCTTTAGTTCTCAGGAACTTTCTGAATTGCCTGGTGAGCATAGCTCGCTCGTCCTTGTCCAGGTCTGAGAATCCATCAGAGCCTTCGCTGCTATCATCACTGCTGCTGCTGCTGCTGTTGTTCTTCTTAGCATGTCGTGAGACCTTCAGAGCAACATTCTTTCCCTTTCTGTCATGCCCATCGTTTCCATGTTTGAAATTCATTTCATGGGTCATGAGGGATCCAATCAGCTGGGTCACTGTCATGATGGATAAATTTCTTGATTCCTCTATTACAGTCACCTTGGTTTCCCAGATGGAAGTTAGAGACCTAAGGATCTTCCTGACTATGTCTTCTTGTTGAATATCCTTTCCAAGGCCCTTCAGACTGTTGATGATCACAGATAATCTGGCATACATTTCTGTGATCGGCTCCTCTGGCTTCATCTTAAATAACTCATATTGAGTTGTAAGTATGTTGATCTTGGTAGCCTTCACCTGAGATGTCCCCTCATGAATTAACTGCAAATCATCCCACATGTTCTTTGCAGTCTTGCACGCTGAGATCCTCGAATACTCTTCCGGGTGGACGGCGCACTGTATGATGTTAAGAGCTGTCCAATTCAGTGCGGAGAGTTTGACCTGATCTTCTGTCCACATATCTTCATTCGGTGGAAGGGTGTATGGACCATCTATAATCACTTTCCATAGCTTGTGGCTTTGGGCCCTGATAAAGACTTCCATCCTGTTCTTCCAGAAGAAGTAATTATTACCATCAAAGAAGGGGGGACGGGTGATAGACTGCCCATCAGCTATGAAACTGCGAGGACCAGTGGATCCGTTTCCCTGGCCGTTGGACCACATTCTGGGAAAAACCTGCTCTGATACCAACTGATAAGTACAATATGAAGTGATCTAGAAGGGGAGGGGATGAATAGATCACTATTTTTTCTTAGAATTAAAAAATACTACAGAGTATATTGCTAAACGCAAATAGCCTCAAGCTCTGACTATCGAAAATGATGCAGTGCAGTTAATAGCTCAAGCAAATAGAAGGCATACCACAATAATACCACAATCGATCACACAAGGACTCAGAGGATTTTAAGGTGGTTCGGTCCTTCAGACCTACATCCACCCCACACTCAAACCGAGTGTGGCTTCACTAAAGGCTGGGCAACACAGCTTGCCAGACAACTGCTGATACACAGCTTCCCAGGAGAACAACCTCTCCTCTTCCTCCTACCCGGAGGGAACCTCTAGCGACCAGCAGTCACTAGAACCCAGAGACTCTCGTCTCTCTTCCTCTTTACCAAGAGGGAATCCCACTAGTAGCAGCCCTGCTACTAGTGAACCAGAGGTCGAAGACCCCTCTTCCTCCCAACCCGGAGGGAACCTACAAGCAGCTCACCTGCTGCTTGCAAACCGGAGAATGAATCTCCCTTCTCCTGATCTCACAGGAGGACCCCGACCTCAATCCAGAGGATCGGAAACACAAACAAGGACAGTAGAAGAAAGATAAGAACAATAAACGAAAAATACGAACGAAGGAAATCAAGTGCCAGAAAATGGAAACAATGTAGCTCAACACAGAGCAATAGACTTCGGATTTGATCCGCAAGTCAGAACAACTCTTCTGATCACTCTTCTGCTCTCTCTCTCTTTTTCCCTCTGCTATTCTTTCTTCTTTCTTTTCTTTTCCTGGATCGAAGGGCTCTCAATTTTCCTGTTTTTTCTTCTATGCCTCTCTTCTTCGATCACCTTCATCTGAGGACGAAGGATTCTATTTATAGCAGAACAGCAGGTGGATAGGGCACAAAACGCGTGTGCCTCCCACGCTCGATCTAGAATCTTCCTGCCACGTGCCTTTATCAGATTGGTTCCTCTTGTCTCGGATCACGTGCAGCCCTGGAGTGTGGAATGTTCTTCCTCGGACCTGTAATGAGATTAAGTCCATTAATACGCTGCATGGCCATTAAAACCAAAACTGCATGAGGTATAGTAACAACACGACGTGACTATTACTCGAGATGACACAAGAACGACACGAGATACTCTGTAACAGGTCAGATACACAGAAGAAAATGACACGAGGTGAGGTTATAAGCAAAAGAGACACGAGGTCACGAATGCAAAAACAACACGAGGACAACACGGGCTAACGACAGAAACCGACATGAAGACTAAAGCGAGAAACCAACACGAGGACAGAATATAACGAAACGACTCGAGGTGAAAACAACACGAAGTGAAGTTTGACACGAAGTAAAAAGCAACGACACGAAGTTTAGTGGTGACAAACACACACTATATAGAAAACGACACGAAGCCAGTAAGAACAGCACGAGATGAAAACAGCACGGGCTGATAACGACACGAAGTTGAAACAGTAAATAACACGGGATCACACTGCACGAGGTAAAACTACACGAAGACTTAATAAGAAAGACGACACGAGGTGGCAATAAGGAGAACGACATGAAAACAACATGGACTAGCAATCGAAACCGACACGAAGTCAAATAGTACAACACGAGGTGTTGTAACCAAGAAGAAGTGCCAATCAACACGAAGACAGTATGCAAAGAAACGACTCGAAGTGAGATGAGAACAGAATAAAACAAAGAAGATGACACGGAGTGCATAAAACCAACACGAAGACGTGGACTATAGTAACCGTCACGAAGTGTGGTTACTAAGTAGGAACGACACGAGGTCTACAGGAAAACTACTTGAAGTTCATCAGAACTTTTAGAGCAGCTTCAGGAACACGACACGAAGTCATGAGAAGAGAAAACAATCACAAAGTGAAACGAACACTTGAACTTAGACTGACTTAGAGACTCAGCGAAAGGACTCGAAGACAGGAATACAAAGGATGACATGGAAACAACACAGTAAACAAATACTGCACGAGGTGAAAGACAACACTCAATCAGATGACAACAATGCTAGCTCGACACGAGGTGAAAACGCGAAGCAAGAACTACATGAGGTTTGAGGAAAACAACACGAAGATAGAACATGAACGAACACACGAAGTGTTACCTCTTAGCAGCTATTTCATATAAGACCATGGATAACTCAAGTGCAAGATATCTGATTAAAAATAACAAGAACAATTAACATAGTGTTGCTCATCATCAAAACACTTAGGGAAGACACACAAACCAACACTAACCACTCCAAGGTGAGAGTTGGTAGATGGAGGGGTTTGTTCTTGATTGGTCTCTATGTAGTGGTTCTCATACTCCTCCTCCTAATCGGGAGAGGCCTCATACACCTCAACCTCTTCTACAACTTCATCTTGGGGCAAGGGGGTTGTCTCCTCAATGAGCAAGCTAGATGCGCCCTTGGTGGGGTATTGATTGGCGAAATATCCATACCCAAGGCACCTAAAGCATTGCTGCCCACTTTGGTTTGGGGCAGCCCTAGTGTGAGGGAGAGTGGGTGCCGGATTTGGTCTATTGGGAGTGGGGTTTAGGGGCCCACTTGTGGGGAGAGGAGGAGGGGTGCCACTAGGAGGGGCTGCTCGGGTGGGAGGAGCTCTTATAGGGGTGGGAAGGAGAGCTCATTGAGGAGGTGGGGGGTTGGTCTGAGGTACCATGGATTTTGGGTCCATCCCCCTAGGGGGAAACGTTCGGATGTATCGAGAAAATTTCTCGGCATCTCGGGCTACTTGGTAGGCTTGCTCAAGAGTGGCCCCTTGACGCATGAATAGCTCCTTTTTTATGTGGAATTGAAGCCCATTCCTAAAGCGGGATAGTGTGACGGCGGGGTCCTCTTGGACTCCACACTTAAGAAGGTAGTAGTCAAACTTCTCAATGTACTCCATAACGGTCTTCCCTTCTTGGGTTAAGGCTTGCCACTCATCTAGAAGGTTTTGATGGTAGGAGGGAGGGACATATTTGAGTTTGAGTTGTTCTTTCATGGCCCCCCATGTGGTGATGGGAGCTTCCCTCCTAACTATCCTTAATGCCTCAATGTTCATCCAATGAGTTTTAGCTAATTTGGTAAGTTGCATTTTTGCAAGTCGGACTCTCCTATCCTCGGTCATTGGGTACCAATCAAAATATTGGTCCATAGCCGCCTCCCAATCTAAATAGATGCTTGGGTGATGAGATCCATCAAAGGTGGGGGCATCTACTTTCACAAGTCTCATAAGGTGGTCATCCGGGTTGTCCCGAGGGGGTCTTTCATTCCTCCTTGGAGGTGGGTCTCTTTCCAGTTCGGGACGAGAGTCAAGGTTGAGCTCTCCTATGGCTGGTTCCTCATGTGGGAGAGGTGCCCTCCTATCACCTACCCTTGGGGCGGGCCTATTCTCCTCAAGTTGCTCAAGTCGGGTTGTTATGTCATCAAGCCATCCTAAGATACTAGCCATACCCTCCACTAGGAATCTCATGTGATCGGGAAGCTCATGCTCGTTGTTGGCAGGATTCCCTTGGGGATTGGGATTCATTGTGGAATTGGAAGAGGATGGATTGGATTGATAAAAAGCTCCACTACGAGTGGTCATGCAAAGTTGGGTGGGCTATGCACGGGTGTGCGGATGCACCTATGAATGACTTAGTGTGAAGACGACCCAAGACTAGACTTGTAAGAACAAGCCTATGACCGCTCTGATGCCACTTGATGTGGCACAGCCCAAAGATGCAAATGGATGAATTGTTGAACCTAGGACTTAGATCCACAAGCATACAAGCACTTTCAACGGTCTCACGTTAGCGACTCACTCGCACGGCTCATACGATCACCCGGTGGGGCCGGGGGATGATGGCGAGGGTATGAGGTGGGACCCAAATATTCAAAGGACTAGGTTGGCTTAGGCTGACCCCTAAGGGGCTGAGAATTCCCAACTTCGTGGGCAGCGGGCACGCCGGGGCGTGGGGTTGGGTGGCTCTCACTCATAATCCGCGGTGGGCGCACAAATGACAATTACGGGTCCGAACACTCCCTCACCGACCGATAGGCATAAGAGACAATACTAAACTAGCAAAGCATGGAACAACAAGGTAGGGACCAGTCACTCACCTGATCGGTGTGAAGACACCGATCCCGGCCGAAAGACGAGGGCGAGCGGGGAGGCGTGGGTACGCACCCGCACGCCACGTCGATGTTGCTTGATCTGAAAATATATAACATACAACACTACTCCTCACGCAGGAGGGTGAGACAAGGGGTTGGGGTTAATGTGTTACAGTCAAACACTACCTCCACGCAGGGAGGGGCTATAAGCCGGCCAGGCGGGGTTGGGAAAACTAGGAGAGAAAATCGATTCTCCGAGCTTTACCGGTTCTGCTAGCTTCAGGAACAGCCTGATAGGTTGTTAATGATGACGCCGCCATGGGCTCGGACGAGCTTAGAATTGGTTGAAACTAGTGCCGAAACTTTCTTCACTGACCCAGGATGACGCCTGAATTTTGGGTGCATTTCGTGACGTCGTTGCTGGCCGGGGCAGAGTTTGAAACCGGACTGATTCACCGGTCTCTATCTGGTGCAGAACAGAGAGGGTCTGTTGCAGAAGATGCCACGAACTCTACCAAACTTCGATTGAGACAAAATTGGCGTTGACGCGACCGTGGCTAGAACAGCTTCGAACAGGAACTGACGGGACTCCAAAAGAAGGTCGGAGAAGAAACTTCTTTTCAGAAGACTGGGGGTGGTCCAACCTGGAATAGCAGGGAGCAGCCTGCGCACTTTGATGAAAATTATTGGAACTGAGGGCTCGGGTGGGCGATTGACTTCTTTCTTCTTGGTACTGAAAGAGGACTGGTCATAGTTCCTTCCCTCCAAAGATGGCGCCCAGATCTTCCCTGAGCTGGTCATGGTAGCCTCTGTGCTCAGCCTCAGGTCACGAGCCGGAGTCAGGAAACGCAGTCCGGCGAGATCGGCTCCTCCGATCAGCTCCGAGCTTGGATGGACGCGAGACCTCCACCATTGGAAAGCTGACTCGATGCCGTTTCTTCCGATGTATGATAGGTCACCAGAAGCCCCAGGGTGACGACGTGGTGCTCTCTACAACCGGCGGCTACTCTGCTGTCTACAACCCGGGACTGGATCTGCAAATGAAAGAGCGTATGGGTGAAGGGGTGGTGAAGGTGTAGCAGGGGAGTGGGATGGCTGAAGGCTGTGGGGAGGGAAGGGGGTCGATGGAGGGCTGCTGGGTGGCTGGAGAATCAAGGGGTGGGTGGGTGTAGGGAGCGGGATCTGGCTGGAGTGGGTACGGGAAGGGAGAGGGCTGCACAATGTAAGCAATGGAGAGGGAAGGGGGAGGGTGAACTAGGGCTGGGTATGGGGCTGGTTTGGGTGACCAAAACCTGGTATGGGGGGTTGTGAGATGGGAGGGAGATTCAAATTTGGCTTTGGGAGAAACTCCTTCAGCCTTGGGAAGGTTGGGAGGTGCTTAGGGAAGTGGATGGGGTGGTTGGAGGTTGGGTGGTGGGGTTTGGATTGGTGGAGGCTATCTTGGGGTTGGGGTGGAGTTATTGGGGTGGTGGGTGGTTGGGAAGATCCTTGAATGAGGGAGGGGAAGTTAGGTGGTAGGTGGGAGAAGGGGGAGAGAGAGAGGGGTTCGCCTCTTCCTTGATGAGAGAGAGAGGGAGAGAGATAATGAGAGAGAGAGAAGAGAGAAATTTGGGTGGAGGAGAGTAAGATTTGGGAGTTGCTTCTATTCAAATTGATTCATCAAAAGCTGAGTACATGAAAAGAGATGGGGCCTATATATAGGCATCCATTCTTTACAGTACCAAAGTACCCTTGAGAATTAGACAAAAGACCAAGCATATCCTAGACTCAACCCTATGGGCCCATAACTAAGGTATTAAGGCCCAAATAAGCATAACAAGGGAAATGACTAAAACAACATGACTCAATAAAGGAAAGTACATAAGATATGACTCAAAGAAAAGGAAAATAACATGTGATCTCATAGCCGGGCTTCCTCAAAACGATGCAGGCGAACCGAGCCAAAGAGAGCGATGTGAGATGCCCTCATCATTGACTTTATAGGGCAGTTGGCCTGACTGTCTATCGTATGACCGTCAGAGCCGTGTAGCGCGCCACTCCTGGTGCGTTACATCCTGTAGAAAATCTGTGGGTTTATACCGTCGGGTGACTTTAACGGCCCAATGGGGACGCGTTACAGCCTGTGTAGCGCACCACCCTTCGACCATCACACACTGTGACGCGGTATCTCTCGACCGTCACACCCCTTATGACTTCAAAAGTTGCATATTCAATTCTTAAGGCATTCCATGTTGCATTTACGCCGGGTTTAAGTTATTTTTTAAAACTATGGCTTACTTTTAGATCCCAGTAGAGTTGCTTTCTCTCTCCTTGTGATGTAACCACTAGTTGTAGCCCAGCGACCTCCAGTGTCGGCCCACCCGTGAGAGGTGGAGGGGTAGTCCCGTTACACAGTTTTTAAGCTAGTACCGTGGGCCCCGGTCCAACCGTAGCGTCCTACGGAGGGGAATACTAGCTAGAGGTCTGGCTCTAGGCAGGAGTCAGTGTGTGCACACGTGGTCAGAGACTAGGACTGGCACTGACGAGTGCTGCTCTGACTAGTACTTGGTTTGGCCCTTTTACGCCTCTCACTTGGAGACTTTAGCCACGTGAGTTGCTTGAGACGCAGTATAAGCCGTTAGTGGAGGCATTTGGTCTCTACTTTCTAGTGGGTCTTCCTTTCTCTCACTATCACTTGGTTAGTTGAGGTCTATTCTATTGGTAGATTTAGCCCCTGACGCTATTATTTGATTAAATTTGGCATCTAGTTAGCTGTTTTAAACTGCTTAGATATGTTTTACAGCTTTACTTTAATTGTGTTTTAATTATGCCATTGCATGTTTATTGTTTAAATGCATGCTCTAATTGCTCTTATATTTGCATGCCTGCCTATTTTGTGCGAGGTAGGGATCCGCGTGACCCCTACTGAGTCTGGCTATGACTCACCCTTTTCTCTTTCGGGTGAGCCACCCCGACAGTCTGTCGGGGGTTCTCGTGTTTTCGATGACCGTCCGTAGTTGTGCCAGCAGTAGTCGATCGGTCTTTTTGTACTTATGACCGGGGTATGCCCCGTGTAGTTGTACATTTGGACTTTCTTTTGGCTGTGGGACTTGTTTCTTTGTAAATATGGACTATTGTGTATATTTTACCACTCTGATTTTTTAATTTGCTTCTGCTTTCGTTTAAATCATTAATTGATGTTCTAATTAACATTGCACGTTTATAATTCCAATTCGTTATGCATCCCCTCGACAACTCCCCCAACCCTTACGGGGCCTCATCAGCCTCTTGGGTGGTGTCCCCAGTTCTTGGTATCGGTATATCGATGTTATCGGTATATCGGTATCCGGAGCTCTGGGTCATTACAGAAGCTCCTTCTCTCTTTAGTTTTTCTTTTCTCACACACATATCTTTCTAGCTATCTTTGCTAGAAGTGTTCATCATATAGCATCACGTATCGCATATCTCTATAGCTGCATATTCTACTTGCTTTGCATCCATAGCATACTTTTCCATCCTTTACTCCTCTCAAGGGTTTAAAACAAAACACACAAGGTGTGTTCATGCCCATGTTGCATAATCTTGTTTCTTATGAGCATTGATACTATACGCTTTGGCTAATCCATATTACTTTGCTTGTCTTTGCTTCTCTTATAAGGGTAATCAAGATAAGAACCCCCTTCATCGGTCGACCGGAAGGAGGAAGAAAGAGACTCATAATCATCCCCGCTTCTTCACAAGGTACATGTGATCATCCTTTTATTTTTGAGGTAACCCCTCTGCCGATCACACTCCTCTAGAGCATCACATGCTCCTTTTTTCTTTATAATTTCCCACCACATATCACATCTTATCTCTCTTTTCTTTTCTTTTTAATGTCTATGTGACACGTTCACAAATTAGCGATCACGGTGGGACACTTGCTGTTTTTATTTTGATTACCCCTCCTTTGGCACCCACGTGTGCCCCTCCCTTTGGCACCCTTGTGTGCCCCTCCTTTGGCACTCACGTGTGCCCCTCCTTAGTGCTCCACGTAGCACACTCCCTTTGTGCACCACATGCACATCCCCCATTGGATTAGCCAATTTTTAAACTGTTCATAGCATTTTGAGAAGAGAATTTGATTTCTGTTAGCTTTTATATCATTATCTGTTCTCTGAAACTAATTAGCGACTGCTCTCCAGCCGCTATTTCTATAATCAGCGACCCCTCATAGAGGCGTTGTTTGCATTATTTTTGGTATTATCATTATGTTTTATAATCAACGCCCCTCCACAGAGGCATCATTCACGCATTTAACGCCCAACTCCAAGGCGTCAATTCTTCAGTTACTATTGTTTCTTCCTATACGGTGGTCACTGTTCACTGCTAATTGACGCCCCTCCACAGAGGCGTTATTCACATATTCAGCGCCACACACCAAGGCACTATTTCACTTTACTGATCACTATTTATCACAATTTATCGTGATTAGCGACTGTCACACAAACGCTGTTTACTGAGATAGCGACTGCTGTCAGATCGTCATTTTGTTCTGTTTTCACAGAACCTTGATTTTACTGTTATCTTCATCTGTTTGCTGCACTTATTGATTATCTGATTATTGCTCATTGATCTGTCTGCATTAGCTTGCATCCTAAGGCATTTGGTTGAGAGACCTCCTCTCTCTACACTCCTAGGATTCCACACCCTTTTCTTAGAATTGGAAGGACCCTCTATTGAGCATTCCGTCTCTTTGGACTTTAAATTCCTTTTTCAAGGCCTCCGTAAGTCCCCGCACCCGTGGATTCCCTCAAGAACGTCGGGCCGGTTGTACCATTTGAAGTATCTGGAGTTTAGTCAACCTATGCGTTGGTAAGGAGAGAGAAAGAACTTAGTTAACCTGGAGATTACACCCAAACTTGCAACTAGGACCCACGTTGAAGAGAGAGAATTGATTATACATTTAAAAACTATCTTAATCTCAAATAAACCCTTAAAATCTTGGGTTCATTACAACTTGTGTGAACAATTTACTTGATTGGGTGATTGTTTCTTACTTATATTTGTCGTCTTGAGATAATTTCCTTCCCTTAAACATGCAACTTCGTTCAGGTAAAATCATTAACATGGCCAACTACGAGTACTCTTATGATGGTTATGAGGAGGGTCAATTTGACCCATCCTATGAGGTTCCCCCTCAAGATTCCACCCATTATGAGGGAAACTATACTCCCTCCCATCCTTATTATTCCCAAGTCCATGTGGTGGACACCACTACTCAAGGGGATGAGCCTCCGTCCCAAGCTCAACATGTCACTCAAAACACATCTGGGGACGCTTCCTCATCTTTCAATCTCAATGATCTGATTCATGTTTTGTCTCAATTGGACGATTCTCAACGTTAGGCGGTCAAGGCTGCTCTAAAAGGGAAATCTGTCCTTTCAACCTCAAACCCTCCTCAGGCCGCGGGTGGCCATTCATCTCCTAACGACCAGGCGGTCTCACACAAAATTCCTTCACGTCCACCAACTCCTATCATGGTTACGCCAGCTCAACCGGCAAGCCACTCAGTGGTTAGGCCCCAATATCCTCCACCTCCCCAATTTTTAAGGAGGCCTATGCTGAATCCGTTCCCCTCCAATCCGGCCCCAGTCGAGTCTGATACCAACACCATACTTCTCCAGAAGATAGCTAGTATGGAGGAGCAGCTTAAGGAGGTCAGGGCACCAAAGAATGCTCCGGAGATTGCTCTCCCCACTTTGCCGATTTTTCATCTGCCTCCCTCTGAAATGCCAAATTTCCTACGCTATAATGGAACGGGTAACCCGTTTATTCATCTAAAAGATTTCATGTACGAAACATCCTTCTGGCAGGATAATAAGACCTCCCTTGCTTATCTGTTTAGAAGGTCTCTAGATGGTTCGGCACTTGAATGGTTCTATCCTTTGGAGCCGGCCGAAGCAGGTGATTTTGATATTGTTCAGCGAAAGTTCTTACAGAAATATAAGGACCGTGTGGGTCCATCTCTGTCAGTCACAGATCTTGTTGCCGAGAAGATGAAGCCTGAGGAGGACTTCATTTTGTTTGCCAATAGGTGGAGAGCTATGGCCGAAAGATTGAAAGACACTCTTTCGGAAACGGAGCAAGTTAACATGATCATATCAAATTCTACTCCGCAATTCCGTCATATTTTGGCCATGAATAAGTTAAGCACTATGAAAGAGCTCTATGAGAGAGCTAGATATATACAAACTCAGATGAAAGATTCGCCCATGATGGGCATGTTTGAACAGAAACCAAGGATGGTAAGGAAGAACACCAATGTTAATAATAGTGGTGGCACAACCAAGGGCACCGTTATTAATGAGCAGGTAGGCATGGTTGGCAACCCCGTACCTTTTCGCAACCCTAACCCAAGACCCCCACAACCTCCATAACAACTCCTTTTCTTTAATCCCGCTCACCAAGCAAATATTCCCCCTCGACCCTTCCATCCTCCTCCACAAAATAAAGCCATCCAACCAAACCCCCCAGTTCCTCAGCAATACCACCAAGTGCCGCCACCCACCAATTATGGCCCCCAGCAGCCAAGAAGACCACTAGGTCCCAAAAGGGCCCAATACCCACCATTACTTGAAAGTCTTCCTGACATCTTTAACGCGCTCATGGCCACCAACCTGCTCACCTTGCCAAAAGAAAGAACGACCTGGCTCTCTAATGTAGATACCTCTCGGTATTGTGTCTTCCACCGACAGCCTGGTCACAATATAGATCATTGCTTTCACTTCAAGGATTATATTTATGATTTGATTGATCAGGGTGGTATAAATTGAGACGAAATGAGGCAGTTTATTGCAACCTTGAAGGCACGAAGACCTCCTCGGCAGTAACAGGCTCAATAGCCGCCTCAGCAGCAAGTTCCACCTCCTCCTCAACAGCAGCAAGCTCCCGCACCTCAACTGGACATGGGGATTGTCCATAATCCATTACCGGAGCACCCTCTGAACCAGCAAGTGAACCTTGTTACTTTCTTCCATGAAGTGGAAAGAGGACAAGGGTGTCATGAAGAGAACGCCTCTGTCGGTGCTCTAAACCAAACTCCAACCAAACCACCCCGTCTGTTAAGAACACCTCTCCATCCGACACCTCTTCCCCAACCATCCCGCCCCCTTCTACGCACCATTAACCAAATTCCCTCCACTACCACTAACCCCTTACCGGCTAGACCTCCCCTCATTCGCCCCCCACCATCTTCCACACTACAACAAACCCCCCTTCCAGTCACCCATTCCTAGCCACTACCATCTCGGCCACTCCTCATTCGCCCATCGCCAACACCTAATCCCTCCACTGCTACTAGCAATCCTCCGCGAGTAAAGATTCCTACATCACTACTCGCAAATCCCTCATTTTTACCTAGACCCCTCCTCATTCGGCATACACCTCATTTAGTCGTTCAGGCGCCCTCTATCCCTTCTACTATTATCTCTCCAGCTACCACTACCCCTCAGCCAATAAGGCCCCTCATAAGGGTTCCTTCTTTGGTCACTCCTCCGACATCCGTTAACCCCAACATCCCATCTTTCTCATCCATCAATCCTCCGCCTAACCACGACCCAATAGAGGCGCGATCGTCACAAACCATGGTGCTCCGTAGTGGACAGATATTTCATCGTGTATTTCCACAAAGGGAGCCAGAGCCCACACAGGGGCGAGAGGAACAAGAGCCAGAGCAAGAATCCATACCGGGCACTCAATATGACCTGTTAAAGTACTTAGATAAGACCCTAGCAAGGATTTCTATTTTGGAACTGATAAAGAGATCCACCATTCATTAGCAGGCTTTGAAAGAGTACCTACAGAAGGTGATGGTTAATGAGAACATTCCGACTGAATAGATTCCATCGGTTTTAACACCAGCAAGTGATCAACCGGCCATTGTTTTTCATGAGCATGAATTAACTCCAAAACCAGCCAGGAAGTATGCCTTGTGCATCACGATTGACATTAAAAAAGTGACAGTTAAACAATGTTTAGTGGACACTGGAGCATCCATCAATGTGCTGCCTCCTAGCACTCTAAAGATGTGTGGCATTCTAAATAGTCAAATTCGGCCGTCCACTATCACAGTGACTGCTTATGATAATACGAAGAAACCTCCGCTGGGCATGATCACCTTAAAAGTTGGGTTGGGTCCGATCTCAATTACAGCAGATTTCCATATTCTGGACATGGATCCAACCTTCAACGGTATTTTTGGTCGCCCTTATATCCAAGAACTTGATGTTGTGCCCTCCACAAATCACCAATGCATAAAGTTTCCACACAAAGGGCGCATCATTAAGGTCACAAGCATGCCTATTTTGCCGTCAGATGATATACACTCAACAACATCAGTACCTTCCATATGGCCGGCTAATAGGCCTTTGTTATCAGTATTAGATCTTGCCGATCTGCAATAGGATTTACTGAGGTCTCCAACTATAACACCTGCATCAGTTCTGATATCGTCCCTACCCTCCAAGGGCAAGAAAAAGTAGAATATGATAAATACCCTGGGGTTGAATAATTTGATGAAAATGGGGTACAGATCTGACAAAGGCTTGGGTATTAACCTCTTGGGCAGAGTAAAGCCTGTTAAGCATCACAAGCTTATTCCCCGAGGCGGCCTAGGAAACAAAGGGCCGAGCAAAGAAAAATATGGTAAAGATGAAGGAGAGCCATGGGCTGTTATGACCTCCACCCTCAAAACATACCGACAGCCACTCACATGGACTTTATATACTCATTTTGTGAAAGGGGCTACTCAACATGACGGGCAAACCACAATGGTTACTTCTATGTTAAATCATCAAGATGTACATGCACGTCAGTTTACGTGCCATGTAGCCCCGCTGGTCACATATAAAGCTTTGGAGTCTTTGAGGCCGGATAAGAGAAGAAAAATGGATGATCCAGAATGTGATTGGTACAGATGGTTTGATATGTATGACATTACCATTGTTTTAAGCCGTCTATTTATGTCAACTGATGTAGAATGGCCGCCACTCATTCATGAGCTGATAGAAAAGCCTGCAGTGATCACAGATAAGAGGCAAATGCTGAGCAACTATACAGATACCGGAGAGCCAGATGCGCCATTCGAAGAAGGCTTTACTGTGGACAGGCTGTGGGCTGGCCTTTTCCTCCTTGATTCCGTACACCCGTCACTTATTACCTTCTGGTGCTCAAAACGCTTTGTCTTCGATATTCCCAGACCACCCGCGGTCTTGATTTTTCTCTCTCCTGATTTGCTCCAAGCTTCCTCAATTCCTCCTTTGCTCCTTGGGCAATTTTCTCAACTCTCCATTACACCCCCGCGTGGGCAATCTCTTATCTAATCTTTCAATTTCAGCACCACCTCCTACTCCATCCTCCTACTGCTTGGTTCTTGAAAACGAAAAAAAATGCAAAAATTCAAACTTCCCAATCTTCCATCTCTGTTGAAGAGACCTCATATCTTGCTCGTGAGTGTGCCTCGATCCAAGGGCCGCTCTTTCAAGGTTCTTTAGCGGACCTCCTTTTCTCCTCTGATGAGGAGGCTTCTCCTGTACCTTCCCCTGTATCCACTGCGTCGTCCTCTTCTTCTCTTTCACCTTCTTTAGGTCAGGGTAGTTCGTCTAGCTTGTCATCTTGTTCCTCTCCCTCTTCTTCTGGAAAGAGTCTTGGGGTAGCTACTCATAAGAAAGTCAAGGGTAGACAGATTCCCCGTAGGTTCTTACTAGATCTAGCCAGAAGATGCCAGGCATGTTTAGCCCTTCCTTGTTTCTTAGAGGATCCGATTTTCCTGTCAGAGATAGAATATGAGGACGTGTGCTCTATAGATGAAGGGTTTGGTGTTTACGAGGTTATGAACGATGAAGACCCTATTGAAGAAGGGAATGAAGAATACGAAGAATATGAGGATGAGGCTGATGCTTTTGCCCATGGTATGAGAAGATTCGACGAACCATCATCCTCAGTAGAGGAACCCACCAAAGAGATCAATTTGGGTACCGAGGAAAACCCTAGGATTGTCCTCATCAGTAAAAATGTGCCGCCCTCTGAAGAAGAGGCACTCGTTCAAGTTCTTCGAGAATATAAGGACGCGTTTGCGTGGAGTTATAAGGATATGCCGGGTCTGGACCATGCGCTCGTTGAACACCGTCTCACACTAAAGCTAGGATCCGTCCCGGTCAAAAAATGGTTAAGACGTTTCCACCCTCACATGGCATTAAAGATGAAAGAAGAGTTCGATAAGCTTCATAAGGCTAGATTTATTAGAGTCATCCTCTACCCCAATTGGGTAGCAAACATTGTCCCGATCATGAAGAAGGACGGAAGAGTCAGAATTTGCATAGACTTCCGGGACCTTAACTGCACATGTCCTAAGGATGATTTTCCCCTCTCTCACATAGATGTGCCAATTGATAATACGGCAGGGTACGAGACCCTCACTTTTATGGATGGCTTCTCTGGTTACAATCAGATCCGCTTGGCTGAAGAGGATCAGGAAAAGACCTCATTCACTACACCTTGGGGAACTTACTATTATGTGGTCATGCCGTTTGGGCTCAAGAACGTCGGAGACACTTACCAAAGGGCCATGATGGCTATTTTTTATGACATGATCCATATTTATATAGAGGTGTATGTGGATGACCTGGTAGTGAAATCAAGAACAAGGATTGAGCATCCTGGGGTTCTGGCCAAAGTCTTGCAAAGAGCCAGGGAATATCAGTTAAAAATGAACCCCAAGAAGTGCGTGTTTGGTGTTTCATCAGGAAAATTGCTTGGATTCTTAGTCAGCAAGAGGGGTATTGAGATTGATCTCAATAAGGAAAGGGCAATAAGGGATATGCCTCCTCCCAGGAATTTGAAAGAAGTTCGAGGATTGATCGGGATGTTGCAATTTATTCACCGATTTGTCTCCCATCATTCACAAAGGTGTAGGCCATTTTCTGAGCTTACTAAATCGGGAGTCAAATTTAATCGGGATGACAAGTGTCAGGCAGCCTTTGACGGACTAAAGGATTATTTGGCCAATCCTCCTGCCCTGAGGCCGCCCGTTCTAGGCAAACCACTTGTTCTTTATGTTTCTATCCTAGATGACTCTGTAGGTGATGTTCTTGCGTAAGTTGATGAAGAAGGAAAAGAGAGGGCAGCCTACTACTTGTCTAAGCTTCTCAACCCCTGTTAGCAGAAGTACTCAGCTATGGAGAAGACTTGTACTGCTTTAGTCTGGTGTTGGCACCGGCTTATTTTCTCGAATTAATTGAGGATTAAGCATCGGGAAATACTCCCTAAATAGAGCAAAATGGCACATCACCAAAGTTACTCTACCAGTCGAGTTGAGCTTGGAAATTGAGACACTTCGTCGGGTCAAGCGGCGCAACATAACAACCGGGGATCGGCCCTGAGCAAATGGCACTATGCCAGCCAGTTTACTGACAACCGGGTCAGTTTCGAGATTCAGGACAACCTGCCGTACCATACGGCACTCTGTGAAGATTCGGGGATCACCCCCGGACACTCTGCATATGGTATCACACCACCGACGCTTCAACAATCGAGTTAACTCGGGACTCAGAACGGCATGCCGCTTCATACGGCTCTTCGCCAGGGAGCGAGGGTCACCCCGATCACCAGACCAACTGTATCGTCATGTCGACGCCCCAGTCACCGGGCCCAACCGAGGGTCCTAACCAGGTAGCCGTGACCCACGACAACATCAACGATTGATCGGGTCCACCCCCGATCACTCAGTTTGCAGGTTTACCCGCGTTCAACATAGCTACTCGAGCCGACCCGGGGGCACCCTGACTACAAGCCACGCCACGTGGCGCCCAGCAATGAGGCTGGGGTATACCCTCGAGTCGTCACCCTCTAGCCCTCTGAAGTCAAAGGAAGACTCATCAAGGCCAACCGCAATCTTCAGGAGCTCACAACACCCTTACATGGCCCGTACATGCGTGTCGGGAACTTCCCCGAGCACTTGGTGGGCGCATATGATCCAGCCACTCTACAGTAGTCAAATCTCAATCTAACCCATAGTCAAATCCCAGTCTAACCCTCAATCACATCCCAGTCTAACCCTCAGTTAAACCCCAGTCAAACCCGCGGTCAAGCCCGCCTAAACCCCCCATGGGGGGGGGGGTTTACGCAGACCAGCTCACCCCCCCAGTTGGTACGCGTAAACCCCCATTCAATTAAAAAAAATTTAAGTTTTTCAAACAAAAAAAAGCCAGAACCGACCCGCCTAAACCCCCCCTGGGGTGGGGTTTAGGCGGACCAGCCCAGCCCCCTAGGCTGGTCCATGTAAACCCCATCCAAGGGGGGTTTACACGGACCAGCTCAGCCCCCTGGGCTGGTCCGCGTAAACCCCTTCCCCCACTCTCTCAGCCCATGTAACCCCAAGCACTATTCACTTGGGTTTACGCAGACCAGCTCAGCCCCCTTAGCTGGTCCGCGTAAACCCCCTGTGACCCTTCACCTTCCACTATAAAAGCCCCCCCTTTGGGAGCCCAAATGGCATGGATGGAGCACCAAATGAATCAAGCACCTAAGGAGCTCAACCTCGGACTACAAAGGTGTGCTAAAGAGATTTGTGTGTGTGTTTGCTAGGCTTACGCCGAGGGCATGTCACATGATCATCCCTCATACGGCGTCTAGCCCAAACACCCACCTCCGGCCCCCTGTTGTGATGAATGTATGTCATCTCAATAATTGTGCACGACCCCAGATCTTGCTTGGTGAAAGCACTTTGCCTGGGTCCTATCCTGATATTCGTGCACGACCCTGATGCCGCCTGATGAAAGCACTATGCCCGAGCCTTGTCTCAATAGTCATGCGCCCTCAGACGTTATTTGACAGGGACAACCTACTCGACCCTACCTCGACATTCGTGCATGACCCAGATGCCACTTCATGAGAGCGCCATGTCTAGTTCCCTCGCCTCGATGATCATGCGCCACCTTGGCATCATCTCAATCAGCATGCCCTCATTGCCGTTACCCAGACAATGGGCATACTTTACAAGTCCTGGCGTAAGATGAAGTGTCAGGCCACTGCCAGTCACATCGGGGCCCCCGGCACCTGACCATTCAACAACTCCAATCACAATGGGGCCCCCGGCACCCGACTGCCAGTCACTCCAGTCATAACGGTGCCCCCGGCACCTGACCACTCAACAACTCAGTCACAACGGTGCCCCCTGCACCCGACTGCCAGTCACATCGTGGCCCATGGCACCCAACCATTCAACAACTCCAGTCACAACGGTGCCCCCGGCACCCGACTACCAGTCGCTCCAGTTACATCGGGGCCCACGACACTCGATCGCTCAACAATCCAGTCACACCGGGGCCCCCGGCGCCTGATAGCTTAACAACTCAGTCACAACGGGGCCCCCGGCACCCGACCACTCAACAACTCAGTCACAACAGTGCCCCCGGCACCCGACTGCCAGCCATCTCAGTCACAACGGTGCCCCCGGCACCCGAACACTCAACAACTCAGTCACAACGGTGCCCTTGGCACCCGACTGTCAGCTACTCAAGTCACGTCGGGACCTGCAACACCCGATGGCCAACAACTCCAGTCCCACCGATGCCCACGGCACCCGACAATTCTGGGCTCAACGGCATTTGGTCACTCCAGTCATGGCGATGCTCACGCCGTCCAACCACTCCAGTCACAACGGCGCCCGGCCGCTCCAATCACAAGTGGTGCCTGCGTCATCTGGTCGCCTCGGCCTTGGTGACGTCCAACCGCTCCAACACAATGGTGCCTATGGCACCCCTACTGCCCCGACCGTAATATTGTCTCATGCCGGGAATACATTATGACCCTCTCGAGCAGCATCCTGTTGAGTCACAGGTCCTCTAACAGACACTATGTACGGATACAGAACTACCCATTCAATAACGCAATGACCCGGGGACCGTCATGAATGACGGAATTGTCCCGTGGCTTGCAAGCACTTGTAATTGGGCTCTCACGCCCCTACATAAATGCCTTTCATGGCAGATAAGTCATGTAATCAAGTTAGGGAGCGGATCCCCCTCCTCGCTGGAACCAGTCTCTCTGCCCCCAGTTATCCCTGTTGTGTTGTTGTTGCTCGATCGATGTTGCATAGACTAAGCCCTCCCGACGTCACGGCATCCTAGGGTCCCTGACTCTTTCTTCGACAGTAGAAACAAAGGCATTCGGATTCAATCCGATGTAAAATAAACACCGGTTGCTTACGACCGATCGGGAAAGATGTCCAGTACACGAATCCCCATAATCACCTGCGCACTCGCAAATGTAGAATCCCTTCTATCCACGTGTCGCCCAATCTCTCGAGCCACGTGCAGTGTCCTGGCGACGCTTCCCCGGTCAATCCTTGGTTCCATAGGTGATTGTTGAGAAATCGACTGGCACGCATGCATTCCACCCAGCCATCCCTATCCCATTCTCCCAGAATGATTAATCATACGCCATCCCTTCCAGCACGTTCATATCATTCTCTCTGCCTCCTTCTCAATACCCTCGGAATCCCCACGTGCTCAGTCAACCTATCTCGGCCTTCCGTAAAAGGTGAGTGTACATCCCCACCGCGAGGCAAAAGGAACCCAGAACCGAAATTCCCCCGCGATTGCAAACATCTGGGCAGTGCAGAAATTGAAGCATTATTTCTTAGCTCACGAGGTTCATCTTATTGCTCGCATGAATCCTATCAAGTTTCTCCTTGAAAAATCCATTCTCACTGATCGATTGGCACGATGGCAAAGTTTCCTTTCTCAGTTTGATATCATCTACATTCAGCAAAAAGCAATTAAATGCTATGCCATAGCGGAACATCTTGCTCATCACCCTCTCCCTAGATTTGACCTTGTTTTCTCGGAGTTTCCAAATGAGGAACTAATGTCTGTCAATCATCCCGATTCGATGTGGACATTACATTTTGATGGAGCTCAGAATTAACAAGGAAAAGGGATTGGCATTGTTCTCCTATCACCTGAGGGTATCACTATTCCACTTGTCTCTCAGCTCGCATTTCTAGTTACGAATAACATAGTTGAGTATGAAGCTCTTCTTGCTGGGCTACAAGCTGCTCATCAATTCGGTGTTACCCAATTGTGGATTGTAGGTGATAGTCAGCTTATTCTTCGCCAAGTGCTCACCAAATGTCGCACACTTGATCCTAAACTTAAACCCTATCAGGAACTGGCTTCTGCTCATGCCAAGCTTTTTACTAAACTAATCTTTGTCCATGTCCCTCGAGATCAAAACATCCTAGCCGATGCTCTCACTTCCCTTGCTTCCTCTTTGGTTTTTCTTCCCGAAAGGGACTTCCATTCAATCATTGTTTAAAAGCGTCTCACTCCTGCTATTAAAGATCCAGCATTCCTTAGTATTAAGAAGGAGGTGCTCAAGAAGGTTAAGGAAAGAGGAATTATTGAGAACAAGGAGATCATGTTATTAGATCTAGAGGAAGAGTTGGATGATGAAGAAAAGCCGTGGTATTATGAAATTGCCAAATATTGTCAGGATCAATCTTATCCGGAAGAAGCTACGGCCGAGGAAAAGAAAGCCATCAGGAGAGTGGCTCAGAGATATACTCTGGTTGGAGGTGTGCTTTATAGAAGAGGTCTCACTGGAGTTTTGCTTAGATGCCTCGACGATGATGAGTCGTGGAAGGTCGTGGAAGAAGCGCATTCAGGAGTGTGTGGGGGTCATGTCAACAGTCAAATGCTAGCTAAGAAAATCCTTAGATTAGGCATCTATTCACCCACTCTAAAAGAGGACTGTTCTATCTATGTCTGAAGGTGTGTCAAGTGCCAAGTGCACGCTAATAAAATTCATTCTCCTGCTTCTTCACTCCATCATATGTTCTCCCCATGGCCTTTCTCTATGTGGGCTTTCGATATCATCGGACCTCTTGGTGATTCAAACCTCCTCACAAAACTAAAATCATTTATACTCACGGCCACAGAGTACTTCACCAAGTGGGCAGAAGCGTAAGGACATGTGGAAATTAAAGCGTCAACCGTTTGCAAATTTATAATGAAGAACATTGTTGCAAGGTTCGGCATCCCAAGTGTTGTGCCCCTGTGGTCTTGATGATTGGTTTTGATTATAGCAAACACTATAAGTCACCATATGCATGTGTGCATGAAAGACCTTGTTGATTCAGTTTAGCAAATACTAAAAGTCACCATATGCATGTGTGCATGAAAGACCTTGTTGATTCAGTTTAGCAACACTATAAGTCACCATATGCATGTGTGCATGAAAGACCTTGTTGATTCAGTTTAGCAGTCATTCATATGTTCAGTCTTTCAGATGCTCAGTCATTTTATCTGCTTACACTGTGAGTCATTGCATTTGATGCTCAGCCATTTTATCTGCTACATAAAGCATGTTCAGTCATTTTATCTACCGCATCTCTCTGCTTGTGGAAGTCTACACATTGCATAGCTGCAGCAACTTCAAGTCTAAACACCGCACAGCTTGCAAGACTTCAAGTCTGCACAATGCACAGCACGCGAGTCACCAAGTCTATGCATTGCATAGACTGCAGGCATTCTAAGTCTGTACAGTGCCTAGTGTCGTAACACTAAGTCTGTACAACGCACAACATGCAGTTGGCCCAAGTCTGTACATTCGAGCGTCTCACGTTGCATCTCACCTTCATAGCAAGTCTGTATAGCCTTCAGTTGCATAACTCAAGTCTGTACATCGCTTGCAGGCAGGCATTCGAAGTCCATACACTGTTGTGTGAACGCAAGTCTATACAGCCAGTGTCTGTGTTGCCTTGCATCTCAGCAAGTCTACACATCGGCTTCCAAGTCTGCACATTGTGCTTTGAAGTTGCATCAAGTCTAGACATTGCCCTATAGCAAGCACAGCCAAGTCTGTACATTCGTCAAGGGGCCAAGTCTATACATTATGTCATTCACATCTTCAAGTCTGTACATTGCCCAGTCTGCATCTCGCTAAGTCCATACATTGGACTGTAGCACGCATCTCTGATGTCTATACATTCTCACTCACATCCTCCAAGTCTGTACAGAGTTGTCTTTGCATTGCATGTGTTCTAAGTCTATACACTCTCCTTGCAATGTCTACACATTCAATTGCTGTGTCTTGCTCAAGTCTGTACAGCCCTTTGGTTGTCAAGTCTCTACATTGCTTTCGAATAAAGTCTGTACACTGGTCTTCACTTGAAGTCTGTACAGCGCCATGTTCATATTCTTCAAAGTCCATACATTGCACTGTAGATGTTCGAGGTGAAGTCTATACATCCATCAGTGAACTTCCAAGTCTATACATCCGTTTGCCTGATTTCATATTCAAAGTCTATACATTCGTTTCTAAGGCAAAGTCTATACATTCACAGTCTTTACCTACGTTCAGAACTCCAAGTCTATACACTGGTAAAGTCTGCACATTGTGCCTTGAAGCTGTTCAAGTCTATACATTGTCTCAAGCATTCAAAGTCTATACAACGCTGTTGAGTGGAAGTCTGTACAGCGTTGGGTTGCTGAAGTCCATACATTGTGAATCTCAAAGTCTGTACAGACTTTGCCTTGTTCAAGTCTGTACATCGCCCCTTTGGCAAGACTATACATTGAAAGTCTATACACTCGATTGCCTTGCCTTGATCAAGTCTGTACAGAGCTTCCTTGTTCAAGTCTGTACATCGCTCAGTTGGAAAGTCTATACATTGGAAGTATATACATTCCTTTGCCTTGCATCGCTCATCAAGTCTGTACAACCTTTCTCTTTGCATGTCTGTACATCGTCCATGAAGTCTGAACAACGAGCAAGTATGTACATTGCTCATTTGTCTTGGCAAGTCTGCACATCGTTAAGTCTATACTTTGTCCAGTGCATTGCATTCATCAGTCGTGAAGTCAATACATTGAGTTGAAGCCTGCCTAAGTCCATACACTGGCTGCTGTTCTTCAGAGTCTGTACATTGCATACTTTGAAGTCTATACATTGGCTTTGTGCTAAAGACTATACATTGCTTCAGGCTGAGCAAGTCTATACATTGCATGCTCGTTCATTCAAGTCCATACTTTGTCCTGAAGCTTGTACAAGTATGTACATTGTCTGCCTGTCGATTGAAATGTCTATACATTGATGTTTGCATTGTCAAGTCCATACATTGAACAATGTCTGCACATTGCATTACACTTCAGCAACTCTATACACTGCTTTAGCTCTGATTCATGAAGTCTATACATCGCTACAGCTTTATCTTCACATAGTCTGTATAACGCAATTGTCCTGCTTGATGAAGTCTATACATTGCTTCGTCTTCACAAGTCTACACAGCGAAGTCTATACACTGCAATGCATATAAACTTATAATGTAATTCTCTATCTGACAGGCACCCTTCGTGAAGGCTAATGAAGGCACGTGATCCGAGGATAAGGGGAGTGCCCAGATGATGACACGTGTACTGACAGCCTGCTGGATGCTGCCACGTGGTCCGAATTCTTAGGGCTGGAAATGTAGAGAGCACACGTCCCAGTTGCTGCTTCCATAAATAGAAGCCTTCCTCCATCTGAAGAAAAAATGAGAAGAACAGCAGAGCGCTGATCGAGACTGTAAGTGAAGAAGAAGTGAGGCAGAGAGCAGCAGAAGAGGAAAAAGAAGAAGAAGAGAAAAGAAGAGATAGAGAGAGCCTGTACGATCGAGTGATAGAAAAAGAAAGAGAAAAAGAGAAGGAGAAGAGAGAGAGTGAGAGTTCGTGGAGAAGAAGAAAGAAGTCTCGACTAAAGATCTGTCTACTGGACCGTGGATCAAATCCAGGCCAGTCAGCTCCATGGGAGCCATATCTATGTTATCTTTCTTTACAGCTTTCTGATCGCTGTGTATTTTTCCTTTCTTATTTTTCCTTTCTTTTGTTATCTATTCATCATTGTTCTTCCGACTCTCTGGATTGAGGTCGGGTTCCTCCTGTGGACTCAGGAGAAGGGAGACATTGTGTCTCCCGTTGCAAGTGGCTGGGAGTCACTTGTTGGGTTCCCTCCAGGTTGGAGGAAGGGAGACTTGTCTCCGGTTCTGGTCTTGTGGGTTGCAAGTCCAGGTGTTCCCTCCTGGTCTGGAGGAAGAGAGACCTAGTCTCTGGTTCCAAGTGGCTGGGAGTCACTTGGAGTGTCCCTTCGGTTTGGAGGAAGAGGGGAGGCTGTTCCCCTGGTCAAGCTGTTTGGCAGCAAGTGTTCGCAGACTGAGTCTGCTAGTTCTAGCATTAGCTAGTGAAGCCTCACTCCGGTTTGGAGTGAGGGGTGGATGTAGGTCTTGGTGACCGAACCACCTAAAAAGTTATATGTGCAGTGGTTTGCTTTGTGCGTGAGCTCCATATCTTCTACCACCCTTCACAGGTTGTCTGAGCTTTCATATTGCTATCTGTGCAGTATGTTGTTTACCTTCTTCTGCTTCTGCTAGTTGATTGTCTTGGCGCGAGATAGATGTTTGTTCTTCGATTCAAAAGAAATTCTGATTAGTTATCCAGTTTGTGTGCCTTGTTCTAGTTAGTGTTCTAGTTTTCATTGAGCGAAAAGTTTTCAAGGGTGGGATTCATTCACCCCCCCTCTGAATCCAGCGCACCGATCCTATCAATTGGTATCAGAGCGGTTTCTGACTTACAGATCCAACGATCTGCAGAGGATCCTGCTAGCGTTTTGGTGCATCATTGGCTTCTATATATTGTTTTAGAAAAATTGCTTGTTGATTTGTATTCATGGCTCATCCACCGATTTTCAGTGGTTCAGACTTTAATGTCTGGTTTAAAAACTTGCATATGTTTGTTACGACAACTGATCCAGATATGTGGAAACTAATTTCACATGGTCCAAATAGACTACTCAAAGATCAGTCCAAATGGACTAATAAGCATCGATCTATGTGTGCAGAAAATTAGAAGGCTTGGAATCTGATGAAGGCAGCTACTGACAAAGCCTTTTATTCATGTTTCCTTGATTGCAGATCTGCAAGTGATATATTGGAGATGATGAAGAGAGCTGGGAAAGGAAATCAAACAAGCTGCATGATGGCTCGAGGAAGTGGACAAAGCAGCAATCAAGAAGAAGAACAGGATGATGAGGCGGTAAATCTCTTCGAGAATTTTTATCTAGATGATTGGGAGAATGCATATGCTGAATTGTTAGAGTCACATGAGAGGTTAAGAAAATAGTATAAAAAATTGAAGAAGGGTACTGGGTTAGATAGTTCAAGTTCTCCATGTAAAAATTGTACTGAATTGAAAAATGTTCATGATGTTTGTATGTCTGATTTTCAAATGCTGAAAAAATAAGTTTCGTTGCTGAAAATTGAGAATCAAGATCATGTAAATGAGATATCTGAACTCAAAGAGAAACTCAGCTCAAATATTGATAATCAGACTCTTGTTAACTATCATGACCAGTATGAAAAATTGCTGAAAACTTTCGAAAGTGTGAACTCAGATTTAAACAAGCTAAAATCTTAAAATGACTCTCTTAGAATATCAGTTAAAGAAAATGAAGAAAAATTAGAGAAACTTAAAAAGGAGAACACATTGCTGATTGAAAAATCTGATGCCATAAAATCTGTAAACATGGAGTTGCAGAAAAATATTGAAAACTTGCAAAGGGAGTATGAAACTCCAAATAATCCAAAAGTATCTCAAGATGACCAGATTCTTCTTGATGAGTTAATTCAAAATGATACTTTGGTTAAATAAAATGAGAAGTTAAAAGTGCTGAACTCCACTATGTCTGAGAGACTTCTAGCCTTAGAAAGAGGAAAAACTGTTTGCATTGAAGATTCTGATAAACTGAGCAATCTAGAACAGGAAGTTGAGAAATATAAAACTGCTAACAGAGTTTTGAATGAAGCTATGAATTGTAGTGAGCAAGAGATTGCCAGTTATGAGTTACACATTTCCTCTCTAGAAAATGAAATCCAAGACTTAAAAGATTCTTTGTCTAAGTTTGTGAGTGGGCAAGAAAACCTAGACAAGCTACTAGGTGTAAAAGTCAATGTCAGGAAGGAAGGGTTGGGCTACAATAATCTGAATAAAAAGGCTTTTAAGAACAAAGTAATGACATCATTTGTAAATGCTTCAAATGTAGCCTCAACATCAAAAGATAAACAGCCCACTGCTTAGAAAATGCTGGGAACAAAGGTTAATTGTAAGAAAGAAGGACTGGGTTACAATCCAGTCATGAGGAAGGTTGATGGAACCAACCTGAAAACTATTTTTGTTAAATCTTCTGAATAGGAAAAGCCTTCTACCTCATCTCCACCTTAGTACAAGGCTAAGAAAACAGAAAAACATGATAAAAATCAGAAAAGGACTGGAAAATAGAAAATAAATAAAAAGGATACATCAGTGCATGTTGATCACAGTCCTCACACACACTCACATGCATCTAAAAAGAAAATGATCTGTCATTACTGTCATAGATTTGGTCACTTGATGCATGATTGTAAATTGATGGAGAAGGATGATATGAATGCTAGGAGATTTAATGATAAAAATCCTTCACCTCAGAAAAGGAAAACTGAATGTCTCCACTATGGCAAACTAGGACACAACATTGCACAATGCTGGTTTGCAAATGGTAAGAAAATATCTTTTTCACATCATGCTAAATTCCCTGCAAACCATAATGATGTTGATAGGAATAAATTTGCTGTAAATAGAAAATATTCTACATGTTTCAACTGTAGAAAGACAGGCCATAGGGCCATTGAATGTTGGTTGAATGCTGGTAGAAGAAATTCTATTTCATGCTTTGAATGTGGAAAGACAGGCCACAGGGCCATTGAATGTTGGCATGCTCAGGGAAGGAAGTCTAACTATAAATCTGGTAGATTCCCTGCAAATAGAAATTTTTTTGATAAACCTAAATTTGTCTTTAACAGAAAGTCTGTTGCATGCTCTAACTGTTGGAAGCCAGGCCATCTGGCTAGAGAGTGCTGGTCACCTTTTAAGAGAAGAAATCATTCTTCTCATTTTGAATATGAAAAGTCTGGATACAAAGCTGTAAATTGCTGGCTGAATGATAACAAAGGACAGAACCTTCATGCAAACAACAGAAACTTTAAATCTCATACACATAGATTTCATGATCATGCTAATATGTACAAAGAGAACACAAATTCTGTTTCATGTCGTTATTATGGTGGCTTTGGTCATTCAATGAATAATTGTTATTTAATGAAATCTGATGACCTTCATGTATAAAACTTGTTGAGAAAACCTGCTAGAAATATCACTGTCAATTCAGGACCCAAGACCTCTTGGGTACCTGCTTGTGCAAAATAAGCTTTGTGTTACAGGTATGCCTTGGAAGCTGAAGAATAAAGAGGGGCAATAAACCAAGGCATTCAAGAATGAAACCCCTAGGATTGCACTATTCAGGTCAGTTCTAAAAACTTGTTTTTAAACCTTGCCATCTGAAATATCTGGTTCGGATGTTTACATAATCTGTTAAGCATACATAGCTGCATGTGTCATATGCACAACTCTGTTTGAATCTTTTCTTGCATAATAAAATTCATTGCATATCTGGTTTGATGTGCTCTTGCATATTTGCCATCTCTTGAACACTATGAATATTCAAATCTCTCCGAACTATCTGGTTTGATGTGCTCTTGCATATTTGCCATCTCTTGAACACTATGAATATTCAAATCTCTCTGAACTGTCTGGTTTGATGTGCTCATACTGAATTGTCTATTTAGACATTGAAATGAGAATAAACTTGCAATATCTGAAAACCTGAACTGCATCTGAATGTTGTTTGAAATCTGTCTGTTGCATAGCTCACTGAAAATCTGGATTGCCTATAGGACTGCATGTTGAATTATCATGATTGACCACTATGGTATATAAATAGTAAGCTACCAAAAGGCAGGCAAATCTGTCTGGAGGTTCTTACTATGTGTGAGGTGGTCTTTTAGACCAAATGCTCCGCCTAGTACCATGGGTCATTTTGCTTTGATAGGGCAGTCTGTATGTGCATGAATCACAAATCCATATGTTCAGCTTTCATGGCAAACATTGCATGTTTTCAGGGGTAGTTAATTGCATGTCTTTGCATACATGTAGTTAATAGCATTGCATTTCACTACATTGAAAAAGCCAAAAAGAGTGACAGAATGAATGCATATTATGAGGGGGAGTCAATGCATTGCATGTAGGTTGTCAAATGCATACACTTGTCAGAATTCATTGCATATCCTTCCTTATTGATTTTGTTGACAAACCTTGATCATATTCTGAAAACTTTGAGCCTCAAAATCTCTTCTATCATTTGGTATCAGAATTCCTTTAGTCCTTCAGGAAGATTTCAATGGGACTATTTCGATCATAAATCTGAAAACACTTGAACTAGGAATCTTCTATTATACGATTTTATGAATATCTGAAATAACTCATGTGGTTTAAGTTTAATGTATTCATGGAGTTTGTCTGTAATTCTCTTAAAAATATCTGAATCATGTTTAATAAACCTTAACCAACTATTTCATGATGTGCCTTGTAAAACCTTTTGAAATCTGCACTATTGAATACATGGCTTTAATTGGTTAAGTACATGAAATTATTATTGACTTGAAGCAAATGAATTTGTCTGAACTGTCTAAAGGGTTAATTTCAGTCAGAGCAATGACTTTGGTCACTGAGAAACACATGTCCAAAGGACTGTGTCATGAGGTGCCATAGTTAACTCTGCTCAAGAATGATTGTTAATCAGGCAGAGCAATGGCATGCACACTGAGAAATACAACTCACTCATCAAAGAAATGATTTGTAGTGTGTCATGATGTGTAAATGCTACCTCTGTTCATATAAAGCATGACTGTTAGTCATACTAAGTGCTTAGGGATATTGACCTCTGATCAAGGTATATCCTCTAGTTACAAAGTGTACACTGAACTAGAGTGCTCGTAAAATTTGTAGCATGAAAATTTGTTGAACAAATTATAATATTTGAATATTGATGTAAAAATTAAATTGTTATAACCCTAGACAAAATCTCATGACTTCATAATTTCTTGATCTCAATACTAGTGCATGTATTTCTGAAAGAAGTCAATAGATTTGATTGTGTAAGAGGAAGGGAGGATAATCAAGATAGAATTATGAGGTCTTGGTTCATTTTTATTAAACCTTGGTTCTTGATATCAATACAGAATTTTATTGATAAACCTTGCATACATCATGTTTAAACCTTGCTGATCAATAAAATTCATTCATAAGCCCTTATAATGGAAGACTTTAAAAAATTATGTTTTGGATTTATGTGATTGATATCTCCTTGAAAATCTTGTTTTGAACTTCTTGTGTTTGAAACTCTTCTCCTCACTGTCCTTGGTTCATTGACCTGAACTTACCCTTGAATGCCACTGTGGTCTCCATCTCAACCGCATCAATTGGGAGAAATGCAACAGATGCATATCAATTGGTATCTATTCAGGGGGAGCTTCCTTCTCATATTGAATCATGTTCATATCAATTGTGACCCTGCATTCATATTCTTAGGGGGAGGTATTACATTTCTTGCTGCATCTGCATCTCTGCATTTATACCTCTGCATGATTGTTTTAAAAAATAAAAGGGGAGAAATTGATTTGAGTCATATTGCTCTTTGTGGAAGAATGTGCTTTCATGTAGTTAAAGGGAGAAATGTTCTTTCAAATGTTTCATATCTGCTTATTTTTTTCTCACTCAAACTAATGTCTTTTTTCTGAAGTCAAAGGGGGAGAATGTTTTGACTTGAGTCAGTGTGACTCATAGTGTTGCCATCATCAAAAAGGGGGAGATTGTTGTGCCCCTGTGGTCTTGATGATTGGTTTTGATGATAGCAACCACTATAAGTCACCATATGCATGTGTGCATGAAAGACCTTGTTGATTCAGTTTAGCAAACACTATAAGTCACCATATGCATGTGTGCATGAAAGACCTTGTTGATTCAGTTTAGCAACACTATAAGTCATCATATGCATGTGTGCATGAAAGACCTTGTTGATTCAGTTTAGCAGTCATTCATATGTTCAGTCTTTCAGATGCTCAGTCATTTTATCTGCTTACACTGTGAGTCATTGCATTTGATGCTCAGCCATTTTATCTGCTGCATAAAGCATGTTCAGTCATTTTATCTGATGCATCTCTCTGCTTGTGGAAGTCTACACATTGCATAGCTGCAGCAACTTCAAGTCTAAACACCGCACAGCTTGCAAGACTTCAAGTCTGCACAATGCACAGCACGCGAGTCACCAAGTCTATACATTGCATAGACTGCAGGCATTCTAAGTTTGTACAATGCCTAGTGTCGCAACACTAAGTCTGTACAACGCACAACATGCAGTTGGGCCAAGTCTGTACATTCAAGCGTCTCACGTTGCATCTCACCTTCATAGCAAGTCTGTATAGCCTTCAATTGCATAACTCAATTCTGTACATCGCTTGCAGGCAGGCATTCGAAGTCCATACACTGTTGTGTGAACGCAAGTCTATACAGCCAGTGTCTGTGTTGCCTTGCATCTCAGCAAGTCTACACATCGGCTTCCAAGTCTACACATTATGCTCTGAAGTTGCATCAAGTCGAGACATTGTCTTGTAGCAAGCACAGCCAAGTCTGTACATTCGTCAAGGGGCCAAGTCTATACATTGTGTCATTCACATCTTCAAGTCTGTACATTGCCCAGTCTAAATCTCGCTAAGTCCATACATTGGACTGTAGCACGCATCTCTGATGTCTATACATTCTCACTCACATCCTCCAAGTCTGTACAGAGTTGTCTTTGCATTGCACGTGTTCTAAGTCTATACACTCTCCTGTGCAATGTCTACACATTCAATTGATGTGTCTTGCTCAAGTCTGTACAGCCCTTTGGTTGTCAAGTCTATACATTGCTTTCGAATGAAGTCTGTACACTGGTCTTCACTTGAAGTCTGTACAGCACCATGTTCATATTCTTCAAAGTCCATACATTACACTGTAGATGCTCGAGGTGAAGTCTATACATCCATCATTGAACTTCCAAGTCTATACATCCGTTTGCCTGATTTCATATTCAAAGTCTATACATTCTTTTCTAAGGCAAAGTCTATACATTCCCAGTCTTTACCTACGTTCAGAACTCCAAGTCTATACACTGGTAAAGTCTGCATATTGTGCCTTGAAGTTGTTCAAGTCTATACATTGTCTCGAGCATTCAAAGTCTATACAACGCTGTTGAGTGGAAGTCTGTACAGCCGTAGGGTTGCCAAAGTCCATACATTGTGAATCTCAAAGTCTGTACAGACTTTGCCTTGTTCAAGTCTGTACATCGCCCCTTTGGCAAGACTATACATTGAAAGTCTATACACTCGATTGCCTTGCCTTGATCAAGTCTGTACAGAGCTTCCTTGTTCAAGTATGTACATCGCTCAGTTGGCAAGTCTATACATTGGAAGTATATACATTCCTTTGCCTTGCATCGCTCATCAAATATGTACAACCTTTCTCTTTGCATGTCTGTACATCGTCCATGAAGTCTGAACAACGAGCAAGTATGTACATTGCTCATTTGTCTTGGCAAGTCTGCACATTGTTAAGTCTATACTTTGTCCAGTGCATTGCATTCATCAGTCGTGAAGTCTATACATTGAGTTGAAGCCTGCCTAAGTCCATACACTGGCTGCTGTTCTTCAGAGTCTGTACATTGCATACTTTGAAGTCTATACATTGGCTTTGTGCTAAAGTCTATACATTGCTTCAGGCTGAGCAAGTCTATACATTGCATGCTCGTTCATTCAAGTCCATACTTTGTCCTGAAGCTTGTACAAGTATGTACATTGTCTGCCTGTCGATTGAAATGTCTATACATTGTTGTTTGCATTGTCAAGTCCATACATTGAACAATGTCTGCACATTGCATTACACTTCAGCAACTCTATACACTGCTTCAGCTCTGATTCATGAAGTCTATACATTGCTACAGCTTTGTCTTTACATAGTCTGTACAACGCAATTGTCCTGCTTCATGAAGTCTATACATTGCTTCATCTTCACAAGTCTATACAACGAAGTCTATACACCGTAATGCATATAAACTGATAATGTGATTCTCTGTCTGACAGGCACCCTTCGTGAAGCCTAATGAAGGCACGTGATCCGAGGATAAGGGGAGTGCCCAGATGATGACACGTGTACTGACAGCCTGCTGGATGCTGCCACGTGATCTGAATTCTTAGGACTGGAAATGTGGAGAGCACACGTCCCAGTTGCTGCTGCCATAAATAGAAGCCTTCCTCCATCTGAAGAAAAAATGAGAAGAACAATAGAGGGCAGATTGAGACTGTAAGTGAAGAAGAAGTGAGGCAGAGAGCAGCATAAGAATAAAAAGAAGAAGAAGAGAAAAGAAGAGATAGAGAGAACCTGCACGTGTAGATCGTGATAAATCCACACATGAAGAAGTGGGATTAAATATGAGAAAAACAACACAAGGAGAAGAGATGATATAATACTGAATAAAAAGAAGCACGTGGTGCTACTAAGGAGGGTGATCGCTAGAGGGGTTACCTCAAGAAGAAACAAAGAAGATCGTGAATACTTGGTGAAAAATAGAACGCGGGATGGATTGTGAATTCCTCCTCCTCCTTCAATCGGCCGGCCGATGAAGGGGGTTTTTCTTTATTGATTACCCTTGCAAAAAAGACAAAACAAACAAACAAAAGAAGTGGATCAGCCAAGTGAATGTAGTATCAATCCCAAGTATATGATATGATGATGAATAGAGAATAAAACATGCGCACCTTTTTTTTTGTTTTAAAACCCCTAAAGAGTTAGGGAAAGGAAAAGGATGATGAAACTAATGCAAAAAGAGAAAAATGTATGATGATCGACGAAGAAAACAACAATTAGATAAGCAAGAAAAACCCATGCTGTCCCTGATGACAGTAAAGGGAACCAAAACCAATGCTGTTGGCAGGAAGAAAAAGGAAGCAGAGCGCTTTAAAGACCGCGCAGGAAGAAGAAGGAAGCAGAGAGCATCTATGCATAAAAAATTCTGATCTCGATAGCCTGCTCTCGCAACCTGCCAACCTAACCCTGCCAACCCCGCGCGAGGTCGATCAAGACATCCCTATATAGGGTTCCAGATCCAAGATAACCTCAGATTCGGAAGGATAAGAACGGGCAATGATCAAAAGAGGCAGGACTCTAGTTCCAATTCGAGCAAGGAGACCATTGGAGGCAAGGAAATCCTAAGGAAATACGAGTTTAAGCAGGACACCGAATGATAAAACACGACCTTCAGAAGGGCGTCAAATCACAAATTGACGACCTACATCAAGACGTTACTCAAAAACACGACCATGATCAAGGGCGTCACTTCTTTGGATTAAATTTGGCAATAAAACTACTTTATTTGAAAATTATGAGAAAACGTCTGAGATGAAGGCGTTACTTGAAAACATGCCCTGAGGAAGGACGTTAATCAATAATTTGAACTTATTTTGAAATCGGATAATACCAGGAATTGATGCCCTGACATTTGGTCGTCCTTTCTTTTGAACACGCCCTAGATAAGGTCGCTATTTAAAACACGCCCCTCTTTAGGTCGCGAATCACAAAAATGCAAAGACCATACCAAACACACACAAAAATAGAAAAACTTTATATTATGAATGTATTGAAGTTCACTTTTGGGACGTCAACATAGTGACATGAGATTTGATCAACATAGCGTCAATTTTGGCGTGTCTATAGCTGCCCCGCCTTGGCGTCTGCTTTGCAAGGGAGTGAGACGAAAATGGAGTGAAAGTGCAACAAACGGAATGAAGTGGAGCGAACTGATAAGTAGATGCCAAGGTGTGATGTGACACGCCTCAGACACTAAGCATTGGAAATCTTTCCAAGATTCAAAGTGAAACAACTCCGAGTGATTCCAAGGAAGCATCGATTTGCTGGATAAAGGAGACTAAACTAAAAACCAATAAAATGTGCGCATGGCACGATAAGGAGACACCATTGGAGAGCGGTTACCAGCCAACGTGGACGTGCTACAACCAAGGTGGATTTGCAGGAAAAATAAAGGGAATTGAGATGGAGACCCAGCAAAGGGACATTTTCAAGTAATCAGCCTAAGCGGCTTCAAAGAGAATAAAGTACTCAATTTGGAATGGAATATCTCATGTCAACTCAATCAAGAGCGAGTGACCTTCATTACTGCCATAATATGAAGATTTTCAGCATGAAGCTCAAAGTCCTACATGATGCATGCTGGGCTAAAAGAAAAAGATAAAACAAACTAAAAGATAGAAAATAATCAAGGATAATATTGTTAAGCCATCTAGATTTGGTCAAGAATCCAGATCTCTGAGCTGACACTAAGCCGAAGCCCGTTTGTCCGCGCATCAAATCAGAAAGTGGAACCATTGTCCCAGACCTTGAACGACTTAACGGCCTATCCGTGTGATCAAGACTCTCCTGGAACTATCACTATTTTTGATGAAGGGGAACTCAAATTCTAGATTCATCAGAACGACAAGGTCCTTGACATACTATATAGTGTAGATACCGTATAGTAACAATGCTTACAGAAAACAAATACAAGAACAGCATGATGTTACCTCCACATTAATCCGGACATCTCGAAACCTGCAATCTTCTGCACTCAAGAGTTCATTAGTTCTCCCATAATTTCAATAAATAATCCTCAATTCAAAGCATGACATGATCATAAGTGCTAAATAAAATAAAATTCCAACGAAATAATAGCACTTAAGTTCATCAGAGCATGTAGGGAAGGAAATTCTTAAATTCACACCTGCACCGAACGGCGTCAAAACATAAAACGCGCCTTTTTATGAGGGCGTCAAAAGGATAAACACGCCCTTCACTAAGGCGTGAAATGCTCCAAGGGTTCACGAAGAAAACGACCATGGGAAGGGCGCTACACAAAACACGACCTCTGTCAGGTCGTCAATTCAACAATTGACGCCCTAACAGAAGGTGTTAATTAAGCACAAACTTTCGTTTCCGATTCGAAAGCAAAACCCAGTCCTAATAGCCATAAACTTTCTAACTCCGAACAGCCTTAAGACTCCCCGGACTTCGATAAAGGGAAGGCAACTCCTCAAATCAATCAAAGCAATCCTCGGAGCTCTGCTCTTCTACTACTTCTTCTGTCTGTTCGTGTTCTGCAGACACCGCAACCGTCCGAACTTCTTCCTGCAAACCGAAGATGGAGAGGGCGATTAAGAGGTCCAAAGCTTCCACTCCCAGGCTAACCGAGATCAACGGGCACATCAATAGTAGAATTTCCATGAACCAGGTAAAGATTGAGTCTTCTGTTCTTTTCCACTTTTATCTTAAATGTTCTTCTCTTCTGCATGCTCATTTATCCTTCTTTCTCTGCATTGTTCTTCCTTTCTTCCTTCCACAGGACTACCCGAATGTCCCAGGAACAAGGAGATTTACAAAAATTAAGTGGCTGCCTCTCATACTCTCCAAATTTTCTTCAGATATGAGGGTGTACTTAACAAGATGGCACCTTCTGAGTCTAGTTACCCATGCCAAACATTATGATCAAATTCATCTTGACTGGGCAGCTATAGGGGCTCTTGTAGAGATATGGCATCCTTCTACTCATACCTTTCTCTTCTCAACTTTTGAAGCCACGATCCTATTAGAAGAATTGGAGATGCTCTTGGGCTTAAAAAGAATGAAGCAAGGGGATGAGGAAAAGATGGCCATCATGCCAAAACCAATTTCCTCTCATGAGCTATTAACAAGCTTGATATCTAGCCCCAACCTAGTGAATCAAATCAAAGCCACCAAAGGAATCAATCTTCTAAAGCTCGCCTCATGGGTGTACAAGAGAGCAGATCAAGCCAAAGAAGATGAAGAGATAGAGCGGGTAGCAAAGGCCTTCGTGGTGTGCTTGGCAGGAGCAATCTTATTCCCATCCACGGAGGACTTTCTAGAAGAGGCCCAATTAAGCGCTATAGTGAGCTTATGGGAAGGAGATAGAGTGGGACCGGCTATTCTAGCCTATCTCTATAGCGGGCTTACCTCGGCGGCGATGGGAAGGCCCATCTACGGATGCATGCTAGCACTCTCTAGTTGGGTAGACCTTCACTTCAAATTCGATCCATGTGATGAGGCCCAACAATCCTCAAGAATCTTCTCAAAAAGCCCACTCTCTTATATGACCGGTTCACTTGGGATAAGCAATAGAGTGACGAACCGGATTCCTCAAATCAAGAAGAGAGTGGAATGGAGAGAGCACCTCAAAGTAATGCCAAAGAATCTCTTTACTTGCGCCCCGGGAATACTCAAGACTCAAGAGCTCCGTGCAAGATTTTCTCCCGGGACGGACCTTAGACTCATAGGCGCTTCAGAATTCGTCTTGTATAACTCACACCGATGCCTTCCTCAACTCGGGCTTCCACGGCGAGTATTCGAGGACCCATCACACCTCCCTCCTATCAAGAGACGGGACCTTGGCAGCAATGAAGATGGTGAAGAATGCACAACAATCCAAACTCTGTGGAAAATCAATAAAGCTCATCAACCTGTAGAAAGCTTGGAAGAAGACAGAGATGAATGGAAATCTTATGTTATAGCTCTGAGAAAACTGAGGCCCAAAATGACTCATTAAGCATTGTAATCTTTCTTCCATATAATCAATGATATTTCCTTTGATTGAGCCATCTTCCAGTGTTTCTGATCAAATCTTCCAAGGTTCTGTGATTCTGTTGCAAATAACACCTCAAGCAATGCCGTGAATTTACAAAAGGACGCCTCAGCCGATGTCGTCTTCCAATGTTCCAGCTCCAAATTTGACGCCTCCACAAATGGGCGTTAACTGAATAACGACTTAAACTAAGGCGTGGATTGACTCAAATTCCCAAAATATATTCGTTGAAATTCCGAAATTAACGCCCTTAGCTAAGCCACGATTCATATAAATAACGCCTCAATCGTAGTCGTTACTCAAAAACAGTAATGATTATTCCCATCAAATCAATCAATCGCCATTAAATGCGTCTGACGACGGTTATCATTCCCCATGCAAACAACAATAACGTCTTAAGAAATGTCATCAATTATTAAGAAACGCCTTGATGCCAGTCGTTGATTTCATAAGACACGGCCTTCCTTAAGTCATGATTTCTTTTTGACCGTTCGACTTAACTTTCCCTCCTTTCTTCTTCTTCCTCCGTTCTCTTTCCCTCTTTCTCTCTTCGCCTGCAACCCTAACCGAAACCCTCCCCCTTTTCTCTCATTCTCTCTCTCTATCACCCTCTATCTCTCTAACACCCTAGCCCTAGCCATGGCCGGAGGAGGCTTGAAGAGGCAGCGGGTGGCTGCTCCTGAAGTCGTGGACCTGGGCGAAGACGCGTGGACCTGGGCGAAGACGCCCATGCCGAGGAGGATGCTCCCATGGAGGCTCCGCCGGTGGCGGCCGAGGAAGAATAGGCCGTGGCAGCCGGTGACGAAGCCGAAGGACAAGGCGAGGAAGAAGAAGATGATGATGTCGAAGATGAAGAGGGCAACATAGAGGGAGAAGACGACGGTGAGGAAGAAGATGGTGACGGCGATCACGAAGGCGGTGATGATCCACCGGCCACGGCGGCGGTCGCTCCTCGCCCCGGTCAACTCCGGCGGCCTCGTCAGCCACGCCCCCAACCGGCAGAGCCAAAGCACCGCAAGGTAGGCCCCCAACCCTATTTCCATTTTTTTTTATTTTCTTTTCATTTTTATGCAATTTCCATAGCCCTCGGGTAGAAACCCTGCAACCCAGAAAAGAGGCGCCCCCCCGTGGGGGCGTGATTTAACAGAAGACGTCCAAGCCAGGGACGTTAATTCATTTTATTTTTTGCAAAATAATTAACCTCATGAAAACACGCCCTAAAGCATGTCGTCCATTTAAATTCATCATTTTTCATATCATGCTGTTAATTTCTGTTAATTCCCATGCTTTAATTATTTTCCATGAATCATTCGCATGCTGTTATTTTTATTTCATTTTTTGAAAAACTTGAAAACAACGCCCTCCCATTAGGGCGTTAATTCAACAATAGACGACCAAACCAGCGGTCGTCCATTCATTAATTTCTGATTAAATTAACGGACCCATTTGGAAAACGCCCCACCCAAGGGCGTGACTTGAAATATTTTTTAAGAATTCAGAAATTAACCATAGAACCACGCCCAACACAGAGGCGTTTCTTAGATGAACAGCGACCTAGGATAGGTCGTAAATTCAAAGCACACTTAGAACCACGCCCTCCTTAGGGGCGCTAATTCAACAAACCACGACCTGAGGATGGTCGTTAATTAAAATCAAACACCAATATAACCCAAGGCAATCAAAATGAGATTCAGCATGAATAATCAAAATAGTTAAGTGAAAATTCTTTTCTTTATATGCAGGGATTGATGAGGACGCGCATCTCCTGGGTCATGGTCCAGGCAGCATACTACGGCCTCCCCGAGTTTCAGAGAGCGAGGGTAGATGCTATGGGGTTTGGGGCTTTCCTTAGCATAGAGCCAGTCAGACCCGACCTACCACTTATCCAGGTTCTACGGGAGAGATGGGACAAGACTAGCCGGGCATTCTTGATGCCCTGGGGGCATATGGTTCCTACCCTAGAGGATGTAACTAGGATCACGGGACTGAGGGTAGACGGTGAGGCTGTGAGCGGGATTACCTACCCTGACTACACTGAGTTCGCCCAGAGGTTGCTAGGGCTAGAGATGGTCTACGAGACGCCTAGCGAGTGTAGGACTATCTTCCGCACCGACCTGACTACAATGATGGGCTTAGGGAATGCTAGGCATAGGTACGGGGAGACCCTAGAGCAGTTCTCGCAGAGGTTGATCGACGGAGCTAGGGCGGTCTACTGCCAGGACCCAGCCGACAGGGAGAGAGCGGACCGAGACCTGAGGAGGTTCTTGCTGCTGCTACTCGGGAGGCTATTGCTCGGGATGAAGGGCGACGTCATCAACTGCCGATTCCTGGGGATACTCGAGGACCTGGAGGCAGTTGGCAGCTACGCCTGGGGAGCGGCGCTGCTGGCGCATATGATGGCCGACCTGTCCACCGGGACAGGTCGAGAGACGACCGTCAGTGGCTTCTCACCTTTTCTTCAGGTAATGCATTTTTCCTCTTTTCTTTTCTTTTTATTATGCTGGTGAATACCTCACTAATATGATGCATGGATGTAGGTTTGGAGCCATCTATACATGCCGATGGGGCGCGTTGACCCACGGCCTGGAGGTGAGGGAGCTTTTCCCTTAGCGTGGCGCTGGCTGCCGGTGGTGTTTGGAGCCCCACTGGGCTACGAGTTGTGGGTGCTGTGGAGAGAGTTCCAAGACTTGTGGGGATGGGTCTATCTGTATTTATTTTATGATTTTTTTATTTATTTTATTTGACTTATTTATTTGTTTTGTTTATTAGGCGTGCCAGTCACGTGTGTGACAATTTCATTGTGCGCTCGATCTGACTTGCTCAGTCGATTGTGAAGTCCGAGTCGAGACCAAAAGTCCGTCATACCATAAAGGCTATGACGTTAATTACGCCCTTCCAAGGAAGGACAACCCTTGATTAAAAGCCAAAATAGGAGGCCTCGAGAGGCAATAATAAAAAAGGATATTCTTTTTATGTGCGCAGTTTGAATCTCATACCAGAGCCAGGAAGGCGGGCAAGATAATAGCATCGGTTGTAGAAACAGACGATATCGCTGAATCGACGGCTCGAAAAATAACCAGACTCAGGGGAAAGATGAAACAGAGGATATCAATCGCGGACAGGATGAGCCGCGATCATGACAGAGGCTTAAAGCATCGGTTAACATTTCGGCGGCACTTCCCCATGGTCTGGATCATGCCCAGAGGGGAAATAGGCTATCACCCACGGAGTGCTGGGGTGAAAGCCGAAAGAAAGAGAGAGGTCAGGCCTCTCCACGTTACACATGTATGCCCTAAGGCAATGTTTGATTCTTCCCTCACAGGAGCTGGTGGCACTCATGCATTGGCATGGCTCACCGGAGCTAAGGGGGAGGCACGTCGTTGTGACTTCGACACGAATCGATGGAACATAAGGGAGTCTACCTCCCTTTAACTTTATCCTCAGGACACATCTGGTGATCCACGAATATCTCTGTGTAGGTTAGCTCTGGGCATTTGGGCTCACAGGGGGGCAACTTAGGCTCTCGGCATGACCACAGATGGGAGGCTAAGGCTCCCGGCGTGAGTGGCAAGAAGGTGGAGGTTCCCGGCGTGGCCGAAGGGAAAAGTCCAGGAAGCTCCAGGCGCCGACTTCCCGGCGCGCTGAAGATTCTCCAAGGGGGTTCTCGGCGTAGGCTAAAAGGGGGAAGAGGAGCTCTCGGCGTGAGGGTTCCCGGCGCGCTCAAGGCCGCGCCGGGAGCTGGTGGCGCCGAGAAGCAGGTGCCGAGAAGGTGGGTGTTTGGGCACCGTGAGGAGTTCAGGATTTTACGGTACCCTGTTTTTAGGATTTTGAGAGTTTTCTGGGAATTATATAAAGTAGATTGGCTCTGGGGACTAGAGATGGGGTTTAACTGGCTTTAGTTGTATATGCTTCAAAGGGGGCTGAGAGCTGAGAGGGATTGGAGGGGAAGAGCCTCACACAGAGGTCCTTTTCACCATTACCATGCGGAGTCCAGAGGACGGCTTCAGTATTATCTTTCATCGGCCTGGGAGGATTTCAGCAGCACCTCCCCCGTACCTAGCGTATGCCAGGGAGTGATAGACGATCACCCACGGAGTGCCGGGATGAAAGCCAGAATAAGGGGGGTGTGGGACCCCTAGCCCGTGTATGTGATCACAGCACCAACTTAATATCCCTTTGAGGCCATTGAAACTTATGCAGTGGCAGAGTTTCTCTGGCTCGTAAGGTTATGTAGGGGAGTTATCCCCAATGATGTTTATCCCTTAGGTACATATGATGATCTGGGGTATCCTTCGACAGGATGCAAGGCTTGGTTGATCGGGCTTGAAAGGGCATCTGTGTGGTTCCTTGGCCTGTAGTAGGAAGGCTTTCATCCGAGGTTCAAGGAATAGAGGATTCACAGCGTAAAGAAAGGGTGGCAGGAAGCATAGTTCCCAGCGTAGGTTTCATTGGCCAAAGGGGGGAGCTCTCGGCGCAGGGGTTCTCGGCGCGGTGATGACCGCGCCGGGAACCCGATGCCGGGAGGCCCCCGGGCCGGGAAGGCTGTATTGTAAGAGGCTTTGTCTGTCTTGCTAAAGGGGCTAAATCAAGGGGATCTCTCAGCGGAGTAGTTCTCGGCGGGGAAATGACCACGCCGGAAAGGGGCTAAAGGGTTTATGGCTTAGTTGCGATACTCTGCTCAGGAGATTTCTGGGATTTTTGGCTCGGATTGAGGCAAGATCTGGGCTGCAGGAGGGGATTACATGGGGGTTAGCATCAGTCGAAGGGCAGATCATCCATTATTGAATCCTCGTGGGACGTATGGCATTTCCTCTACTCACCTGCTGCTCAGACGGTCAAGAGATTGATGTCTCTGACCCCGAACGAGATGGGAGCTCGACAGACATCTATAATATCCGGGAAAATCGTGATCCGAGGGGAAGGAAGAGGGGGGACAGAGCCCAATAACCCATTGAACGAGGGTTGAGGTTCCATCTTCATCTTTCACCAGAGAACAGGCTAAGGAGGGGGCGGTCAAAACATGAATCGGAAAGCTGTAGCATCTGGGCAAACCGATATTCAGAAGAACAACCGATGCAAGAAGGGGAGAAAGACAGCAGACATTCCAATCAATCGAATGCTCAAACGAGCCATGTTGAATGTTGATCCTTCATTTCATTGCATCATCCCAAACCTATACAGATCGTAGAAGGTAAATGAAAGACAGAGATATGGAAATCGAGACCGGAATCCTTCGGCTACATTGATACATCGAGAAAGCCTCGCCAGATTACATAAGAAGAAAAGAAAGAAAAAAAAGGAAAGCATGGGGGAGGGCGGAGCATTGACTCCTCTCCCTCCCCGGCTACCCACCTGAATCTCCCTCTCTTCTTCTTCTCTCCGCTTCTTCTTTTTTTCCCTCTCGGTCTCTCTTCTGGCTTTTTTTTATCTGGTTTTCATTTCTACTGTTCCTCCTCCTCCTTCGTCTTCGAAGGGAAAGGGCTTTATAGCCGTCCCTTTTTTGCCTTCTCGGCAGGCACCTCACGGCGCGCCTCAGCTGAGGGCTTCCCGGCGCGCAGGCTCCAGCTTCTTGGTGCAGCCATTGGGCTTTGACAAGGTGGCTCCCGGTGCCACTATTACAGGCCCATTTAGGTCTCTCTGACCAGGCCTTTCATAGGCCCCTCACGTACATCAGTACCCAAGAGGGTCCCCCGTTGGTAATATATTTTGTATTGAGATCATTAGTAGGGTTTTCATCAGTCTGCAGACAGGGGTTTCATCAGTATTGCCATCTGAATGATGACAAAACCGGGCATCATTTTATCGATATCGGCACCTGAATGGTGACGAGATCGGACATCAGCTTTAGTCTGGGAAGACTTCAGCCGGGTGTATAATCTGTGGAGACGATTCTTCTTGTGTTCTGACTTTGCAAAAGCCTTTACAATCTTCATCTGCCGGTACCGGCTTCATCTTTATCTTACATCACATCTGTCAATAAGCCGACATCTGACTTACCATGACATGTCATCTGTGGATTCTTGGATGAGGCAGTAACACAGTTCCTATTAAAGTGTGCTAGGAAGTCTCATTAGTCAAGCAACTACTGCTTTGTTAGTGCTGCCATCTGAGTGACATCGGCACCGGACATCAGCTCGGCCGACAAAGGCTTCAGCCGGGTAAATGGTTGACGAGCTTCATCATTGGTCTTTCACTGTGGGTATGATCTGCTTCCACCCTTGTTCATTTTCAAGGTGTCAACAAATGCCCCCCACCTGTGGGCGGCGTAAGCGCAGAATAAGCGGCACGGGGCCTGCAGGTGACTTTCATTATTCGAGGGTATCTTCCTCAATTTCTTTTCAATCCGGTCCTTAGACCTGATCATCTCGTTCCAACAATATTCTGCACACGTATCTTTCTTTTCTATCTTCATATTGTTTGACTTTATTTTCAGCTTTTTGGAGCTTCTCGGCACGAGGCCATAGGCTTCTCGGCGCGTGAAGACCTCTCGGCGTGGAGACGGGGGTCTCGGTGCGCCTAGCTTCCCGGCGCGGAGGGCTTCTCGGCGCGGAAAGCTTCTCGGCGCGGAGGGCTTCTCGGCGCGCATTTTGGCCGAAGGGGGGCTCTCGGCCTGGGCGTTCTCGGCGCGCGTTTTACCACGCCGAGAACCCTTCGCTTCGAGCTTCTATTTGAGGCGCCGAAAGCCTCCTGGCTTCTCATTATTCACAGCTCCTTCTCTCTCTTCACTTTCTTTTCTCTCTCGGCGGTGGCGGCGAGCTCCTCCCCTCCGACCATCCGGCTTCTTCCCGTCTTATTTGATTTCGCCCGGGTATGACGATCTTTGGGATTTAATCCCTTTTGTTTCCGGGATTACCCCCTCTTGGTTGGTGACTCCCTATTCTTCTTGGGCAGACCCCAAATAAGGGGAGATGCTGCCGAAATTTTCATAGGGTCTCATGTTACAATCTTTAAAAGACTGCCCATTATTCTAAGACTTTTAATTCACTTTTCTTCTTTGATTGCAGACACTGCAATGGCTTCAAGCTCTGCTGCGGCATCCCCTGGAGGTGTCAGGGCCAGTTCGTCGGCCCAACCAGATATATCACGGGCCACAATAAACTGGCTGAATGTGCACAGCCTCGACTTCGGATACGATAGGACCGCTTCCGTTGATGAATCATCCGATTCTGATACCGATACGGTGTCAACATCCCGGGTATACTCCACTGCCATGGAAACATGCTTCAGACGGGGCACTGATTATCGCCCGGATTTCCTGAAGGACAAACACTTGCTGCCGTTTATCCGGACCTTCACCGTGGGTGGAATGCCAAACTACCGAATAGCTCGTACAGTTGAAGCCGCAATTCTGGTTGAGAGAGACAGCCTGAAAGATTAAGTATATCGCGGAAAGGCTATATATCTTCCCGGGGAGAAGCGTGACTGGGATGCAGTCCTTGGCATATCGGAGCTGGAGCCGAAAAAGAAAATGCTGACCCGGGCCCCGGAGTTCACACCTGCTCGGTGGGATAATGCCAGTGGCCGAGTCAATAGGGAGAAGCCCGGCTATGGTCTCTTCCTGGCGCCAGTGAAGTGGGGGTACCGCAAAGAGCCTTTTGTGCTGAATTGTTTGGCCATTCAGTTCAAGTATCATTTGGCCGCTGGTTGGTTTGGGGATACCAAGATCACTGACGCCCACCTATTTCGAGCAGGAGCCATGGAATTTACTGAGTTTGTTCTGAAGGAATATGCCCCTCTGCTGATCAGAGCCGGGGTATATCATAGTGTCTTTGCTTCCAGATTTCGATATCCCATATCCCGAGGGTTATGCTGTGGGATGTTCGAGGTCTTCTGCCCCTTATTCAACATATTTTATACAGCAGAGGGTGAGACATCTCTTGACCTCTGGAGTCTGTCACAGCTTTCCGGACTGCCTATTGACGGCGAGCCGTATGAAGAAGTCTGCTTGGCAGATTCTGAGAAGGATAGCTCTGATGGTGAAGGCAGATATTCCATTGGCTTCTCATACCGGTACCTGATGATGGCATATCGCTCCATCTGTCTGGCGTACAGTAGAGGGTCCTCCAAAGGTTATCATCCCCGGGAGAAAGGCAGCAAGCTGAGGATACGGGTAGGGCAGTGGATTCAGTACTTCTTTGACGGTCCCCTGAAATATGCCGACTTCCCTTCTGTGGGTCCGACTGCTAGCAAGCAGGTAAGGGCTCCTCGTTATAAGTCGGCGCTGCCATCTTCATTGCGCCGTGCAGGCAGCGGTGGTCCCAACCCAGCAGGTGTAGACCCCATCACACATTGTGCGGCTTACTTCACATTCTGGCTATGCACTTTCGCTCTCCCTCAAGGGGACGAGACAATCATCCGGCCAGAAGCTATATATCCGGCCTGTCAGATGGCCTGGGGAATGAGGCTGTCGCTCTCCCCAGTGGCCCTGTGTTTGATATACAAGTCTTTGGGGGATCTGTACAAGCATCGGACTCCCCGTTCTTTGAGGACCGTGGGTCCTTTTCATTTCTTCAACGCCTGGGTCTGCAGATTATTTCCTGAGTTGGCTCCCAGAACTTTGCAGGCAGATACAGTACTGCCCAGAATGATTGAGTTTGCCAGTGCTGAACCTGGTCCTTTCTATGATCAGCTGTTCAAAATAAGGGGTCGACTGATAAAGGTGCCGGTGGATGCCCCTGGCAGTATTCATTTTTGTAGCTTGGCGGCAGGTTCAGCTCCTTTGATTCATTCTCAGAGAGAGTGCAAGCTGGAAGAGGTAGAGACCTATATTCATCCTGTCTCAGGGGTTAACACTGCTCGGCCAATCCTGGAGCCGGAGCTGGTCAGATGGGCCATGGCCATCTGGCCTAGTGTCTTAGTTTTCAGAAAGGGTGGCCTGCTCCTTCTGGAACCATACTATCCATTCCGCTTTGGGCGGAACTTTGGTTACAACCAGCATATCCCCACAACGGTTGCTCAATTTCCCCTGGATAGCCGGGCTAAGCATGGGTCCACCATTGTCGGCGATGGCCGGTTGTGGTGGGATTTTTACCATCGCCAGGATGGTGCAGTTTTCAGAGTTCCCACAGTTTCTAACCGTGTTCCCCGGGTAACATTAGAATATATCAAATGGTGGAACATTCGAACCAGCTTTTACAGGGATAGTGGAGGTGCATTTTGGGACGTGGCCGAGCGTTCCTTTCTAAAACAACAGCCCGGGCCAGTGTTTGACATCCCCGAGACCCACCTGAAAAGTCTTTATTCACAGCACCAGAGGGAGGCGGAGAACTATCTGGCCCAGCGTCGGGCTTTGAAGGAAAAGAATTCCAACCCGCCTGCTCCTGTTTTCGCTGCTATCAACGAGGACACTTTCATGCAGAGCTTGAAACATCTGAGCCATGTAGGGAGCGCTCGTTTGGAGGCGCAACAATACCCATTTCCTGTCGAAGAGCCGCTCCCGGTAGTAGTCCCTTGGAGGGGTCTGACAGATAGATTTCATCCCTATAGGACGTTTGTGCGCCGGGAAGATAGAACCCAGACGTACTACAAGCAAACGTCTTGGCTGTTTATTCTGCTGAATTTACATGGGTTATCTGCAGAAAGCCCGATAGCCGGCATATTGAACAAGCCGTTGTTTATCTCTTTTCATTATGTCGACGGCTGGGGTATGGACCACCTCGACTTATTTCGGTGTCTTGACCTTCATGGTCATAGTGACCTGGCAACTTTAGTGGAGAAGTGCTAGGTACTTGGCGATGTATGCTGGCTTATCAAGAAGGCTGCTTCCCGCTCCAAGGAGGTAGCTTATCTGTACTGGCTGCTCTCTGTCTTTTACGACGGCCCAGCAGGTATGATCTCTTCTTTTCTGACTGCGGTGATTTCTGCTTAGTATTCACACTTTGCATCCACTGATCACATTACCTCTCTGACATCTTCAACAGACAGGCCTGATATAAAGCGACAGGGGCTTTATAGAGAAATCATTGCGCAGGCTGAGAAGCCTACTTATTTTGAAATCCCTGCAGCAGCACTGACTACTACTCCCCTGCCTCCCGGCAAGAAGAGAAAGGCTTCCATAGTTAAGGCTGCAGTTGGGAAGGCCAAGAAGACTTATGCTTAGCAATCGGCTTCGGTATCTATGGACACCGGGACCCCTCTCCCTGATATTCCCTCATTTGATGAGTTCGAATATGAAAGGGAGGCTGCTCAGACATCGGTTCAGGGTAACATCAATAACCTGCAATTGCATTCCTCATCCTCTTTCGCTGGATTTCAAAGAAGTCCTTGAATCTGACCCCTCCCTTTTGCACAGCCCAAGAGCCAGTTGTAGCACCTTATGTGGTGGAGACCAGGTTGCCTTCTCCCACGCCGGTTAGTGAGGTGGAGGGTAAGTGTATTTTCTCATCTGTTTCACACTTGCATTGTCTTCTTTGCTATATTCCTCAGCGGCCCCTTTTTGCTGCAGTGGCAGGCGAAGAGCAGACTGAGGCTATGATGACAAAAGAATTACTTCAACTGCAGGAGGGTCACAAGACTCAGTCGAAGCAGAGTACTGTTCCGGCCAGGCGCATAATTACCCGGTCTACATCCCGACATGTTTTAGAGGTGGCCCCACAGCGTATAGCTAGTGTGGAAATATCCTCAGGCAGTTCTAAGACCGTCTCTGATGAGGAGGAAGCGACTTTCAGCGGCAGTGAGGGGGATGCTCCTGAATCAGAGGCCCCGCTTGTATTTGCAAAAGGTGTTCTACCTTTTCAGCCTGCTAAGCTACTGGTGCTATCTTCTGAGGAGGAGTTGCAAGAGGAGTTTGCCGGGCTCGACACCGAGATCGACATAACTCCACCGTTTGTTATTCCGACCACGGAGCTTCCTCCTCTTTCACCCCACTTCGAGGGTGTGGACCCTGCTTCAAAGGTGGGTTCCTTTTCATGTTTGTTGCTTCATCTGTTTCTTTCATCTAGTGCTGAAAGTTGTTTTGTTTTGGTTTTAGGGCATTGTCACTGCTAGCTCAGACACAACCGCAGCTATCACGGACATTTCTTCTACAAACTGGGCTATTGTCCCTTTTCTGCCTTTAACTTGCATGGGAGTTCTTGAGATCATTCGCCATGTGCCAGTGCGGATACAGTCTTCGACAGATTTAGCATCGTTGGACTTAGGGGCCTCAGGAGAGAGTTGCATTCCTATCAGGGCTTCGGATTTCAGAGCCGAAGCCGATCCATCTAGAAGCTCCGCTTTTATACCAGCTGCAGTAATGTCAATTGCGCCCGAGTCAGCAGTCCCTGTCATAGTGGCTATAGAGACTGGACTTCTACCTTCTCCGACTATGGCAGCTTCCTCCCTGTCACCAGAAAGAGCAGCTGAAGATGAATCCCCTATTCAAGAGACTCATGAAGAGACAGCTCTATCCTTCATCGATTCTCCCCCTGTGGATGTTCAAGCTATAGCTTCCGATACAGCGATAGGGGAGGAATCTTCAGCTCAGTAGGAGAGCACAGAGAAGGACTGGCCAGCCCCTACAGCAGATCTGCTGTCTTCGTCCTCTCAGTCGGACGTTGCATTGTGGGAAGATATCGATGGCGAGGTGACCTTTGAAGTCGTCCCCTCTGCCTCCTTCGGCTTCGCTTCCTCTGACAACTTTGTCTGGCAGCATCTGGACATGCTATGTCAGCTGGTAGAATCCCAGCCTGGCTTGACGTATCTGCAACTGAAGGAAATCGCCAATCGCTTCACCGCTGGCTTGCAGGCCATGGGCTGCCCTTTGGACATATGGGTTCAGCGGGTGCTGCTTCTACTGAAATTCATGCATCGGAGAGACTTCCTAGCACGGACTATGGTTGATAAGCTAACGGCGTTGAAGTTGCAGAGGTCAGAATATAAATCTGAGCTGGGGAAGCTGACGCTTATGCTTGATGAATGCCGAGCCGAGCTACAAGGTGCTATTCAGCGTGAAGAAGCTGTGCAGGACCGGATGGCCATCCTGGAGACGGAGCTCTCTGGACTTCGAGCCGAACTGCAACAATTATCCTTTATCCGGCCGTGGTCCGAAGAGGAGGTAGCCTCGCTGGAGGGACGAGTGATGTCTCTCCAGGACATGTCCATTGGACTTCGAGAGGAGGAGGCGCGCCTTCATGAGCTGGGGGCCGCTCCTTATGTGGGTCTTCTGGCCTTCGAAGATATATTCCGGCGGCCATAAATTGTCTATCCCTTATTTTTCTTTTTGTTCTCTTTTGTGATATGGTGTCCCCTCGGGGCCCTTTATGTACTCCCTTTTTAATGGAAAGGAATCTCTTGGCTTCATGCGTCTCCATCTTATTCTGCATGTGGTTTTATCACTTTGGAAGGTGGGGTAGCGATTTTGACAATCCCTCATGCGAATGGCTCGTACCTTGGCAGGAGAGCGTCCACCCCTTCAGAGAAAGGATGGGGAACTCGCTCCACCGCGTGACGGCATCCGAGGAGGTGCTTGAACCGAATTTTGTTGGTGGCAGCAAACGTCCTATTGGCCATGTGTGCCGTAAGGGAGACGATTTGCCGGAATGCAAATGAGGGGGTCTCATCAGAGTAGACGTATGGTCTAGGCTGGGTAGAGACTATTGCAGGTGGGACATTGAAAAGGATATGTGGTTCTCATCAGAACGGACATAAAGTACGAACTGGACAGATTGTATCATTGGCCGGGCGATGTACCGATCAGCCAACGGTTGACTTCATCATCGATATTGAGCTTATATCGATGCAAGGGGAATTTTAGAATAGACGTAAGGTCTAAATTGGGTAGGGTTTCATCATTGATCGGGCAAGGTGCCGGTCGATCCATAGCGGGTTTCATCATCGATATTGGGTTTATATCGACGCAAAGGGATTTCATGAGTTTCATCAGAATAGACGTAAGGTCTAAACTGGATAGGGTATTATCATTGATCGGGCAAGGTGCCAATCGATCAACAGTTGGTTTCATCATCGATATTGGGTTTATATCGATGCAAAGAAAGTGTTATAAGTTTCATCAGAATAGACGTAAGGTCTAAACTGGATAGGGTATTATCATTGATCGGGCAAGGTGCCAATCGATCAACAGTTGGTTTCATCATCGATATTGGGTTTATATCGACGCAAAGGGGTTTCATGAGTTTCATTAGAATAGACGTAAGGTCTAAACTGGATAGGGTTTCATCATTGATCGGGCAAGGTGCCGGTCGATGAACAGTTGGTTTCATCATCGCCATTGGGTTTATATCGACGCAAAGGGGTTTCATGAGTTTCATCAGAATAGACGTAAGGTCTAAACTGGATAGGGTTTCATCATTGATCGGGCAAGGTGCCAATCGATCAACAGTTGGTTTCATAATCGATATTGGGTTTATATCGACGCAAAGGGGTTTCATGAGTTTCATCAGAATAGACGTAAGGTCTAAACTGGATAGGGTTTCATCATTGATCGGGCAAGGTGCCAATCGATCAACAGTTGGTTTCATCATCGATATTGGGTTTATATCGATGCAAAGAAAGTGTTATAAATTTCATCAGAATAGACGAAAGGTCTACACTGGCAGGGTTTCATCATTGATCGGGCGAGGTGCCGGTCGATCAACGGTGGGACGTACGTGAAGGTGTAGGTCTTGTCAGGACAGACGTACGGTCTATTCCAACAGGTTTTATCGCAGGTGGGACTTTGAAAGAGGGTATGTAGGTTTCATCAGGGTAGACGTAAGGTCCATCCCAGAAAGGATTTATCATCGGTGGGGCGTGGAGCCAGTTGACCGACGGAAGGCTTCATCAATGAAGGGGAGGTAAAGGTAGCGTGCCGGTTGGCATGGAACTTTTGAATTACCACATTACTGACCCAAGTGCCCTTTCAAGTTTTCACCGGAGCCAGCCCCCTCTTGCTTTTGCCCACGTGCCCTTTCGGGTTTTCACGTGGCGGGGTACCCGATTTTACCTGTAGTGCCCTTTCGGGTTTTCACCACAGCTGGGTCTTAGCCATTTTTGCCCTTGTTCAGAATGCCTGAACAAAATTGGCGGGATATCTCTATTTTTAACCCCATTTTGTCTCTTCTTTTCCTCTTCTTCTTTTTTTTTTATAGAAACTTTGGTTTTGTAGCCCATGGGCTCAGCTTATGTATGTATCATCATTGAAGTGGGTGCTAACACCAATGCAAGGGGCATAAGGTTTCATCGTCTACCTAGGCAGAAGGCCTGGGTCGACTTGAGTGTGTTTTGCGGCTTAGGCGCGAAGCCGTTCGTCGGGAGCATGGCTGCATCGTTGATGTGGGGATTACCATCAACGCAAGGGAATAGGATTTTATCATCTATCCGGACGGAAGGTCCGGGTTGATTTGAGAATGAGTGTAGCAGCTTGAACACGAAGCCATTTGCTAGAAATATAGGTTTCATCGTTAATGTGGGGTTGACATTAATGCAAAGGAATAGAATTTCATAGTCTATCTAGACGGAGGGTCTGAATTGATTTGAAGGGTTGTGTCATGTTTTGTCAGAGCGGACGGAAGGTCCACCCTGGATGGATTTTGGCGTCGATCAGGCAGCGCGCCAGCCGATCGATAGCAGGTTTCATCATTGATATCGGGTTCATATCAATGCAAGGATTTCATAGGTTTCATTGGGATAGACATAAGGTCTAAGCCGGACAGGTTTCATCGCTGATCGGGCAGTGTGCCAATCGATCAGTAGCGGGTTTCATCATCGGTACTGGATCCATACCAATGCAAGGATTTCATAGGTTTCATCGGGATAGACGTAAGGTCTAAACCGGACAGGTTTCATCGCTGATCGGGCAGTGTGCCAATCGATCAGTAGCGGGTTTCATCATCGGTACTGAGTTCATACCAATGCAAGGATTTCATAGGTTTCATCGGGGTAGACGTAAGGTCTAAGCCGGACAGGTTTCATCGCTGACCGGGCAGTGTGCCAATCGATCAATAGCGGGTTTCATCATCGGTATTGGGTTCATACCAATGCAAGAATTTCATAGGTTTCATCGGGGTAGACGTAAGGTCTAGCACAGGTTTCATCGCTGATCGGTCAGTGTGCCAATCAACCAGCAGCAGGTTTCATCACGGCGGGACGTAAAGAGATATGCAGATCTAGTCGGAACAGACGTAAGGTCTAAACCGGACCGGTTTCTTTACCGATCAGACAGCGAGCCCGTCAACCAAAGGTAGGTTTCATCATCGGTATTGGGTTTATACCAATGCAAAGGAATTCATAGGTTTCATCAGGATAGACGTAAGGTCTAAACTAGACAGGTTTCATCGCTGATCGGGCAGTGCGCCAATCGATCAACAGCAGGTTTCATCATCGGTATTGGGTTTATACCAATGCAAAGATTTCATATGTTTCATCAGGATAGACGTAGGGTCTAAACTGGATAGGTTTCATCATTGATCGGGCAGGATGCCGATCGATCAACGGTGAACTTCACCATGGTGGGACTTTGGACAAGGTATGAGGGTTTTATCAGGACAGACGTAGGGTCTATACTGGGTGGGTTTGATCGTTGATCGGGCAAGGTGCCGGTCGATCGACGAGAGGTTTATGGCGGGAGGTGAGGCTTCTTTAGGATCACCATGTTACTGACTCAAGCGCCCTTTCGGGTTTTCGCCGGGGCCAGCCCCCTCTTGCTTTTTCCCACGCGCCCTTTCGAGTTTTCACGTGGCGGGGTACCCAATTTTGCCTGAAGTGTCCTTTCGGGTTTTCACCACAGCTGGGTTTTAGCCATTTTTGCCCTTGCTCAGAAAACCTGAACAAGATCGGCGGGGTATCTCTATTTTTAACCCCATCTTTTTTATTTATTTATTTTCATTCTTTTATTCTCTCTTCCCCTCTTTTTTAGGAGGGTGACAAGTCGGAATGCCATTAGATCATGATGAGGGATGGCTTGGCTAGGGCGGAGTGCCGCTATACCAAGAAAGGGTGTAGCTCGGCTAGGGCCGGATGCTGCTAGACCAAGGAAAGGGTATATCTCGGCTAGGGCTGGATGCCACTAAGCCAAAGAAAGGTAGCTTGGTTAGGGCGGAGTGCCACTAATCCAAGGAAAGGGTGTAGCTCGGCTTAGGCGGGATGCCACTAGGCCGAGGAAAGGTATATCTCGGCTAGGGCTGGATGCCGCTAGACCAAGGAAAGGGTGTATCTCGGCTAGGGCTGGATGCCACTAAGCCAAGGAAAGGTAGTTTTTGCCCGATTACTCGGGGAATATTGGTTGTGCAGCATGATACAGCTTGAGGTGTTTACCGTTGAGTGGCGAGAACTGAATTTCCCCTCGATGGTTAACAACTACGTAGGCCCCTCCTTCGTAGACCCTTTGTATCACATAAGGACATTCCTAATTAGCATTCAGCTTTCCTTTTGGGTTGGACGCCATGACTTCTTTTTTCTTGACCATGACGAGGTCACCTTTCTTGAATTCTCGTCCTCTTACGAGTTTATTGAATGCAGTGGCCATGCGGGCCTGATACATTTGGATATTCTTCTGAGCTTGGAGGCGTTTCCCTTCCAATTCAGTCAGTTTTTCTAACCTTCTTTCAGCATTTGTTTGTTCGCCACGGGCCAGGCCATATTGGATTGACACTCTGAGTGACGGGACTTCCAGCTCTAGTGGAACCACTGCCTCCGAGCCATATACCAATGAGTATGGTGAGCACCCTGTAGGTGTCTTAAAGACGGTGCGGTATGCCCACAGAGCTTCATACATCTTTTCTTCCCAGTCCTTCTTATTAGAACTGACAACCTTGGCTAGCAAGGTGCATAAAGTCTTGTTAAAAGCTTCTGCCAATCCGTTTGCCTGGGGATTGTAGGGAGTGGAGGTTCTCCATTCAATCTTATACTTCTCGGCAAGCCGATAGATTTTTTGATTTCTTGAATGACTTCCATTATCAGATATTATTCGGTTGGGGATCCCGAACCGGAAGATAATATTCTGCTTGATAAATCTGGCGACCAGTTCACCAGTCACTTCTCTTAATGCTACAGCTTCCGCCCATCGGGAGAAGTAATCTGTCATGGCCAATATGTACTTATGACCGGCCGAGGAGGTCGGCAGTGGCCCGACTACATCAGTTCCCCATTGTGGAAACGGCCAGCTAGGGACTGTAGGGTGCAGAGTTGTAGGTGGCCTTCTAGGCACGGTAGCATGCTCCTGACACTTCTGGCATGACTTTGTAAATTTACAGCAGTCTTAAAACATGGTAGGCCAATAGTAGTCCAGCTTCTTGATTTCTATCTTCATTTTGGGGCCAGCCTGGTGGGCGCCTGCTGTCCCAGCGTGTATTTCTTTCATCGCTTGCCAAGCTTCCTCAGTGGACAGGCAGCGGAGTAGAATCTTTTTGCGTGCATCCGCCATTATTCGGAATAAAGTTCCATTTCTGAAATCATAGGAATCTTTGATTCTCAGGAGTTTCATCTTTTCCTCCCTTTTCTGTGGCAGCTGTTGGTGCAGAAACCACTGTAGCAAATGTTGTCTCCAATCAGACGCATGTACTACGCTGATAGTGGCAACTTCTTCCTCTTCGGGGCACCCTTCTAGCATACTGGGGACTTGCCGCCGGTTCATAACAACAATGTTCAGTGTTTCATCTGGCGGGACTGCTAGCGAGCTGGCCAACTTTGCCAGTGCATCAGCCTGGGCATTATGTCCACGGCCCACATGTTTGAGTTCAATATGATAGAACTTTGCCATGAGGCGTACAGCTTTCTGGTGATAGGGATTTAGTTCTGGCTTCCGCACTTCGAACTCCCCTTGGACTTGTTTTATTATCAACATCAAATCCCCGAATACCTGAAGCATTTGGATACCCATGTTGAGGCTGATATTAAGTCCGATTATCAGAGCTTCATATTCGGCTTCATTATTGGTGCATGGCTCGTTTATAGAACAGGAAGTATGCACAACCTCCCCCTCTGGTGATTTCAGCACAATACCGGCTCCAGCCCGTATTCTGGTCTTTCCATCGAAATTTGTCTCCGTTCTGGATGCTCCATCAAAGAACAGTTGCCACATAACTGGCTGAGCTTGACAGGCCTCGAGTGTCTCATCATCGGGTAATTCAGTCCCCAACATATCATTCTCCGACACAGGATGCTCCACGAAGAAATCAGCCACGGCCTGTCCTTTTATTACCCTCTGGGGTATATATGTGATATCGAATTCCATCAGAATTACTGCCCATTTGCCCAACCGGCCTTTCAGTACTGGCTGAGTCAATATGTATTTGAGTGGATCTGCTGCAGATATCAATCTGATTTCATGTGACAGCATATAGCGCCTGAGCTTTTTGACGGCAAAGACTAGTGCCAAGCATGTCTTTTCTATATGGCTGTAGCTTTCTTCGGTTCTAATCAGCCTTTGACTTAGGTAGTACAGGGCTTGCTCTTTGCCTTCTTCATTTATCTGTGCCAGCATTGCCCCCAGGGAATAGTGTGCGGCTGAGATATACAATATCAAGGGTCTGCCCTTAACTGGTGCCCCCAGTACTGGAGGGGTTTTAAGATATTCTTTCAGCTTTTCAAAAGCCTCCTGACATCCATCGTCCCAGAGGAACGGTACATCTTTTATCATGAGCTTGTGAAAGGGATGACATCGTCCTGACAGAATTGATATAAATCATCGGACATAAGCCAGGCGCCCTTGCAGAGATCTCAGCTCGTGCAGATTCCTTGGTGGAGGGAGCTCCTGGATAGCTTTAATCTTGGATGGATCAATTTCAATACCCCTATGTCGGACAATAAATCCGAGGAATTTTCCACTGGACACGCCAAAGGCGCATTTCATAGGATTCATCTTGAGTTCATATTTGCGCAACCTCTGGAATACTATCCTTAGGTCTTGCAAATGATCTTCTCTTTTGCTGGTTTTTACCACCAGATCATCAATGTAGCACTCTACCTTTTTGAAGAGCAGGTCATCAAAGATCTTTGTCATAGCTCTTTGATAAGTAGCGCCGGCGTTCTTAAGGCCAAACGGCATTCTTTTGTAGTGGAATATTCCCTTCGGAGTGCGGAATGCAGTGTGCACTCCGTCTTCTTCAGCAATCCAGATCTGGTTGTATCCAGATGACCCATCCATGAATGACAGGGCTTCATGACCAGTAGTCGCATTGATCATCACTTCAGTGATGGGCACTGGGAAATCATCTTTCGGGCAAGCCTTATTAAGGTCTCGAAAATCAACACATATTCTAATCTGCCCATTCTTCTTCTTTACGGGCACTATATTGGCCAGCCATGTAGTATACTGGTTTTCTTCGACAAAGCCTACCTCAATCAGCTTGTCAACTTCTTTGTTAATCTGGTTTATCAATTCAGGACGCATTCTCCTGGAAGGCTGCTTTACAGGGTTAGCCTCTGGGTTTATTGCCAATCGGTGCTATGCCACATCAGAGCTCAGTCCTAGCATTTCATCATATGTCCATGCAAAACAATCTCAGAATTCTGTCAAGAACTGTATATATTGTTCCCTGACATCTGGCTCCAGCAGTGCGCTGAGGAATGTCGGCCTTGGCTCATCTGCGGATCCCAAATTTATTTCTATCAGCTCATCGACGGCGGCTTGGCCTCCGTCTTCGACTTCGGGCGGGGCTTCTTGCAAATCAATAAAGCCTCCCGAGATATAATCTTCTTCAGTTTCATGCTCCTCTACTTCATCATAATGGTCATCAGCGGATGCTGGCGCATCATATAGGGCCAATATTATCGGGTCCTGTTCAGTCTGCTCCGAGGGCGAGACTGGTTCAGCAGGAAATTCAGAAGTGGACTCCTCCGTCCTTAGAGGCTCTTCTAATGTGGGCTCCCCTGAAAGGTCATCATTCTGTAGAGCCCGGAATTCTTCTAGGATGCGCCCGAACTCCAGACACTCCTCCAGCTCTCTGGCTATTTGATCTTCATCCGGGGTTCCCGTATCAAATTTTGCTTCAGCCTGGAACATATCCTCTTTGGAAGATAGGTCCTCCCAGTACCAAGCTTTCTTTGTCTCATCAGATGTCTCTGTTTCTGGCAGGTTGTCTGGGGCTTCATTGCTCATTATGGATTGATAAATGATTTCTTCATCTTCCGAGGGGTATTTGTCATATCCTACCTCGGGAGGATCGTCATGCTGGTAGGAGACAGATATGATGTCTACCTCAGCCTCATAGTATTCTTGGAGGGTATAACCCAATCCTGGGTGTTGAGTGATCTTCCTTAGTTCTTTACTATCTCGAGGCGGATCCCACAGTTCCTTGAATGCCTTCTTCTGAGCAGCAGGCTGCATTGATGGCATTTGCATCTTGGAGAACATTTGTGAAACCCGTTGGGTAGTATAATCCAAGCCTGTAATCGGTACCATCCGGTTTGCAGCTTCTTCAGGGGCCATACAGTCTTGATCATCTTCTTCGACTGGCTCCCCGGTGTAGAATATAATAGGAGGCTCGCAGAAGCGAGGGATTTCCATAGTCTTCAGTGGTAGCACCGTTTGGTACTCAAGGCTGACGATGGGTTTAAATAAACCCTGCGGCACCTCCACCTGAGTGTACTTTTGCTTCATTTCTTCATCGGCATTATCCGGGTGGACGCTAGGAGGGGTAACCCGAGCAAAGTCACCAGCATAAGAGATGTGAGATACATTATGCTTTTTAACATAGCCCTTTGGTGGCGGTGGAGACCAGTTCCTTATCTCTGTCTCAGGCTTTTTCTGGCTGACCACAGCCTCTTTCCTTTCGCACTTTTACGACACCTCGGTGTAGTAGGATGCATCGAGCATATGGCACTCAAACACTTCGAAGGGATGCAGATCCGCAAACACCCTTTCTTCTTTTCCTTCATGGCAGTATTTAATGCACTGATGTAGTGTGGATGGCACTATTTGACATTCATGCAGCCACGGTCTCCCCAGCAGGGCCTTATACGTGGTGTTGGAGTCGATCACATAGAATCGTACCACTGTAGTGAGGTCTCCCAATGTGAGGTTGAAATCAGCTACCCCAAGAGGTGTCTCACACTTTTGGTTGAATCCTGCAATCTTCATGTCTCTGACCTTGGTGAGCTGCAGATCAAAGTAATATTTCTGATAGATGCGGTATGGGAGAATGTTCACAGCAGCCCCGGGATCTATCAGTATTCTGCTTATCGGCTGATAGTTCAGGGAACCCCTCATATACAGCGGTCTGTTATGGCCGGAATTTGGGATTAGCATATCATCCTCTGTGAATGTGACTGATGGACCAGAATTCACTTCTGTCAAGAGTGCTTCATACTGTACCGGCGACTGCAAGGCATCAATAATGGCTTGGCGAGCCTCTTCACTCAGAGAGAGGATTTCCCAAATGGAGAACCTGGTAGGGAGCTTCTTCAGCATTTTCATGATCCGGCTGCCCACCCGGACGTTAGACAGTCTCATCTCCTCCACCCAACGGGGTCTTGGAGGTTCATGTGGTGCCTGTGGCCTTTGCTGCCCAGTGCCGGTTTTACCCTCTTGATCGGTTTCCCGGGAGGCTTCTTCTGTAGTAACGACCCCTGTTTCGGCTAGAGGGTTACTTCCTTTATTTTCTTCATGCTGCTTCTGCTTCCTAACTGTAGTCTGCTGGCATTTATTATTTTTAGCTGGAGCCGTGTGAGCCAGCTGTTCATTTTCCAAACTGGACAAGAATTCCAGGAATGAAGGAGCCTCTTCTTTTTCTTGGTACAAGCTGGCAGGGGGAGGAACCTGGACACCTCGTACCTCTGGCTCGGGGATCTGATAGGGTTGCTCCCCTCTGAATATAATATTATGATTAGCTGGTGGCGGGTGCCCCCATCTTTTCCCAGAACGTGTTGCATGGGCAGAGGTAGAGGCCTCAGCATGGTTGGCTTCTAGCGGGGCATTTGATGCTTCATCCTCATCATTCTCCCCGGGCAAGGAAAAGAGTACCGACAGGGTATTGCATTGTACTGTCGTGACTTTCTTTCCCCTTTTGGACTTGGGCCGTCTCTTCTTCTTCTGGGAATTTGGCTTTGCTGGCTCCTGCCCCCAGAAGGACTCATTTTCAGCTTTTTCTTGTTCTGCCTCTGGTTGCTCTTTCATTTTCAATTCTTCGAGCTGCTCCCAGAGTATACAGTCTTTTATCAGCAGGTTTTTGGGCTTTTTCTGCTCATATTCATCAAGCTCATTGATATACTGCTGTAGACGCCTGGCTGCAGGACTTACTTCTTTATGTGCCGGTAGGGGAGTTTGTCTCCTCCGGTTGTGAGTAGGGATCCGGATGACTGGCCCGGTCTCAGCTGTACGCCATACTGGCTTTACTGGAGGCGGCTCAGGCCTTGGGGTGACACCCCGGATAGTTGCCCCACTGGTGCTGGCTGCAAGAGTCTTTTTCCTGTTCTTTATGGGCTTCATCTGCCATCCTTCCTGATCTTTCAGTGGGGTGAGGAGGCAAGCTTCATAAGTATGCCTGGTACATTCTTCAACGGCTTCATCAGGCAGCTGCTGATAGACTGAAATCACATTGGCGGCCATCCTCCAGGGCGGAGGCTCATGCGGATGAGGTGGCTTCACCTGGTAATCACCCAACTGTAGCTCACCCTTTTGACCATTCCTTCCATAATATCCTTGAAGACATAACAATCTTCAATTGCGTGCCCCAGCGCACGGTGAAATGGACAGAACAGTGGATCATCTTTCTTTGTTGCATCCGTAGGTCTCTTCGGTTCAGGCAACGTTACCTTGTTGAACTTATATGCCCAGTTAAATAGTGCTGATGTCTTATCTTTGGGAAAAGAGTAAGCCCTTCTCATTCTGTCTCTCAGAGAGACCTTATCTTTTCTTTCTGTTGCACCCTCAGGCGGGGGAGCTTCATCTGCCTCCTTTTTTCCTTTCTGTTGCTCGAAGGTTCTAAAATCGACGGCGTTAGCCTCAGTATGTGATGGCCGTCGATCATTGGTTTTACCCTTCGGCATAGTGGGAGCATTGGCGGTCGGACGCTTGGACAAGAACGTCTCGACTTCCGCCACTATATTGTTCAGCCGGTCAAATATTCTGACATCTGCACCGATCATCTTTTCTAGCACCTCTCTCTTGAGGCTATGTTTACATATCTGCACTGCATCTTCCTGATGAGGAGGTCTTCGGCATCTCATGGCTAAGTTTCTCCACCTTTTGATGTAATCCAGTGCTGTTTCATCCTGCCTTTGCTTGGTTGCATATAGTTCCGCTATTGTAATTTCTCTTTCCGTGACATGAAATCTGTCGCGGAACTTTCTTTGCATATCAGGCCAATCAATCACTGATCCAACGAGTAGGCTTGAATACCATTCAAAGGCTATCCCAGTGAGGGATGAGCCAAAGAACTTAAGCAGATAGGCTTCATCAGCTGCCAGGTCGCCCATAATTGTGGTATAGTAAGTAATGTGCTCCCTGGGAGAGCCCTGGCCATTGAATTTCTCAAATTTTGGCGGCTTACTGACGCCTGGGGGTAGTCTTTTAGCAGCATACTGGGGAGGATATGGTACTTTGTACACATCATAGGTACTTACACCGTCACCGGTCTTCTTAGACAGCTTCATCTCCACAATTCTTTCAATCATCAGCTTGTGGGCTAGGGCTGGATCTATCTCTTCTGGGAAGAAGTGAGCTTGTTGTTGGCTGTAGGGAGTCGTCATCACAGTCGCGCGCAAGGTGGGCGCGGCGGGCTACGTCTGAGATGCAGAGGGCTGAGCTGCTGCTTGCTGCAGAACAGGATGTCTTTTGCCCTTATCAGCTGGAAGGGGATTAGTTGGGACAATCATTTCTGCTGAGCTGGAAGTCTGCCCCACAGGTTCGTCTTGCTTGGAGATCGGTGTGGCTTCATGCCTCTCATTTAGCTGTCTTCTGAGAGCACTGATCTCCTGTTGATATCTTCTAAACATCATCTGGATCATGGGATCCAGAGTCGATGGGATCTGTATATCTTCTGAAGTCCCTTCAGCATCATCAACGAAGGGATTGTCTCCTTCTTCTGCTGTCACCACATTGACTGTCATGGTGGTGATCTTGCGGGTTTCATCATCATTCTTTATCTTATCTTTTGCAGCCTGACCTCTTCTTGTGACGGGGCCTGGTCTGGTAGCCAGCCTGAGCAGTTCATCTGGCTGAGTTGGTAGCATATCCTGTCCCCTGGCGATTCCAGCCATGTTACAGGCGAAGATTTGCACTCTTCCCTTCTGCTTGCAAACTTTTCTTTTTGCCTGGTCAGGGTATTTGAGTCGGTCGAAGACCGATACTCTTTCTTAAGCTTCCTCCCTATACAGGTCTTCTTTATCATATCCGGCCTTACGGCCTTCTTCATAATCATTTGAATCGGAGGAGGAGACTCCGCGCATCACTTCTTGAAGGGCTTCTCCTTCTTCTTCATCCACGGTGCCGAGAGCACGGGATAATCTTTGCTGACCGAGGGCAGAGTTCCCCAGGTAATGGAAGTAGTCTTGGACCACTTGTTTCATCTCCTCTGGATCGTGCCTTCGCGGCTCTGGTCGGAGTATCAATCTTTCCTGGCTTTTCTGCTGATGAGCCAGTCTTGTCATATGAGCATTCAAATGCTCGGCTTTGGAATATCTGAATATATCAGCCTGTCTGGCACAGGCTCTCGGTCTTCTTGGAATGGCAACCGTGACTGGTTCACTCATTCCCATATTGCCATCTTGGCAACAGTTGGCAGTGTCGGCATAATTCCTCCCTTCCCATCTTCTGCCTTTGGCCCTGGGATGGGTGACAGTAAGGTCTTCATTCTTTTCATATCTTCTACCCCTCATCACGGGGCGAGTAGTAATCAGATATCTTCCTTCATCATTTTTTTCATCTCTCCTCCCCAGAGCTTTGGGGTAAACAGCAACATCATCTCTTCTGTAGTTTCTTTCTTCTCTTCTGCTTCCTGCCCTGAAGCGGGCAACAGCATCCTCAGTAGTCTTCTTCTCATATCGAGCTGGGGCCCAGCTCTGAATCTTCTTTGGTCGCCAGACCTGTTTATATTTTGCTGGCTTGGGCGCCAGCGGCTTCCTTTCATCAGCTTCCCAGTTGGCCCTCCTAGCGGCCAGAACGCGGAACCTGTTGTCGGTCTGGACAGTCGGGACAGTCCTGTCCGGCCGGACTTCTCTGGGGCGACCGTTGAGGTTCACCCTAACATCTCCCATCATCATTGTCTTCCCAGAATTGGAAAGCCGACGCTCAGCAGCAGCATACCGGCTTCTCCGGTTATTTCTCTTTCCCCTCTGGGCAGCAGCGGGAACCGTATCCCTCCTTTGAACTTGGTGTACATAGCAGGCGACGGCCGTCGAGGTCGTCTTCTCCGGTAAGCCAGCCTTCTTACCAGCAGTCTTCATAGGGGCACCTGCAGCGGTGCCTTGCTCGTCGTTGTTGACCTGCAGAAGGTCGATGAAGACGAGGCCCAGACAGTTGGGCAGCCCGACAGCAGGGGGCATTGCTCCGAATGACAGGGGTACCGCCAGGTAACCCTCTCGCACATGCATATCGATCGGTTGTTGGCCGAAGCATACATACATAAGTCCAGTAGTCATTGTAGCTTCCTAAGAAATAAGGAAAGCGCACAGGATCAGAAATTTGAGGGGGGCCCGCTGGGCCTCCTATTTTGGCGTAGAGATGAAGGGAGACTAAGTCCCACCGGGCGTGCCAGCTTGTGGGGATGGGTCTATCTGTATTTATTTTATGATTTTTTTTATTTATTTTATTTGACTTATTTATTTGTTTTATTTATTAGGCGTGCCAGTCACGTGTGTGACAATTTCATTGTGCGCTCGATCTGACTTGGTCAGTCGATTGTGAAGTCAGAGTCGGGACCAGAAGTCTGTCATACCATAAAGGCTATGACGTTAATTACGCCCTTCCAAGGAAGGACAACTCTTGATTAAACGCCAAAATAGGAGGCCTCGAGAGGCAATAATAAAAAAGGATATTCTTTTAATGTGCGCAGTTTGAATCTCATACCAGAGCCAGGAAGGCGGGCAAGATAATAGCATCGGTTGTAGAAACAGACGATATCGCTGAATCGACGGCTCGAAAAACAATCAGACTCAGGGGAAAGATGAAACAGAGGATATCAATCGCGGACAGGATGAGCCGCGATCATGACGGAGGCTTAAAGCATCGGTTAACATTTCAGCGGCACTTCCCCATGGTCTGAATCATGCCCAGAGGGGAAATAGGCTATCACCCACGGAGTGTCGGGGTGAAAGCCGAAAGAAAGAGAGAGGTCGGGCCTCTCCACGTTACACATGTATGCCCTAAGGTAATGTTTGATTCTTCCCTCACAGGAGCTGGTGGCACTCATGCATTGGCATGGCTCACCGGAGCTAAGGGGGAGGCGCGTCGTTGTGACTTCGACATGAATCGATGGAACATAAGGGAGTCTACCTCCCTTTAACTTTATCCTCGGGACACATCTGGTGATCCACGAATATCTCTGTGTAGGTTAGCTCTGGGCATTTGGGCTCACAGGGGGGCAACTTAGGCTCTCGGCATGACCACAGATGGGAGGCTAAGGCTCCCGGCGTGAGTGGCAAGAAGGTGAAGGTTCCCGGCGTGGCCGAAGGGAAAAGTCCAAGAAGCTCCCAGAGCCGACTTCCCGGCGCGCTGAAGATTCTCCAAGGGGGTTCTCAGCGTAGGCTAAAATGGGGAAGAGGAGCTCTCGGCGTGAGGGTTTCCGGGGCGCTCAAGGCCGCGCCGGGAGCTGGTGGCGCCGAGAGGCAGGTGCCGAGAAGGTGGGTGTTTGGGCGCCGTGAGGAGTTCAGGATTTTACGGTACCCTGTTTTTAGGATTTTGAGAGTTTTCTGGGAATTATATAAAGTAGATTGGCTCTGGGGACTAGAGATGGGGTTTAACTGGCTTTATTTGTATATGCTTCAAAGGGGGCTGAGAGCTGAGAGGGATTGGAGGGGAAGAGCCTCACACAGAGGTCCTTTTCACCATTACCATGCGGAGTCCAGAGGACGGCTTCAGTATTATCTTTCATCGGCCTGGGAGGATTTCAGCAGCACCTCCCCCGTACCTAGCGTATGCCAGGGAGTGATAGACGATCACCCACGGAGTGCCGGGATGAAAGCCAGAATAAGGGGGGTGTGGGACCCCTAGCCCGTGTATGTGATCACAGCACCAACTTAATATCCCTTTGAGGCCATTGAAACTTATGCAGTGGCAGAGTTTCTCTGGCTCGTAAGGTTATGTAGGGGAGTTATCCCCAATGATGTTTATCCCTTAGGTACATATGATGATCTGGGGTATCCTTCGATAGGATGCAAGGCTTGGTTGATCAGGCTTCAAAGGGCATCTGTGTGGTTCCTTGGCCTGTAGCAGGAAGGCTTTCATCCGGGGTTCAAGGAATAGAGGATTCACAGCGTAAAGAAAGGGTGGCAGGAAGCATAGTTCCCGGCGTAGGTTTCATTGGCCAAAGGGGGGAGCTCTTGGCGCAGGGGTTCTCGGCGCGGTGATGACCGCGTCGGGAACCCGGCGTCGGGAGGCCCCCGGGCTGGGAAGGCTGTATTGTAAGTGGCTTTGTCTGGCTTGCTAAAGGGGCTAAAGCAAGGGGATCTCTCGGCAGAGTAGTTCTCGGCGGGGAAATGACCATGCCGGAAAGGGGCTAAAGGGTTTATGGCTTAGTTGCGATACTCTGCTCAGGAGATTTCTGGGATTTCTGGCTCGGATTGAGGCAAGATCTGGGCTGCAGGAGGGGATTATATGGGGGTTAGCATCAGTCGAAGGGTAGATCATCCATTATTGAATCCTCGTGGGACGTATGGCATTTCCTCTACTCACCTGCTGCTCAGACGGTCAAGAGATTGATATCTCTGACCACGAACGAGATGGGAGCTCGACAGACATCTATAATATCCGGGAAAATCGTGATCTGAGGGGAAGGAAGAGGGGGGACAGAGCCCGATAACCCATTGAACGAGGGTTGAGGTTCTGTCTTCATCCTTCACCAGAGAACGGGCTAGGGAGGGGGCGGTCGAAACATGAATCGGAAAGTTGTAGCATCTGGGCAAACCGATATTCAGAAGAACAACCGATGCAAGAAGGGGAGAAAGACAGCAGACATTCCAATCAATCGAATGCTCAAACGAGCCATGTTGATCCTTCATTTCATTGCATCATCCCAAACCTATACAGATCGTAGAAGGTAAATGAAAGACAGAGATATGGAAATCGAGACCGGAATCCTCCGGCTACATTGATACATCGAGAAAGCCTCGCCAGATTACATAAGAAGAAAAGAAAGAAAAAAAAGGAAAGCATGGGGGAGGGCGGAGCATTGACTCCTCTCCCTCCCCGGCTACCCACCTAAATCTCCCTTTCTTCTTCTTCTCTCCGCTTCTTCTTTTTTTCCCTCTCGGTCTCTCTTCTGGCTTTTTTTTATCTGGTTTTCGTTTCTACTGTTCCTCCTCCTCCTTCGTCTTCGAAGGGAAGGGGCTTTATAGCCGTCCCTTTTTTGCCTTCTCGGCAGGCACCTCACGGCGCGCCTCAGCTGAGGGCTTCCCGGCGCGCGGGCTCCAGCCTCTTGGTGCAGCCATTGGGCTTTGACAAGGCGGCTCCCGGCGCCACTATTACAGGCCCATTTAGGTCTCTCTGACCAGGCCTTTCATAGGCCCCTCACGTACATCAGTACCCAAGAGGGTCCCCCGTTGGTAATATATTTTGTATTGAGATCATTAGTAGGGTTTTCATCAGTCCGCAGACAGGGGTTTCATCAGTATTGCCATCTGAATGATGACAAAATCGGGCATCATTTTATCGATATCGGCACCTGAATGGTGACGAGATCGGACATCAGCTTTAGTCTGGGAAGACTTCAGCCGGGTGTATAATCTGTGGAGATGATTCTTCTTGTGTTCTGACTTTGCAAAAGCCTTTACAATCTTCATCTGCCGGTACCGGCTTCATCTTTATCTTACATCACATCTGTCAATAAGCCGACATCTGACTTACCATGACATGTCATATGTGGATTCTTGGATGAGGCAGTAACACGTTACTATTAAAGTGTGCTAGGAAGTCTCATTAGTCAAGCGACTACGGCTTTGTTAGTGCTGCCATCTGAGTGACATCGGCACCGGACATCAGCTCGGCCGACAAAGGCTTCAACCGGGTAAATGGTTGACGAGCTTCATCATTGGTCTTTCACTGTGGGTATGATCTGCTTCCACCCTTGTTCATTTTCAAGGTGTCAACAAGACTTCCCTCCCTCGCTGGTATGAATGAATGTTATGCATTTTTCATTTGCATTTATTTTGAATTTGTTATGATGAAATGATGAAATGATGACATGTATGTTTATGAATGCAGGTGCAGTGGAGACCCTATGAGGGGATGACAGACGAGGGCCAGCCGTGGGTCGTAGCGGCCGTCCTCGCTTTGAGCATGAGCTGTGGGTTCATTGCCTGAGCGAGATCGAGCCGTTATGGCTTAGGTTGGTGATGAGGGCGCTGGGCCTCCACCAGGAGTGGGTAGAGGTCGGCGAGCCACGCGGCATCGGGAAGAAGATGCGCGGTCGTACGAAGGCGATCGACTGGAGAGTGCGGTTCGAGGAGCAGTACGCCAACTGGCAGCGAGGCGGGACCAGAGTCACCTCTCGGGCGACTGACAGCTCCGAGTACTTCCGGCGCTACTGGGAGGTATACGCTGGCCGACCCCAGATGAGGGTCCTAGGGGTATGTATGAATGCAATTACTTCTAGATTAAATGCAAATGCTTATGTTTCTATCATGTGACTAACATGTAACGAATGCAGGATGCGCGGGACATAGTGGCGATGGATGCCCAGGCCCACCTACACAGCCTGGAGGACCAACTGGCCGCCACACGGGCCGACCTAGGGACCCTGGTGAATGTTTAAATTATTTCTATATGCAAATGTATATATATTTTTTTAAATTATTGATGATTAGCCACTGACGATCTCAATGAATGCAGCGTGCCCAGCAGGGAGCAGTGAGGAGAGACCCAGGGGAGGCCTCCAGCTCGAGAGGGCCCAGTGCAGAGGTGACTGCACTGACAGAGCAGCTAGCCGGAGCGATCGCACGAGCCGAGGCAGCAGAGCGCGATCTCGCTTCACGGGTAAATTTCGAAACACAAATCCATTCAAATATTGATTATATAATTGTGCACTGATGAAATTCATTTTACAGACTGAGGAGCTTCGAGCCGCTCTTACCTGCGTTGATGAGGGCTTCCGTGCGACGAGCACACAGGTGAGTGGTTTAATCATGTATTGCTTGAATTGCTAGATTACTAAATCATTGCATTAATTGTGGAATTGATGATTTGCTTACCTGTTTGCAGATGAATCAGCTTCAGGCGGTACGTACCGAGTTGGTGATCTGTGATCAGCGGATCTCAGAGCTAGAGAGGTCCCTGAGGCGTCGAGAGGAGCTGCCTCAGGATGTGGCCGAGTTGCGGGTGGCCCTTGAGCTGGAGAGACGGGAGCGTGCCCGTGAGCGCGAGGAGCGTGCTCGTGAGCGAGAGGAGCACCAGGTGGAGCGTGCCCGGTACCAGGAGCAGGTAGCAGCACGCGAGCGAGAGCTGGCAGACTCGAGGACTCAGTTGATCCTTTCTCAGGAGCGGCTACGAGTGGCTGAGGAGCGTCTCCAGCGAGGCCGTGAGCGAGCACGGGCTGCGGGGTACTCCTTCACCAGCTCCACCTTTGTGGCGGGCTCTTCCCTCCGAGAGAGGAGCGAGGCAGGTGTCCAAGCTCGAGTTCCAGCTTCATCTCGGGGGCCCATGCCTCCTCCACCAGCACCTGCTCGGGACGGCGAGGAGGAGGTTGAGAGTAGGAGAGAGGAGGGTGGAGGCGAGAGCTGAGAGACTTACTTGTACTCCTCCACCCTCACACTTGTACATGATAGACATTCATGATGTATATATATATATGAGATTGACATCTTTTGTTACCTGAGCACTTTGTGTGGTTGTGGCCTTTGTGTTTGTGTACTTTCCTCTTTCCACATTCTTCGTTTTTGCTTTGCTTTGCCCTGTTTCTGCAACTGTAATCCACACTTTGAACAAACAGGTTAATTCATCTGTTCGACTTGGCCCCTTGCTCAATAAGCAAGGGGTGCCTTTACTTTTGACCTTAATGACGGGTCAAGGGGCCAAGCCTTTAATCAAACAAGGTAAATAAAATATCTGATAACGGGGAGATGCATCATGCAAGCATGCATATGCAAACTATGAATAAAAGATGTCCATGCAAAAGAATGCAAGCACACATCGTGAAGAAATGCATTTTTTCTTTTTCCTCTCATTTATATTTTTTTATTATTTTTCCTGTAAAACGCGCCTTAGAGTAGGTCGTGGTTCGCATAAAGACGCCCTAGAAGACGGCATGAATTTGAAAAGGAAATCTGATTTTTGAAAAAGTAACGACCTGCTCAGAGACGTTATTTGGAAATAGACGACCTAATCGAGGACGTTAATTCTGTAAAAAGCGCCTTAGCCAAAGGCGTTAATTGAATTATTCTACAAAAAAGGTTGACAAGGCTATCAAGACCCCGGGTCCTACACGGTCACCATCTAAAATTCATTGACCTTTCTTGAGTAATTAAAAGGGGGTCGACGTGCTCATAGTTGACTTGTATTCGAGATTTCGTACAGTGCAATTTCTTAAGTCTGTCTTGACCATCCTGCCAGTTCGTGACTTACCACATAGAAAGGATGGAAGAAAATATAAGGGAAGCCCATAAGGGAATCTGAGATGCTCAAGGTAAAGTTACCTCCCCTACCCTATGCCTGTTGGGGTTCGGTCTTTGGCGTAGGGAAATTTGTTGCCTTTTTGCCCCTTTTATATTGCACGCATACGCCCAAGGTTTTCCTTGCGGGGACTTTGCCCTCTTGACATACTTTTCTTTTCGCAACTTGACTTTCACTTCGGAATTGATTTGCATTGATGAAAATAAACCTAATTGTACTTGGGCTTTCGTGGCATTTGCTCCCTTTTGGACCCTAACTTCCACCTACTAGGGCGGCAGATAGGCTTGGCAGATCTACCCTGAGACCTCCCTTCCTCCCCTATGGGCCGAAGAAGAAAATAACGGGTATTGTCTTTCACTTTTAGTCAGGGTTTCGACTTTCCATCGGATTTTGCACTGCTTGAGTTCAAGAATAAAGCGTGTAGTGTGTGCGGGAGTCAACCCCCTTTTGAGTTAGCAAGACTGATGAATGAATTCTGAATTTTGACCTTTCGGACCTTGATCCTTCGTGTGCCATGGCACCAATTTTGATCTCTTTTGATTTTGAAGAACTTTTATTTTTTATTTGCTTTTTGGTATTTCTATATTTTTTTGGTTTTTGGAAATATTCCACTTTATTTTTGGATTTTTTAAACAACATTTATTTTTTTGGATTTTGAAAATTTCTCCATATATATATATATTTTTGGATTTTTGAATCAAGGGTAGTATTTCTTAAGATACAAACCATTCCAAGGGTGAGTTAACTCTTCTCCTTCAACATTAATCAGTTTATAAGCATTGCCTGGATAAACATCTTTTATAACAAACAGTCCCTCCCAATTGGGTTGGAGTTTTGAACGAGGGCCACCCGGCTTTACGAAAATCCTCTTAATTACCATCTCACCGATTTTAAATTTTCTCTCAATTACTTTCTTTTGGTAAAAACGCGAGAGCCTGTTTTGATAAACGCGAGCATGCTCAGCGGCGACCAGACGCTTCTCATCTAGGAGTTCCAATTGGGCAAGGAGTGAATCACGACGCTCATCAATAGAAAATTCCTTATCCAATTGTACTCGTAGAGAGGGAATGAGAATCTCATAAGGGACTACCGCCTCCATTCCATAAGTAAGGGCGAAAGGGGTTTGCCCAGTGGGGGTTCGAATGGAAGTCCGATAGGCCCAGAGAGCTTCAACTAGCTTGTCTGGCCAGTCCGAAAATTTATTAGCCTCACATGTCTTTTTGATAATTTTTATCAAAGTTTTATTAGTTGCCTCTGCTTGGCCATTGCCCTACGGATAATAGGGAGAAGAATGATGCAATGCAATGTTATACCTGTTGCAGAGATCTTTGATTTCTTGAGAGATAAAATGAGGTCCATTGTCGGTGATGATGGTGTTCGGGATGCCGAACCTCGCGATGATGTTCTTCATTATAAACTTGCAGACGGTTGATGCTTTGATCTCCACGTAAGCTTCCGCTTCTGCCCACTTGGTGAAGTACTCCGTTGCCGTGAGGATGAATGATTTTTGCTTGGTCAGGAGGTTCGAATCACCAAGAGGTCCAATGATATCAAAAGCCCACATGGAGAAAGGCCATGGGGAGGACGTAGGATGGAGTGAAGAAGCAGGAGAATGAATCTTGTCGGCGTAAAGTTGGCACTTAACACACCTTCGAACATAGATGGAACAATCCTTTTCTAGAGTTGGCCAATAGAAACCTAGCCTAAGAATCTTCTTAGCTAACATCTGGCTATTCACATGACCACCACACACTCCAGAATGCGCCTCTTCCATAACTTTCCAAGATTCATCACCGTCGAGGCATCTTAGTAAAACACCGGTGAGCCCTCTCCTATAGAGCACATCTCCAACCAAAACATAACGCTGAGCCACTCTTCTAATTACTTTTTTTTCTTCTGCAGTGGCTTCCTCGGGATAGGACTGATCATTGCAATATCTGGCAATCTCATAATACCAAGGCTTCTCTTCGTCAGCCAATTCTTCTTCCCAGTCTAAAAGCATGACCTCTTTGCCTTTAAGAGATTCCTTCTACTTTTCCTTCTCAAGCACCTTATCCCTAATATCGAGGAATGCACGATCTTTAATAGCTGGCGTGTCACGCTGATGAATTAGAGGAACATGAAAGTCACGCTCAGGAGGGAAGACTAAAGCAGAGGCCAAAGAAGCAAGAGCGCCAGCTAGGATGTTCTGACTACGAGGAACATGGACAAAATCAATTTGGTGAAGAGTTTGGCATAAGCTGAAGCAAGTTCCTGGTAGGGTTTGAGCTTAGGATTAATAGTGCGGCACTTGACCAGCACCTGGCGCAGAATGAGCTAACTATCACCCACAATCCTCAAATGGGTGACACCATATCGATGGGCGGTTTGAAGACCGGCCAAAAGAGCCTCATACTTAGCTATATTATTGGTGGCGGGAAAAGTGAGCCGAGCAGTAAACGGGTTGGTGACCCCTTCTGGTGTTAAAAGAACCATGCCGATCCCTCTTCCTTGAGAATTTAAAGCTCCATCAAAATGTAATGTCCACATAGGATCACGAGATTGATTAATGGACATCAGTTCTTCATCTGGAAACTCTGAATTGACAGGATCAAAACGAGGTAGAGGGTGGTGAGCAAGGTGTTCGGCAATGGCGTAACCTTTGATAGCTTTCTGTTGAATGTAAGTGATATCAAACTAAGAGAGGAAGCTTTGCCAGCGTGCTAATCGATCAGTGAGGACAGATTTTTCAAGGAGGAATTTAATCGGATTCATGCGAGCAATAAGGTGAACCTCGTGAGCTAAGAAATAGTGCTTTAATTTCTGAACTACCCAGACCAAAGCAGCGCAAGTTTTCTCCATGGCTGAATACCTCAGCTCACAGGGGTTAAGAAGTTTAGAAAAGTAGTATGCTGCCCTCTCCTTACCTTCTTCATCCACTTGAGCTAAGACAGCACCTACAGAGTCATCCGGGACTGAGACATAGAGAACAAGCGGTTTGCCTGGGATCGGCGGCCTCAGGACAGGAGGATTGGCCAAATAATCCTTCAATCCGTCAAAGGCTGCCTGACACTTGTGATCCCAATTAAACTTGACTCCCGGCTTGGTAAGCTCGTAAAACGGCCTACATCTTTGTGAATGCTGGGAGACGAAGCGGCGAATAAATTGCAACCTCCCGATTAATCCTCGAACTTCTTTCAAATTCTTGGGAGGAGGCATATCTCTAATGGCCCTTGCCTTGTTGGGATCAACTTCAATTCCCCTCTTGCTAACAATGAAACCAAGCAACTTCCCTGATGAAACACCAAATACACATTTCTTGGGGTTCATCTTCAATTGATACTCTCGCGATCTTTGCAAGACCTTGGCTAGAACCCCAGGATGCTCAATCCTTGTCCTTGATTTCACAACCAGGTCATCCACATACACCTCAATATAAATATGAATCATGTCATGAAAAATCACCATCATATCCCTCTGATAGGTGGCTCCAGCATTCTTAAGTCCAAAAGGCATGACCACATAACAATAAGTACCCCATGGTGTAGTGAATGATGTCTTCTCTTGATCTTCTTCAGCCAGACGAATTTGATTGTAACCTGAGAAGCCATCCATGAAAGAGAGAGTCTCAAATCCTACCGTATTATCGATCAAAACATCAATATGAGGGAGGGGGAAGTCATCTTTAGGACACGCTCGATTGAGGTCTCGAAAGTCTATACAAATCTGAACTTTTCCATCTTTCTTCATAACCGGGACGATGTTAGCCACCCAGTTGGGATAGAGGACAACCCTAACAAATCTAGCCTTATGGAGCTTGTCGACCTCTTCTTTCATCTTTAAAGCCATATTAGGGTGGAAACGCCTCAACCGTTGCTTGACCGGCACAGACCCTGGCTTAAGTGTAAGGCGGTGTTCAACGAGCGCAGGGTCTAAACCAGGCATATCTTCATAACTCCATACGAACGTGTCCTTGTATTCTTGCAGGACCAAAATGAGCGCCTCCTCTTCGGGGGGCGGCAAATTCTTGCTGATGAGGACAATCCTAGGGTCTTCCTCGGTACCCAAATTAATTTCTTTGGTAGGCTTGATGTGACACGACCATCCGAGTCCGAGATTTTCTTTGCCTTTCATTTCCCCCCCCCCCTTTTCTTTTTCACGTAAAGCTTTCAAATATATATATATAGCATATGTATAGCAGTTGGAGGCCTTCTAACGTGGGTGCTCTTCACGTCGGTAGGCTTTGGCCAACGAAAAGGTGGCAACGTGGGCTCCTAAAAGGCTGCATGGCAAGGCTTCAATACATGCATCGATGCACCTAGCAGCAGATCCTCAAGCGAGGCAGCTTCAACACGAACATGCAGACGAGCTAGCTAGCGGGCGATGGGGTCTTCACGTGAACAGGCGTGAACGTGAGGGTGAGCTTCAGTACCAACTGATGCCCTCTTCACATGATCTTTGGCTTCGGCAGGAGGCCTTTAACGCATCTACGAGGTAGCTGGAGAGCATGTGGCTCATGCGAGCCCCATGCATGCAGACGGGCTTCGAGGCGGTCATCAGCGCACGGTGGTGCACGCAGCCGAGAAGGGTTCCACGTGAGCGGGCTGGCGGGCTTCATATGATGCATGCAGTCGGCAAGCCAGGTGGTGGCTTCTCAACGTGACCATCCACGTGTGTGTCACACGGACACGGTAATAGGTGACTTCTTCGGACGCTATGGCGAGCGGCCTAGGGCTCACGCAGGTGGTTGCATAAGGTGGACAGCAGGCGAGGTGAAGAGTGATCCTCACAAGGGATCCCTCCCGGTCCCTCTTTGTGGCCAAGGCGGCCACTCTTCAACGGTCGATCTTCTCCACACAATGGGAGCTCTTGACACGGCAACAGCGGTTTCTCATGCGGCCCATCCATGCGAGATTCACGCTTATGTCGGCATCCCCCTTCACGCGAGCACCACATGTAGAATGCCATGGCGGCTTCAACTCATCGACGTGGATGAGCAACCCCCTCACGCCCTCTGTTGGTGGTGTGCTGGGAGCGGCGGGCGAGGAGTGGCCGCTGTGGTCGTTACAGCGGCCGCGACTATAGCGGCGAGACGGTGGGCTCAAGTTGGCACGACTGCGGCGTTCTGGGTGCGACGTTGGTACTGGCGTGGGCTGCATGGTGGGCTGGGGCTGCATGTGAGGGAGGCAAGGGGAGCCGCTATGTGCATGAGAGGGGGGGGTCGGGTCCTCATGTGAGGCAGATAGATGGTGAGGGGGTGGGTTCTCTGATGAGCAGAGGAAAAGGAGGGAGTGGGGAAGTGAGACGAGGAAGGGATGGGAGGGTGCAAAGGAGAGAGAGGGGAGGGGGAGGGGGCACCGGCGGTGCCCCTGTTCCAAATAGGGGATCGGCCGCATGGTTTAAGAGAGTGAGGGAGAGGGAGGAAAGAGGCTGGGGGGGGCAGTGGAGGTGTAGCATGCATAGGGGCCATTCGCAGGGGTAGAATCAAGTGTGTGCCGGTGTGAGAGAGGGAACATGTAAGACCTTGTATAGATGGTGGTGCAGGTTGGGTTAGAGAAAGAAAGGGAGGGGGAGAGGCCGCGGTGGCTAGCAGGGTGAAGAGAAGCAAGATCTGTGGTGGGAGAGGAGGAGAAGGGAAGCAAGAGAAGGGAGAGGTGGAGAGGGGAGGAGCCCGCCGGTGTGAGGGTGTGTAGAAGAGTAGAGGAGAATGGGAGAGGGAGAGGTGAGAACGTGGAGACGGGTGAGCAGTGTATAGGGGAGGTCTGGTGCAGGGAGTGAGAGAAAGGTGGTGCAGAAGGGAAGAGGGTGAGGGGAGGTGCAGGAAATAGAGAGGGAGGGTGATGAGAGTGAGAGTGCTGAGAGGGGACACGGAGGGGGAAGGGAGAAGAAGCCCCACAGTGAGGGCGTCGATGCGGCGGTTGTCGTGCGAAGGTCATGCCTGTGAACAGTAGAGGTGAACGGAAGCAAGGGAGAGAGGGAGAGCTGCTATGTGAAGGAGAGAAAGAGAGAGGGAATGGGGAGAGAGAGGGAACCGTCCGATGCCTATAGAAGGGAGGACAACGCTGCATGCAGGAGTGCGCAGAGAACAGAAAGAGAGAGAGGGGGAGAGGAATGCCAGAGGAGGGGGAGGAGTGAGGAGATCGAAGTGTGAAAGTGGAGGAGGAGAGATGAGAAAGAGAGAAAGGGGGGAGGAGGAGAGAGCCGCCGGTGAGGGTATGGGCAAGGGAGAGTTATAGAGAGAAGGAGAGTTGCAGAGGGCAAGAAAAGAGAGGAAGAGATAAGAGGAAAGGGAGAGAGGGAGGTGAAGAGTGGTGGGGAGAGGAAGACGTGGGTAAAGACGCAATTTACGTGTGTGTGTGTGTGTGAGAAGGTGTGGTCGCGGTGGTGTTTGGGAGTTAGAGAGAGAAAGAGGATAAAACGTGGGAGAGAAGGGATGGGGAGAGAGGAGAGAAAGGTGGAGAGGGTAAGGGGCTACATCTTTCCAAAAATTAACTTCACTTCATTGCTTAAAATAAAGGTTACATGACTCTTTTTATAGACTCCACAAGGAGACCAAAAGACAACTCATTAAAATTTCAACTAATACCTAACACTCATTATACCTCTAATTGGAAGATTAAAAGACACTATTAAAAAAAGACTCTTTCATGGATATAGTTTAAATCCTATAAAAAGAAAACACACATATTAGGCCTATACATGTGGCCCAATTAATATAAATATTTATTTGATAATTTTGTTGAAGCCGCTTGCCGATCCCGTCAGGTTCAACCATGAATCTTGAATCTCGAACCGACGATCCCGTCAAACCCCTCTACTTGGAGGAGGTTCAACCTCGAACCTCGTAGCTCAAGATCCCGATCTGATGGAACAGCCCGGTTCCCTAAGCTCTGATACCATTTGATGTGACACGACCATCCGAGTCCGAGATTTTCTTTGCCTTTCATTCCCCCCCCCCCTTTTCTTTTTCACGTAAAGCTTTCAAATATATATATATAGCATATGTATAGCAGTTGGAGGCCTTCTAATGTGGGTGCTCTTCACGTTGGCAGGCTTTGGCCAACGAAAAGGTGGCAACGTGGGCTCCTAAAAGGCTGCATGGCAAGGCTTCAATACATGCATCGATGCACCTGGCAGCAGATCCTCAAGCGAGGCAGCTTCAACACGAACATGCAGACGAGCTAGCTAGCGGGTGATGGGGTCTTCACGTGAACAGGCGTGGACGTGAGGGTGAGCTTCAGTACCAACTGATGCCCTCTTCACATGATATTTGGCTTCGACAGGAGGCCTTTAACGCATCTACGAGGTAGCCGGAGAGCATGTGGCTCATGTGAGCCCCATGCATGCAGACGGGCTTCGAGGCGGTCATCAGCGCACGGTGGTGCACGCAGCCGAGAAGGGTTCCACGTGAGCGGGCTGGCGGGCTTCATATGATGCATGTAGTCGGCAAGCCAGGTGGTGGCTTCTCAACGTGACCATCCACGTGTGTGTCACACGGACACGGCAATAGGTGACTTCTTCGGGTTCGATGGCGAGCGGCCTAGGGCTCACGCAGGTGGCTGCATAAGGCGGACAGCAGGCGAGGTGAAGAGTGATCCTCACAAGGGATCCCTCCCGGTCCCTCTTTGTGGCCAAGGCGGCCACTCTTCAACGGTCGATCTTCTCCACACGATGGGAGCTCTTGACACGGCAACGGCAGTTTCTTATGCGGCCCATCCATGCGAGATTCACGCTTATGTCGGCATCCCCCTTCACGCGAGCACCACATGTAGAATGCCACGGCGGCTTCAACTCATCGACGTGGATGAGCAACTCCCTCACGCCCTCTGTTGGTGGTGTGCTGGGAGCGGAGGGCGAGGAGTGGCCGCTGTGGTCGTTACAGCGGCCGCAACTACAGCGGCGAGACGGTGGGCTCACGTTGGCACGACTGCGGCGTTCTGGGTGCGACGTTGGTACTGGCATGGGCTGCATGGTGGGCTGGGGATGCATGTGAGGGAGGCAAGGGGAGCCGCTATGTGCATGAGAGGGGGGGGTCGAGTCCTCATGTGAGGCAGATAGATGGTGAGGGGGTGGGTTCTCTGATGAGCAGAGGAAAAGGAGGGAGTGGGGAAGTGAGACGAGGAAGGGATGGGAGGGTGCAAAGGAGAGAGAGGGGAGGGGGAGGGGGCACCAGCGGTGCCCCTGTTCCAAACAGGGGATCGGCCGCATGGTTTAAGAGAGTGAGGGAGAGGGAGGAAAGAGGCTGGGGGGGGCAGTGGAGGTATAGCATGCATAGGGGCCATTCGCACGGGTAGAATCAAGTGTGTGCCGGTGTGAGAGAGGGAACATGTAAGACCTTGTATAGATGGTGGTGCAGGTTGGGTTAGAGAGAGAAAGGGAGGGGGAGAGGCCGCGGTGGCTAGCAGGGTGAAGAGAAGCAAGATCTGTGGTGGGAGAGGAGGAGAAGGGAAGCAAGAGAAGGGAGAGGTGGAGAGGGGAGGAGCCCGCCGGTGTGAGGGAGTGCAGAAGAGTAGAGGAGAATGGGAGAGGGAGAGGTGAGAACGTGGAGACGGGTGAGCAGTGTATAGGGGAGGTCTGGTGCAGGGAGTGAGAGAAAGGTGGTGCAGAAGGGAAGAGGGTGAGGGGAGGTGCAGGAAATAGAGAGGGAGGGTGATGAGAGTGAGAGTGCTGAGAGGGGACACGGAGGGGGAAGGGAGAAGAAGCCCCACAGTGAGGGCGTCGATGCGGCGGTTGTCGTGCGAAGGGGAGGTCATGCCTGTGAACAGTAGAGGTGAACGGAAGCAAGGGAGAGAGGGAGAGCTGCTATGTGAAGGAGAGAAAGAGAGAGGGAACGGGGAGAGAGAGGGAACCGTCCGATGCCTATAGAAGGGAGGACAACGCTGCATGCAGGAGTGCGCAGAGAACAGAAAGAGAGAGAGGGGGAGAGGAATGCCAGAGGAGGGGGAGGAGTGAGGAGATCGAAGTGTGAAAGTGAAGGAGGAGAGATGAGAAAGAGAGAAAGGGGGGAGGAGGGGAGAGCCGCCGGTGAGGGTATGGGCAAGGGAGAGTTATAGAGAGAAGGAGAGTTGCAGAGGGTAAGAAAAGAGAGGAAGAGATAAGAGGAAAGGGAGAGAGGGAGGTGAAGAGTGGTGGGGAGAGGAAGACGTGGGTAAAGACGCAATTTACGTGTGTGTGTGTGTGTGAGAAGGTGTGGTTGCGGTGGTGTTTGGGAGTTAGAGAGAGAAAGAGGATAAAACGTGGGAGAGAAGGGATGGGGAGAGAGGAGAGAAAGGTGGAGAGGGTAAGGGGCTACATCTTTCCAAAAATTAACTTCACTTCATTGCTTAAAATAAAGGTTACAGGACTCTTTTTATAGACTCCACAAGGAGACCAAAAGACAACTCATTAAAATTTCAACTAATACCTAACACTCATTATACCTCTAATTGGAAGATTAAAAGACACTATTAAAAAAAGACTCTTTCATGGATATAGTTTAAATCCTATAAAAAGAAAACACACATATTAGGCCTATACATGTGGCCCAATTAATATAAATATTTATTTGATAATTTTGTTGAAGCCGCTTGCCGATCCCGTCAGGTTCAACCATGAATCTTGAATCTCGAACCGACGATCCCGTCAAGGCTCTTCTATAGAGGCTGATGGTTCGTCAAATCTCCTCATGCCACTAGCAAAAGCATCAGCCTCGTCCTCATATTCTTCATAACTTTCATCCCCCTCTTCAATAGGGTCTTCATCATTCATAATTTCATAGACACCCAAACCCTCATAAGAAACAACAGCATCCTCATATTCTGACTCTGGCAGGATGATTGGATTCTCTATTAATTCAAGAAGAGCTAAACAAGCCTGGCATCTGATAGCTAACTCCAACAGAAACCTATGGGGAATCTGCTTACCCTTGGACTTCTTATGTGAATCTACCCCTTGAATTTTAGCGTTAGCAGAAGAAGAGGAGGAGCAACTAGCTTGATCAGAAAAGGGAAGGGAAGGAGGTGAAAAAGTGGATATAGGAGGTAATACAGAGGAAGTCCCCTCACCAGAGGGGGAGAAAAGATTTAGCAATGAATCTTGAAGGAGCGGCCCCTGGGTCGGGACGCACTCAGAAGAGAAATAGGAGGTCTCCTCAACAGAAATGGAGGTTTGGAAAGTTGGGAATTTGGCGTTTTTTTTTTCATTTTTGTCTTTTTTTTCATTTTTATTTTCTGTTTCAAGAAGAAAGCAGTGTGAAGGGAGGATAGCAGGAGGAGTGGAAATTGCCAGATACGAGAAAGATTGAATCAGTGATGGCCCGCACGGGGGCATGATGGAGAGTTTAGAAAATCGCTCGAGGAGCGAAGAAGGAATTGGGAGAGAAACTTGGATTGAATCTGGAGATAAATTGATTATAATCGGAGGTGGTCTTGGCACACGACCAAACCGATGAGAATATAGAGAAGCAAGCACAGATGGATGCATGGAAGTGAGAGAAAAGAGGTCGACCCACAGCCTGTCCACGGTGAAACCTTCTTCAAACGGAACATATGGCTCTCCAGTATCAGTGTAGTCACTTAGCAGCTGTCTCTTATCTGTAATTACGGCCGGCTTCTCAATCAATTCATGAATAAGTGGCGGCCATTCCGGATCAGTCGGCATGAAGAGGCGGCTCAAAGAAATAGTAATATCTTGCATATCGAACCACCTGTACCAGTCACATTCTGGATCATCCATTTTCCTTCTCTTGTCAGGCCTTAAGGACTTCAGGGCTTTGTATGTGGCCAACAGGGCAATATGACGAGCAAACTGTCTAGCATGAACATCCTGACAGTCTAATATGGAAGTAATTATGGTAGTTTGCTCCTTATTTTGAAAGCCACCTGTGACAAAATGTGTCTTCAATGTCCAAGTGAGCGGTTGGCGATCTATTTTTAATGTAGATGTCATAAATGCCCATGGTTCTCTTTGTTTTTGCCTGGCTCTTTGTAACCTAGGCCACATCGTGTAATCAGCTTCTGAGGTTTAACAGGCCTAATCCTGCCTTGACAATTGGCACCCAGACCTTTGCCATTTTGATACCCCATTTTCATCAAGATGTTCCAGCCAGAGGTGCTCATCATTGTTTTCTTCTTTTTCCCCTTGGGAGGTAGGGGTGTCATAGCAACTGTTGTGATTTTTTCTGGCATTGGTTGTGGACAAGGGACGTCCAGCACAGATAATAGTTGTTTTTTGGCCGGCCACATGGATGGAACTAATGAAGCCACATGAATATCTTCCTCTGGCAAAATCGGCATACTGGTAACTTTAATAATGCGGCCCTTGTGTGGGAATTTAAGGCATTGGTGATTTGTGGAGGGCACCGCATCGAGTTGCTGAATGTAGGGGCGTCCCAGAATGCCATTAAATGTCGGATCCATATCCAGAATGTGAAAATCTGTTGTGATGGCGGCAGGATCCAAACTTACTTTTAACGTAATCATGCCTAGAGGAGGTTTCTTCGTGTTATCATATGCAGTGACTGTGATAGTAGACGGCCGAATTTGGCTTTCCGGAATGCCACACAACTTCAAGGTGCTAGGTGGCAAGACATTGATGGATGCCCCAGTGTCCACCAGACATTGCTTAACAGCCACCTTATTAATGTCAACTATGATGCATAGAGCGTACTTTCTTGCTGAGAGTGGCGCCAGTTCATGTTCATGGAAAGTAATTGCCGACTGACTGCTAGCGGGCGTTAAAACCGTGACTATCTGCTCAACTGGAATGTCCTCATTGACCATCACCTTTTGCAGATATTCTTTCAAAGCTAGCTGATGAGTGGTGGACCTTTTAATTAATTCCAGGATTGAAATCCTTACTGGGGTTCGGTCCAAGTGTTTTAGCAAATCATACTGAGTCCCTAGCACTGACTCTTGTTCTTGTTCTTGCTCTTGCGGCCCCTGCACGGGCTCTAGCTCTCTCTGTGGAAAAATACGGTGGAACATCCGCCCACTGCGGAGCGGCGCCACGCCTTGACATGCCTCTGTCGGGGCAAGTGTGGGAGGAGGATTAGAAGAAGAAGAAGGTGTGTTGGTGTTAGGAAGTGGTGGAGTGGGAGTTCCCGCAGAGGGAATCCCCATAGAGGGTGTTGGTGCCCCGGTAGGAGGCGTAGGAGTAGAAAGGGATACCCGTATGCGGGGGGAATTGGTGGGGGGTGGAATGAGAAGAGTTTTGGGTACAAAAGGTGGTGGAACCGATGGTGGGGGAATCCTTGCCGGTGAAGGAGTAGTGGTGGCGTGTGCAGTGGGCGTTGGCGACGGGCGGATCCTAGATGGCAACGGCGAAGGGTTGGTGGTGGATGGGTTTTGTTGTGGCGTAGGCTGTGGAGGTGGTAAGCGTGTAAGAAGGGGGCGAACCGGCAAGGTCGGAGAATAGGCGGAGGTAGGTGGATTAACGGGGCACAGAAGAGATCGGCCCAATTGAGGGGTAGGAGAAGAAGAAGGGGTGCGCAAGAGGCGCGGAGGTTGATTTTGATTGTGATGCAGTGCCCCGATAGAGGCGTTTTCTTCATGCCATCCCTGCCCTCTCTCCACCTCATAGAGAGACGTGACAGGGTTTACGTGCTGGTTTGGCGGGTGCTCCGGCAGTGGATTGTGGACGATCCCCATATCGTGCTGAGGCGCTGGAGCTTGTTGTTGCTGCTGTAGAGCTGGTTGCTGCTGAGCCTGTTGCTGTCGAGGAGACCTTCTTTCTTTCATGGTGGCAATGAATTATCTCATCTCATCCCAATTGATGTCACCCTGGTCATTTAGGTCATAAATGTAATCTCTGAAGTGGAAGCAACGATCAAGTTTGTGACCAGGTGCACGATGGAAAGCGCAGTAACGGGATGTGTCAACATTAGCGGGCCAAACTGTTCTTTCCCTTGGTAACATGAGCAAATTGGCAGCCATTAAAGCATTGAAAATATCTGGGAGACTTTCTGGTAGTGGAGGGTAGTGGTCCCTTTTGGGGCCAAGTGGTGGTCTCCGTTGTTGTTGTTGGCCATAGTTGGTAGGTGGTGGTACCTGGTGGTACTGTTGCGGAGCTGGAGGGTTAGCGCGGGGCACTTGGTTTGGTGGTGAAGCAAAGGAATGTTGGGGTGCGAATTGGCGTTGTGGAGTGGAGTTGAAATGGGGGCTTTGTGGCGGAGGAAGGTTAGGACGTGGGTTAGCTTGGTGGGGGTGGCCAACTACGCCAACCTGCTCATTTGAAATAGTGCCCTCCGTCGTGGGATCGCTGTTGTTGACAGTTGTGGTTTTCTTGAATAGCCGTGGCTTCAGCTCAAACATGCCCATAATGGGCGAATCCTTCATCTGCGTCTGGATATAACGAGCCCTTTCATAGAGCTCCTCCATGGTGGTTAACCTATTCATGGCCAAGATATGCCGGAACTGAGGAGTTGCATTAGAAATTATCATCTTAACTTGTTCGTGTTCCGACAGTGTATCTTTCAGCTTCTCGGCCATTAACCGCCATCTATCAGCAAACATTATGAAGTCTTCCTCGGGCTTCATTTTTTCCGCAACCAGGTCCGTGAGTGAGAGGGAGGGTCCGACCCGGTCTCTGTACTTCTGCAAGAACTTCCTCTGAACGATATCAAAGTCACCGGCATCAGCAGGATCCAATGAATAGAACCATTCAAGGGCTGGCCCCTCCAGAGATCTCCTGAATAAGTAAGCCAAGGAGGCCTTATTGTCTTGCCAAAAGGAGGTCTCGTACATAAAATCCTTCAAATGAATAAAAGGGTTACCAGTCCAATTATATCGCCGAAAATTCGGCATCTCCGATGGTGGTAAGTGGAAGACTGGCAATGTAGGGAGCGAGATCTCCCGGGCATTCTTAGCCGTAGTGACCTTCTTCAGTTGCTCTTCCATGCTTGCCAACTTCTGAAGCAGTAGAACATTAGTGTCGGACTCGACTGGGGCCGGATTTTGAATAAAAGAATGCGGTATAAGCGTCCGTAGAATTCAGGGAGGTTGGAGAAATTGGTGCCTAACCGCAGAGTGGCTCCCCTGTTGGGCCGGCATGGCCGTACCGGGCGTTGGTGGATGGGAAGGAGGTTTATGCAGGACCGCCTGGTCATTAACGGGGTGATGGCCACTCTCGGTCGGAGGGGGATTGGAGGATGAAGAAGGAACAGACTTCCCTTTCAAAGCGGCCTGAACTGCCTGCCGCTGGGAATCATCCAACTGAGATAGTGCATTAATTAAATCTGTGACATTGAAGGATGGGGAAGGATTCCTCGAAGTGTTGGAAGGCACAGCCTGAGAAGAGGGCACAACCTCTTGAGGAGTGGTATCAACCACATGAACTTGAGGATAACGAGACTGAGGAGGAGGGTAATTTCCCTCATGATAGATGGAATCTTGGAGGGGACTTTCATATTGACCAAACACATTCTCATCCTCATCATCATAAGAATATCCGTAGCCTGCCATGTTGATGATTTTACCTGAATGGAGTTGCATGTTTAAGAGGAGAGACGGCCTTATAAAGGAACTGTAAAACAAAACCCACTCAATCCAAACAAGCCAAATCAACCCAAGCAAGTTTATGCAACCAAGTTGAGATGAACGCAAGATTTTAGTGTTTCGCTTGAGATTAGAGTGGATTAAATTGCAGAATAATTCCCTCTTTTGCAAAGTGAATGTGACGACCCGAGGATCCGAGTACCGGAAAGGAACCGGCGCGTCTCGAATCTCGGCCCGCCAACCCACGAGCCCGAAGACTCGGAAGGGTAGAAAGGAGTGGTGTGGGGTATAAGAGAAGCTGCAACGTCCATAGAGATAGCACAATAATCAAAAGGAAATGCACATAATAATAAATAATTCAAACTGCTACAAGGTCCACAGTGTCTCATGTCCAAAGAAAGTACAGTCAACAGGAAAGAAAGTACAACTACACGGGGCATCCCCCGGCGTACAACAACACGGGGCATCCCCCGGAGTACAACTACGCGGGGCATCCCCCGGCTCTAGCAGACTGGCAACTAACCCTGGCTAGAAGAACCACGTTGAAACTCGGCCGCGCCTCCCGTCGACCCCGCCTCACCTGAAGAGCTGGGGTGAGCCTCATCTCATTGGCCCAGTAGGGATCCCGCGAATCCCCACCTCGCACGAAAAATGAGGAAGAAGAAGACAACCCTACCAACCGAGAGTACGGTAGAACCGACAAGCTAAAGTAAATAAACGGAAAATTTGTCTACTCTAACGGTACCGTAGTACGGAACCTCGGTCCAACAAAACACGAGTCCACGCCTGCCAGTGAACAGGAGCACCATCCACAGGAAGAACGACCGGATACGTCCCCTGACGTCTTACACCGCGTCACAAGTGTCTAGCTACAACGCCCCGGGCGTGAGACTCAGACACGCAACAAGTACCACAACAAGGACTAGCTGGGGTCGCACTCGTCAGTGCGTGCCCTAAGCCCCCAACTACGTGTGCACACACAGACCATCTGCTCTAGGTCGGGTCCTCTAGCTGGTTTTTCCCCCCACCGGACTCTGGTGGCAAAGGTAAGGGGCCCTACGGTAACCAGCCTAAAAACCGCGTCACACTGGGTCTCGCTCTCCACCACTCCCAGGTGGGTCCGCACACGCGTGCGCAGAAAGCTACGACTAGTGGACAGGTCACTGGAAGTAAGGACTAATCCACGGAAACCACCGACCAAGCCCTAGCACAGACTCTCGATGATACTACGGTAGGTACGGAAGCCGGGGACACGCATGAGGTCCGACCGTCCCTCAAGTCACGTGGCACTCCTACCTAGGTAACTGATTCTCCGAGGAACCCGGGGCGCCCCTGTGGCTCTCACTGGGTGCCCACGGCATCCCTAGGGCCACGCCACAACCGGGTCCAAAACTCATCCAACCGGAGGTCACGCTACCCGCAAAACGCGGTTCGGGGAAGGGAATAGGTCGCGCTAGGTATCCCTAGCATGACACCGAAGAACGCGCTAGCTTTGGCTAGTGCGATCTTCCATGTCACGTTGCCCAAGGCTAGCGCGTTCAATCTGAACGCGCTAGTCTTGGATAGCGCGATCTGGAGATCGCGCTACCCGAACCAGGCACGTTCCCCCACCGCCTTACTGTTCGTCTTCTCCGACGGACACGCTCGGACGACACAACGCGTTCATCAAGAACGCGCCACTGGACTATAGCGCGACATCGGGCCGAGCCCGGTTCGCGAACTACGGCCGGAAATCACAAAACCACGCCCATTCACCCCCTTTGGTGAAGGGAAAACAATGGGGAATCACCCGACAACAACCTAGCATGCATCTAGAGCCCCCAAATCGATCAAAAACCCCACGAATCGACGGATCCGGCGCTCAAACCCCAAACATGGAAATAACCCTCCCGGCATGAATCTAGCCCCTCTCGGCCTCTCCACGGCCTAGAAATCACGGGGAATGCTAGAAAGAGGGTAAGGATTCGTCCCCCTACCTCAAGGAAGCTCGAAATCCACCGAAACGCCGCTGATCTTCAAATCTAGCTCAACCACGAACTCCACAACCACGCGCCAATGGGGGCACCGCCGTGATCCTCTCGCCGCCGCCGTCGTCACCGCGCTACCGCCAAGGTCCACCACCCGTCGCCGGAGGGGAAGGGGCCGCCGCGAGGTTCCAACGGGCAAGGAGGGGAAAAAGGGGGGTGACCGTTGCGCGCTCACGGGAGGGGGAAGAAGGAAGAAGAAAAAGGGAAGAAAAAGAAAAAGAAAATGCGTTAAATAGAAAATCTGAAAAATGCCAAAAATACCGAAAAATAGAAAAATACACCTCCTCGACCGTCTCGACACGCTGATCGCAACGGTACCACTCGCGGGCTGGTGAACGACCCGGTTCACCCGCTACAGGGTTCCGAAGGACTCGCCGAAACCCGTACGCGGAAATCGGAAAATGTGCACGGAAAAGCCGCGGACACACTCCGGGCCTCCGAAACGACTCCAGATCGCGCCGATCCGAACACGAAAGATGTCCGAAACGAAATTTCAGACACAACAGGGTTGAACACCCTGACAAACCAGATCTGGGACCCATAACGAAGGATCCGAAAGATCCAGGACATTACAGCCCTCCCCCCTTAAACAATTTTCATCCTCGAAATTCAAGGATAAGGCATAAGGACGGGGGAAAGACTCACAAAAATGAATAAGGATACAACTCTCGCATCTCATCCTCGCGCTCCCAAGACGCCTCGCCGCCAGAATGACGCTGCCAGACCACCTTAACTAGAGGGATAACCTTGTTTCGCAGGCGCTGCTCTCGCCGATCCTCAATGCGAACAGGAAACTCTGGAAGGGACAGATCTGGGGTCACCTCGGGCCAAACGGCATCCTCGAGAACATGAGAATCATCGGGCATGTACTTCCGAAGCATCGACACGTGGAACACATCATGCACGGCGGAAAGCTCCGGAGGTAGCTGCAACCGATAAGCAACTTCCCCAACACGCTCAACGATGGGAAAAGGACCAATGTAGCGGGGACTCAGCTTCCCACGCCTACCGAAGCGCATCACGCCCTTCATGGGAGACACTCTCAAGAAAACTCGATCTCCCACAGCAAAGCTGAGGGGTCGCCTCCTCCGATCGGCATAACTCTTCTGCCGGCTCTGAGCAGCCAACATCTTCTGCCGAACGAGATGCACCACCTCAACACACTGCTGCACCAAATCTGGTCCGGTCAAGGCACGCTCGCCCACCTCGAACCAATCAAGCGGAGTCCGACAAGGTCGCCCATACAATGCCTCATAGGGAGCCATACCGATGCTCGAATGATAGCTGTTGTTGTAGGCAAACTCCACTAATGGCAGATGGTGGGTCCAACTCCCCTGCCACTCCAAGCAACACGCTCGCAACATGTCCTCCAAAGTCTGGATGGTCCGCTCAGACTGACCGTTCGACTGAGGATGATAGGCCGAGCTGAATGCCAACTCGGTGCCTAGAGCCTTCTGGAAGCTCCTCCAGAATCCAGACGTGAAATGGGGGTCACGATCGGACACGATAGAGATAGGAACTCCATGCAACGGGATGATCTGCTCCACATACAACCGGGCCAAACGCTGCACGCTCCAACTGACCTTGACCGACAGCAATCGCGTCGTCTTCGCCAGTCTATCCACTAGCAACCAGATACTATCCTCCCCACTGGACGTCCTTGGTAATCCAACCACAAAATCAGTGGTCACATGGTCCCACTTCCAAGCAGGAACATCCAAGGGTTGAAGTGTGCCTCCTGGTCGCTGGTGCTCAGCCTTCACCTGCTGACAGGTCAAACACTTGGCCACAAATTCCGCCACATCTCTCTTCATGCCAGGCCACCAAAACTGTCTCTTCAGGTTCTGGTACATCTTAGCCGATCCGGGGTGCACGGCATACCGACTCCCATGAGCCTCACGTAAAATCGTACGTCGTACCTGCCCCTCGGCCGGAACGTACAACCTACCTCTGAATCTCACAGCTCCATCCTCACCAAACTTCACCTCGGCCATCGACAGAATACGGGGTACCTCGGGGTCCGCTCGCTGGGCCTCAGTCACCTGTCGACGCACCGCGGGCGTGACAGTCGACTCGCAAGGACAGCCGAACTCTGGTCCTGAGGGACCTTGAGCCTAAAAGTGATGGCCGGGACCTGCTCCCAAAGCTTCCACTTCCTCAACAACATCTGACTGACCGTTACCCTCCTGCTCAGAGCATCAGCCACGAAGTTCATCCTGCCAGGCTGATAAGACAGAGTAACGTCATAATCCTTCATGTACTCCATCCATCTCCTCTGTCTGAGGTTAAGGTCCTTCTGCGTGAACACATACCTCAAACTCTGGTGATCAGTGAAGAGCTCAAACCGCTCGCCGTACAAATAATGCCTCCAAATCTTCAGAGCGAAGATCACTGCTGCCAACTCAAGATCATGAGTAGGGTAGTTTGCCTCATGTGGCTTCAACTGCCGCGACGCATACGCCACAACTCTCCCATGCTGCATCAACACAGCACCGAGACCTACCCCGGAAGCATCTGTACACACCACGAAACCACCCGAGCCAGATGGCAACACCAAAACCGGAGCAGTGGTAAGCAATCTCTTTAGCTCCATGAAGCTCCGTTCACACTCCTCCATCTAGACAAACTGCACCTCTTTCCGCGTAAGCCTGGTCATCGGGGCCGTAATACGAGAGAAATCCTGAATAAACTGCCAATAATAACCTGCAAGCCCCAAGAAACTCCGAATCTCCGTGACAGAACTCGGCCTCGGCCACTGCACCACCGCCTCGACCTTGGCCGGGTCCACGGAAACACCATCACCAGAAATAACATGCCCCAGAAAGTGCACCTCTCGGAGCCAGAACTCGCACTTGCTGTACTTGGCATACAACTGGTGATCGCGCAGGGTCTGTAATACCGCTCTCAAATGCTGTACATGCTCCTCAGCAGACCGCGAATACATAAGGATATCGTCCACAAACACGACCACAAACTGGTCCAAGTACGGACGAAACACTCTATGCATCAAGTCCATGAATGCTGCGGGGGCATTGGTGAGCCCGAACGGCATCACCAAGAACTCATAATGCCCATACCTCGATCGAAACGCCGTCTTCTCCACGTCTGACTCTCGGATCCGCAGCTGGTAATAACCCGATCTCAAATCGATCCTCGAAAACACCTGGGCCGACTGAAGCTGATCAAACAAGTCATCAATCCGTGGCAACAGATACCTGTTCTTGACAGTCACCTGGTTTAACTGACGGTAGTCGATGCACAGCCTCAAACTACCTTCCTTCTTCTTCACAAATAATACCGGCGCACCCCACGGGGAATAACTGGGACGAATATACCCCTTGGCCAGCAACTCCTGCAACTGCGCCTTCAGCTCTCGCAACTCCGCAGGCGCCATCCGATAAGGGGCCTTCGACATAGGCGCCGTACCCGGCACCACCTCAATCACGAAATCAATCTCTCGCTGCGGTGGCATCCCTAGTAGCTCCTCGGGGAAAACATCAGGAAACTCGCACACGACAGGAATGTCCTCTACCTCAGGGCCCTGCCGCTCGACCAAAATCACGGATGCGAGAAAACCCTGACAACCTGCATCAAGCAAACGATGCGCACGGAAAGCCGAAATAAGCAAGCGGGAAGAGGAAGACCGAATACCTTGAAAATAGAAGGTGGGTCCACGGGGCTGTCGGAAGTAGACCTTCTTCGAGCCACAATCCACCAAGGCATGATGAGCCTCGAGCCAATCCATGCCCAAAATCACATCGAAGTCCTGAAGCGGTAACGCGTAGAGTTTAACCGGCAAGTTCCGCCCTTCCACCCATACAGGTACCTTCTCAAAGCAGTACGGGGTGATCATGAAGTCACCGGTAGGCAACTCTACCGCCAAGTCGCAGGACACCTCGGTCACCGGGTCCTCCACGCTCTGAGCGAAAACCTCCGAGATGAACGAATGAGAAGCACCTGAATCGAACAAAACACGAGCCGCACAACCCAAAATCGGAAGAGTACCTTCCACCAAATGCGATGCCTCAGCTTCTGCCCTGGTCAGATGAGTCACTCTGCCTCGGGATCTCTGCCCACCCATAGTAGCTGACCGTGCCAACTGAGGGAACTGTCCCTGATGCGGCTGTACTGACGACTGCTGGGGCCGAAACTACTGCTGCTGCTGAAACTCGTGCGGCTGGCGCGGTCTCTGCGGACAGTCACGTGCCATGTGCCCTGGCTGGTCGCACCTGAAGCAAACCACGGGCGCCGAACACGGTCTCCCTGGATGAGAACCACCGCACCTGGGACAGCCATCCCGCGAACCAGTCATCGAACCCTGACGCTGAAAAGCCACCGGCTGCTGAACACTGCCCAACGACTCCTGCCCCGACTCCTTACGATCCTGACGCCTCTTGCTAAAACCAGCTTCCTTTAGCAACTTCTTAAGCTTCGACTTGAAGGATGAACCTGGCGCCGGAGCCGCAGTCTGTGTTGCCACTGATCCACCTGCTGAGAGCTGGGCGGTACTCTGCTGCTGCATCCCTGTCGGCTGGCTGAAATCTGCCTGCACCTGACTAGTACTGCTCTGCCCTCGAACCTTCTGCAAATCTCTCTCCAGCGCCGCTGCTGCCTTACATGCCGCATCCAAACTGGTCAAACCCGACGCAAGAAGATGATGCCTCAACTCTAGCCTCAGACCACTAACAAACTGATCGGTCTTCACCTCCTCGTCCGCCATGATATGAGAAGCATAACGGCCCAACTCGATAAACCTGGCACGGTACTCCATCACCGTCATGTCACCCTGAGTCAGCTCCATGAACTCTCGCAACCTTTGCGACCTGACAAAGGACGGACAGAAGGCTCGCTCGAAAGCCGTGACGAACTCCTGCCACGCAATCTACCGAAGAGGACGAGATCGAAACACTGAACCCCACTCTGATGTCCACCAAGTACGGGCCGATCCCTGAAGACGATGAGTGGCCAGCGCCACCTGCTCCTCCCCGGGACACTCCATCGCACTGAAAATCCGCTCCACATCATCCAGCCACTCTCTGGCCACCTTAGGATCCGACTGCCCACCAAAAGAAGGAGGCTGATACAGCAAAAACTCCTTCAGCACACGACCGCGACCACCTCGAGCCTGATCCTCACCAGCCTCGCCACCCTGCTGCTGATGACCTCCCTGCTGCTGACCTCCCTGCCGCTGCTGAAACACATACTCAAACATGCCTCGGAAGAAATCATCCATCCCTGGAGCTCTCGCATCTCTAGATACACCCTCAGAAATTGAAGCCCTGCTCTGCTCCTCTGGACCACCACTAGACTCTCCCTGCTGGGCACGAGTCCTCCTCCGTGGCGCCATAACACACCTGGCATCAAGAACAAGCATCGGAAATCAATAAAACACACGACCCTAAGCCAGTCGCCGACTGTACAGGACATTCATGGACCTCATGGACCACTGCAATTCATTCCAAGTTCCGATATACCTCCACAACCTCGCTCTGATACCAGCTGTGACGACCCGAGGATCCGAGTACCGGAAAGGAATCGGCGCGTCTCGAATCTCGGCCCGCCAACCCACGAGCCTGAAGACTCGGAAGGGTAGAAAGGAGTGGTGTGGGGTATAAGAGAAGCTGCAACGTCCACAGAGATAGCACAATAATCAAAAGGAAATGCACATAATAATAAATAATTCAAACTGCTACAAGGTCCACAGTGTCTCATGTCCAAAGAAAGTACAGTCAACAGGAAAGAAAGTACAACTACACGGGGCATCCCCCGGCGTACAACAACACGGGGCATCCCCCGGAGTACAACTACGCGGGGCATCCCCCGGCTCTGGCAGACTGGCAACTAACCCTGGCTAGAAGAACCACGTTGAAACTCGGCCGCGCCTCCCGTCGACCCCGCCTCACCTGAAGAGCAGGGGTGAGCCTCATCTCATTGGCCCAGTAGGGATCCCACGAATCCCCACCTCGCACGAAAAACGAGGAAGAAGAAGACAACCCTACCAACCGAGAGTACGGTAGAACCGACAAGCTAAAGTAAATAAACGGAAAAGTCATCTACTCTAACGGTACCTTAGTACGGAACCTCGGTCCAAAAAAACACGAGTCCACGCCTGCCAGTGAACAGGAGCACCATCCACAAGAAGAACGACCGGATGCGTCCCCTGACGTCTTACACCGCGTCACAAGTGTCTAGCTACAACGCCTCGGGCGTGAGACTCAGACACGCAACAAGTACCACAACAAGGACTAGCTGGGGTCGTACTCGTCAGTGCGTGCCCTAAGCCCCCAACTACGTGTGCACACACAGACCATCTGCTCTAGGTCGGGTCCTCTAGCTGGTTTTCCCCCCCACCGGACTCTGGTGGCAAAGGCAAGGGGCCCTACGGTAACCAGCCTAAAAACCGCGTCACACTGGGTCTCGCTCTCCACCACTCCCAGGTGGGTCCGCACACGCGTGCGCAGAAAGCTACGACTAGTGGACAGGTCACTGGAAGTAAGGACTAATCCACGGAAACCACCGACCAAGCCCTAGCACAGACTCTCGATGATCCTACGGTAGGTACGGAAGCCGGGGACACGCATGAGGTCTGACAGTCCCTCAAGTCACGCGGCACTCCTACCTAGGTAACTGATTCTCCGAGGAACCCGGGGCGCCCCTGTGGCTCTCACTGGGTGCCCACGGCATCCCTAGGGCCACGCCACAACCGGGTCCAAAACTCATCCAACCGGAGGTCACGCTACCCGCAAAACGCGGTTCGGGGAAGGGAATAGGTCGCGCTAGGTATCCCTAGCGCGACACCGAAGAACGCGCTAGCTTTGGCTAGCGTGATCTTCCATGTCGCGCTGCCCAAGGCTAGCGCGTTCAATCTGAACGCGCTAGTCTTGGATAGCGCGATCTGGAGATCGCGCTACCCGAACCAGGCGCGTTCCCCCACCGCCTTACTGTTCATCTTCTCCGACGGACACGCTCGGACGACACATCGCGTTCATCAAGAACCCGCCACTGGACTATAGCGCGACATCGGGCTGAGCCCGGTTCGCGAACTACGGCCGGAAATCACAAAACCATGCTCATTCACCCCCTTTGGTGAAGGGAAAACAATGGGGAATCACCCCACAACAACCTAGCATGCATCTAGAGCCCCCAAATCGATCAAAAACCCCACGAATCGACGGATCTGGCGCTCAAACCCCAAACATGGAAATAACCCTCCCGGCATGAATCTAGCCCCTCTCGGCCTCTCCACGGCCTAGAAATCACGGGGAATGCTAGAAAGAGGGTAAGGATTCATCCCCCTACCTCAAGGAAGCTCGAAATCCACCGAAACGCCGCCGATCTTCAAATCTAGCTCAACCACGAACTCCACAACCACGCGCCAATGGGGGCACCGCCGCGATCCTCTCGCCGCCGCCGTCGTCACCGCGCTGCCGCCAAGGTCCACCACCCGTCGCCGGAGGGGAAGGGGCCGCCGCGAGGTTCCAACGGGCAAGGAGGGGAAAAAGGGGGGTGACCATTGCGCGCTCACGGGAGGGGGAAGAAGGAAGAAGAAAAAGGGAAGAAAAAGAAAAAGAAAATGCTTTAAATAGAAAATCTGAAAAATGCCAAAAATACCGAAAAATAGAAAAATACACCTCCTCGACCGTCTCGACACGCTGATCGCAACGGTACCACTCGCGGGCTGGTGAACGACCCAGTTCACCCGCTACAGGGTTCCGAAGGACTCGCCGAAACCCGTACGCGGAAATCGGAAAATGCGCACGGAAAAGCCGCGGACACACTCCGGGCCTCCGAAACGACTCCGGATCGCGCCGATCCGAACACGAAAGATGTCCGAAATGAAATTTCAGACACAACAGGGTCGAACACCCTGACAATCCAGATCCGGGACCCATAACGAAGGATCCGAAAGATCCGGGACATTACAGCGAAACCTAGTTTATCCAAGTGTAATCCCGGGTTTACTAGAGTCTTTCTCTCTCCTCACCAACGATAGGTTCTCTATACTCTGGGTACTTCAAGGGTACAACCAGCCCAGCGTCCGTGAGGGAATCCACGGGTGCGGGGACTTACGGAGGTCTTGGAAAAGGGATTTCCGGTCCAAAGAGACAGAGTGCTCAATGGAGGGTTGTCCCGATTCCAAGAGAGGTGTGTGGAATTCTAGTGTAGAGAGAGGAGGTCTCTCAACCAAATGCCACAAGATGCAAAATAATATGATCAGATCACAGCAATATAGGCAAGCAATGTAATAATGAATCCAACAATCACAGACATCAACAGGAAGCAGGTTTCTGAAAAAACGCAGGAAAGAGACGACCTGGGGCAGGTCGCTATCAACCAAAGAGACGACATAATCACTGTCGTGAGTCACTGTGAAAGCCCACGAGCCAGCAGTGAGAAAACAAAACACGCCTCTAGGTGAGGCGCTATAATCGCAAAGGACGCCTCTGTAAGAGGGTGCCAAATATTAAAACGCGCCTTGACGTGAGGCGCTATGAAATAAAAAGGGCGCCCTGGGGCAGGGCGTGAATCCACAGATAGTGTGATAAAAGCAGTAGAATAATGAAAGACGCCTTCTTGGAAGACGTAACACAGAAAATAGACGCCCTCGATGAAGGCGTTAAACGAAAAAGCGTCTCTGGGTGAGGCGTTAATTCAGGAAAATAATCAAACAATCATAAACTGGCTGATCCCGAGAGTGTGCAGTGTGCACGGTGGAGGGTGCCCGTGGGGCACAAAAGGAGGGGTACCGTGGGTACCGAGGGGAAAGGGCACACGTGGGTGCCGAAGGGGAAAGGGCACACATGGGTGCCAATAGGAAAGGGCACACGTGGGTGCCAGTAGCAGATGGTAATCAAAAGAAAAATAGTGGAAGTCCCACCGTGATCGCCAATTTGTAGATTGTGATAAATCCACACATGAAGAAGAGGGATTAAATATGAGAAAAACAACACAAGGGGAAGAGATGATATAATAATGAATAAAAAGAAGCACGTGGTGCTACTAAGGAGGGTGATCGCCAGAGGGGTTACCTCAAGAAGAAACAAAGAAGATCGCGAATACCTGGTGAAAAATAGAACGCGGGATGGATTGTGAATTCCTCCTCCTCCTTCAATCGGCCGGCCGATGAAGGGGGTTTTTCTTTATTGATTACCCTTGCAAAAAAGACAAAACAAACAAACAAAAGAAGTGGATCAGCCAAGTGAATGTAGTATCAATCCCAAGTATATGATATGATGATGAATAGAGAATAAAACATGCGCACCTTTTTTTTTGTTTTAAAACCCCTAAAGAGTTAGGGAAAGGAAAAGGATGATGAAACTAATGCAAAAAGAGAAAAACGTATGATGATCGACGAAGAAAACAACAATTTGATAAGCAAGAAAAACCCCTGCTGTCCCTGATGACAATAAAGGGAACCAAAACCAATGCTATTGGCAGGAAGAAAAAGGAAGCAGAGCGCTTTAAAGACCGCGCAGGAAGAAGAAGGAAGCAGAGAGCGTCTATGCATAAAAAATTCTGATCTCGATAGCCTGCTCTCGCAACCTGCCAACCTAACCCTGCCAACCCCACGCGAGGTCGATCAAGACATCCCTATATAGGGTTCCAGATCCAAGATAACCTCAGATTCGGAAGGATAAGAACGGGCAATGATCAAAAGAGGCAGGACTCTAGTTCCAATTCGAGCAAGGAGACCATTGGAGGCAAGGAACTCCTAAGGAAAGACGAGTTTAAGCAGGACACCGAATGATAAAACACGACCTTCAGAAGGGCTTCAAATCATAAATTGACGACCTACATCAAGACGTTACTCAAAAACATGACCATGATTAAGGGCGTCACTTCTTTGGATTAAATTTGGCAATAAAACTACTTTATTTGAAAATTATGAGAAAACGCCTGAGATGAAAGCGTTACTTGAAAACACGCCCTGAGGAAGGACGTTAATCAATAATTTGAACTTATTTTGAAACTGGATAATACCAGGAATTGATGCCCTGACATTTGGTCGTCCTTTCTTTTGAACACGCCCTAGATAAGGTCGCTATTTAAAACACGTCCCTCTTTAGGTCGCGAATCACAAAAATGCAAAGACCATACCAAACACACACAAAAATAGAAAAACTTTATATTATGAATGTATTGAAGTTCACTTTTGGGGCGTCAACATAGTGACATGAGATTTGATCAACATAGCGTCAATTTTGGCATGTCTACAGCACGATCAAGTGACAAAAAAAGAAAGAGAAAAAGAGAAGGAGAAGAGAGAGAGTGAGAGTTCGTGGAGAAGAAGAAAGAAGTCTCGACTGAAGATCTGTCTACTGGACCGTGGATCAAATCCAGGCCAGTCAGCTCCATGGGAGCCATATCTATGTTATCTTTCGTTACAGCTTTCTGATCGCTGTGTATTTTTCCTTTCTTATTTTTCCTTTCTTTTGTTATCTGTTCATCATTGTTCTTCCGACTCTCTGGATTGAGGTCGGGTTCCTTCTGTGGACTCAGGAGAAGGGAGACATTGTGTCTCCGGTTGCAAGTGGCTGGGAGTCACTTGTTGGGTTCCCTCCGGGTTGGAGGAAGGGAGACTTGTCTCCGGTTCTGGTCTTGTGGGTTGCAAGTCCAGGTGTTCCCTCCTGGTCTGGAGGAAGAGAGACCTAGTCTCTGGTTCCAAGTGGCTGGGAGTCACTTAGAGTGTCCCTCCGGTTTGGAGGAAGAGGGGAGGCTGTTCCCCTGGTCAAGCTGTTTGGCAGCAAGTGTTCGCAGACTGAGTCTACTGGTTCTAGCATTAGCTAGTGAAGCCTCACTCCGGTTTGGAGTGAGGGGTGGATGTAGGTCTTGGTGACTGAACCACCTAAAAAATTATATGTGTAGTGGTTTGCTTTGTGCGTGAGCTCCATATCTTCTACCACCCTTCACAGGTTGTCTGAGCTTTCATATTGCTATCTGTGTAGTAGGTTGTTTACCTTCTTCTGCTTCTGCTAGTTGATTGTCTAGGCGCGAGATAGATGTTTGTTCTTCAGTTCAAAAGAAATTCTGATTAGTTATCCAATTTGTGTGCCTTGTTCTAGTTAGTGTTCTAGTTTTCATTGAGCGAAAAGTTTTTAAGGGTGGGATTCATTCACCCCCCCTCTGAATCCAGCGCACCGATCCTATCACCAAGTACCATCGTCACCGACAATGGGCCGCAATTCATCTCTCAAGAGCTTCAGGACCTCTGCAACCGGTATAACATTGCATTGCATTGCATCATTCATCTCCTTATTATCTGCAGGGCAATGTCCAAGCAGAGACGATGAATAAAATGCTAATTAAGATCATCAAGAAAACATGCGAGGCTAATAGATTCGCGAATTGGCCAGAAAAGCTGGTTGAAGCTCTTTGGGCTTACCGCACTTCCATTCGTACTCCTACTGGGCAAACCTCTTTCGCCCTCACTTATGGAATGGAGGTGGTAGTTCCTTATGAGATTCTTATTCCTTCTCTTAGAGTACAACTGGACAAGGAGCTCTCTATCGATGAATGCCGTGTATCTCTCCTTGCTCAATTGGAACTCTTGGATGAGAAATGTCTGGCCGCCGTCGAGCATGCGCGCGTTTATCAAAATAGGCTTTCGCATTTTTATCAAAAGAAAGTGATTGAGAAAAAATTTAAAGTCGGTGAAATGGTAATCAAAAAAATCTTTGTAAAACCGGGTGGACCTCGTTTAAAACTCTAACCAAATTGGGAAGGGCCCTACGTAATAAAAGAAGTTTATCTTGGCAATGCTTATAAAATGGTTAACGCCGAAGGGGAAGAACTGGCTCACCCTTGGAATGGATTGTACCTTAAGAAATACTACCCTTAAGTCTTTAAAGAAGGAAAATAGAATAAAAAAGGGGGGAAATTGAAAAGTTGTAGGCTGGCATGGTGCATAGGCCGTGAAACCTGAAAAATCAAAATCCCTAATTCATTCTTCAGTCTTGATGGTTTAACTTGGGGTCAATACCTGCACACACTACACATTTTGCTCTTAAACTCAAGCAGTTTAAAATTTGAGGAAAGTCAGAGCCAAACTAAGAGTGTAAAAACTTTACCTATTCTCTTCTCTTTGGTTCGCGAGAGGGAGTACGAGTCAGGGAATGCCACCAAACCTACCTGCCGCCCTAATAGGTGGAAGTCAGGGCCCAAAAAGGAACAACGGTGCAAAGCCCAAGTATAATTAGGTCTTTATTTGTTTAAAAGAAAGAAAAAGAAAAGGAAAAGAGGTGCAAAGTTACAAAAGAAAAGCATGTCAAGAGGGCAAAGTCCCCGCAGGAAAATCCCTGGTCGTAAGCATGCATGAATAAGGGCAAAAGGCAACAAAAATTTTCCTAAGCCAAAGATCGAACCCCAACAGGCACTAGGGTAGGGGAGGGAAGCTTCTTGGTTCTCTGAAACCTCTTGTGAGTTTTCTCAACTTATTCTTCACTTCCCCCTCTGTGGTATGTTATAAGCTCGAAGGATGGCAAAGACCGACAAAGGAGGATGGGCCGCGGGAGGATATGTGTAAAAGCACAAGTTATTAAGTACGTTGACCCTTTGTTAAATCATTTAAGAATGATTAATGAATTTAAGATGGTGATTGTGTAAGGTTTCAAGACCTTTTTGTACCATGCTGAGCCTCATCAAAAATAAAAAGATGTTTTTCAATTAACGCCTCCATGCGAGGGCATCATTTCTTTTATTAGCGTCAGTCTGCATGTCGTCAATTCAAAATTAAAAAAAATTAAAATATTTTTTTAATTAACGCTCGCGTGCGAGGGTGCCATTTCAGTAAATAGCGTCAGATTGCATGTCGTCATTTTAAAATAATAATAATAATAATAAATGTTTTTCCAATGAATGCCCGCACGCGAGGGTGCCATTTCGTTGAGTCGTGTCGGTCGACATGTCGCCATTTAAAAATAAAAATAAAAAAATGGTTTTCAATTAACGCCAGCTTATTAGGGCGTCAATTCCATGATTAACGTCTTTTAAAGGGTTGTCATTTAAAAGAAAAGAAGAAAAAGAAAGAAAGAAAAGATTGAAAAAAGGAGAAACGAAGAGGAATTTCCTGAGTTGAGCCCACTGCTTTTCCTTTTTCCATATCATGTGCTTGGTTGCATTTGTGTGTGGGCATCTTTCAATTTAAGTTTGCATTTGCTTGCTTGCATGTCGCATTTTCCTATATCTTTGCATTTTGTCTTAATTAATTAAACGATTGACCCCTTGACCCATCATCAAGGTCAGAATAGTGACAACCCCTTGCTTATTGAGCAAGGGGCCAAGCTGAACGGATGAATTAATCTATTTGCTTTAAGTGTGAAATACAGGCACAGGGGAAAGGAGAAAGGATAGAAATAAGTCAAGTACACAAGTGCTCACAACGACAACTCAGGTAACATCATCTCATATATATATATATGTATAAATATCTGAGTACAAAAACATGTAGGTGGAGGAGTACAAGTCTCTCTCTAACTCTCACCTCCACTCTCCTCTCTCCTGCTCTTCGCCTCACCGTTGTCTCGGCGACGGGCCTGTGGAGGGGGCATGGACCCCCGAGAAGTAGCAGAAGCTCGAGCCTGCTCCTCTGCCTCGTTCCTCTGTCGAGTCGAGGAACCTGCCAGGTAGGTCATGCTGGCAAAGGCACTGGAGTGTCCCACAGCTCGTGCCCACTCTCGCCCTCTCTGAAGTCGCTCCTCTGTCGCTCGTTGCAGCTCCTGTGAGACGGCCAGCTATGTCCTCAAGTCCGCGAGCTTGCGCTCATGCTCCCGGCGTTCCCGTAGGTGCTCCTCCCTCTCGCGGGCACGCTCTCTCCTCTCCATCTCTAAGAGGAGCCTCATCTCTGTCACCTCGCGAGGCAACTCCCCTTACTGCCTCTGTGCCTCCTCTAGCTCCTCAATGTGTTGGTCGCGGATGGCGACCTCGGTGCACGCCAGCGCTGTCTCCCTCCTCACCTCCGCTAGCTCTATGACCTACATGCATCACATCATATTAATGTCATTGAATTTTTGAAAGTAAATAATGCACATGAATATTGTTTTTATGAACTAACCCGTGCAGCCATGCCTCGCTGTCCTGCCTCGATACAAGTAATCGCGGCTCAAAGCTCCTCAGTCTGTAAGAAATGCAATTTTTATGAACATAATGATACATTGGAATGCATTTATCAGTATGGTTCTAGACATACCCATGCTATAAGGTGGCGTTCCGCTGCCACGGCCCGCTCCACCGCTCCTGCGAGTCGCTGCTCCAAGGAAGCGATCTCGACAGTCAAATCTCTCATCCCCGAGCTTGAGGCCCCTTCTGCAGCTCCTGCCACCGCCCCCTGCTGGGCACGCTGCATTGATTAAAATTGTCAATGGCTAAACATTAATAAATCAGGAATCATTTGCATATAGATAGTTGCACTCACTAGGGTCTCTAGGTCTGCCCGCGTAGTGGCAAGCTGAGCCTCCAGGCTGTGAAGATGAACTTGCATGTCCATCACTGCTGCGTCTTGCGCATCCTGCATTCATCGCATATTAGTTGCATAATAAATATACATCATTTAGAAAAAGAACGAAAAAATGCATTCATACATACCCCTGTGACCCTCATCTGGGGTCGGCCGGCGAAGATCTCCCAGTAGCGCCGCAGGTACTCTGAGATGTCTGCCGCCTGAGAGGTAACACGGGTCCTGCCATGCTGCCAGTCAGCGTACTGGTCAGGGAATCGGATCCGCCAGTCGGTGGCAACGGTACGTTCGCGGGTCTTCCTACCAATCCTGGTGTAGGCCGAGCGTCCTCATCGCCAGTCTGAGCCGTAACGACTCGATCTCATTTAGGCAGTGAACCCAAAGCTCACGCCCAAAATGAGGTCGGCCCGCTACGACTCAAGACTGACATGTTGTGCCCATGTGGTCATTTGAGTCATCTTGTGGTCACTTGGGTCATTTGACATCATCCTATGGTCATTTGAGTTATTTGATATTCTTAGTTTTGATAATGGCTAAACACTATAGGTCATTGATGTTTTACCACTCTTATATGACTGGCATACGTGATGTTTTGTTCATGACAGGTATGCCAATGAATGGACAAGAAATAGAGTGGCGATGGCAAAAGTGAAAGCTCAATAATTGCGCCCTCGCACGCGGATCGACCTGCGCGGTCAGGTCGCGGGGATTTTCAGGGGCGGAGCCCCCAGAATAAAATTTTGATTATAGGAGCGATATAATCAATAGAAATCTTCAAGACTGTCAAAGTTGATGCCACATATGAGAACGGGCTGCTAAAGGAGTCAAGCGACTGAGCTAAAGGGTTAACGGTCTGAACTGGGGAAACTCGGGAACTGCCCAGCTGGCGGTCGACCGCCAGCCTAGGGGCGGTCGACCGCTCCTGCCAGCAACCAAAGGCCAGCAGGATTCTCAGTGGCGATCGACCGCCAGCCTAGGGGCGGTCGACCGGAAATACCAGGGACTAAATTTCTACATCATTTCTCAGTAGCGGTCGACCGCCAGCTTCCACAGGTCGACCGCCAGCCCTGAGCCAACAATGTTGACTTTGTTTTCCACTTCGAGAAGAGCCACTTTCCTTGTATTTGTTTAACCCCAAAGTCACCCAATCCCCCATGAATTGTGGACTTGGTCTGGAGGATGTCCAAGGACCATTCAAATGGTATAAAACAAACACTTGAGGGGTTAGAAACCTTAATGCTTCAATTGGAACAAGAGAGATCAAGCAAGGCTAGAGGAGGTGATTCGCGGGTACTGTAGCACCTCCGTGAACAGTGCTTCGGGCTGGAGTTCTTCAACCATCCAAGGTGATTCAAGCTTGTTTTTGAAGCCATCAACCTCCAAGAAAGGTGTAGAAGCAATCAAGGTTCAAGGCTGCATCCATTATCTCCTCCATCAACTCAAAGGGGATTCAAAGAAAGAGGGATCAAGGGAGATCAAAGGAAGCTTGGAAGAAGAGGTACTGTAGCCGTGAACAATACTTTGTGAAGAAGTTCTTCATCCATTTCAAGGTGTTTCAAGCTCATATCAAAGCAAGCAATCTCCAAGGAAGTGCAGAAGCAAGCAAGGCTATCAAGGTGATCCAAGGAAGCTGATTTCACAAGGTTTTCAAGGGAGATCAAATCTGCATCCTTTATCTTCTTCATCAAATCAAGGTGATCCAAGGAAGATCATTTCACAAGGAAGAAGATACCATTGAAGCATCAGATTCAAGCTCCAGCAATCTCAGACAAGATCTTTTCTCTTTAAGCATATTCTATATCTTGTTTGAGTGTTTTCATATCTTGTTCTTTTTCCATTTCATTCAAATATTTGAAACTGAAGATCGTCCCTACCGGTGGTTAGTAGGAAGGCAAACAGAAGTTGTCCGATCTGCGATGTTGACGTCCCTACCTGTGGTTAGTAGGAAGGCAATCGGAGCTCTTTCTGATTTGCGATTCAGTGCGTGGCACTAGTGGAGCCTCACCGGATTTGGTGAGGGGTGGACGTAGGACTGGGGATTCAGTCCGAACCATCTTAAAATCTCGTGTGTTATGGTTTGTTTATGTGATTATTTCATTCTAGATGCATGTTTAAGTTTGAATCGATATATTAGTAATCATCTTGCTAAACAAATCATTGGGTCCTTTGTTAAACTAGTTATATTTCGCTGCTATTACCATTATCTAGCTTTAAAGAGGGTTGCATTGCGAAAGGAGGGGCAGATCTATTCACCCCTCCCCTCTAGATCCGCTATCTACTACTCAACATGACCCTCCTCGGTCATACCCTGGTAGGGTCTCCAAACCACCTACATTCACATATCATAGCAATCACATCATCATATCATATCATCATATTTCATAAAGTAGGAAATAAAGAAAATTGCATCATATTTTACACACGTACCAGTCAGGCAGGGTACTCGCGAAACTCCCGCCGAAGAACGCACAGCTCATAAGCGTGTGGTGCTCTAGTTAGGAGAGGCAGCCACCGCCGCGCTAGTGGGAAGGCCCCCTCATCTCCTGGTCGGGGGTCAGCTTGACTCATCGGCATATATAAGTGGCTCCACACCTGCATCCATCAATTGCATCAGTAAACATTCATAGTAAACATTCATATTCATATTTAAATAAATAAACAAGGGAAAGTGCATACCTGAAGAAAAGGTGAGAAGCCACTGACAGTCGTCTCTCGGCCTATCCCCGTGGACAGGTCGGCCATCAGGTGCGCCAGCAGGGCGGTTCCCCATGTGTACCTCCCAACTCCCTCCAAGTCCTCAAGGATGCCTAAGAATCGGCAGTTGATTACATCTCCCTTCGTACCTAACAATAGCCTCTCGAGCATCAGGAACAGAAACGTCCTCAAATCACAATCTGCTCGCTCCCTCTGAGACGGGTCCTGGCAGTAGGCAGCCCGGGCTCTCCCAATCAACCTCTCTAAAAACTCTCTCATAGACTCTCTTGGTCTATGTCTAGAATCCCCTAATCCCATAGCCAGGGTCAGATCAGTACGGAAGATGGTCCTACACTCTCTTGGGGTCTCTGCAATCGTCTCCAGCCCTAACAGCCTCTAGGCTAGCTCCCCGTAGTCCGGAAGGGTCACTCTGCTGAGTGTCTCTCCGTCTACCCTCAACCCGGTGATCCTAGCAATATCCTCCAAACTCGGCACCATGTGCCCCCAGGGTATCAAAAATGCCCGACTGGTCCTATCACACCTCTCCCTCAAGACCTGAATCAAAGGTAGGTCGGGCCGCACTAGCTCAATGCTAAGAAAGGGGCCGAACCCCATCGCCTCCACCCTAGCCCTCTGGAAATCAAGCAACCCATAATACGCCGCTTCGACTTGGACCCAAGAGATCCGAGTCCGCATCAATCCCTACCAAACAAAAAGAATATACATAAATATATATATATTTCAAAAGAAAAAATCCATTTGCTGATTAATTTTATCACTGTTTGAATTGACGACCACCTTGTGGTCGTTACTTATTGAATTAACGCCCCTGGGGGAGGCGCTATTTCTGAGAGTTTTTCTATCCCGACAGTGTTTTTTATAATATAAAAATAAAAAAAATGTGCGTATAACAAAAAAAATGGCTGTTTGATGTAATAAAAGGAAAAGATAAACAAATGTGGCATTTTTTAAAAAAATAACGACATGTTTCAGGACGCCATTTCATTGGATTATATATTTTCAGAAAATGAAAAAAAGGGGAATTGACGACCTGCCTTAGGTCGTCATTTAAATTGACGACGCCTCAAGGGGCGTCATTTACTTGTTTTTCTGGTTCATTGTTCTCCCTTCCCCGATAGTAATGGAAAATCAGGTTTTAACAGAAAAAATTACAAAAAAGATAATAAATGGTGGGGGTGGGGGACCTACCTTGCTGGGCTTTGGCACCATCAACCCTTCCCGCAGTGGCCGGCGAGGAGGGGGTGGTTCATCGTCTTCTTCATCTCCTTCTTCTTTGTCTCCATCTTCTCCTTCTTCCTCTTCTTCATTTTCTTCATCATCATCTTCCTCTTCGCCGTCTTCCTCATCGTCCTCTCCTGCTTCTTCTACTTCATCGCCTTCTTCTCCTTCATCTTCTTCACTTCCTTCTTCTCCATCATGCTCCGTCGGTGGAGCACCTTCGGTCACCACGGGAGGTAGCTCCTCATCGGCGGGTTGTTCTTCGTCTAGGTCGATGACGGCGGGGGGCATGACCCTTTGCCATTTGTCGGAGCCCGACCCTCCGATGAACGCCATGGGAAAAGGGATGGGGATGGAAATGGAATGAGAAGATGGAAGTAAGGTCACGGTGTGGGAGAGAGTAGAGAGGAGAGCATAGAAGAGAGATGGAAGGAAGAAAGAAGAAGAAATTTGGAAAGTCAGGCGGTTGGATTAGAAAAGAAATGACGCCTACGTGGGTGTCGTTATTTGCTTAATTGACGCCCGTGTGCAAAGGCGTGCATTGATGGACTTTTTTAATTTATGAAATAAATTATGAATAACGGCTACACCCAAGGCGCTATTTAAAGATTTGACGACCGAGTGAGAAGTCGTCATTTCATGTTGCATGGGGAATTGTAATTGTTGTCAGAACAATGATGGGATGAATATAATTATTATTTTTGAAATTGATTGATGACAACGTACAAAGGCGTCATTTAATGAATGGACGACTGCTCTCAAGGCATCATTTTTAAGTGAATATTCAAAAGAATTTAAGAGAATCAATGCCCATTTGTTGGGACGTCAATTAATTAACGCCCATGTGCGAAGGTGCCAATCATGGGTTTATTATTATTTTTAGGAAATTGATCAAGTCAATTGACGACGAGGTGAAGGGCGTTGTTTCAGGAATTAGCGACTCAATGGCAGTCGCGTCTCAATACAGAAAGACAAAATTGAAAGGAATTGGAAGAATTGATCATTCTAAGTACTTTCTTTGGCTCAATTAAGGAGGAATCCTTTATTTTTATTAAAAAAAGCATCATTACTGATGGGGACATCGCTTACCACTTCCCACTTCTCCACGGGTCCGGATGATTGCCATTATGTTCAGCTTGATTTCCTAAGTTCAGCTATGTATTTTTATATCTTTCTTGAGTCATTTTGATGTAATTTCCCCTTGTTTTGAGTCATGTCCCTAGGTCATCATGCTATTTACCTATGTTTGTTAGGCTAGGGGGTCATATGGGCCCAATTAAATGGGCCTGGCCCATGGGCGCCCTCTTCCTTCCCCACCCCCTTGCTTATTTGCTTTTAGCACTTTCTCCAGGGACTTTTTGTAAATGTTAGGATTCCTATAAATAGGACCCCAACTCCACTTGAGTTCAGTAATGAAAGTTTGAATGAATTTTGAGCATTAGTGCACCTCTCTCTTTCTCTAGCTCTCTCTATCTCTCTACCTCTCTCTCTCTCTAAAGGGGGCGGCCCCCTCTCTCTCTCCTCCCCCTCTCTCTCCAAATTTCGCCCCTCTCTCTCTCTCTTCTCCTTGCCACATCATCCTCCACCTCATCCCAACCCTTCCCCTTCCCAAGGTCCACTTAATTCCTCCCATTACTCACACCATATCCCCAAGCAACCTTTCACCTTCCAAGACAACCTCTCCCTTTCCCAAGCCACCCCTCCATCTCCCAAGGGAGAATCCCACCTCCCCAAGCATCTCTCCACATCCCCAACACACCTCTTCCCCTTCCCAAGACCACATTAACCATCCCCACATTAAACCAAGTTCAAATCTCCCTCTCCCTCCAAGCCACTTGCGCACCCCCCCTTTCACCCTCCACCCTTGGCCGCACCCCCCCTTCCTATCCACCTGCTAGCTGCGACCCAACCTCCTTCTCCAACATCTCCACCATCTCTACCCACCACCATCCAAGCCCCACAGCCATTAGCCCCCTCCCCATTGCAGTCCCTTCAACCCGTCTCCACCAAATAGCCCCTTTACTCTGTTCAACCCGCAGGTAGCAGATTGGGGCCCGACTTGCAGAGCCGGCTCTAGAGTCATACGAAGTCATCTGGAGCTGCACCTTACATCTCTGGAAAGGTCTGTAAGTCTGCTTCGCAAGCGATGTGGAATCGTCTCATTCCGACTTCACTACAGTTCCTGGTGACCATTCTCCCCTGACTGCGCAGAGCTTCCCCAACAGAGTACCTAAACCAGAAAGGGAGCTGTGCCACGACGAACCACGGAGGAATTAGGCTGAGGGCTTTTCTACAAAGTTCTTCCTCGTTCTGTCTGTCTTCAGGATCAAGAAGCAGAACATCGATCGGAGACCGTGGTCCCAAGTTACCATTTTTCTCCCTCAGCTGCGCGGGTCTGCCTCCCACAGTCTGGAACGACCAACCTCCACTCTTCGGAGTCTCCCTGTCCACTCCAGCATCAGACGGCTTCCCCGTTAGTTTTACTACGAAGAGGGCTCGTCCACGGTTCCAGAAACTCTGGCAGTTCATGATTTGGAGTCCGGGAGCGGTCGGGGCAACCTCTGCAAGTTGCTGTCAGAAACAGGAAGCTACTGCATCCAGATTCAGTCACTCTGTTCGAAGCTCTTCCCGGACCAGCACCTTCTTCAGAAGAATTCAGCAAAATTCTGAGGCATCCCCGTCCTAGTTACGAAGCGTTCGCCGCTGATCCCGTCATCAGCAAGATTCTAGAACGAGATCTACGGTCTCGACCCCGACTGTCAGTCAGCCTTCGCAGCCTGCCGGTAGATTCGGCGTCGGCTTCTCCACCCGCTCTTCGGCGAATCTCCCCTCCCCGCCTGGCCGGCTCACCGCCCCTCCCTGCGTGGAGGTAGTTTTTGCATGTAATACAAATCATCCCCACCACAAGTCCACCCTCCTGCGTGAGGCGTAGTGAATGTTATTATTAAACAGGGATCAAGCTACACCGGCGCAGTGTGCGGGGAACCCACAGTTCCCCGCTCGCCCTCGTCTCCGAACAGGGTTGGTTTCTTCAAACCAACCAGGTGAGCTCTAACCTTTGCTCCATTTACTTCTGGTGCTTGTTCATTTAATATCCGTAGAATCCGCTCCGTTGAGCAAGCGAGAGAGTGTCCGACCCCACGTGCTCCACTTACGAGCGGTCACCGTGGAGTGTGTGAGAGAGAGACCTAGTGCTCCAAGTGGCACCCGGACAGCCCCTTAATTGTGGGCTTTGTACCTTCGGGAGGGCAACCCTAGCCTTTCTGGCACTCTACCATCAAGGGTCTTGATCCATCACCTCCCCTTACCATCATTTAGTCACCCCGGGCTCGTGTGTGTGCGACGGCGAATTGGCCCGATCTGCCAACTGAATTGCTATGCGGTTGTGATTGCGGAATAGGTCCTAAGGATCCATTTGTTTGCTGCATACCCCGTGGTCGTTTCACATCAATTACATTTAATGAGCCACTTTGGGTCTCATTCCCCTAAGAGCTATTACATAGATCTTCCATTGTTCTTTATCATCTTCAATCCTCTCCATAGGCCGGTGTAGCTTGCTGATCCTCCATAGAACTTGGATTGTCTTGATCTCCTCATCATCATCATTGGAACCTAGATCCCGCCTCTTGGTAGGTGGGAGGTGGGACGCTTCTTCAAAGTGGTGATGTAGAAGACCGATTTGTGGTAGACACCGGTGAGCATTGTAGAGGATTAGCTTGATGGCACCCACTAGATGAAGCTCCACTCTGGCTGAGAGCCGTGCGCGGATGTCTTGAGTTTTAAGGAATCCCGACGCGCATGTAAAGAGATTTTTAGGCTTAACCTTTAGTGCTCTCTCCATTCCACTCTCTTCTTTACTTTTGGCACCCGATTCACCACCCTCTCACATAATCCTAGTGAGCCCGTCATGTAGTGGAGTGGACTTCTAGAGAAGATCCTAGATGCTTGTTGAGTTTCCTCACATGGATCAAATTTCAAGTGGAGGTCTACCAAACTAGAGAAAAAAAGCATAGACCCATATAGAGGCCTCCCCATAGCCCCCGAGGTAAGCCCACTATAGAGATAGGCTAGCACCGTCGGTCCTATTCTCTCTCCTTCCCATATGCTAGCTATGGTGCTTAATTGCTCTTCTTCTAGAAGATCCTCCAATGAAGGGAAGAGTAGTGCTCCTGCCAAGCATATCAACAAAGCCTTCATTACCTTTTCTAGATCATCTTCCTTGGCTTGGTCCATCCTCTTGTAGACCCATGCCGCAAGCTTCATTAGATTGATCCCCTTAGTAGCCTTGATTTGATTCACCATGTTGGAGCTTGGAATTAAGCTTGATAGTACTTCATGTGCACTCATGCTCCTTGTCATGTTTGCCATCTTCTCTTCATCTCCTTGCTTCATTCTCTTCAAGCCTAGGAGCATCTCCATTTTTTCTAGGAGTATAGTCGCTTCAAAAGTGAAAAATAGGAAGGTGTGTGTGGTAGGATGCCATATTTTTATAACGGCTCCCATGGCAGCCCAATCTAGGTGTACATTATCATAATGTTTGGCATGTGTCACTAAGCCTAGAAGGTGCCATCTAGAGAGGTAAGTCCTCATGTCTAGGGAGAGTTTAGAAAGAAGGAGGGGTAGCCATTTGTTCTTGGTGAACCTACTTGCCCCCGGAATGTTTGGATAATTGTTGACACCTTGAAAATGAACAAGGGTGGAAGCAGATCATACCCACAGTGAAAGACCAATGATGAAGCTCGTCAACCATTTACCCGGCTGAAGCCTTTGTCGGCCGAGCTGATGTCTGGTGCCGATGTCACTCAGATGGCAGCACTAACAAAGCAGTAGTCGCTTGACTAATGAGACTTCCTAGCACACTTTAATAGGAACTGTGTTACTGCCTCATCCAAGAATCCACAGATGACATGTCATGGTAAGTCAGGTGTCGGCTTATTGACAGATGTGATGTAAGATAAAGATGAAGCCGGTACCGGCAGATGAAGATTGTAAAGGCTTTTGCAAAGTCAGAACACAAGAAGAATCGCCTCCACAGATTATACACCCGGCTGAAGTCTTCCCAGACTAAAGCTGATGTCCGATCTCGTCACCATTCAGGTGCCAATATCGATAAAATGATGCCCGGTTTTGTCATCATTCAAATGGTAATACTGATGAAACCCCTATCTGCGGACTGATGAAAACCCTACTAATGATCTCAATACAAAATATATTACCAACGGGGGACCCTCTTGGGTACTGATGTACGTGAGGGGCCTATGAAAGGCCTGGTCAAAGAGACCTAAATGGGCCTGTAATAGTGGCGTCGGGAGCCACCTTGTCAAAGCCCAATGGCTGCACCAAGACGCTGGAGCCTGTGCGCCGGGAAGCCCTCAACTGAGGCGCGCCGTGAGGTGCCTGCCGAGAAGGCAAAAAAGGGACGGCTATAAAGCCCCTTCCCTTCGAAGAGGGAGAGGACGGAGAAGGAGGAGGAACAATAGAAACGAAAACCAGATAGAAAAAAGCCAGAAGAGAGACCGAGAGGGAAAGAAAGAAGAAGCTGAGAGAAGAAGAAGAAAGGGAGATTCAGGTGGGTAGCCGGGGAGGGAGATGAGTCAATGCTCCGCCCTCCCCCATGCTTTCCTTTTTTTTTCTTTTCTTCGGATGTAATCTGGCGAGGCTTTCTCGATGTATCAATGTAGCTGGAGGATTCCGGTCTCGATTTCCATATCTCTGTCTTTCATTTACATTCTACGATCTGTATAGGTTTGGGATGATGCAATGAAATGAAGGATCAACATGGCTCGTTTGAGCATTCGATTGATTGGAATGTCTGCTGTCTTTCTCCCCTTCTTGCATCGGTTGTTCTTCTGAATATCGGTTTACCCAGATGCTACAACTTTCCGATTCATGTTTCGACCGCCCCCTCCCTAGCCTGTTCTCTGGTGAAGGATGAAGACGGAACCTCAACCCTCGTTCAATGGGTTATTGGGCTCTGTCCCCCCTCTTCCTTCCCCTCGGATCACAATTTTCCCGGATATTATAGATGTCTGTCGAGCTCCCATCTCGTTCGGGGTCAGAGACATCAATCTCTTGACCGTCTGAGCAGCAGGTGAGAAGAGGAAATGCCATACGTCCCACGAGGATTCAATAATGGATGATCTGCCCTTCGACTGATGCTAACCCCCATGTAATCCCCTCCTGCAGCCCAGATCTTGCCTCAATCCGAGCTAGAAATCCCAGAAATCTCCTTAGCAGAGTATCGCAACTAAGCCATAAACCCTTTAGCCCCTTCCCGGCGTGGTCATTTCCCCGCCGAGAACTACTCCGCCGAGAGATCCCCCTTGCTTTAGCCCCTTTAGCAAGCCAGACAAAGCCTCTTACAATACAGCCTTCGCAGCCCGGGGGCCTCCCGGCGCCGGGTTCCCGGCGCGGTCATTACCGTGCCGAGAACCCTTGCGCCGAGAGCTCCCCCCTTTGGCCAATGAAACCTACGCCGGGAACTACGCTTCCTGCCACCCTTTCTTTACGCTATGAATCCTCTATTCCTTGAACCCCGGATGAAAGCCTTCCTGCTACAGGCCAAGGAACCACACAGATGCCCTTTGAAGCCCGATCAACCAAGCCTTGCATCCTGTCGAAGGATACCCCAGATCATCATATGTACCTAAGGGATAAACATCATTGGGGATAACTCCCCTACATAACCTTAAGAGCCAGAGAAACTCTGCCACTGCATAATTTTCAATGGCCTCAAAGGGATATTAAGTTGGTGCTGTGATCACATACATGGGCTAGGGGTCCCACACCCCCCTTATTCTGGCTTTCATCCCGGCACTCCATGGGTGATCGTCTATCACTCCCTGGCATACGCTAGGTACGGGGGAGGTGCTGCTGAAATCCTCCCAGGCCGATGAAAGATAATACTGAAGCCGTCCTCTGGACTCCGCATGGTAATGGTGAAAAGGACCTCTGTGTGAGGCTCTTCCCCTCCAATCCCTCTCAGCTCTTAGCCTCCTTTGAAGCATATACAACTAAAGCCAGTTAAACCCCATCTCTAGTCCCCAGAGCCAATCTACTTTATATAATTCCCAGAAAACTCTCAAAATCCTAAAAATAGGGTACCGTAAAATCCTGAACTCCTCACGGCGCCCAAACACCCACCTTCTCGGCACCTGCCTCTCTGCGCCACCAGCTCCCGGCGCGGCCTTGAGCGCGCCGGGAACCCTCACGCCGAGAGCTCCTCTTCCCCCTTTTAGCCTACGCCGAGAACCCCCTTGGAGAATCTTCAGCGCGCCGGGAAGTCGGCGCCGGGAGCTTCCTGGACTCTTCCCTTCGGCCACGCAGGGAACCTCCACCTTCTTGCCACTCACGCCGGGAGCCTTAGCCTCCCATCTGTGGTCATGCCAAGAGCCTAAGTTGCCACCCTGTGAGCCCAAATGCCCAGAGCTAACCTACACAGAGATATTCGTGGATCACCAGATGTGTCCCGAGGATAAAGTTAAAGGGAGGTAGACTCCCTTATGTTCCATCGATTCATGTCGAAGTCACAACGACGCGCCTCCCTCTTAGCTCCGGTGAGCCATGCCAATGCATGAGTGCCACCAGCTCCTGTGAGGGAAGAATCAAACATTGCCTTAGGGCATACATGTGTAACGAGGAGAGGCCCGACCTCTCTCTTTCTTTCGGCTTTCACCCCGGCACTCTGTGGGTGATAGCCTATTTCCCCTCTAGGCATGATCCACACCATGGGGAAGTGCCGCCGAAATGTTAACCGATGCTTTAAGCATCCGTCATGATCGCGGCTCATCCTGTCCGCGATTGATATCCTCTATTTCACCTTTCCCCTGAGTCTGATTATTTTTCGAGCCGTCGATTCAGCGATATCGTCTGTTTCTACAATCGATGCTATTATCTTGCCCGGCTTCCTAGCTCTAGTATGAAATTCAAACTGCGCACATAAAAAGAATATCTTTTTTTATTATTGCCTCTCGAGGCATCCTATTTTGGCGTTTAATCAAGGGTTGTCCTTCCTTGGAAGGGCGTAATTAACGTCAAAGCCTTTATGGTATGACGGACTTCTGGTCCCGAGTCGGACTTCACAATCGACTGACCAAGTCAGATCGAGCGCACAATGAAATTGTCACACACGTGACTGACACGCCTAATAAATAAAACAAATAAATAAGTAAAATAAAATAAATAAAAAATCATAAAATAAATACAGATAGACCCATCCCCACAAGCTGGCACGCCTGGTGGGACCTAGTCTCCCTTCATCTCTACGCCAAAATAGGAGGCCCAGCGGGCCCCCCTCAAATTTCTGATCCTGTGCGCTTTCCTTATTTTCAGGAAGCTACAATGACTACTGGACTTATGTCTGTACGCTTCGGCCAACAACCGATCGATATGCATGTGCGAGAGGGTTATCTGGCGGTACCCCTATCATTCGGAGTAATGCCCCCTGCTGTCGGGCTGCCCAACTGTCTGGGCCTCGTCTTCACCAACCTTCTGCAGGTCAACAACAACGAGCAAAGCACCGCTGCAGGTGCCCCTATGAAGACTGCTGGTAAGAAGGCTGGCTTACCAGAGAAGACGACCTCGACGGCCGTCGCCTGCTATGTACACCAAGTTCAAAGGAGGGACACGGTTCCCGCTGCTGCCCAGAGGGGAAAGAGAAATAACTGGAGAAGCCGGTATGCTGCTGCTGAGCGTTAGGGTGAACCTCAACGGTCGCCCCAGAGAAGTCCGGCCGGACAGGATTGTCCCGACTGTCCAGACCGACAACAGGTTCCGCGTTCTGGCCGCTAGGAGGGCCAACTGGGAAGCTGATGAAAGGAAGCCGCTGGCGCCCAAGCCAGCAAAATATAAACAGGTCTGGCGACCAAAGAAGATTCAGAGCTGGGCCCCAGCTCGATATGAGAAGAAGGCTACTGAGGATGTTGTTGCCCGCTTCAGGGCAGGAAGCAGAAGAGAAGAAAGAAACTACAGAAGAGATGATGTTGCTGCTTACCCCAAAGCTCTGGGGAGGAGAGATGAAAAAAATGATGAAGGAAGAAATCTGATTACTACTCGCCCCGTGATGAGGGGCAGAAGATATAAAAAGAATGAAGACCTTACTGTCACCCATCCCAGGGCCAAAGGCAGAAGATGGGAAGGGAGGAATTATGCCGACACTGCCAACTGTTGCCAAGATGGCAATATGGGAATGAGTGAACCAGTCACGGTTGCCATTCCAAGAAGACCGAGAGCCTGTGCCAGACAGGCTGATATATTCAGATATTCCAAAGCCGAGCATTTGAATGCTCATATGACAAGACTGGCTCATCAGCAGAAAAGCCAGGAAATATTGATACTCCGACCAGAGCCGCGAAGGCACGATCCAGAGGAGATGAAACAAGTGGTCCAAGACTACTTCCATTACCTGGGGAACTCTGCCCTCGGTCAGCAAAGATTATCCCGTGCTCTGGGCACCGTGGATGAAGAAGAAGGAGAAGCCCTTCAAGAAGTGATGCTCGGAGTCTCCTCCTCCGATTCAAATGAATATGAAGAAGGCCGTAAGGCCGGATATGATAAAGAAGACATGTATAGGGAGGAAGCTGAAGAAAGAGTATCGGTCTTCGACCGACTCAAATACCCTGACCAGGCAAAAAGAAAAGTTTGCAAGCAGAAGGGAAGAATGCAAATCTTCGCCTGTAACATGGCTGGAATCACCAGGGGACTGGATATGCTACCAACTCAGCCAGATGAACTGCTCAGGCTGGCTACCAGACCAGGCCCTGTCACAAGAAGAGGTCAGGCTGCAAAAGATAAGATAAAGAATGATGATGAAACCCGCAAGATCACCACCATGACAGTCAATGTGGTGACAGCAGAAGAAGAAGACAATCCCTTCGTTGATGATGCTGAAGGGACTTCAGAAGATATACAGATCCCATCGACTCTGGATCCCATAATCCAGATGATGTTTAGAAGATATCAATAGGAGATCAGTGCTCTCAAGAAGACAGCTAAATGAGAGGCATGAAGCCACACCGATCTCCAAGCAAGCCGAACCTGTGGGGCAGACTTCCAGCTCAGCAGAAATGGCTGTCCCAACTAATCCCCTTCCAGCTGATAAGGGCAAAAGCCAGCCTGTTCTGCAGCAAGCAGCAGCTCAGCCCTCTGCATCTCAGACGCAGCCCGCCGCGCCAACCTTGCGCGCGACTATGATGACGACTCCCTACAGCCAACAATAAGCTCACTTCTTCCCAGAAGAGATAGATCCAGCCCTAGCCCACAAGCTGATGATTGAAAGAATTGTGGAGATGAAGTTGTCTGAGAAGACCGGTGACGGTGTAAGTACCTATGATGTGTACAAAGTACAGTATCCTCCCCAGTATGCTGCTAAAAGACTACCCCCAGGCGTCAGTAAGCCGCCGAAATTTGAGAAATTCAACGGCCAGGGCTCTCCCAGGGAGCACATTACTTACTATACCACAATTATGGGCGACCTGGCAGCTGATGAAGCCTATCTGCTTAAGTTCTTTGGCTCATCCCTCACTGGGATAGCCTTTGAATGGTATTCAAGCCTGCTCGCTGGATCAGTGATTGATTGGCCTGATATGCAAAGAAAGTTCCGCGACAGATTTCATGTCACGGAAAGAGAAATTACAATAGCCGAACTATATGCAACCAAGCAAAGGCAGGATGAAACAGCACTGGATTACATCAAAAGGTGGAGAAACTTAGCCATGAGATGCCGAAGACCTCCTCATCAGGAAGATGCAGTGCAGATATGTAAACAGAGCCTCAAGAGAGAGGTGCTAGAAAAGATGATCGGTGCAGATGTCAGAACATTTGACCGGCTGAACAATATAGTGGCGGAAGTCGAGACGTTCTTGTCCAAGCGTCCGACCGCCAATGCTCCCACTATGCCGAAGGGTAAAACCAATGATCGACGGCCATCACATACTGAGGCTAACGCCGTCGATTTTAGAACCTTCGAGCAACAGAAAGGGAAAAAGGAGACAGATAAAGCTCCCCCGCCTGAGGGTGCAACAGAAAGAAAAGATAAGGTCTCTCTGAGAGACAGAATGAGAAGGGCTTACTCTTTTCCCAAAGATAAGACATCAGCACTATTTAACTGGGCATATAAGTTCAACAAGGTAACGTTGCCTAAATCGAAGAGACCTGCGGATGCAACAAAGAAAGATGATCCGCTGTTCTGTCCATTTCACCGTGTGCTGGGGCACGCAATTGAAGATTGTTATGTCTTCAAGGATATTATGGAAGGAATGGTCAAAAAGGGTGAGCTATAGTTGGGTGATTACCAGGTGAAGCCACATCATCCGCATGAGCCTCCGCCCTGGAGGATGGCCACCAATGTGATTTCAGTCTATCAGCAGCTGCCTGAGGAAGCCGTTGAAGAATGTACCAGGCATACTTATGAAGCTTGCCTCCTCACCCCACTGAAAGATCAGGAAGGATGGCAGACGAAGCCCATAAAGAACAGGAAAAAGACTCTTGCAGCCAGCACCAGTGGGGCAACTATCCGGGGTGTAACCCCAAGGCCTGAGCCGCCTCCAGTAAAGCCAGTATGGCGTACAGCTGAGACCAGGCCAGTCATCCGGATCCCTACTCACAACCGGAGGAGACAAACTCCCCTACCTGCACATAAAGAAGTAAGTCCTGCAGCCAGGCGTCTACAGCAGTATATCAATGAGCTCGATGAATATGAGCAGAAAAAGCCCAAAAACCTGCTGATAAAAGACTGTATACTCTGGGAGCAGCTCGAAGAATTGAAAATGAAAGAGCAACCAGAGGCAAAAACAAGAAAAAGCTGAAAATGAGCCCTTCTGGGGGCAGGAGCCAGCAAAGCCAAATTCCCAGAAGAAGAAGAGACGGCCCAAGTCCAAAAGGGGAAAGAAAGTCACGACAGTACAATGCAATACCCTGTCGGTACTCTTTTCCTTGCCCGGGGAGAATGATAAGGATGAAGCATCAAATGCCCCGCTAGAAGCCAACCATGCTGAGGCCTCTACCTCAGCCCATGCAACACGTTCTGGGAAAAGATGGGGGCGCCCACCACCAGCTAATCATAATATTATATTCAGAGGGGAGCAACCCTATCAGATCCCCGAGCCAGAGGTACGAGGTGTCCAGGTTCCTCCCCCTGCCAGCTTGTACCAAGAAAAAGAAGAGGCTCCTTCATTCCTGGAATTCTTGTCCAGTTTGGAAAATGAGCAGCTGGCTCACACGGCTACAGCTAAAAACAATAAATGCCAGCAGACTGCAGTTAGGAAGCAGAAGCAGCATGAAGAAAATAAAGGAAGTAACCCTCTAGCAGAAACAGGGGTCGTTAGTACAGAAGAAGCCTCCCGGGAAACCGATCAAGAGGGTAAAACCGGCACTGGGCAGCAAAGGCCACAGGCACCACATGAACCTCCAAGACCCCGTTGGGTGGAGGAGATGAGACTGTCTAACGTCCGGGTGGGCAGCCGGATCATGAAAATGCTGAAGAAGCTCCCTACCAGATTCTCCATCTGGGAAATCCTCTCTCTGAGTGAAGAGGCTCGCCAAGCCATTATTGATGCCTTGCAGTCGCCGGCACAGTATGAAGCACTCTTGACAGAAGTGAATTCTGGTCCATCAGTCACATTCACAGAGGATGATATGCTAATCCCAAATTCCGGCCATAACAGACCGCTGTATATGAGGGGTTCCCTGAACTGTCAGCCGATAAGCAGAATACTGATAGATCCCGGGGCTGCTGTGAACATTCTCCCATACCGCATCTATCAGAAATATTACTTTGATCTGCAGCTCACCAAGGTCAGAGACATGAAGATTGCATGATTCGACCAAAAGTGTAAGACACCTCTTGGGGTAGCTGATTTCAACCTCACATTGGGAGACCTCACTATAGTGGTACAATTCTATGTGATCGACTCCAACACCACGTATAAGGCCCTGCTGGGGAGACCGTGGCTGCATGAATATCAAATAGTGCCATCCACGCTACATCAGTGCATTAAATACTACCATGAAGGAAAAGAAGAAAGGGTGTTTGCGGATCTGCATCCCTTCGAAGTGTTCGAGTGCCATATGCTCGATGCATCCTACTACACCGAGGTGTCGCAAAAGTGCGAAAGGAAAGAGGCTGTTGTCAGCCAGAAAAAGCCTGAGACAGAGATAAGGAACTGGTCTCCACCGCCACCAAAGGGCTATGTTAAAAAGCATAATGTATCTCACATCGCTTATGCCGGTGACTTTGCTCGGGTTACCCCTCCTAGCGTCCACCCGGATAATGCCAATGAAGAAATGAAGCAAAAGTACACTCAGGTGGAGGTGCCGCAGGGTTTATTTAAACCCATCGTCAGCCTTGAGTACCAAACGGTGCTACCACTGAAGACTATGGAAATCCCTCGCTTCTGCGAGCCTCCTATTATATTCTACACCGGGGAGCCAGTCGAAGAAGATGATCAAGACTATATGGCCCCTGAAGAAGCTGCAAACTGGATGGTACCGATTACAGGCTTGGATTATACTACCCAACGGGTTTCACAAATGTTCTCCAAGATGCAAATGCCATCAATGCAGCCTGCTGCTCAGAAGAAGGCATTCAAGGAACTGTGGGATCCGCCTCGAGATAGTAAAGAACTGAGGAAGATCACTCAACACCCAGGATTGGGTAATACCCTCCAAGAATACTATGAGGCTGAGGTAGACGTCATATCTGTCTCCTACCAGCATGACGATCCTCCCGAGGTAGGATATGACAAATACCCCTCGGAAGATGAAGAAATCATTTATCAATCCATAATGAGCAATGAAGCCCCAGACAACCTGCCAGAAACAGAGACATCTGATGAGACAAAGAAAGCTTGGTACTGGGAGGACCTATCTTCCAAAGAGGATCTGTTCCAGGCTGAAGCAAAATTTGATACGGGAACCCCGGATGAAGATCAAATAGCCAGAGAGCTGGAGGAGTGTCTGGAGTTCGGGCGCATCCTAGAAGAATTTCGAGCTCTACAGAATGATGACCTTTCAGGGGAGCCCACATTAGAAGAGCCTCTAAGGACGGAGGAGTCCACTTATGAATTTCCTGCTGAACTAGTCTCGCCCTCGGAGCAGACTGAACAGGACCCGGTAATATTGGCCCTATATGATGCGCCAACATTCACTGATGACCAGTATGATGAAGCAGAGGAGCATGAAACTGAAGAAGATTATATCCCGGGAGGCTTTATTGATTTGCAAGAAGCCCCGCCCGAAGTCGAAGACGGAGGCCAAGCCACCATCGATGAGCTGATAGAAATAAATTTGGGATCCACAGATGAGCCAAGGCCGACATTCCTCAGCGCACTGCTGGAGCCAGATGTCAGGGAACAATATATACAGTTCTTGACAGAATTCTGAGATTATTTTGCATGGACATATGATGAAATGCCAGGACTGAGCTCTGATGTGGCACAGCACCGATTGGCAATAAACCCAGAGGCTAACCTTGTAAAGTAGCCTTCCAGGAGAATGCGTCCTGAATTGATAAACCAGATTAACAAAGAAGTTGACAAGCTGATTGAGGTAGGCTTTGTCGAAGAAAACCAGTATACTACATGGCTGGCCAATATAGTGCCCGTAAAGAAGAAGAATGGGCAGATTAGAATATGTGTTGATTTTCGAGACCTTAATAAGGCTTGCCCGAAAGATGATTTCCCAGTGCCCATCATTGAAGTGATGATCGATGCGACTACTGGTCATGAAGCCCTGTCATTCATGGATGGGTCATCTGGATACAACCAGATCTGCATTGCTGAAGAAGACAGAGTGCACACTGCATTCCGCACTCCGAAGGGAATATTCCACTACAAAAGAATGTCGTTTGGCCTTAAGAACGCCGGCGCTACTTATCAAAGAGCTATGACAAAGATCTTTGATGACCTGCTCTTCAAAAAGGTAGAGTGCTACATTGATGATCTGGTGGTAAAAACCAGCAAAAGAGAAGATCATTTGCAAGACCTAAGGATAGTATTCCAGAGGTTGCGCAAATATGAACTCAAGATGAATCCTATGAAATGCGCCTTTGGCGTGTCCAGTGGAAAATTCCTCGGATTTATTGTCCGACATAGGGGTATTGAAATTGATCCATCCAAGATTAAAGCTATACAGGAGCTCCCTCCACCAAGGAATCTGCACGAGCTGAGATCTCTGCAAGGGCGCCTGGCTTATGTCCGACGATTTATATCAAATCTGTGACGACCCGAGGATCCGAGTACCGGAAAGGAACCGGCGCGTCTCGAATCTCGGCCCGCCAACCCACGAGCCCGAAGACTCGGAAGGGTAGAAAGGAGTGGTGTGGGGTATAAGAGAAGCTGCAACGTCCACAGAGATAGCACAATAATCAAAAGGAAATGCACATAATAATAAATAAATCAACTGCTACAAGGTCCACAGTGTCTCATGTCCAAAGAAAGTACAGTCAACAGGAAAGAAAGTACAACTACACGGGGCATCCCCCGGCGTACAACAACACGGGGCATCCCCCGGAGTACAACTACGCGGGGCATCCCCCGGCTCTGGCAGACTGGCAACTAACCCTGGCTAGAAGAACCACGCTGAAACTCGGCCGCGCCTCCCGTCGACCCCGCCTCACCTGAAGAGCAGGGGTGAGCCTCATCTCATTGGCCCAGTAGGGATCCCGCGAATCCCCACCTCGCACGAAAAACGAGGAAGAAGAAGACAACCCTACCAACCGAGAGTACGGTAGAACCGACAAGCTAAAGTAAATAAACGGAAAAGTCGCCTACTCTAACGGTACCGTAGTACGAAACCTCGGTCCGACAAAACACGAGTCCACGCCTGCCAGTGAACAGGAGCACCATCCACAAGAAGAACGACCGGATGCGTCCCCTGACGTCTTACACCGCGTCACAAGTGTCTAGCTGCAACGCCCCGGGCGTGAGACTCAGACACGCAACAAGTACCACAACAAGGACTAGCTGGGGTCGCACTCGTCAGTGCGTGCCCTAAGCCCCCAACTACGTGTGCACACACAGACCATCTGCTCTAGGTCGGGTCCTCTAGCTGGTTTTCCCCCCCACCGGACTCTGGTGGCAAAGGCAAGGGGCCCTACGGTAACCAGCCTAAAAACCGCGTCACACTGGGTCTCGCTCTCCACCACTCCCAGGTGGGTCCGCACACGCGTGCGCAGAAAGCTACGACTAGTGGACAGGTCACTGGAAGTAAGGACTAATCCACGGAAACCACCGACCAACACTAACACAGACTCACGATGATTATACGATAGGCATAGATGCCGGGGACACGCATGAGGTCCAACCGTCCCTCAAGTCACGTGGCACCCCTACCGAGGTAACTGACTCTCCGGGGAACCCCGGGCGCCCCTGTGGCTCTCACTGGGTGCCCACGACATCCCTAGGGCCACACGCCACAACCGGGTCCGCAACTCACCCAACCGGAGGTCATGCTACCCGCAAAACACGGTTCGGGGGAGGGGATGGTCGCGCTAGGTATCCCTAGCGCGACACCGAAGAACGCGCTAGCTTTGGCTAGCGCGATCTTCCATGTCGCGCTGCCCAAAGCCAGCGCGTTCACACCTGAACGCACTAGTTTTGGGTAGCGCGATCTGGACATCGCGCTACCTGAACCAGGCGCGTTCCCCACCGCCTTACTGTTCGTCTTCTAAGACGGACACGCTCGGACGACATGGCACGTTCATCAAGAACGCGCCACTGGACTATAGCGCGACAACGGGCCGAGCCCGGTTCGCGAACTACGGCCGGAAATCACAAAACCACGCCCATTCACCCCTTTTGGTGAAGGGAAAACAATGGGGAAACACCCCATAACGACCTAGCATGCATCTAGGACCCCCAAATCGATCAAAAACCTCATGAATCGACGGATCCGGCGCTCAAACCCCAAACATGGAAATAACCCTCCCGGCATGAATCTAGCCCCTCTCGACCTCTCCACGGCCTAGAAATCACGGGGAATGCTAGAAAGAGGGTAAGGATTCGTCCCCCTACCTCAAGGAAGCTCGAAATCCACCGAATCACCGCCGAAATCAAAGATGAAACTTTTACTCCCACGAACGCCCCGCCTCTCGCCGCGAAAAGCACGCCACCGGGACCGCCTTGCCGCCGCCGCCGCTGCCACGCCGTTGCCGGAGTGAGGGGGGCCGCGTCTCGGTCGCCCGGGGGAAGAAGATCGGCCGCGGGGGAGGGGGAGCTCTCACGGTGAAGGAAGGAGGAAGAAGAAGAAAAGAAAAGGTAAAAAGGAAAAAGAAAAAGAATTGATATATAAGGAAAATCCGGAAAATCGGAAAAATCCCGAAAAATAGAAAAGTACACCTACTCGACCGTCTCGACGCGCTGATCGCAACGGTACCACTCGCGGGCTGGTGAACGACCCGGTTCACCCGCTACAGGGTTCCGAAGGATTCGCCGAAACCCGTACGCGGAAATCGGAAAACACGCACGGGAAAGCCGCGGACACACTCCGGGCCTCCGAAACGACTCCGGATCGCGCCGATCCGAACACGAAAGATGTCCGAAATGAAATTTCGGACACAACAGGGTCAGACACTCCGACAAACCAGATCCGAGACCCATAACGAAGGATCCGAAAGATCCGGGACATTACAGCCCTCCCCCCTTAAACGAATTTCGTCCTCGAAATTCAAGGACAAGGCACAAGGACGGGGGAAAGACTCACACAAACAAATAAGGATACAGCTCCCGCATCTCATCCTCGCGCTCCCAAGACGCCTCGCCGCCAGAATGACGCTGCCAGACCACCTTAACCAAAGGAATAACCTTGTTCCGCAGGCGCTGCTCTCGCCGATCCTCAATGCAAACAGGAAACTCCGGAAGGGATAGATCTGGGGTCACCTCAGGCCAGACGGCATCCTCGAGAACATGAGAATCATCGGGCATGTACTTCCGAAGCATCGACACGTGGAACACATCATGCACGGCGGAAAGCTCCGGAGGTAGCTGCAACCGATAAGCAACTTCCCCAACGCGCTCAACGATGGGAAAGGGACCAATGTAGCGGGGACTCAGCTTCCCACGCCTACCGAAGCGCATCACGCCCTTCATGGGAGACACTCTCAGGAAAACTCGATCTCCCACCATAAAGCTGAGGGGTCGCCTCCTCCGATCGGCATAACTCTTCTGCCGGCTTTGAGCTGCCAACATCTTCTGCCGAACGAGATGCACCACCTCAACACACTGCTGCACCAACTCTGGTCCGGTCAAGGCACGCTCGCCCACCTCGAACCAATCAAGCGGAGTCCGACAAGGTCGCCCATACAACGCCTCATAAGGAGCCATACCAATGCTCGAATGATAGCTGTTGTTGTAGGCAAATTCCACTAATGGCAAATGGTGGGTCCAACTCCCCTGCCATTCCAAGCAACATGCTCGCAACATGTCCTCCAAAGTCTGAATGGTCCGCTCAGACTGACCGTCCGACTGAGGATGATAGGCCGAGCTGAATGCCAACTCGGTGCCTAGAGCCTTCTGGAAGCTCCTCCAGAATCCAGAAGTGAAACGGGGGTCACGATCCGATACAATGGAGATAGGAACTCCATGCAACGGGACGATCCGCTCCACATACAACCGAGCCAAACGCTGTACGCTCCAACTGACTTTGACCGGCAGCAATCGCGCCGTCTTCGTCAGTCTATCCACTAGCAACCAGATACTATCCTCCCCACTAGACGTCCTCGGTAGCCCAACCACAAAATCAGTGGTCACATGGTCCCACTTCCAAGCAGGAACATCCAAGGGCTGAAGTGTGCCTCCTGGTCGCTGGTGCTCAGCCTTCACCTGCTGACAGGTCAAACACCTGGCCACAAATTCCGCAACATCTCTCTTCATGCCAGGCCACCAAAACTGCCTCTTCAGGTTCTGGTACATCTTAGCCGATCCAGGGTGCACGGCATACCGACTCCCATGAGCCTCGCGCAAAACCGTACGCCGTACCTGCCCCTCGGCCGGAACGTACAACCTACCTCTGAATCTCACAGCTCCATCCTCACCAAACTCCACCTCGGGCATCGACAGAATACGGGGTAGCTCGGGGTCCGCTCGCTGGGCCTCAGTCACCTGTCGACGCACCGCGGGCGTGACAGTCAGACTCGCAAGGACAGCCGAACCCTGGTCCTGAGGGACCTTGAGCCTAAAAGTCATGGCCGGGACCTGCTCCCAAAGCTTCCACTTCCTCAACAACATCTGACTGATCGTCACTCTCCTGCTCAGAGCATCAGCCACGACATTCATCCTGCCAGGCTGATAAGACAGAGTAACGTCATAATCCTTCATGTACTCCATCCATCTCCTCTGTCTGAGGTTAAGGTCCTTCTGCGTGAACACATACCTCAAACTCTGGTGATCAGTGAAGAGCTCAAACCGCTCGCCGTACAAATAATGCCTCCAAATCTTCAGAGCGAAGATCACCGCTGCCAACTCAAGATCATGAGTAGGGTAGTTCGCCTCATGTGGCTTCAACTGCCACGACGCATACGCCACAACTCTCCCATGCTGCATCAACACAGCACCGAGACCTACCCCGGAAGCATCTGTACACACCACGAAACCACCCGAGCCGGACGGCAACACCAAAACCGGAGCAGTGGTAAGCAATCTCTTCAGCTCCACGAAGCTCCGCTCACACTCCTCCGTCCAGACGAACTGCACCTCCTTCCGCGTAAGCCTGGTCATCGGGGCCGCAATACGAGAGAAATCCTGAATAAACTGCCGATAATAACCTGCAAGCCCCAAGAAACTCCGAATCTCCTTGACAGAACTCGGCCTCGGCCACTGCACCACCGCCTCGACCTTGGCCGGGTCCACGGAAACACCATCACCAGAAATAACATGTCCCAGAAAGTGCACCTCTCGGAGCCAGAACTCGCACTTGCTGTACTTGGCATACAACTGGTGATCGCGCAGGGTCTGCAATACCGCTCTCAAATGCTGTACATGCTCCTCAGCAGACCGCGAATACACGAGGATATCGTCCACAAACACGACCACAAACTGGTCCAAGTACGGACGAAACACCCTATGCATCAAGTCCATGAATGCTGCGGGGGCATTGGTGAGCCCGAACGGCATCACCAAGAACTCATAATGCCCATACCTCGATCGAAACGCCGTCTTCTCCACGTCTGACTCTCGGATCCGCAGCTGGTAATAACCCGATCTCAAATCGATCCTCGAAAACACCTGGGCCGACTGAAGCTGATCGAACAAGTCATCAATCCGCGGCAACGGATACCTGTTCTTGACAGTCACCTGGTTTAACTGACGGTAGTCGATGCACAGCCTCAAACTACCATCCTTCTTCTTCACAAACAATACCGGCGCACCCCACGGGGAATAACTAGGACGAATATACCCCTTGGCCAGCAACTCCTGCAACTGCGCCTTCAGCTCTCGCAACTCAGCAGGCGCCATCCGATAAGGGGCCTTCGACATAGGCGCCGTACCCGGCACCACCTCAATCACGAAATCAATCTCTCGCTGCGGTGGCATCCCTAGTAGCTCCTCGGGGAAAACATCAGGAAACTCGCACACGACAGGAATGTCCTCTACCTCAGGACCCTGCCGCTCGACCAAAACCACGGATGCGAGAAAACCCTGACAACCTGTATCAAGCAAACGACGTGCACGAAAAGCCGAAATAAGCAAGCGGGAAGAGGAAGACCGAATACCTTGGAAATAGAAGGTGGGTCCACGGGGCTGTCGGAAGTAGACCTTCTTCGAGCCACAATCCACCAAGGCATGATGAGCCTCGAGCCAATCCATGCCCAAAATCACATCGAAGTCCTGAAGCGGTAACGCGTAGAGTCTAACCGGCAAGTTCCGCCCTTCCACCCACACAGGTACCTTCTCAAAGCAGTACGGGGTGACCATGAAGTCACCGGTAGGCAACTCTACCGCCAAGTCACAGGACACCTCGGTCACCGGGTCCTCCACGCTCTGAGCGAAAACCTCCGAGATGAACGAATGAGAAGCACCTGAATCGAACAAAACACGAGCCGCACAACCCAAAATCGAGAGAGTACCTTCCACCAAATGCGATGCCTCAGCCTCCGCCCTGGTCAGATGAGTCACTTTACCTCGGGATCTCTGCCCACCCATAGTAGCTGACCGTGCCAACTGAGGGAACTGTCCCTGCTGCTGGTACTGCTGCGGCTGTGCTGACGACTGCTGGGGCCGAAACTGCTGTTGCTGCTGAAACTCGTGCGGCTGACGCGGTCTCTGCGGACAGTCACGTGCCATGTGCCCTGGCTGGTCGCACCTGAAGCAAATCACGGGCGCTGAACACGGTCTGCCTGGATGAGAACCACCGCACCTGGGACAGCCATCTCGCGAACCGGTCATCGAACTCTGACGCTGGAAAGCCGCAGGCTGCTGAACACTGCCCAACGACTCCTGCCCCGACTCCTTACGATCCTGACGCCTCTTGCTAAAACCAGCTTCCTTAAGCAACTTCTTAAGCTTCGACTTGAAGGATGAACCTGGCGCCGGAGCCGCAGTCTGTGTCGCCACTGATCCACCTGCTAAGAGCTGGGCGGTACTCTGCTGCTGCATCCCTGTCGGCTGGCTGAAATCTGCCTGCACCTGACTAGCACTGCTCGGCCCTCGAACCTTCTGCAAATCTCTCTCCAGCGCCGCTGCTGCCTTACATGCCGCATCCAAACTGGTCAAACCCGATGCAAGAAGATGATGCCTCAACTCTAGCCTCAGACCACTAACAAACTGATCAGTCTTCACCTCCTCGTCCGCCATGATATGAGGAGCATAACGGCCCAACTCGATAAACCTGGCACGGTACTCCATCACCGTCATGTCACCCTGAGTCAGCTCCATGAACTCTCGCAACCTCTGCGACCTGACAAAGGACGGACAGAAGGCTCGCTCGAAAGCCGTGACGAACTCCTGCCATGCAATCTGCCGAAGAGGACGAGATCGGAACACTGAACCCCACTCCGATGTCCACCAAGTACGGGCCGATCCCTGAAGACGATGAGTGGCCAGCGCCACCTACTCCTCCTCGGGGCACTCCAACGCACTGAAAATCCGCTGCACATCATCCAGCCACTCTCTGGCCACCTCAGGATCCGACTGCCCACCAAAAGAAGGAGGCTGATACAGCAAAAACTCCTTCAGCACACGACCGCGACCACCTCGAGCCTGATCCTCACCAGCTTCGCCACCCTGCTGCTGATGACCTCCCTACTGCTGACCTCCCTGCCGCTGCTGAAACACATACTCAAACATGCCTCGGAAGAAATCATCCATCCCTGGAGCTCTCGCATCTCTAGATACACCCTCAGAAATTGAAGCCCTGCTCTGCTCCTCTGGACCACTACTAGACTCTCCCTGCTGGGCACGAGTCCTCCTCCGTGGCGCCATAACACACCTGGCATCAAAAGCACCGGAAATCAATAAAACACACGACCCTAAGCCAGTCGCCGACTGTACAGGACATTCATGGACCTGCTGGACCACTGCAATTCGTTCCAAGTTCCGATATACCTCCACAACCTCGCTCTGATACCAGCTGTGACGACCCGAGGATCCGAGTACCGGAAAGGAACCGGCGCGTCTCGAATCTCGGCCCGCCAACCCACGAGCCCGAAGACTCGGAAGGGTAGAAAGGAGTGGTGTGGGGTATAAGAGAAGCTGCAACGTCCACAGAGATAGCACAATAATCAAAAGGAAATGCACATAATAATAAATAAATCAACTGCTACAAGGTCCACAGTGTCTCATGTCCAAAGAAAGTACAGTCAACAGGAAAGAAAGTACAACTACACGGGGCATCCCCCGGCGTACAACAACACGGGGCATCCCCCGGAGTACAACTACGCGGGGCATCCCCCGGCTCTGGCAGACTGGCAACTAACCCTGGCTAGAAGAACCACGCTGAAACTCGGCCGTGCCTCCCGTCGACCCCGCCTCACCTGAAGAGCAGGGGTGAGCCTCATCTCATTGGCCCAGTAGGGATCCCGCGAATCCCCACCTCGCACGAAAAACGAGGAAGAAGAAGACAACCCTACCAACCGAGAGTACGGTAGAACCGACAAGCTAAAGTAAATAAACGGAAAAGTCGCCTACTCTAACGGTACCGTAGTACGAAACCTCGGTCCGACAAAACACGAGTCCACGCCTGCCAGTGAACAGGAGCACCATCCACAAGAAGAACGACCGGATGCGTCCCCTGACGTCTTACACCGCGTCACAAGTGTCTAGCTGCAACGCCCCGGGCGTGAGACTCAGACACGCAACAAGTACCACAACAAGGACTAGCTGGGGTCGCACTCGTCAGTGCGTGCCCTAAGCCCCCAACTACGTGTGCACACACAGACCATCTGCTCTAGGTCGGGTCCTCTAGCTGGTTTTCCCCCCCACCGGACTCTGGTGGCAAAGGCAAGGGGCCCTACGGTAACCAGCCTAAAAACCGCGTCACACTGGGTCTCGCTCTCCACCACTCCCAGGTGGGTCCGCACACGCGTGCGCAGAAAGCTACGACTAGTGGACAGGTCACTGGAAGTAAGGACTAATCCACGGAAACCACCGACCAACACTAACACAGACTCACGATGATTATACGATAGGCATAGATGCCGGGGACACGCATGAGGTCCAACCGTCCCTCAAGTCACGCGGCACCCCTACCGAGGTAACTGACTCTCCGGGGAACCCCGGGCGCCCCTGTGGCTCTCACTGGGTGCCCACGGCATCCCTAGGGCCACACGCCACAACCGGGTCCGCAACTCACCCAACCGGAGGTCATGCTACCCGCAAAACACGGTTCGGGGGAGGGGATGGTCGCGCTAGGTATCCCTAGTGCGACACCGAAGAACGCGCTAGCTTTGGCTAGCGCGATCTTCCATGTCGCGCTGCCCAAAGCCAGCGCGTTCACACCTGAACGCGCTAGTTTTGGGTAGCGCGATCTGGACATCGCGCTACCTGAACCAGGCGCGTTCCCCACCGCCTTACTGTTCGTCTTCTCAGACGGACACGCTCGGACGACATGGCGCGTTCATCAAGAACGCGCCACTGGACTATAGCGCGACAACGGGCCGAGCCCGGTTCGCGAACTACGGCCGGAAATCACAAAACCACGCCCATTCACCCCCTTTGGTGAAGGGAAAACAATGGGGAAACACCCCATAACGACCTAGCATGCATCTAGGACCCCCAAATCGATCAAAAACCTCATGAATCGACGGATCCGGCGCTCAAACCCCAAACATGGAAATAACCCTCCCGGCATGAATCTAGCCCCTCTCGACCTCTCCACGGCCTAGAAATCACGGGGAATGCTAGAAAGAGGGTAAGGATTCGTCCCCCTACCTCAAGGAAGCTCGAAATCCACAGAATCACCGCCGAAATCAAAGATGAAGCTTTTACTCCCACGAACGCCCCGCCTCTCGCCGCGAAAAGCACGCCACCGGGACCGCCTTGCCGCCGCCGCCGCTGCCACGCCGTTGCCGGAGTGAGGGGGGCCGCATCTCGGTCGCCCGGGGGAAGAAGATTGGCCGCGGGGGAGGGGGAGCTCTCACGGTGAAGGAAGGAGGAAGAAGAAGAAAAGAAAAGGTAAAAAGGAAAAAGAAAAAGAATTGATATATAAGGAAAATCCGGAAAATCGAAAAAATCCCGAAAAATAGAAAAGTACACCTGCTCGACCGTCTCGACGCGCTGATCGCAACGGTACCACTCGCGGGCTGGTGAACGACCCGGTTCACCCGCTACAGGGTTCCGAAGGATTCGCCGAAACCCGTACGCGGAAATCGGAAAACACGCACGGGAAAGCCGCGGACACACTCCGGGCCTCCGAAACGACTCCGGATCGCGCCGATCCGAACACGAAAGATGTCCGAAATGAAATTTCGGACACAACAAGGTCAGACACTCCGACAAACCAGATCCGAGACCCATAACGAAGGATCCGAAAGATCCGGGACATTACAAAATCTGTCAGGACGATGTCATTCCTTTCACAAGCTCATGATGAAAGATGTACCGTTCCTCTGGGACGATAGATGTCAGGAGGCCTTTGAAAAGCTGAAAGAATATCTTAAAACCCCTCCAGTACTGGGGGCACCAGTTAAGGGTAGACCCTTGATATTGTATATCTCAGCCGCACATTGTTCCCTGGGGGCAATGCTGGCACAGATAAATGAAGAAGGCAAAGAGCAGGCCCTGTACTACCTAAGTCGGAGGCTGATTAGAACCGAAGAAAGCTACATCTATATAGAAAAGACATGCTTGGCACTAGTCTTTGCCGTCAAAAAGCTCCGGCACTATATGCTGTCACATGAAATCAGATTGATATCTGCAGCAGATCCACTCAAATACATATTGACTCAGCCAGTACTGAAAGGCCGGTTGGGCAAATGGGCAGTAATTCTGATGGAATTCGATATCACATATATACCCCAGTGGGCAATAAAAGGACAAGCCGTGGCTGATTTCTTCGCGGAGCATCCTGTGCCGGAGAATGATATGTTGGGGACTGAATTACACGATGATGAGACACTCGAGGCCTGTCAAGCTCAGCCAGTTGTGTGGCAACTGTTCTTTGATGGAGCATCCAGAACGGAGACAGATTCCGATGGAAAGACCAGAATACGGGCTGGAGCCGGTATTGTGTTGAAATCACCAGAGGGGGAGGTTGTGCATACTTCCTGTTCTATAAACAAGCCATGCACCAATAATGAAGCCGAATATGAAGCTCTGATAATCGGACTCAATATCAGCCTCAACATGGGTATCCAAATGCTTCAGGTATTCGGGGATTCGATGTTGATAATAAAACAAGTCCAAGGGGAGTTCGAAGTGCGGAAGCCAGAACTAAATCCCTATCACCAGAAAGCTGTACGCCTCATGGCAAAGTTCTATCATATTAAACTCAAACATGTGGGCCGTGGACATAATGCCCAGGCTGATGCACTGGCAAAGCTGGCCAGCTCCCTAGCAGTCCCGCCAGATGAAACACTGAACATTGTTGTTATGAACCGGCGTCAAGTCCCCAGTATGCTAGAAGGGTGCCCCGAAGAGGAAGAAGTTGCCACTATCAGCGCAGTACAGGCGTTTGATTGGAGACAGCATTTGCTACAGTGGTTTCTGCACCAACAGCTGCCACAGAAAAGGGAGGAAAAGATGAAACTCCTGAGAATCAAAGATTCCTATGAATTCAGAAATGGAACTTTATTCCGAATAATGGCGGATGCACGCAAAAAGATTCTACTCCGCTGCCTGTCCATTGAGGAAGCTTGGCAAGCGATGAAAGAAATACACGCTGGGACAGCAGGCGCCCACCAGGCTGGCCCCAAAATGAAGATAGAAATCAAGAAGCTAGGCTACTATTGGCCTACCATGTTTGAAGACTGCTGTAAATTTACAAAGTCATGCCAGAAGTGTCAGGAGCATGCTACCGTGCCTAGAAGGCCACCTACAACTCTGCACCCTACAGTCCCTAGCTGGACGTTTGCACAATGGGGAACTGATGTAGTCAGGCCACTGCCGACCTCCTCGGCTGGTCATAAGTACATATTGGCCATGACAGATTACTTCTTCTGATGGGCGGAAGCTGTAGCATTAAGAGAAGTGACTGGTGAACTGGTCGCCAGATTTATCAAGCAGAATATTATCTTCCGGTTCGGGATCCCCAACCGAATAATATTTGATAATGGAAGTCATTTCAGAAATCAGAAAATCTATCGGCTTGCCGAGAAGTATAAGATTGAATGGAGAACCTCCACTCCCTACAATCCCCAGGCAAACGGATTGGCAGAAGCTTTTAACAAGACTTTGTGCACCTTGCTAGCCAAGGTTGTCAGTTCTAATAAGAAGGACTGGGAAGAAAAGATGTATGAAGCTCTGTGGGCATACCGCACCGTCTTTAAGACACCTACAGGGTGCTCACCATACTCATTGGTATACGGCTCGGAGGCAGTGGTTCCACTAGAGCTGGAAGTCCCGTCACTCAGAGTGTCAATCCAATATGGCCTGGCCCATGGCGAACAAACAAATGCTGAAAGAAGGTTAGAAGAACTGACTAAATTGGAAGGGAAGCGCCTCCAAGCTCAGAAGAATATCCAAATGTATCAGGCCCGCATGGCCACTGCATTCAATAAACTCGTAAGAGGACGAGAATTCAAGAAAGGTGACCTCGTCATGGTCAAGAAAAAAGAAGTCATGGCGTCCAACCCAAAAGGAAAGCTGAATGCTAATTGGGAAGGTCCTTATGTGATACAAAGGGTCTACGAAGGAGGGGCCTACGTAGTTGTTAACCATCGAGGGGAAATTCAGTTCTCGCCACTCAACGGTAAACACCTCAAGCTGTATCATGCTGCACAACCAATATTCCCTGAGTAATCGGGCAAAAACTACCTTTCCTTGGCTTAGTGGCATCCAGCCCTAGCCGAGATACACCCTTTCCTTGGTCTAGCGGCATCTAGCCCTAGCCAAGATACACCCTTTCCTTGGCTTAGTGGCATCCCGCCCTAGACGAGATACACCCTTTCCTTGGATTAGTGGCACTCCGCCCTAACCAAGCTACCTTTCTTTGGCTTAGTGGCATCCAGCCCTAGCTGAGCTACACCCTTTCTTGGTGTAGCGGCACTCCGCCCTAACCAAGCCATCCCTTATCATGATCTAATGGCATTCCGACTTGTCACCCTCCCAAAAAAGAGGGGAAGAGAGAATAAAAGAATGAAAATAAATAAATAAAAAAGATGGGGTTAAAAATAGAGATACCCCGCCGGTCTTGTTCAGGTTTTCTGAGCAAGGGCAAAAATGGCTAAAACCCAGCTGTGGTGAAAACCCGAAAGGGCACTTCAGGCAAAATCGGGTACCCCGCCACGTGAAAACTCGAAAGGGCGCGTGGGCAAAAGCAAGAGGGGGATGGCCCCGGCGAAAACCTGAAAGGGCGCTTGAGTCAGTAACGTGGTGATCCTAAAGAAGCCTCACCTCCCGCCATAAACCTCTCGTCGATCGACCGGCACCTTGCCTGATCAACGATCAAACCCACCCAGTATAGACCCTACGTCTGTCCTGATAAAACCCTCATACCTTGTCCAAAGTCCCACCATGGTGAAGTTCACCGTTGATTGACCGGCATCCTGCCCGATCAATGATGAAACCCATTCCAGTTTAGGCCTTACGTCTCTCCTGGCAAAATCTATGAAATTTCTTTGCATTGGTATAAACCCAATACCGATAATGAAACTCACCTTTCGTCAACCAGCCGGCACCTCGCCCGGTCGACGATTAAACCCATCCGGTTTAGACCTTACGTCTACTCCGACTAAGCTTACACCTATCATCTGCCCTACCATGATGAAATCAGCTGTTGGTCGATTGGCACCTCGTCCGATCAATGATGAAACCCATTCCAGTTTAGACCTTACGTCTATCCTGATGAAACTTATGAAATCCTTGCATTGGTATAAACCCAATACCGATGATGAAACCCGCTGTTGGTCGATTGGCACCCTGCCCGATCAACGATAAAACCAGTCCAGTGTAGACCTTACGTCTATTCTGACGAAATTCATGAGATCCTTGCATTGGTATAAACCCAATACCGATGATGAAACCCACCTTTGGTCGATGGGCACCCTGCCCGATCGACAAAGAAACCCGTCCGATTAAATTTGCATGTCCCTCTACGTCCCGCCGTGATGAAACCTACCATTGGTCGATCGGCACCTCGCCCGATCAATGATAAAACCTGTCCGGTTTAGACCTTACGTCTATCCCGATGAAACATATGAAATCCTTACATTGGTATAAACCCAATACCGATGATGAAACCTGCTGTTGATCGATTGGCACACTGCCCGATCAATGATGAAACCCACCCAGTTTAGACCTTACGTCTATCCTGATGAAACCTATGAAATCCTTGCATCGGTATATACCCAATACCGATGATAAGAGCAGCCACTGATGAAGCAGCACATCGCCTGATCCGTGCTAAAATCCCAATTCAAAATATATATATATATATATATATATATATAATAAATAAAAAAGATGGGGTTAAAAATAGAGATACCCCGCCAGACTTGTTCGGACATTCTGAACAAGGGCAAAAATGGCTAAAACCCAGCTGTGGTGAAAACCCGAAAGGGCACTGCAGGCAAAATCAGGTACCCCGCCACGTGAAAACCTGAAAGGGCGCGTGGGCAAAAGCAAGAGGGGGCCGGCTCCGGTGAAAACCCGAAAGGGCGCTTGGGTCAGTAATGTGGTAATTCGAAGTTCCATGCCAACCGGCACGCTGCCTTTACCTCCCCTTCACTGATGAAACCTTCCGTCGGTCAGTTGGCTCCATTCCCCACCGATGATAAAACCCTTCCGGGGTAGACCTTACGTTTACCCTGATGAAATCTACATACCCTCTTTCAAACGTCCCACCGACAATGAAACCCATCACCATTCTTCTAAAGCCTGTCCAGCTCGGACCTCACGTCTGTCCTGATGAAACCTACGCATTTCTTGGCAAGCCCCACCTGCGATAAAACCTGTTGGAATAGACCTTACGTCTGTCCTGACGAGACCTACACCTTCACGTACGTCCCACCGTTGATCGACCGGCACCTCGCCCGATCAATGATGAAATCCTCTGTCCGGTTTAGACCTTACGTCTATTCTGATGAAACTCATGAAATCCCTTTGCGTCGATATAAACCCAATATCGATGATGAAACCAACTGTTGATCGATTGGCACCTTGCCCGATCAATGATGAAACCCTATCCAGTTTAGATCTTACGTCTATTCTGATGAAACTCATGAAACCCCTTTACGTCGATATAAACCCAATATCGATGATGAAACAAACTGTTGATCGACCGGCACCTTGCCCGATCAATGATGAAACCCTATCCAGTTTAGACCTTACGTCTATTCTGATGAAACTCATGAAATCCCTTTGCGTCGATATAAACCCAATATCGATGATGAAACCAACTGTTGATCGATTGGCACCTTGCCCGATCAATGATGAAACCCTATCTAGTTTAGACCTTACGTCTATCTGATGAAACTTATAACACTTTCTTTGCATCGATATAAACCCAATATCGATGATGAAACCAACTATTGATCGATTGGCACCTTGCCCGATCAATGATAATACCCTATCCAGTTTAGACCTTACGTCTATTCTGATGAAACTCATGAAATCTCTTTGCGTCGATATAAACCCAATATCGATGATGAAACCCGCTATTGATCGACCGGCACCTTGCCCGATCAATGATGAAACCCTACCCAGTTTAGACCTTACGTCTATTCTAAAATCCCCCTTGCATCGATATAAGCTCAATATCGATGATGAAGTCAACCGTTGGCTGATCGGTACATCGCCCGGCCAATGATACAATCTGTCCAGTTCGTACTTTATGTCCGTTCTGATGAGAACCACATATCCTTTTCAATGTCCCACCTGCAATAGTCTCTACCCAGCCTAGACCATACGTCTACTCTGATGAGACCCCCTCATTTGCATTCCGGCAAATCGTCTCCCTTACGGCACACATGGTCAATAGGACGTTTACTGCCACCAACAAAATTCGGTTCAAGCACCTCCTCGGATGCCGTCACGCAGTGGAGCGAGTTCCCCATCCTTTCTCTGAAGGGGTGGACGCTCTCCTGCCAAGGTACGAGCCATTCGCATGAGGGATTGTCAAAACCGCTACCCCACCTTCCAAAGTGATAAAACCACATGCAGAATAAGATGGAGACGCATGAAGCCAAGAGATTCCTTTCCATTAAAAAGGGAGTACATAAAGGGCCCCGAGGGGACACCATATCACAAAAGAGAACAAAAAGAAAAAGAAGGGATAGATAATTTATGGCCGCCGGAATATATCTTCGAAGGCCAGAAGACCCACATAAGGAGCGGCCCCCAGCTCATGAAGGCGCGCCTCCTCCTCCTGAAGTCCAATGGACATGTCCTGGAGAGACTTCACTCGTCCCTCCAGCGAGGCTACCTCCTCTTCGGACCGCGGCCGGATAAAGGATAATTGTTGCAGTTCGGCTCGATGTCCAGAGAGCTCCGTCTCCAGGATGGCCATCCGGTCCCGCACAGCTTCTTCCCGCTGAATAGCACCTTGTAGCTCGGCTCGGCATCCATCAAGCATAAGCGTCAGCTTCCCCAGCTCAAATTTATATTCTGACCTCTGCAACTTCAACGCCGTTAGCTTATCAACCATAGTCCATGCTAGGAAGTCTCTCCGATGCATGAATTTCAGTAGAAGCAGCACCCGCTGAACCCATATGTCCAAAGGCCAGCCCATGGCCTGCAAGCCAGCAGTGAAGCGATTGGCAATTTCCTTCTGTTGCAGATACGTCAAGCCAGGCTGGGATTCTACCAGCTGACGTAGCATGTCCAAGTGCTGCCAGACAAAGTTGTCAGAGGAAGCGAAGCCGAAGGAGGCAGAGGGGATGACTTCAAAGGTCACCTCGCCATCGATATCTTCCCATAATGCAACGTCCGGCTGAGAGGACGAAGACGGCAGATCTACTGTAGGGGCTGGCCAGTCCTTCTCTGTGCTCTCCTGCTGAGCTGAAGATTCCTCCCCTATCGCTGTATCGGAAGCTATAGCTTGAACATCCACAGGGGAAGAATCGATGAAGGATAGAGCTACCTCTTCATGAGTCTCTTGAATAGGGGCTTCATCTTCAGCTGCTCTTTCTGGTGACAGGGAGGAAGCTGCCATAGTCGGAGAAGGCAGAAGTCCAGTCTCTATAGCCACTATGACAGGGACTGCTGACTCGGGCGCAATTGACATTACTGCAGCCGGTATAAAAGCGGGGCTTCTAGATGGATCGGCTTCGGCTCTGAAATCTGAAGCCCTGATAGGAATGTAACTCTCTCCTGAGGCCCCTAAGTCCAACGATGCTAAATCTGTCGAAGACTGTATCCGCACTGGCACAGGGCGAATGATCTCAGGAACTCCCATGCAAGTTAAAGGCAGAAAAGGGACAATAGCCCAGTTTGTAGAAGAAATGTCCGTGATAGTTGTGGTTGTGTCTGAGCTAGCAGTGACAATGCCCTAAGACCAAAGCAAAGCAACTTTCAGCACTAGATGAAAGAAACAGATGAAGCAACAAACATGAAAAGGAACCCACCTTTGAAGCAGGGTCCACACCCTCGAAGTGGGGTGAAAGAGGAGGAAGCTCCATGGTCGGAATAACAAACGGTGGAGTTATGTCGATCTCGGTGTCGAGCCCGACAAACTCCTCTTGCAACTCCTCCTCAGAAGATAGCACCAGTAGCTTAGTAGGCTGAAAAGGCAGAACACCTTTTGTAAATACAAGCGGGGCCTCTGATTCAGGAGCATCCCCCTCACTGCCGCTGAAAGTCGCTTCCTCCTCATCAGAGACGGTCTTAGAACTGCCTGAGGATATTTCCACACTAGCTATACGCTGTGGGGCCACCTCTAAAACATGTCGGGATGTAGACCGGGTAATTATGCACCTGGCCAAAACAGTACTCTGCTTCGACTGAGTCTTGTGACCCTCCTGCGGTTGAAGCAATTCTTCTGTCATCATAGCCTCAGTCTGCTCTTCGCCTGCCACTGCTGTAAAAAGGGGCCTCTGAGGAATATAGCAAAGAAGACAATGCAAGTGTGAAACAGATGAGAAAATACACTTACCCTCCGCCTCACTAATCGGCGTGGGAGAAGGCAACCTGGTCTCCACCACATAAGGTGCTACAACTGGCTCTTGGGCTGTGCAAAAGGAAGGGGTCAGATTCAAGGACTTCTTTGAAATCCAGCGAAAGAGGATGAGGAATGCAATTGCAGGTTATTGATGTTACCCTGAACCGATGTCTGAGCAGCCTCCCTTTCAGATTCGAACTCATCAAATGAGGGAATATCAGGGAGAGGGGTCCCGGTGTCCATAGCTACCGAAGCTGATTGTTGAGCATAAGTCTTCTTGGCCTTCCTGGCCTTCCCAACTGCAGCCTTAACTACGGAAGCCTTTCTCTTCTTGCCAGGAGGCAAGGGAGTAGTAGTCGGTGCTGCTGCAGGGATTTCAAAATAAGTAGGCTTCTCAGCCTGCGCAATGATTTTTCTATAAAGCCCCTATCGCTTTATATCAGGCCTATCTGTTGAAGATGTCAGAGAGGTAATGTGATCAGTGGATGCAAAGTGTGAATACTGAGCAGAAATCACCGCAGTCAGAAAAGAAGAGATCATACCTGCTGGGCCGTCGTAAAAGACAGAGAGCGGCCAGTACAGATAAGTTACCTCCTTGGAGCGGGAAGCAGCCTCCTTGATAAGCCAGCATACATCGCCAAGTACCTGGCACTTCTCCACTAAAGCTGCCAGGTCACTATGACCATGAAGGTCAAGACACCGAAATAAGTCGAGGTGGTCCATACCCCAGCCGTCGACATAATGAAAAGAGATAAACAACGGCTTGTTCAATATGCCGGCTATCGGGCTTTCTGCAGATAACCCATGTAAATTCAGCAGAATAAACAGCCAAGACGTTTGCTTGTAGTACATCTGGGTTCTATCTTCCCGGCGCACAAACGTCCTATAGGGATGAAATCTATCTGTCGAACCCCTCCAAGGGACTACTGCCAGGAGCGACTCTTCGACAGGAAATGGATATTGTTGCGCCTCCAAACGAGCGCCCCCTACATGGCTCAGATGTGTCAAGCTCTGCATGAAAGTGTCCTCGTTGATAGCAGCGAAAATAGGAGCAGGCAGGTCGGAATTCTTTTCCTTCAAAGCCCGACGCTGGGCCAGATAGTTCTCCGCCTCCCTCTTGTGCTGTTAATAAAGCCTTTTCAGGTGGGCCTCGGGGATGTCAAACACTGGCCCGGGCTGTTGTTTTAGAAAGGAACGCTCGGCCACGTCCCAGAATGCACCTCTACTATCCCTGTAAAAGCTGGTTCGAATGTTCCACCATTTGATATATTCTGATGTTACCCGGGGAACACGGTTAGAAACTGTGGGAACTCTGAAAACTGCACCGTCCTGGCGATGGTAAAAATCCCACCACAACCGGCCATCGCCGATAATGGTGGACCCAAGCTTAGCCCGGCTATCCAGGGGAAATTGAGCAACCGTTGTGGGGATATGCTGGTCGTAACCAAAGTTCCGCCCAAAGCGGAATGGATAGTATGGTTCCAGAAGGAGCAAGCCACCCTTTCTGAAAACTAAGACACTAGGCCGGATGGCCATGGCCCATCTGACCAGCTCCGGCTCCAGGATTGGCCGAGCAGTGTTAACCCCTGAGACAGGATGAATATAGGTCTCTACCTCTTCCAGCTTGCACTCTCTCTGAGAATGAATCAAAGGAGCTGAACCTGGCGCCAAGCTCCAGAAATGAATACTGCCAGGGGCATCCACTGGCACCTTTATCAGTCGACCCCTTATTTTGAACAGCTGATCATAGAAAGGACCAGGTTCAGCACTGGCAAACTCAATCATTCTGGGCAGTACTGTATCTGCCTGCAAAGTTCTGGGAGCCAACTCAGGAAATAAACTGCAGACCCAGGTGTTGAAGAAATGAAAAGGACCCACGATCCTCAAAGAACGGGGAGTCCGATGCTTGTACAGATCCCCCAAAGACTTGTATATCAAACACAGGGCCACTGGGCAGAGCGACAGCCTCATTCCCCAGGCCATCTGACAGGCCGGATATATAGCTTCTGGCCGGATGATTGTCTCGTCCTCTTGAGGGAGAGCGAAAGTGCACAGCCAGAATGTGAAGTAAGCCGCATAATGTGTGATGGGGTCTACGCCTGCTGGGTTGGGACCACCGCTGCCTGCACGGGGCAATGAAGATGGCAGCGCCGACTTATAACGAGGAGCCCTTACCTGCTTGCTAGCAGTCGGACCCACGGAAGGGAAGTCGGCATATTTTAGGGGACCGTCAAAAAAGTACTGAATCCACTGCCCTACCTGGATCCTCAGCTTGCTGCCTTTCTCCCGGGAATGATAACCTTTGGAGGACCCTCTACTGTACGCCAGACAGATGGAGCGATATGCCTTCATCAGGTACCGGTATGAGAAGCCAATAGAATATCTACCTTCACCATCGGAGCTATCCTTCTCAGAATCTGCCAAGCAGACTTCTTCATACGGCTCGCCGTCAATAGGCAGTCCGGAAAGCTGTGACAGACTCCAGAGGTCAAGAGATGTCTCACCCTCTACTGTATAAAATATGTTGAATAAGGGGCAGAAGACCTCGAACATCCCACAGCATAACCCTCGGGATATGGGATATCGAAATCTGGAAGCAAAGACACTATGATATACCCCGGCTCTGATCAGCAGAGGGGCATATTCCTTCAGAACAAACTCAGTAAATTCCATGGCTCCTGCTCGAAATAGGTGGGCGTCAGTGATCTTGGTATCCCCAAACCAACCAGCAGCCAAATGATACTTGAACTGAATGGCCGAACAATTCAGCACAAAAGGTTCTTCGCGGTACCCCCACTTCACTGGCCCCAGGAAGAGACCATAGCCGGGCTTCTCCCTATTAACTCGGCCACTGGCATTATCCCACCGAGCAGGTGTGAACTCCGGGGCCCGGGTCAGCATTTTCTTTTCCGGCTCCAGCTCCGATATGCCAAGGACTGCATCCCAGTCACGCTTCTCCCCAGGAAGATATATAGCCTTTCCGCGATATACTGAATCTTTCAGGCTGTCTCTCTCAACCAGAATTGTGGCTTCAACTGTACGAGCTATTCGGTAGTTCCGCATTCCACCCACGGTGAAGGTCCGGATAAACGGCAGCAAGTGTTTGTCCTTCGGGAAATCCGGGCAATAATCAGTGCCCCGTCTGAAGCATGTTTCCATGGCAGTGGAGTATACCCGGGATGTTGACACCGTATCGGTATCAGAATCGGATGATTCATCAACAGAAGCGATCTTGTCGTATCCGAAGTCGAGGCTGTGCACATTCAGCCAGTTTACTGTGGCCCGTGATATATCTGGCTGGGCCGACGAACTGGCCCCGACACCTCCAGGGGATGCCGCAGCAGATCCTGAAGCCATTGCAGTGTTTGTAATCAAAGAAGAAAAGTGAATTAAAAGTCCTAGAACAATGGGCAGTCTTTTAAAGATTGTAACATGAGACCCTATGAAAATTTCGGTAGCATCTCCCCTTATTTGGGGTCTGCCCAAGAAGAATAGGGAGTCACCAACCAAGAGGGGGTGATCCCGGAAACAAAAGGGATTAAATCCCAAAGATTGTCATACCCGGGCGAAATCAAATAAGACGGGAAGAAGCCGGATGGTCAGAGGGGAGGAGCTCGCCGCCACCGCCGAGAGAGAAAAGAAAGTGAAGAGAGAGAAGGAGATGTGAATAATGAGAAGCCAGGAGGCTTTCGGCACCTCAAATAGAAGCCCGAAGCGAAGGGTTATCGGTGCAGTAAAATGCGCGCCGAGAACCCCCAGGCCGAGAGCCCCCCTTCGGCCAAAATGCGCGCCGAGAAGCCCTCCGCGTCGAGAAGCCCTCCGCACCGGGAAGCTAGGCGCGCCGAGACCCCCGTCTCCACGCCGAGAGGTCTTCACGCGCCGAGAAGCCTATGGCCTCGTGCCGAGAAGCTCCAAAAGGCTGAAAATAAAGTCAAACAATATGAAGATAGAAAAGAAAGATACGTGTGCAGAATATTGTTGCAATGAGATGATCAGGTCTAAGGACCGGATTGAAAAGAAATTGAGGAAGATACCCTCGAATAATGAAAGTCACCTGCAGGCCCCGTGCCGCTTATTCTGCACCTATGCCGCCCGCAGGTGGGGGACATTTGTTGACACCTTGAAAATGAACAAGGGTGGAAGCAAATCATACCCACAGTGAAAGACCAATGATGAAGCTCGTCAACCATTTACCCGGCTGAAGCCTTTGTCGGCCGAGCTGATGTCCGGTGCCGATGTCACTCAGATGGCAGCACTAACAAAGCAGTAGTCGCTTGACTAATGAGACTTCCTAGCACACTTTAATAGGAACTGTGTTACTGCCTCATCCAAGAATCCACAGATGACATGTCATGGTAAGTCAGATGTCGGCTTATTGACAGATGTGATGTAAGATAAAGATGAAGCCGGTACCGGCAGATGAAGATTGTAAAGGCTTTTGCAAAGTCAGAACACAAGAAGAATCGTCTCCACAGATTATACACCCGGCTGAAGTCTTCCCAGACTAAATCTGATGTCCGATCTCGTCACCATTCAGGTGCCGATATCGATAAAATGATGCCCGGTTTTGTCATCATTCAGATGGCAATACTGATGAAACCCCTGTCTGCGGACTGATGAAAACCCTACTAATGATCTCAATACAAAATATATTACCAACGGGGGACCCTCTTGGGTACTGATGTACGTGAGGGGCCTATGAAAGGCCTGGTCAAAGCGACCTAAATGGGCCTGTAATAGTGGCGCCGGGAGCCACCTTGTCAAAGCCCAATGGCTGCACCAAGAGGCAGGAGCCTGCGCGCCGGGAAGCCCTCAGCTGAGGCGCGCCGTGAGGTGCCTGCCGAGAAGGCAAAAAAGGGACGGCTATAAAGCCCCTTCCCTTCGAAGAGGGAGAGGACGGAGAAGGAGGAGGAACAGTAGAAACGAAAACCAGATAGAAAAAAGCCAGAAGAGAGACCGAGAGGGAAAGAAAGAAGAAGCTGAGAGAAGAAGAAGAAAGGGAGATTCAGGTGGGTAGCCGGGGAGGGAGAGGAGTCAATGCTCCGCCCTCCCCCATGCTTTCCTTTTTTTTTCTTTTCTTCTGATGTAATATGGCGAGGCTTTCTCGATGTATCAATGTAGCCGGAGGATTCCGGTCTCGATTTCCATATCTCTGTCTTTCATTTACCTTCTACGATCTATATAGGTTTGGGATGATGCAATGAAATGAAGGATCAACATGGCTCGTTTGAGCATTCGATTGATTGGAATGTCTGCTGTCTTTCTCCCCTTCTGGCATCGGTTGTTCTTCTGAATATTGGTTTGCCCAGATGCTACAGCTTTCCGATTCATGTTTCGACCACCCCCTCCCTAGCCTGTTCTCTGGTGAAGGATGAAGACGGAACCTCAACCCTCGTTCAATGGGTTATTGGGCTCTGTCCCCCCTCTTCCTTCCCCTCGGATCACGATTTTCCCGGATATTATAGATGTCTATCGATCTCCCATCTCATTCGGGGTCAGAGACATCAATCTCTTGACCGTCTGAGCAGCAGGTGAGTAGAGGAAATGCCATACGTCCCATGAGGATTCAATAATGGATGATCTGCCCTTCGATTGATGCTAACCCCCATGTAATCCCCTCCTGCAGCCCAGATCTTGCCTAAATCCGAGCCAGAAATCCCAGAAATCTCCTGAGCAGAGTATTGCAACTAAGCCATAAACCCTTTAGCCCCTTCCCGGCGTGGTCATTTCCCCGCCGAGAACTACTCCGCCGAGAGATCCCCCTTGCTTTAGCCCCTTTAGCAAGCCAGACAAAGCCTCTTACAATACAACCTTCCCGGCCCCGGGTTCCCGGCGCGGTCATTACCGCGCCGAGAACCCCTGCGCCGAGAGCTCCCCCCTTTGGCCAATGAAACCTACGCCGGGAACTACGCTTCCTGCCACCCTTTCTTTACGCTGTGAATCCTCTATTCCTTGAACCCCGGATGAAAGCCTTCCTGCTACAGGCCAAGGAACCACACAGATGCCCTTTGAAGCCCGATCAACCAAGCCTTGCATCCTGTCGAAGGATACCCCAGATCATCATATGTACCTAAGGGATAAACATCATTGGGGATAACTCCCCTACATAACCTTACGAGCCAGAGAAACTCTGCCACTGCATAATTTTCAATGGCCTCAAAGGGATATTAAGTTGGTGCTGTGATCACATACACGGGCTAGGGGTCCCACACCCCCCTTATTCTGGCTTTCATCCCGGCACTCCGTGGGTGATCGTCTATCACTCCCTGGCATACGCTAGGTACGGGAGAGGTGCTGCTGAAATCCTCCCAGGCCGATGAAAGATAATACTGAAGCCGTCCTCTGGACTCTGCATGGTAATGGTGAAAAGGACCTCTGTGTGAGGCTCTTCCCCTCCAATCCTTCTCAGCTCTCAGCCCCCTTTGAAGCATATACAACTAAAGCCAGTTAAACCCCATCTCTAGTCCCCAGAGCCAATCTACTTTATATAATTCCCAGAAAACTCTCAAAATCCTAAAAATAGGGTACCGTAAAATCCTGAACTCCTCACGGCGCCCAAACACCCACCTTCTCGGCACCTGCCTCTCGGCGCCACCAGCTCCCGGCGCGGCCTTGAGCACGCCGGGAACCCTCACGCTGAGAGCTCTTCTTCCCCCTTTTAGCCTACGCCGAGAACCCCCTTGGAGAATCTTCAACGCGCCGGGAAGTCGGTGCCGGGAGCTTCCTGGACTCTTCCCTTCGGCCACGCCGGGAACCTCCACCTTCTTGCCACTCACGCTGGGAGCCTTAGCCTCCCATCTGTGGTCATGCCGAGAGCCTAAGTTGCCACCCTGTGAGCCCAAATGCCCAGAGCTAACCTACACAGAGATATTCGTGGATCACCAGATGTGTCCCAAGGATAAAGTTAAAGGGAGGTAGACTCCCTTATGTTCCATCGATTCATGTCGAAGTCACAACGACGCGCCTCCCTCTTAGCTCCGATGAGCCATGCCAATGCATGAGTGCCACCAGCTCCTGTGAGGGAAGAATCAAACATTGCCTTAGGGCATACATGTGTAACGTGGAGAGGCCCGACCTCTCTCTTTCTTTCGGCTTTCACCCCGGCACTCTGTGGGTGATAGCCTATTTCCCCTCTGGGCATGATCCACACCATGGGGAAGTGCCGCCGAAATGTTAACCGATGCTTTAAGCCTCCGTCATGATCGCGGCTCATCCTGTCCGCGATTGATATCCTCTGTTTCACCTTTCCCCTGAGTCTGATTGTTTTTCGAGCCGTCGATTCAACGATATCGTCTGTTTCTACAATCGATGCTATTATCTTGCCCGCCTTCCTGGCTCTGGTATGAAATTCAAACTGTGCACATAAAAAGAATATCTTTTTTTATTATTGCCTCTCGAGGCCTCCTATTTTGGCGTTTAATCAAGGGTTGTCCTTCCTTGGAAGGGCGTAATTAATGTCATAGCCTTTATGGTATGACGGACTTCTGGTCCCGACTCGGACTTCACAATCGACTGACCAAGTCAGATCGAGCGCATAATGAAATTGTCACACACGTGACTGGCACGCCTAATAAACAAAACAAATAAATAAGTCAAATAAAATAAATCATAAAATAAATACAGATAGACCCATCCCCACAATAATCCTGAAAAGAAAGAAGGAAAAGAGAGAGGAAGAAAGAAGAGCATGATCAGAATTTAGGAAGGAAGGGGGTAGAATAGAAGTCCAATTTCAAAATCTTGATACTTACTTGGTTCATAGCAATCCTTCCGCTGATGTGGCCTCCAATTTCTGATATTCTTGGAAATCCCACTTTGGATTTCTTCAAAGGCCGTTGCATCATCCTGTCCATCTTGAGGGAAGTTTCTTCTTTTCTCTGTTGAGGGGAAATTCCCCGTTCTCTGCTGCTTCTCTATTGCTTTTGTTGATGTCTCGACTGGCTCAGTTTAGTCTCAGTTTGATGTGTCTTAGCAGAAGAGGATACCCCCTTTTTATAACTGTTGAGGCTCTGGCAGGCAGTCGAAGAGAGCAGTTCAGGTTTGAGTTGGAGTGAGGCTCTGGAGTTTTGTTTACGAACAAGAAACGGGGCGTCGGAAGTTGCCGTTAATTGACGACAGAGTCGTTGTCATCATTTTCTTGAATCGCGACATAGGCCATGTCGTTATTTATTTAACGCCCTCTCACGCAGGCGTTATTTCCAGTCCGATTTTGAATTTAATAGTGAAGTTGATTAGCGACCCATGGGCTGTCGTTATTTCACCTTTTAACGCCTCCGCATGAAGTCGTCATTTACATATTTTGAATTTTTTATGGCATTATGGTTCTTTGATGAATTTACATTCTTATATATTTTGATGAATTGAGCATGTCATGAGTTTTGTTGTGCTAATGATCTTTGAGCGCAGAAAGGAACATGTTATGCAAATCTCAAGGCGCTTGGATCTTATCCTTGGTGACATCATTCCCTCCTTTGAATACTCCCTATATGCATTTTTACTATATGGTACCTACTCTATTATAGTATATCAAGGACATTGTGGTTCTGATGAACCTGGAATTTGAGTTCCCCTTCATCAAAAATAGTGATAATTCCAGGGGAGTCTTGATCACACGGATAGGCCGTTAGGTCATCTAAGGTTTTGGACGACGGTTCCACTTTCTTAGTTGATGCGTGGATAAACGGGCTTAGACTTAGTATCAGCTTAGAGATCTGGATTCCTGACCAAGTCTGGATGGTTTAGCAATATTACCGTTGATTATTTTCTATTTTTAGTTTGTTTTAACCTTTTTCTTTTAGCCCAACATGCATCATGTAGGATTTTGAGCCTGAATGAGAAAATCTTCATATTAATCTAGTAATGAGGGCTGCTTGTTCTTAATTTGAGTTGACATGAGATATTCCATTCAAAATCGAGTATTATGTTCTCCTTGAAGCCGCTCAGGCCGATTCCTTGAAAGTATTCATTCACTAGATTCCTACCTCGCTTCACTTTGTTCATCTGTAAACTCACCTTGGTTGTAGCATGTCAACATTGGCTGGTAACCGCTCTCTAATGGTGTCTTTCTATTGTGTCCCTGTGATTTTGATGATAGCAAACACTATAAGTCATCATTTGTTTGTGTCTGCATATGGACGTTTGATTGAGCATCTCTTGAGTGTCATTCCATCGAACTGGCTGTGTGCATTTTCGGTGCATTTCATAACTATGTTTCATGGTGGCCATCAGTCAATGGATGTCTAGACTCATGCATTTCATAACTATGCTCAGGCTAAGTCTGTATAGAGCCTTAAGTCTGTACAGAGCCTTGTTACATCGTGTGCTAAGCTTTTTCAAAGTCTATGCATTCTTGCATCGTGGTTAGCAAGTCTGTACATCGCACAGCATGCAAGCCTTCGAAGTCTATACATTCACATGCATGCAAAGTCTGCACATTGCACAAAGTCTATACATTCCTTACAGTTGTGTTTGTGCATCAACTTTAAGTCTATACATTGCATTGTCAAGTCTGCACATTCCTTAGTGGCAAGTCTATACATTCCTCGAATTCAAGTCTGTACATTGGCCAAGTCTACACATCGTCTCCTTACTTCAAGTTTGCACATTGGCCAAGTCTGTACATCGCCACTTGTTCATGCATATGTGCAAGTCTATACATTGTCTGGTCATCCACGCAAAGTCTATACATTGTTCACAGCACATCGTCATAGTTGCCTCGATGCCATAGAAAGTCTATACAGTCCACTATGCTCGAAATTTGACGCCCATCAACAGTGGCGTCACTTCTGAAACTGACGCCTAGGAAAGAGGCGTCTTTTTGTTGAGCATCAATTTAACAAAGTCTAGACATCGTCTGGTTGCATATCGCATAGTCTGTACATGATGCATTATGTTCCCATGCTTTAACACTAGGCATTGCAAAGTATGTACATTAGTTGCACATTGAACTCCATGTCTATACATTGCTTCATGCATTGCACGTTGAGTCTGCACATTCATTTGGCATGTCATTGCATCCATTTGTAAATGTTCATAGCTTTGCATACGTGAAGTCTGTACATCATTGTCCAGCCTCTCACTCAGCGTCTAAGTGAGTGTGAACATTGCTTTGGTAAGTCTATACAATGCATCGTCTCATGCATCGTCTTTCAAGTCTATGCATTGTAAGACCAAGTCTGTACATTGCATCGTCTCGTGCATCGTCTTGCAAGTCTATACACTGTCCTGTAGCACACACATGAAATCTGTACAGCCTGCATTGTCCTGTAGCTTGCACGAAGTAAAGTCTGTACATTGCCCAGTCTGCATCTTCCAAAGTCTATACATTGTCATCTTTACCTACGTTCAGAACACTAAGTCTGTACATCAGTAAAGTCTGCACATTGGCAAAGTCTGTACATCGATTAGTCTCACTTAGCATCTTGCGCATGCATCATCTTACAAAGTCTGTACATCGTGAGTCTGTCCAAGGCATATCACAAAGTTTGTACATCGTGCGTCTGTCCAAGGCATATCATAAAGTCTGTACATCGTGTGCATCATTTCACAACTCTTCACTGTTGTCTCATGCATTCTAAGTTCATACACTACATTTGGGCATTGTTCTTCACTGCAAGTCTGTACATTGCTTTGTCATGCACATAAACGTCTAAGTCTATACATTGCTTCATTGCATGCTACAAAGTCTGCACATCCCGTTTGCACTAAGTCTGTACATGGTCCTGGCGCTCGCAAAGCCTATACATGGTCCTGGCCCTCGCAAAGTCTGTACATCGACTTGGTGCTCGCAAAGTCTATACATCGGCTTGGCGCTCACAGAGTCTTGCTGCGTCTATATGCATAGTCTATGCATTGTCAAGTCTATACAGTGTCTCTCTTAGCATCTTGTGCATGCAGCATAGAAAGTCTGTACATTCGTTGATAGACTCACGCATAAACACCAAGACGAAGTATATACAATCCTTTCCAAGCATTCAAGTCTATACACTTTAGTGTCTGCATCGCATTCACGTCAAGTCTATACACTCTTGTGTCTGCATCGCATTCACTTCAAGTCTATACACTCTTGTGTCTGCATGGCATTCACTTCAAGTCTATACACTCAATGCTGCATCATGCCTGTACACACTTTGTTAAAAGCCTGAACCAAGTCTGTACATCTATCTAATATCTTCTTATGACTGCTTGACAGGTACATCCTTCGGGAAGAAAATGTTTGGGCACGTGATCTGAGGTTGGCACCTGGCACGTGATCCGAGGACAAAGAGGGCACAAGTCCTGCACACACCCTAATTGTTGCTGCTATAAATACGAAGCTTTCTCCATTTGGAGAAGATGAATAATAAGAGAGGAAGAGAGTGATCGAAGAAGCAGACAGAAGAGAAAGAGCTAGCAGAGAGCAGAAGAAAGAAAAGAAGAAGAAGAGAAAAGCAGAGTGTGAAAGCTAAAGAAGAAAAAGGGAAGAGAGAGCTTGCAGGAAGAGAGAGGTAGAGAGCTAGTGAAGTGGAAGAGAAGCTTCGTTGTCTTCACTGGACTTTGGATCAGATCCAATACAGTTTGCTCCTGCGAGAGCTACCTTGTGCATTTCATTTTCCAACTTTCAATCGCTGCGTTTTTATCATTTATTGTTTTTCCTTTTATCTGTACACACTTTGTTCTTCCGATTCTCTGGTTGGAGATCGGGGTTCCTCCTGTTGATTCAGGAGAAGGGAGACTTGGAGTCTCCGGTTGCTAGTGACTGGTGTTATTAGTGGTTTCCCTCTGGGTTTCAGAGGAAGAGAGACTTGGGTCTCTGGGTTCCCCTCCGGTTTGGAGGAAGGGAGGATTGGTCCTCCGGTTGCAAGCGGATGGGTGTCGCTTGTGGGTTCCCTTCTTGGTCACCTCGGTCTCTGGTTTGCTAGTGACTGTGTGTCACTAGTTTTTCCCTCCGGTTTGGAGGAAGAGGGGAGGTTGTTCCCCTGGTCAAGCTGTTTGGCAGCAATTGTTGCAGACTGAGTCTGTTGTTCTAGCCTTGCTAATGGAAGCCTCACTCCGGTTTGGAGTGAGGGGTGGACGTAGGTCTGTGGACCGAACCACCTAAAAAATCCTGGTGTTCACTTGTGGTTTGATTTTCCTTATGTGTTCTTTTCATTGTTGCGCTCATTAGATTCTTGCTTAGGATAGTGTGAGGGCTAATTGAATTGTTGTTTTGCTTTGATCCTTCTAAGTATTCTCAGTATATTTCTGCAATAGTTTTTAATTCCGGATATCTGAGCTTTAGAGATTTAATTAGACAATATTTGAAGAGGGATACATTCACCCCCCCTCTGTATCCGGGCCTTGCACCCTATCAATTGGTATCAGAGCGGGTGTCTGCATAGAAGGTCTAGCGACCTGCAGATCCGATCCTACAGTCTTCTGTGCTATCTTACTTTTGGTGCACCATTTTTCCTATTGCATTAATTTGAGCTGTTTCCATGGGTGATCCACCGGTTTTCAACGGCTCTAACTTTAATGTGTGGTTTGTCAGTCTACGCAACTATGCTATATCAGTTAATCCTGATCTGTGGAAGTTAATTTCACACGGTCCTCACAAATTACCAAAGAAAGTGTCCAAATGGACCGACCGTCACAGATCAAAGAATGGAGAAAATCAGAAAGCTTTCAATCTGATGAAAGCAGCCACTGACAAAGCCTTACATTCTTACCTTTATGATTACAGGTCCACTAAAGACATCCTGGATAAGCTAGAGCTAGCTCACAGGATGAATGAGGACAGCTGCATGATGGCTAACAAGAGCAACCATAGCAGTGATCAAGATGAATTCGAAGATACTGAAGAGGTAATCAATCCTTTCTCTAGTTACACTTTAGATGACTGGGAAGATGCCTGTGCCAATCTATTACACTCCTATGAAAAACTAGAGAAGAAGAATAAAAGTCTGACAAAGAAGCTAAAAAAACTGGATCCTATTTTTGGAGGTGAAAATCTTGAAACTCTGAAAACTGAAAATGAAATATTCAGAAGACAAGTGTCGAAACTAGATGAAATCAAATCTGACCTTGATCATGTCAAATCTGAAAACGGAAAACTCAGAAAATAATGTCTGGAATCTGAACAAAAATTAATCAGTCTTGAAAGTGAAAACATATTGATCAATGAAAAGTTCGAGACTGTTAGAGCTGTGAATTTAAAGTTTCAGGAAAATCTTGAAAACTATGAACCAGAAAACCATAGTTTCCTAACTGATGTATTGTTTGATGATGATAAACTTGAGCATGAGAACACTAGTCTAAAGGAAGAAATTGAGAAACTAAGACAGTTGAACTCCACCATGTCAGAGAGATTGCTGACATTTGAAAAAGGAAAATCTGTTGTTGATAAAAATCAAAATGAGCTCAAACTGAAACAAGAAATAGAAACCCTTAAAAATTTGAATGATGTGATGCATCAACAGATTCTGGTCTGTGAAGAAGATATAGTCAACTATGAACATCAGATCTCTTCCCTTCAATCTGAAATAAATGATCTGAACAATTCTCTATCAAAATTTGTGGAGGGAAAAGGTAACCTAGATAAGCTGCTGGGAATGAAAGTAAACTTTCAGAAAGAGGGGCTGGGTTTTAATCTTGTTAATAAAAAGAGTTTTGACAGTAAGCTTCACACTTCATTTATGTGTTCTGAGCCGACTAGCACAGCCAGTACGCCCATCTTTCAATTCAAGGCTCAGAGGAACCAGAAACCCACTGTCAGTCCCAAAACTACTGAACGAACTCAGAAATTGGGAAAGAAAGAAGCCTCACATGGAAAGACCAAAAATATTTCTGTTGATGCTATGAGTACTGCACACAAGTCGCATGCACCCACACACAATCATGCAAAGATAATTTCATGCTATTATTGTGGAAAAATTGGTCATGTGATGCATAACTGTTATCTCCTGGAATCTGATGAATCGAATCTTCATTTAGGGACAAAGGAAACAAGAAATTTCAGAAATACACATGTGCACACGACTAAAAAGTCATTCAAGAATCAGTTTACTCACAAAAGGTAACTTAAATGTCTCCACAATGGTAGATCCGGTCATGCAATGCATGACTGTTGGTTGCTGAAAGACAATAAGAGTAAGTCATTTAGGAGGAACATTGTTCCTAGAAATGCTCCAAGGAGACCTTATTGCAATAAGTGTGGTAAGTCCGGCCATACAACTAGGCAATGTTGGCATGCTCAGGGAAGGAAGTCTAATTATGAATCTGTTAAATTCCCTGTCATTAGAAACACTTCTGGTACAAATGGACTTGTTTTTGAAAGGAAAACTCTTGCATGTTTTGAGTGTGGTAAGTTAGGCCACAGAGCTAGAGATTGTTGGTAAACTAAAAATAGGAGAAATGCTCATGTAAACTTCAGAGAATTTCATTCACGTGCACATAGGTTTCATGATTATACTAATGTGCACATCAAGAACACAAAACATGTTGTTTCATGTCGTTATTGTGGTGGCTTTGGGCATTATGTGAAAAATTGCTATTTGATGAAATCTGATGACCTTCATGCACAAAAATTGTTGAGAAAACCTGCTAGGAATGTCACTGTTAATTCAGGACCCAAGACCTCTTGGGTACCTGCTTGTGCAATGTGAATATTATTTTGCAGGTGTGTCTTGGGACTCAGGAATAAAGAGGGGTAAATAAACCAAGGCACTCAAAAGAAAACCCCTTTCTGAACTTTTCAGGTAAATTCCTTACACTTCCTGTTCTTAGATTTACTGCATAGCATGTTAAATCTATTTGTGCATATTCATTAATCATCTGCATTGTCAAATTTGAATTCTCTGAACTCTCCTCATTTAAAGTGTATGTTTTGCACTCAACTCTGTTGATGGACATTGCCTGATTAAGAATTCTCTGCAAACATCTGAAGCTCACATGATTGTCTGAATTTGCATAGGCAGCCAATGAAAAATCTGATGCAGTTAGAACTTTTGGTATTGCATTGTCTTCATGACATATAGGATGATTCGGTGCTTTTAGTTAGGGGGAGTCATTGCATTGCATATCTCTTATTTTGAAAACTCAAAAAAAAAGGGAGGAAGTGTCTCACTGTATATAGACATGTGTCTTTGTCTGAACTCTTCCTGTCCATCTATCCGATTCATCTTGTCATATCTGTAGTGTCAGTGATTCCATCATCAAAAGATCTCTCTTGACTGATTCTGAAGCATTCATAACCTGAATTTATACCTCATCTGTCAACTCTGAACTACTTTGCTCAAGAGCAGTCTCCCTGCTGCTATTCTTCAGAATCCATGTTGGTTGTAATATCAGTCAGCTCACTTGAATTAATGAGCCGAGATATGAAGTAAACCTTCAGCCTGAATACTACTTCATAAAAGTTAAAACATCTTAAATGAGGAACCTTCCATTATACATGCTTAAGAACATTTGTTAACTGGAATTGGTTTAAGTCTTATGTACTCTTGTTTGGACTCAAAGAACTTGAAAATATCTGATTCAACCTCTTAATAAACTTTAACCGTCTGCTTCATGTAAATTCATGTAAGACTATCTGAAATCGAAAAAGTTGAAGTCCATGTCTACGTTGACTGAGATATATAGTCTATGTAGTTGCTCTTAAACACCTAACTTGTTCTGAATCCATTCTGAGAAATAGTATGCACAGAGTAATGACTGTGGTTACTGAGAAACTAATCCAAAGGATTGTGTCATGAAGTACCTTGGTTAACTCTGTTTAAAGAGATGATTGGAAACTTCTGTGAGAATATGGTAGAGCAATGGCATGGTTGTATTGAGTAACTAGGGATTCTGGCCTGTGATCAAGGTGTATCCTCATGCCAAAGATACTATTAATGCTACCTCTGTTCTCTAAAATGGGAGAAGCAATACGGTTGTCACACTGAGTAACTGGGGATTCTGGCCTCTGATCAAGGTGTCTCCCCACGTCAAAAGGTGTTGATAAACCAAAATTGTTCATTAAAAAAAAGGAAAAATTATGAACAAGTGCAAATCAAATTCTGAAAGAACAATTAAAATTCAGATGCATTCACTTATGTATCTCTTAAAGCAGTCATGGAAAGTAAACTAAGTAAGATGAAAGTTGGTTGAACTAGAATTTTATATGAGCTTGTAGTTCCTTTTTTATTAAGAGTTGGTTCAGATATGAGTACAATTTCTTTTGAAAAAAAAAACTCAGTTTACATCATTCTTAAACCATATCTGACAATCAAGGATTCATAAGCTTTTATAATGGAGGAATCTAAAACTTAAATTCTGTTTTATGAAGTTGGTATCATGCTGAAAAGTTCTATATCTCAATTTTCACTATTTGCTGAATCTGTTCATCGTATTGCTCTCTATCACTATGCTTTGATTGACATTGGTTCTCATTTATGTGAGGCACAACTCTCAGTATAACCTGTTAACTTGTAGCCTTTGGATAACCAGAGTTCATCCTTGTAGTTTACCCTTACATCATGGATCATAAGGGAAGAATTCTCTGGTCAAGTGTGTCTGATTATGTTGTTTGTCTGCATTACCTCTCTACCTTCTGCCATGTCAAATGGGGAGTATTTGTTGTATATGCATGTCTGCATAAGTTGTTTGCCTAAGGGGGAGAATTATTTTAATTACTTCTGATATTGTGTTGCCCTCATCTACTGAACTATTTTGGGTGTCTCATATGCCATCACTAGATTATCAAAGTATTGTTCTCTTTTTGATGAAGTCAAAGGGGGAGAATATTTTGATGAGTCTAGTCTGAATATTCCATTTCTTTCATTCATGAGACTCATAGTGTTGCCATCATCAAAAAGGGGGAAATTGTTGTGTCCATGTGGTTTTGATGATAGCAAACACTATAAGTCATCATTTGTTTGTGTCTGCATATGAACATTTGATTGAGCATCTCTTGAGTGTCATTCCATCGAACTGGCTGTGTGCATTTTCGGTGCATTTCATAACTATGTTTCATGGTGGCCATCAATCAATGGATGTCTAGACTCATGCATTTCATAACTATGCTCAGGCTAAGTCTTTACAGAGCCTTGTTACATCGTGTGCTAAGCTTTTTCAAAGTCTATACATTCTTGCATCGTGGTTGGCAAGTCTGTACATCGCACAGCATGCAAGCCTTCGAAGTCTATACATTCACATGCATGCAAAGTCTGCACATTGAACAAAGTCTATACATTCCTTGCAGTTGTGTTTGTGCATCAACTTTAAGTCTATACATTACATTGTCAAGTCTGCACATTCCTTAGTGGCAAGTCTATACATTCCTCGAATTCAAGTCTGTACATTGGCCAAGTCTACACATCGTCTCCTTGCTTCAAGTCTGCACATTGGCCAAGTCTGTACATCGCCACTTGTTCATGCATATGTGCAAGTCTATACATTGTCTTGTCATCCACGCAAAGTCTATACATTGTTCACAGCACATCGTCATAGTTGTCTCGATGCCATAGAAAGTCTATACAGTCCACTATGCTCGAAATTTGACGCCCATCAACAGTGGCATCACTTCTGAAACTGACGCCTAGGAAAGAGGCGTCTTTTTGTTGAGCATCAATTTAACAAAGTCTAGACATCATCTGGTTACATATCGCATAGTCTGTACATGATGTATTGTTTTCCCATGCTTTAACACTAGGCATTGCAAAGTATGTACATTAGTTGCACATTGAACTCCATGTCTATACATTGCTTCATGCATTGCACGTTGAGTCTGCACATTCATTTGGCATGTCATTGCATCCATTTGTAAATGTTCATAGCTTTGCATACATGAAGTCTGTACATCATTGTCCAGTGTCTCACTCAGCGTCTAAGTGAGTGTGAACATTGCTTCGGTAAGTCTATACAATGCATCGTCTCATGCATCGTCTTTCAAGTCTATGCATTGTAAGACCAAGTCTGTACATTGCATCATCTCGTGCATCGTCTTGCAAGTCTATACACTATCCTGTAGCACACACATGAAGTCTGTACAGACTGCATTGTCCTATAGCTTGCACGAAGTAAAGTCTGTACATTGCCCAGTCTGCATCTTCCAAAGTCTATACATTGTCATCTTTACCTACGTTCAAAACACTAAGTCTGTACATCGGTAAAGTCTGCACATTGGCAAAGTCTGTACATCGGTCAGTCTCACTTAGCGTCTTGCGCATGCATCGTCTTACAAAGTCTGTACATCGTGAGTCTGTCCAAGGCATATCACAAAGTCTGTACATCGTGCGTCTGTCCAAGGCATATCATAAAGTCTATACATCGTGTGCATCATTTCACAACTCTTCACTACTGTCTCATGCATTTTAAGTCCATACACTGCATTTGGGCATTGTTCTTCACAGCAAGTCTGTACATTACTTTGTTATGCACATAAACGTCTAAGTCTATACATTGCTTCATTGCATGCTACAAAGTCTGCACATCCCGTTTGCACTAAGTCTGTACATGGTCCTGGCGCTTGCAAAGCCTGTACATGGTCCTGGCGCTCGCAAAGTCTGTACATCGACTTGACGCTCGCAAAGTCTGTACATCAGCTTGGCGCTCACAGAGTCTTGCTGCGTCTATATGCATAGTCCATGCATTGTCAAGTCTATACAGTGTCTCTCTTAGCGTCTTGTGCATGCAGCATAGAAAGTCTGTACATTCGTTGACAGACTCATGCATAAACACCAAGACGAAGTCTATACAATCCTTTCCAAGCATTCAAGTCTATACACTCTAGTGTCTGCATCACATTCACGTCAAGTCTATACACTCTTGTGTCTGCATCGCATTCACTTCAAGTCTATACACTCTTGTGTCTGCATTGCATTCACTTCAAGTCTATACACTCAATGCTGCATCATGCCTGTACACACTTTGTTAAAAGCCTGAACCAAGTCTGTACATCCATCTAATATCTTCTTATGACTGCTTGACAGTTACATCCTTCGAGAAGAAAATGTTTGGGCACGTGATCTGAGGTTGGCACCTGGCACGTGATCCGAGGACAAAGAGGGCACAAGCCCTGTACACGCCCTAATTGTTGCTGCTATAAATACGAAGCTTCCTCCATCTGGAGAAGATGAATAATGAGAGAGGAAGAGAGTGATCGAAGAAGCAGACAGAAGAGAAAGAGCTAGCAGAGAGCAGAAGAAAGAAAAGAAGAAGAAGAGAAAAGCAGAGTGTGAAAGCTAAAGAAGAAAAAGGGAAGAGAGAGCTTGCAGGAAGAGAGAGGTAGAGAGCTCGTGATGAGGAAGAGAAGCTTCGTTGTATTCACTGGACTTTGGATCAGATCCAATCCAGTTTGCTCCTGCGAGAGCTACCTTGTGCATTTCATTTTCTAGCTTTCAGTCACTGCATTTTTATCATTTATTATTTTTCCTTTTATCTGTACACACTTTGTTCTTCCAATTCTCTGGTTGGAGATCGGGGTTCCTCCTATTGATTCAGGAGAAGGGAGACTTGGAGTCTCCGGTTGCTAGTGACTGGTGTCATTAGCGGTTTCCCTCTGGGTTTCAGAGGAAGAGAGACTTGGGTCTCTGGGTTCCCCTCCGGTTTGGAGGAAGGGAGGATTGGTCCTCCGGTTGCAAGCGGCTGGGTGTCGCTTGTGGGTTCCCTCCTGGGTGGAGGAAGAGAGACCTCGGTCTCTGGTTTGCTAGTGACTGTGTGTCACTAGTGGTTCCCTCCGGTTTGGAGGAAGAGGGGAGGTTGTTCCCCTGGTCAAGATGTTTGGCAGCAATTGTTGCAGACTGAGTCTGCTGTTCTAGCCTTGCTAGTGGAAGCCTCACTCCGGTTTGGAGTGAGGGGTGGACGTAGGTCTGTGGACCGAACCACCTAAAAAATCATGGTGTTCACCTGTGGTTTGATTTCCCTTATGTGTTCTTTTCATTGTTGCTCTCATTAGATGCTTTCTTAGGATCGTGTGAGGGCTAATTGAATTGTTGTCTTGCTTTGATCCTTCTAAGTATTCTCAATATACTTCTGCAACAGTTTTTAATTCCGGATATCTGAGCTTTAGAGATTTAATTAGGAAATATTTGAAGAGGGATACATTCACCCCCCCTCTGTATCCGGGCCTTGCACCCTATCACTTTCCTTTCGTGCCCTCGTGCACATTTCATTTCATTAGCTTAGTTCTTTCATCCAGTTCATCGTTACTTTCTTGTAATCATCTGAGGTTGTTTTATTCAGAATCGTGGAAAGATTTCTAACGCTTAGTGTCGTAGGCGTGTCACATCACACCTTAGCATCTACTTTTCAATCCGTTCCTACTTCATTCCGCTTATTGCACTTTCACCTCATTCTGTCTCACTCCTTGTAAAGTAGACGCCAAGACGGGACAGCTGTAGACATGCTAAAATTGATACTATGTTGAGTAAATCTCATGTCACAACGTGACGCCCCAAAGTGGACTTCAATACTGGCTTAATATGAGGTTTTTCTAATTTATTTAGAATTTTGGTATATTTTTAATTAGCGACTGTCATCAGGGCGTCATTTAATAGACGACTCTATGGGTGTCGTTATTTCAATAAATTAACGACCGTCCGCGTAGGCGTCATTTCCTGGTTTTACGAATTTCATTCAAAATTAAATATAAGGAATTAATGTCTGCTTAAAAGGCGCTCATTAATTGATGCCATTTCATGGAGGTGTCATTTCCTATTTTTCAAATATGAAAATTCATTTATTTCTATAAATTAATCCAGGAATTCGCGACTGCATGCGTAGTCGTCATTTTCAATTAGCGACTACCATGATGTCATCATTTAGCTTCCGTATCCGTTTCTGATACTGCTTTCTCGCAGGGCAATCCTTCTATCTTTTGATCTTAATCCTTTCCATGGAAGTAAATCCATATTCTGGTAGTTTATCCCTAGTTTTAATCCCATTAGAACTAGGTCTTAAACTCTATAAATACCCTCCCTTGAAGGCCACCCGCGAGAGAGAGATCTGGCTGAAGAGAGACCGCTGCGGTTAGCAAGAGAGAATTCAATTGCTGTGATTAGAATCTGGTTTTTTCACTAACAATTCTCTTGCAGGTTTCTTACTGCGTTCTCACGGTGTTCTTCTTCCTCTTGCGGCTGAATTCTCTGCTTCTTCTTCTTCCTTTACTACTACAGCAACAGTAGATAAGCTCCTTCTCTCTTTAGTTTTTCTTTTCTCACACGCATATCTTTCTAGCTATCTTTGCTACAAACGTTCATCATATAGCATCATGTATCACATATCTCTATAGCTACATATTCTACTTGCTTTGCATCCATAGCATACTTTTCCATCCTTTACTCCTCTCAGGGGTTTAAAACAAAACACACAAGGTGTGTTCATGCCCATGTTGCATAATCTTGTTTCTTATGAGCACTGATACTATACGCTTTGTCTAATCCATATTACTTTGCTTGTCTTTACTTGTCTTATAAGGGTAATCAAGATAAGAGCCCCCTTCAACGGCCGGCCGGTAGAAGAAGGAAGAAAGAGACTCACAATCATCCCCGCTTCTTCACAAGGTACATGTGATCATCCTTTTATTTTTGAGGTAACCCCTCTGGCCATCACACTCCTCTAGAGCATCACATGCTCCTTTTTCCTTTGTTATTTCCCACCACATATCACATCTTATCTCTCTTTTCTTTTCTTTTTAAGCAAATCTTCTTTCTTTTTAATGTCTATGTGATACGTTCATAATGGCATGTGTAGGATAGAAACCCACACACAAAAAAATGGTAAATTATAGAATATATGAACTTGTTTAACTATATGAAATGGTTAATTTCTCTTTCATTCCATCATACTACGTGCTTTTACATGATTTTGGTGCAAAAATCTAAACTTGTATCAACATGTTACAAATGTGAAAAATTCTAGGATTGTTTGACAGTCACTCCACTCCGGTGGTACTGGCTGACCAATCATCTACCGTTCTCCAATGCCTCATTACCATTTAATCTTGTAATGGCTGGGACTCTCCGTCGGGTATTCCTTCCGTTGGACTAGGACCTCCATTATGAGACCTCCGTAAGACCCCGCGAGCCTGGGATTCCCACTAAGACACCGAGCGGGTTGTACCTCCAAGACCTGCATCAATTTCTCGATCAAATCGTCCGTTTTATGGCCTAGAATTTGGGTCTGTCTTGGATTAAAGGCGGCCCTGGGCTAGACCGTGTGGTGATTTAAGCGGCCCAGTCATGACCATTTTCTTGCTAGCCATGAGCCAGGTTCTGCTGGTCGTCATCCTTGATTCCATCGACCTAGCAATGTCAAAATTGATCAAATCACCTTTGGCTCGACCGGAGAGGTGTGGGCTGGACCCTAGTTCAGTTCCATCATGTCTTGGGCGGGTTGGGAGCCCTTTGGGTCGATTGATTCAATCTTATTGGGCCCAGGTCGTCGCGATTGTCATTGGCCCGTTTTCATCCGCCTAGCTGCCGTCCATGGACCGTTTTAGGATGGGGCGGCCCAACGAGTGACTGTTTATGTTCGCTGTGGCCCAGGGAAATTCTCGTGTGTGGCGGCCCCCTGTGGACCGTTTTCAATTGTTAACGGCCCATCTAGGACCGTTTTATTCCTGATTTTCGGGCCTTGTTCCTTTGGCCCGATATCACTTGTAGCTATCCATGTTAGACCATTTTCATCTTGTTACGGCCTAGGTTCGACCGCAACTCAGCCTGAAGCTTGTTTTACATGTTTATTGTATGTTCTGGTAAGCCGAGCCAAAATGGGCTTATGGTTTCCATTCCATTACTGAGAACTTACTTAATCTTAGGCATTAAGTTGCATAGCTTAACTTTGAAATTCTTGGTCGATTCCAATGAATGTCTAGATATTACTTGGGATCTTGGATCCACCAAATCAATGCCAACGCATCGTAAGGGCCCAGTCTGGTCCTGGGAAGAGCGCCCGAAAAAAACTAGTGCCCCGGGGAGTTGTAATGACAAGGTGAGGCATTGCACCAAGTGCATGACTAGCGTGTGTCTATGACATTCATCTCTTTTCTCTATACATTTTTCCTACATGGAATTTGTCTCAATATGACTTGCTTGCGTGTTTGATGGGCCAATTTCCTGGAAATTGATATATCTCGATTCAATTCAATCAATTAAGCTTCGTTTCCATCAATTCTTATGTTAACTTGTTATCATCTTAGTTCGCATGCATGATAGTTATTTAATTTGGTTAACTACTTAAACTTGCCTGCTATTGCCTACTGAGCGTTCGCTCACCCAATTTTCTCCCTCTTTTCAGGTAGTTCTTGTGATGAAATGCAAACGGATGGGGATGGGCAAGAGTAAAGACCGGAGTGAACCCCGGCCGGCGTGAACCTGAGTAGTGATAGTCGTATAGTTATGTTGTCAGTTCAACCAGTTGAATCGAGTTGTAATTTTTCACTTTATTGAGTCGTAACTTAAGGAAGTGTAGGTGTGGAAACATTACTATTTCTTCTATTTTTAAAGAAGTTGGTTCTTTTAGGTTAATTCCTTTTCTATTGCATATTTTTCTTTTAAAAGTCGTTATTGCTTTTTTGTCATGAATGTATATAACTGCTACGTTTCGATATTCTGCGTCGGGGCATGACACGTCACATCCCCGTTATTTGATTTGCTTCCTCAGCATAGTTGACCTTTCCCTGTCGGCATGCTAGTACGTGAGTAGGTAGGGAACCAAAACTGTAAAGGTCCCAGCCTCTCAGAGGATGTCTCTGCCAGACAATAAACTCTCCTGACAGGTGAGCTTCCTAACGGCTTTTCAAGAGCGAGCGGATCCTCCAAGACTGGTTGCAGATCTTAGAAAGTGGACGCTTCCGATTTCAGATCCGTTCTCGACGATAATGAACCTGTCGACACTTTACACACAGGGTGTCGACACATCCCATTATGATCTTGAAGAACCGTGGCTTCCAAGCAGAACAGGTTGACACTTTGATGGTCAAGTGTCGACATGCGTGCCATACTCGCGTGCGGATCATGCCGCCGTGCCAAGACTTCACTAGGCGGTGTCGGGACATATGCAGTAATCAGAGATGAAGCCCGTTGCGTTGGTGCCAACGTGTCGACACTTTTTCCACAGGGTGTCGACACTTGGTGTAAAACAGAAGCTAGCCAGAGACAGTTGGACCATACTTTTCTTGTACGTGTGTCAACACATTGTTGGAAGTGTCGACACCTTGCTCACTCCAGAGCTCAACCCGAACTGGTTCTAACTTGGTTTATTCATGTAGTGTCGACACGTCCAGATGACAGGTCGACACTTGAGTGTCCTTCACTTGAGCTGTCCAAAACATTACTTAAGCAAAAATCATTAATCACACCACAACATACAACAATGAACTGTGGTTTGTTATCATCAAAACCAGAGGACACAACATTCTCCCCCTTTTTGATGATGACAACCATGGTTCATTATTTACAAGCATTCATGAGCATTTCCAAAGCAAACTTTTCATTCCCAAAAAAAAAAGTTTCATACAAGGTCATGAATTAGGCAAAAAATTTCCCATTGATATGCAAAACGGATTTCATATACATCCATCAAAGACTATGCATGACCTAACTAGATGCCTGAATCTAGATGCTTGTAATAGATTGGACTTGTCTCCCCCTTTGGCATCAGCAAGGAGGGGGTGAAGGAGGTGGTTGGTGTGGTAGAGGCAATGTGCTGGAGCTGGTGCTGCCTAGATATTGAAGTTTTTGGGCTTCAGAGAACTGATGTTGTAGTTGCATAACTGTGGCAGCGAGAGATTCAACTTTCTGAGTGAGTTGCTCATCTCGTTGTTTAACAAACAGGTGTAGAGTCTTGATGTTGTCATTTATATCCCTTAGCCAGGTGTGTAGCATTTCAAAAATGTACTCTATATGTGCCCTCTGTTGGGTTCCTTGCGGTGGGAGATGAGAGGATGTTGCTTCTGTCTGAGGAGGAGGACACCATTCATCACCTATGTTGGCCAAGGTTGGTTGGAGTTGGGCTTTATGCAGACGAATCAGTTCTAGAATTTCAGTACCAACCATATCATGTTTGTTGTACACAACATTCATTTTGGCTTCAACTTTGGTGGTGTTGTTCACTATGAGTGTTGTATCAGTATGGACTTTTTCTGCAAGCTTGGAGGAGACACCAAGGAGCTTGTTGCAGTCAGCATATACCTTCCCTTTCATCCGGTTGGAGGCATCAAGTAGCCGTGTATTAGTGGCATTAATTGTTCTTTCCAGATTAGATGTGGCATGGACAGTTCTAGTGGTCTCAGCAGCCACTTGTTCTCTGATTGATAAGGTCCCTGCTGCTATTTGTTATGCGAGGTGAGTTGAGGTGTTCATCAGCCTTGCATACTTAATGTTTAGATTGCCTTGATCTTCACGGATGGCATAAGCATGCATGACCATTTCACTTGTTTTTTCTTGGGTTTCAACATGAATTTCTCGTAGTCTTTTCATGACTCTCCCTACTCTTTTACAGACATTTATCAGGGAGTGCATAAATAAGACTAGTTTACCATCAGACTTGTGTTTGTCTGCAACAAATTTCTCCCATCTGTTGGTCTGGACTTGCTCATAGTGAATCTATCTTGCTTCCATCCATTCCACTAGCAGACTGAGTTGTAAAAATGATGAGTTCATGCTACCAAATTGTGCTGTTAAGAATTGGATGAGAGCGGGGTGAATGTCCATCAGACCTCCAGTTGCAACAAAGGCTGTGCCTCTTGATGATGAGGCTTCAGTGTGGGATTGAGGAGGAGCCTCTTCTTCATTTTGAACTGTGGGGTCAGATGGAGGTATCCGAGGGGGAAGAGTCCCAAAAGGTATGATGGGACCAACATCGGTGTCCTGAGGTACATCCTGTTGCTGCTGCTGTTGTTCCTGATCAAAGTGAGCATCCACATGGAACTATTCTCCATGCTGTTCTAGATGCTCATCTAAAGCTGGCTGGTCCGGTTGATCTTGGGCAGGCTGTTCCTGTTGAACTGGCTGTACTTGTGGTTCAGGTAAATGCCCGGGCAGATTTTTGATAATTCTGTCACCTTCTTTCTTAAAGTGCATGTAATTCTCAATGAATCTCATGCAATAGACATTACTCCTAGGGATTTCTTTTGACTTTTCATTGTCCAGAGGAATTCCAACCCTTTGAAATATTGTTGTTAGCTGTGCAGCATAGGGCAGACTTCTTCTGTTTTGTATACAACTATCCATAATCTGTAGAATAATCTCTGGAAGACAGATCTGATGATTGTTGAACAAACATAAGAAAATGAACCGCTGGGTTTCTGTTAACAGACTTCTGCCACCCCCTTGTGGGGTAATCATGGTTGTACACATGTGGTGTAGGAGACGCTGTAAGGGAAGAAACTTGTTGGTGTCAAAGTATTTGACAAGAGTTTGGGTTTCATCCTGAGGGTCCCTGGGCTTGCCTGTCAGGATGGTGTAGGCGACAGACAAATCAATGTCAGATTAAGATTCTATAACCCCATCTTGGGGAATATGTAAAGCTCTGTGAAGAAGCTTTATGGAAAGTTTGATTTTGACCCCTTTCACCTCAGACCGAAGGGCTTTGCGGTTTGGGTCATCAACTAGGTTCTTGTAGAACTGCTGCACCAGGAATGGGTAGTACACCCTATGTTCGGACAAAAACCTCTTCCATCCTTGGAATTCAAGAAGGGGCAGTAGTTCAGGAAAATTATCAAGCATGTGATGGTCACTGAAATCCACATACCTAGGAAACAGTATTCTTGTAGGGTCCCTGACATTGGAAGCAGCACTGGGCTGCTGAGATGATGGTTGTACCTTTCCCTTCCCTTTTTCTGTTGCGGAAATAAAAGTCCCTTTTTGCCCTTCTTTGTGGAAATAAAAACTAGATACAAGACTAAGACTAGTAAGGCAAGAGATAGTTGATAGCTAACAGGCTAAATGCACGGATGATGATTAGAAACATTCCTACCAAGCATCTAGCGTCAGTACCCAATGGAAGACAAACCACAAGACACAAGTTTTAAGGTGTTTCGGTCTCTATCCAGAGACCTATGTCCACCCCTCACACAACTCGGTGAGGCCTCACTAGTGCCAATTCACTACCGTTGATTCATAGCTTCCAACAGAGAGATACACTCTCTCAACTCCGCTGCCAAACAGCTTGAGGGTACACAACCCTGAAATCCACAGACCGGTGAACACACTGTCTGTCTTCCTATACACGGGTAGGGAACAAAGTAGGAGTATTTGTTTTCAAAGAAAAACAAAGCTGTAAAAAGAACAACCAGACAGAGTATGACAAAGAAACTCTATAGGAGATGAGAACTCCTGTCTGGAGAGAAATGGACGAAGCCTGGCTTCTCTTCGTCTTTCTCATGGGTCTTCACCGCTACCGCAAGAGGAACGACGGATAAGCTCCTCAACTTTCACCCCCACTAGATGAAATTGTAGATCGATGGTGTCTCCCTTACTTTGAGAGCTTCTGAGGTGGAAGAACAAGATCTGCTTTGTTGCCCTTACTTCAGCAACACCAGGAAGAAGAGATCTCTCTTGGCTTGACTTTCGGCTGTTCCTTCACCTTAATCTTTTTCTCTGTGTTCAGCTCTCCTTCTAACTGGAGCTCCTTGTCCTGCTATATCAGTAGATCACGACATCTCTTACGTTGTCCACAGTAGATGCCACACCTAGAACGTCACATCCCCATTATTTGATTTGCTTCCTCAGCCTAGTTGACCTTTCCCTGTCGACATGCCGGTACGTGAGTAGGTAGGGAACCAAAACTATAAAGGTACTAGCCTCTCAGAGGATGTCTCTACCAGACAATAAACTATCCTGACAGGTGAGCTTCCTAACGGCTTTTCAAGTGCAAGCGGATCCTCCAAGATTTGTTGTGGATCTTGGAAAGCAGACGCTTCCTGTTTCAGATCCGTTCTGGGCGATCATGAACGTGTCGACACTTTACACACAGGGTGTCGACACATCCCATTACGATCCTGAAGAATCGTGGCTTCCAAGCAGAACAGGTCGACACTTTGATGGACAAGTGTTGACACGTGCGCCATATCGTGTGCGGATCGTGCCACCGTGCCGAGATTTCACTAGGCATTGTCGGGACATATGCAGTAATCTGAGATGAAGCCCGTTGCGTTAGTGCCAAGGTGTCGACACTTTTTCCACAGGGTGTCGACACTTGGTGTAAAACAGAAGCTAGCAAGAGATGGTTGGACCATACTTTTCTTCTATGTGTGTCGACACATTGTTGGAAGTGTCGACACCTTGCACACTCTAGAGCTCAACTTGAACTGGTTCTAACTTGGTTTCTTCATGAAGTGTCGACACGTCCAGATGATACGTTGACACTTGAGTGTCCTTCACTTGAGCTATCCAAAACATTACTTAAGCAAAAATCATTAATCACACCACAACATACAACAATGAAATGTGGTTTGTTATCATCAAAACTAGGGGACACAACAAAATCGACTGGCACGCTCGCACCCCTGTACAGTTAACCTACACCCCCAGAAACTTATCGTGCCATTCGACCCCTCTCGACTTTTTGTACAAAGGAGAGTGCTCGGTACCACCATGAGAGGTATACGGCCATGAAAGAGGATACCCGAGAAACATCAAACTCCCGTATCTTTCCTTCTTCCACATTATTCCTTCCCTCATCTCGGTCAGGCCTGAAGAAAAAAGGATGGCACGCCCGGTGGGACGTCTCTCGCCTTTCTTCTTTTTACTGAAGAGAAGCCTATGCCAGCCCTGAAGCCCTGCTATCCTTTTTCCATTCCTTACAGGAGAGGTAGAGGGGGGTATACGCGCGCATTTCCCAGCAGCTCCCAGTTCACGTTCCGACCGCCGGACCGCGCCCGACGACCATCAGCGACCGTCGCCTCCCCAGCAACTAGTATTCCAGCACTCCAACGACCATGGCTGCCGTCACTTATGGCCCCATTGTCATCGCCACCCATGTGTATGTGGGCTATTTGGCGATGTCGATCGCTATCGACAGCTTCTTCCCAGTTGTTGGATCACCCTACTTCTTGGGGTGTGGTCCTTATGGCTGCTCCCCAGCTGCCCTCAGTACCTATGCCAGTTCGTGCGGTCGACGTGCCACACTTGACTCCAGCATTGGCGGTCCGTCCAAGTGACAGGCTCGAAGCTTCCACCGCCAGCCCCCCTAGGGGTCCGAGATCATTTCTTGCCCAGGCAAGCGTCAGCTTCCAAGTCCAGCAACGGCTGATCTCCAAGGCAAGCCTTGCACCCCGAGCCTCGACTGCTACCTCAGTACTTTGCTCGGGTCTTCGACCCCGAGTTCCTGCCAAGTCGGCACCCGACACGGGCTTTTGGTCCAGGGTTCCCGGCTTCCCAGTATCTCACTCGGGTCCCCAGTCCCGAGCCCCAGCCAACCCAACGTCTCACTCGAGCTTTCAGTTCTGAGTCCCAGCCGAGCCGGCCCCTAGCACGGGTTTCCCACCTTGGGGTCCTAGCTCCCCAGCACTTTGCTCGGGTCTTCCGACCCGAACTCCAAAAGAGATGTCACTCGGCGCGGGTTCTGAACCCCGAGTTCGAGGCTCCCCAGCATCCAGCCCGAGCACACAACCCCAAGGCTTACTAAGGTCAGTCCCCGGTGTGGACTCTTCACATCGGGTCCCCGACCCCCTAGCTCTACCACGGGGTCTCTCCCCCTACCATCCGGTAGTGCCAACTCCCAGCACAAGTCTTCCTCTTTGGGACGTGGCTACCTCAGTATCTATTGTGGGTCCTCTGCCCCACACTCCAGCTATGCCAACACTCGACACAGGTTTAAAACCTCGGGTTGCTGGAACTTCAGTATCTTCTACAACACAAGTTCTTAGTGCAAGAGCATCACCTCGAGCATCGGCAACACTTTTATCTGCTCGGGCTAGAGCTTACACCCGAGTCACCTAGCCATCGACTCCTGATACGGGTCTCGTACATGAGGGGCCGATCCCAGTATTTTCGACTGACAACCTTTCGCTATCAGCAACGACAGATCGAATCTTCTTGGTTTACAATCTTAGAGTAGGATCTTCCTCCGATCCCTAGAAGAAGCGTCGCCACGGTCGTAGAGGCAGGCGACTCGCGGCTGCCACTAGTAGTTCCTGCAAGATCATCCTTGTTGGCGATCTGGGGATTCGTCTCAATGCAGGTGAACCCATCATGCCCCGGGAACGGACCGTCTCTACAGTCCCCACTACCAACCGCTTCAGTCTCCTACGATAAACATGAGAGGATAAAGTGGAGCTCAGAGAAGCGGGCACCTTGGCGATAAACTAGGGACACCCGCACCAGCTCGATACCTAGGCTCCCAATTCTTGTCGAAGGAACAACGACAAGGGAGATCAACAACTTAGCCTGTGAAGAATCCGGATCACCTCGGAAGAGGCTCAGGTTGTTTAAAGGGCGCGTACCAAGAACCCCCTTCGAGCGCTCAGGCATGTCGTCGGGAGGGACGCAGACGCGTCTACATCGGCACAATTCGACAACACCCAGCCACTCAGCATCCCCCGCTTAGATAAGCGGAGACAAAGAAGGGCTCGTTCTCGGCCCCGCCAGCCTTCAGCCCCGAGTTCTCCTTGGGTCAACACCATGGTGGAGGCTCCACCACCATGGACCTCGGTCTTTGATAGACTGGGGGCACCAGTCCACTCTAAGAAGCATTCCAAAAAAAAGTAGATAGTTCGGCTCATCAATGATGCGGTTCGGGTGTTCACACGTTATACCATCAGGCACCAGCTCGATACTTAGTTCGATGACCTGATCCAGCCACTTATCCAGTTCAGGAGGCCTCGTCATCAGACATAGCCTCCGACCCCTCCAGGTCACATCGGCACCTCCGTCGGACCTCAGGTGTCGGAATGCGCGAAAGAAGTTCCAGCCTAGGACCGTGCCACTCCTATCAATGTGTATCCAGCCAACAATGATCCTCCGGCAAACGAAGTTCAAGAGGTGACCCTCGAGACTCTCGTGAAGAAGAATCAATAGTTGAAGGCCCTCCTGCAAGACCTCCTTCAAGAACGAGACCTTCATCCTCAACAACCTGCTAGGCCTCCAGCCGAAGCACCGGCACCGACACCGCCAGCTGGGCACAATGGTGCCAACACCTCAGTGACAGTCGCTTGAACCCCGGCAACAACCGGGTTCGGTACACCCCCAGTCGAAGCTCATCCTCAAGCATGCAATACGCTAGTGCCAGAAAATCTCATGGCACAACGCCAGATGATCGAGCGAATTGTCGAAACAAAGCTCACCCAGTATAGTGAAGGGGTCACCACTATAGACCTCTATAGTGTGCCCTACTCGCTTCACCACCAGTTGAAAAAGCTCCCTCTGGAGTGCGCCAAGCCCTCGAAGCTACAGAAGTTCGACGGGCAAGGGTCTCCACATGAGCACTTGGCCTACTACATTACGGCCATGGGCGACCTAGTGTTGGATGAGTCATATCTCCTCCGCTACTTCGCCACTTCACTTACGGGAATGGCCTTCCAATGGTATTCCCACCTAAAGCCCAAATTAGTGATCGACTGGGCAGATCTCCAGAAGAAATTCATTGACTATTTCCAGACGGTCGAGTGAAAGATCTCCCTGGCCGAGCTCTACTCTCTCTGATAGAAGAAGGGCGAGAGCACCCTCGACATCATCAAGAAATGGAGAGACCTCAGCATGAGGTGTATCAATCCGCTAGTTCAGGAGTACGCCATCACCATATGTTTCGAGGCTTGGCAGTCGAGGTCAGCGAAAAGCTCCTCACCACCAATATCAAAGGCTTCGACCAGCTCAAGTCGGCAGTCGCCGAAATAGAAATGTTCTTCGTAGATAACCCAAGCTACACTTCAGCCAAGGGTAAGCAAACACGAGAACGCCAGCCCGATAAGGAGGTGAATATCATTGAGTTCGCCCCCACCACCAAATCCAATAAGGAAGTCGAGCCGAGCAGTTCTGACAAAAAGCCAACAGATAAGCCAACCGCTCCTTCCTTTTCAGAGCGTATGAAGACACCCTTCTCCTTTAAAAAGGAACACACGAAGATGCTCTTCGACCTCTGCATGGCCCAGAAGATTTTCGAGCTACCAAAAGTTCGCAAGTCATATGAGGCCCAGAAAACTGATGATCCCAGCTATTACCCATATCATCGCATGCTGGGTCACCCACTTGAAGATTGCTACGTCTTCAAGACCCAGGCACAGAAGTTGATCCGAGACGGCCTCATCAAAATCAAGAGTGGTCTCGTCGACCCCCCGCGGCCACATACATAGTCCAGGCCAGCCAAGGCAGTGCGTGTGATTCACTACACAACTAACATGATTCACATGATGGCTGCCTTCTCTCTCTCTGACAATAAAACAGAGGAGCCCAATGCCAGCCAAGGCGAGCGTTCACTCTGGTATCCGAGGTGGAGGCCCTGGCATGACCATACAACCCTATCCTTCCCAAGAGAAAGGACCCGATGGCTCTTCGATATCCTCGTCGAGAGGGGGCAAATCATGCCCCACGATCCACCGATAGACTACACCCAATGGGACTTCAATCATCCCCAGCACTACCCTTTCCACGCCAAAATCTACCATGCGGTCGAATCCTGCGAGGAAGTTAAGCACTTAATCCAAGAACAGATCCAATGGGAGCTGATCGATGCTGAAGGAAACTCTATGGCGACTCTGTGGCTTCGTGAAGCCGTTGAAGAGACCATGAGTATCGCCAGAAATGCACCCGAGCAACCAGACCCTCCTTAAGCAAATGGGCATGGGTTGCCTTATCAACATACTCCAGAATGGCTCTAGTTTCGAACCTATAATCGAGAAGCTCTCGAGCGATTACGAAGGCACAGGGAGCGGGACACCAGTCAAGAGGCTGAGCTGAGTAATTTCTCGGTCAATGTCATCCATCCCCTCGCCACCTTAGCTCCTACAGATGTCTGGACTTCAACAACCAGCCACCCAGCCCCTGCCACTTCGGTCGTGCAATGGCGGCCCTGGCAAGAGCTGGAGTCTCTTCCATTCTCGAAGGAGGATACCGCTAGGCTACTCCGAGTCCTTCTCGGCCGAGAGGATGTCTTGGAGAGTGAGACGACGATGGGCACCCCAAGTCCCTCTCTCTCTCTCCTCCTATCCTACCCCCATCTCCGGCGTCAGGAGATAGAAAGGGGAAGCAAAAGCAGGGTGAGGTTCCGACGCGATTGTGTCGCCTCTCGCCGGTCGACGAGCCGTCGGGTCCTCCCCGCATGCCCTGTAATCTAGTCTAGATCATAAAGAAGACATCTTTGGAGTCTTCAGCGACTTCGGCTCACAAGCCATCACAAGGCCCGGCTGACACAAGAGGCCAGCGCGACTTCCTGGAGCAGCAATATCCAACTGCCTCTTCCACTGTCACCAGATCCTGCTCCGAGTCAGATCATAAAAGCAAGGCAAAGGAGCAAGAGACCAAGCACATCTTCCAGTCCACATCTCAACAAAAGACTTCACCATCGCAGGTAAGGCTTCAAACTGCGCATACGTCTTCGGACGCCAGCACTAGTACGCCAGCGTATCAAAGGGTACCGCCTTCGCCATCGCGGGTAAGGCTTCAAACCGTGCATACATCTTAGGACACCAGCACCAGTACGCCGGCCTATCACAGGCCTTCCTCGCCACTGTGGGTAAGGCATCAAACCTCACACACATCTTCGAATACCAGTTCCAGTTTCCCAGCATACCAGGAGCTACCACTTGAGGTAATCGAGCAGGTGATCAACACCACCTTCTAGATACAACAAGCGGAAGGTGCCTAGATTAAAATTTGGGCAAAGAAAAGTCATCGACCTCACCCTGCCAAGACATCAGCTTGGAGATATCCCCACAGGGATTTATCAACTCCGGCTTTAGCACCTCTCCCTCCTACTTCCCTGGAGGCAGCCATCACCAAGAAATAGGAGAAAAATAGGAGAAAGAACCTCAAAAGGCAGCTCAAGAAACAAGCTGAGCAAGCAGTCGCCTTACAGGCTCCAACCGAGCCAACGCCTCTCCAGAGGCTCCAGCGGCTCATTGATGACCTAGAGGAATACATTCCTCCTCGTCATATCGGAGTTCTCCCACTCGATAGCTACATCATGTGGGAAGAAATGCATAAGCGAGCCCGCCTCAAAAGCTGGGTCCAAGAGATGATCGAGAAGATCAAGAACGGCGAAAGGCTCCTGATCCCAGAAGAACTCTCCTTGTTCTATAAGGATAAGGAGATCACCACAGACTAGCTCGAAGAAATGCTTCGGGGCTACACCTAAGACATGGTGGCCATTCCACCCCCCGATAACATCAACGCCTCCTGGTGAGGCAAGCTAGTGGCCTCCCGAACCAGACAAAGAACTACTATCCCGCTTGGGATTCAATCAGCTCCAGAACACACCGGTTGCGGCCAAGGTCGTGGCCAGGGACGAGGTAGAGGCTGTGGGAGGATTCCTGAATTACCTCTCCGCCTGTCCACCTTCGACCTGGAGCAAATTATCCTTTTCTGAGAAGAAGAACCCGCCCCCATTCCGAAGATAGAAATTCGGAAAGCGGCCAACATCTTCGACCCCTCCTGCACGGAGGGGACTGCTGCCAACATCCCAATCCCTGCACCAATTCTGATTGCTTCTGAAGATCGAGCAGGTCCGTCCGGCAAGGATGACCCAGCTCACCAGCCACTCCCAGAAGAGCCATCATTGGCACCCCTGTTCCAGGAGTCCACCGGTGATTAGAGTCAGTATGATCCCAGTGGCAAAGGCAAGGCAGTGTAACTCCCTGACGGGGAGCAGTGCGGCAACCCACAGAAGGCCCAACCTGACAAACTACCATCATTGGAGGATGCTCGAGCTCGAGCCGACCGGAAGGTCCTTTACCAGATGAAGCGGTTTCCCACCAACATTACAATCTGGGAAGCCATTGCTTGGAGTAAAGAGCTAAATGAAACTCTTATAAAAATACTCCAAGAGCCAGAAGCCTATGAAGCACATGTCGCAGAGATGAAGGCGGCTGCCTATGAAGCCTTTACAGCCATCGTCTCCTTCATGGAGAAGGACATCTTGCTCTCCCCTCCGTGCCACAATCGTCCTCTCGACATGAAGGGGAAGGTCAATTGGCATGAGGTAAACCTGATCCTAGTGGACACCGGTGCTACTGTCAACATCATGTCACTCAAAACATTCAAGACTTTATATCTGACCCCATACCTCCAGAAGGTTCAAGCGGTCAAGATATCCAGTTTCAACCAGGACACCGAGGATGTCCTTGGCCAGGTGGATGTTGATCTGGTGCTCGATGATTTCACCTCCAAGGTGACATTCTACATCATCGATGTCAACACATCCTATAAAGTGTTATTGGGTAGAACCTGGCTACATGAAAATTGGGTCGTCCCATAAACTCTCCACCAATGCATCAAGTATGCCAAGGGTGGGGGACAACATACGGTCTTTGCAGACCTATCGCTATTCACTCCAGCAGAATGCAATCTCGCCGATGCTGCACTCTACTTCGGGGGGATTAGTCCTTACCCCGTAATCAAGAGCAAAAGCAACTGATGGCTCTCGGAGAAAGACGATGATGATCTCTTCTCCGTTGACGAGGAGAAGGCCAAGCTTCATCGGCTACGCCTTAGCTCCAAGCCAATCCCATACTGCCCCTAGAGGCGTAAACTCGATTTCAAGGCTAATCTCATTAGCCGAGCTATCGATAAAAGCATATGCCTACCACTAGACTGTATCCAGCTCCCATGTGCATCATGTAAGGCCCAGAATTTAATAAATTATTTTTGGTATATTTAATTATTTTCTAGGAATTTTAAAGACCCAAAATAGATTAATAAATGAATATTAGATTAAATAAATCATTATAAGGCCCAATTTATGATAAGTAATTAATTTAGCTTTGATAATTGAAACCCAATAGGTTAAAGACCAAGCCCATTAAGTTTGGCCCATATTCTAGAAGGTTATTTAGCCTATTTACGTATTTTAAGGATAAATACCATTTGTATAGATAATAATATGGATAATTAACAAAAGAGTTTAATTTATGTTGAATTCTGTGCACGTTGGATGTAGCGGTCTATCGTGCGACCGCCACAGTCACGTAACGCACCTAGACTGATGCGTTACACCCTGATAGTTCCGTGAATGGAAGAACGTGTAGAAAGATTGGATCTTTGGGATCATATCTACAAGAGACCTAATTGGGAGAACTTGTAAGGTTACTAGGGACTCTTAGGGACCAGGCTCTGGCAAATTAAGGACTCTAGAATCGATCTAATCCTCAAACCCTAGCTAAAACACTATAAATAGGACCTAGTTTTGACCTGAGCAACCCTTACTTTTGCTCGTGAAGAAACAAGGTAAGGAGTCACAATTTTGGGTAAGTTCTTTAGAAGATTTTGTTTATAATACTAAGGTCTAATAACTCTCCAAATTTCATGCTAGGAGATCAAGTAACCAAGAAGATAGGGGCTTCTAAAGTCACTGATTCAATCATAGCATCCCAGAATTCAGAGCAAAAGATCACTAAAGATCAAGAGATTAGGACGTCTAAATGAGATAATTAGAGTTCAATCCTTTAGAACTTTTTGTTCACCTTAGTTTCATCTCTTTACCCTCAAAATTTCACATCTTTAGGTCAAGAGGTCGTGGAGTTAGAGCAGCGGGAAATTGCTGGAAAACCACTGGAAAAGGAGAGCTAGGGCACGATTTTCAGACTCAAATTAGAAGCTTAAAAGCCTAGTTAAGAGGTAGGTCATCTCATGATTGGTAAAAACATCTTGTTAGGGATAAAAGCCCTCTGGTTTTGATTGATTTCATGCATCATAGATCATGAATTTCATGTTTTAGTAGGGCATGCATACATGTATACTCTTAACCCTAACTAAGTTAAAAAGGAACTCTCTTGTCAAATTCACAGAAAACCCATGCATACTAGTAGGTTAGCCTTCATTCTATCATATGGAAGTTTATATATGATTTCCAGACATGATGTAAGTTGAAATCTTAGAATTTTTTATCTTTTCTGCCAGCAGACGATCTGACGCATCAAGGTAAGACCGTCACAATGATATAATAGCCTTACGACAAGCCGTCACACCTTCTGTTGTTTTTAAATTTCTCTGTTATCTTTGACGACCCAGACTCAGTGCGTTACAACACTGTAATGGTCCCACGATAAACCGTCACAATCACTATGGCGCCCCCATTCTTGACCGTCAGAGTAACTGTAGACAGAATTGAAGAACAGTCACATTAACTTATAAATATGCCTAGTTATCTAAGTTTTTACCTGTTGATATGACTTTAAATTTATTAATTGGTTCATGATAGGTATCGCATGTTAAAAGCATCTTGAATTGTTTTAAGGATATGTTAATTTCATGCCAAAGCACTATAGTTTGTAGTAACTCCAGATTTTAAATGATGTATTGATGAAGTTTTATCATGATTACATATTGTTACACATTCTCTCTATCAATAGAGTCATTTTCTTTAAGTACATGGCACATATTCTAGTATGTTGTCCATTAGTTCACACTTTGCACTATAGGAACATTATTCTTGGACATGAGGACCTCTCTATTGGATATTCCTTCCAATGGAGTAGGAAATCTTGTTTCAAGGCCTCCATAATTCTCCGCGAGCCTGGGATTCCCACTAGGACGCCCAGTTGGTTGTACCATTAAAGCCCATTTAGTAGATTACACTATCGATGTTTCTAGTTCTAGCAATGTAACGGATCTATACTGGACCGTCAGGAGCATCTAACGGCCCAATATAAGACCGTCACATTTCACTAAGTCTATTTTACTATTTCTGGATTCAGACTAATGTAACAGCTGAATACTGGAGCGTCACATCATGTAACGGCCCTGTCCTTGACCGTCACATTGTTTGAGTGCTTAACCTGAGGTTTGACCCAAGGGTTGATGTTCCAAAGTTTCTAGATGGATTATTGATGATCTAGAACTTGCCATATTATCCAAAGAGGCTTAATATAATGAAATAAAAGTTAAAGAAATGTACCGTTATGCTGCCGATTTATCTCCATAAGCATAACCTTGTTTAAGTCATTCTTGACTCTCGCATTATTAAATTGAAGTGTTCATTCATTGAATAGTGTTATCATGAACTTATTGAATTATACATTCTTGGCCATACTTTATTGTTACATGCGTGGAAGTAGCTTGATTTGTACTTGAAGATGCGATCGAGCATTGATTGTGTTCAAGGGCTCTATGCTAGTCCCCTCGATGGATTACCAGAAACATACTATTATAAACCATGGGGTATGATGTTACTAACGTCGCATTGCACTGGGAGTACTTTCTCTATAAATAAGTGAAGATCCACGGCACGACATGACTTTCTCTATAAAGTATTGTCAAAGATGAGAGTGAAGACTTAGGAAAGTCTATATTGTTTAGATTGAGTCTATGTAATTTTCCTATTTCTTGAGTCTGATAGACTAGAAAAAGTTGAAAGTTATTGTATTTGAATATTGATTATCAATGAAATAAGTTGGAGTTTGATTAAAATAGTGTGCAATTGTATTTATGTGTGTGATTATCTTGCGCTCATATCATTCTTGCTTGCAAGAGACTTACTATGCCGGCTGTTCACGTTTCTCGAGTGAGTCTTTCGCTGTCATAAAGGCTCTGGGCATGACACATCAGAAGAGCATAGGGTTGAGTCACTAACGACGTTTATCGTTACCTTCAAGCGACAACGTAGAAACAAGAAAAAGGCTAATAGGGACAAGCCCATTGTCTTCTATAAGGGAGACATGGTCCCTCACTCCCCACCAGACGATGACTTCGGTTGGTCCAAATGAGCCGATGATACCATTGAAGCAGTCCAAGTAGTGGATGGCCTGCCGTTGAATATTCGGGAGATGTGTCTGAAGCAACACATCCCTCAATGGCAAGCTTCCACACAGCGGAGATATTTTTACCAACTTTGGACCCCTTCCCAGGTCCGAGGGCAACCCCCATCCTTTCATAAGGATATCAGGGGACTTGGATACGACCAAGACCCGGACTTTCGCGTCTACTATGCAGTCAATGTCGTAGGCTTGACACCGCTAGTGGACAACCAGATAAATGTCGATACAAAATTTGACAGTTCCAAGGATGAGGAAGAGGAGATCTTGATCTCGACCCCCGTGAAAGCCAGCACTCCAGTTCAAGCAGTCGAGGAACCCTCCTCACCTCCCTGCGAAATCATTAGGGCTGAAGATGCTCCTCCTGCCACCCAGCTTGTCGAAGGACTCAGTTCAACAAACTCTCCTAATGAGGGAGGGGTCCAGAATACTAGCTGTGAAGGATTGTCAGCTTTAGCAGGCAACTCTAGGGAAACCTCAGCAACTCTAGTAGACAACTACTGGCAAGAAGCTAGTGGTCCAGATGAATCCTTGATGGATTACAGTCACAACAACTCTCCAGTCCCATCGGCGGCGACCAGCGGCTTCGAAAGTCAAGAAATACACGAAGCCGACACCGATGATGAGGTTCTCATCGACCTCCAACCCGCTCCTCCTGAGCTGGAGGACGGTGGCCAGGCAAACTTTGACGAACTCATCGAAATCAACTTGGCCAAAGATGAAGCCCACCAGCTAACATTCATCAGTGCTCTCCTCACTGAAGCAGAAAGATAGAATTACCAACAACTCATGCTCGAATACAAAGACTGCTTCACCTGGACATACAAGGAGATGCCAGGGCTAGACCCCACCATATCGAAACACGAGCTAGCTATTTCTCCCTCAGCCACTCCAGTCAAACAGCCGCATCGGCGCATGTGCCATGAGCTGGAACTCCAAGTTTCGGCCGAAGTCAACAAAATGGCGGAGGTCGACTTCATCGAGCAGTGTATCTACCCGATCTGGCTCGCCAACATAGTCCCAGTGAAGAAGAAAAGTGGTCAAGTCCACATCTGCGTCGACTTCTGGGACCTCAACAAAGCCTCTCCGAAGGAGGACTTCCCGGTCCCGATCACAAAAATAATGGTTGATATGACCATCGGTCATGAAGCCTTATCTTTCATGGACGGGTCTTCCGGTTACAACCAGATCCGGATGTCCCTCAAAGACAAAAACCACACAGCTTTTAGATCCCCCAAAGGGATTTTCAACTACAAGCGCATGCCCTTCGGTTTGAAGAATGCCGGCGCTACTTACCAGAGGGCCATGACCAAAATATTCGACGAGATGCTGCACAATATTGTCGAATGTTATGTCGACGATCTCATCGTCAAGACTAAAAGACGGGAAGACCATCTGCACAATCTATGCCAAGTCTTCAAGCGTCTCTGACAATACAGGCTCAAGATGGACCCCAAGAAGTGCGCCTTCAACGTATCCAGTGGCAAGTTTCTCAATTTCATCGTCAGATATCGAGGAATAGAGGTGTGACCCAGCAAGATCAAAGCAATCCTGGAGCTTCCACCACCCAGCAACTTCACCAAGCTCAGGTCCTTCGAAGGAAGACTGACCTACATTCGGAGGTTTATTTCTAACCTCTCTAGTTGATGCACACCTTTCAGCAAATTAATGAAGAAAGACTCCCCATTTACATCAGACCCAAAATGCTAGACGGCTTTCGAGCAAATCAAGGAGTACCTCCTCACTCCCCTGGTCCTGGTGGCACCAGTCAAGGGTAAACCCCTCATACTTTACACCGCTGCCATGGATGCTTTGCTAGGAGCACATATCCAAGCACGACCCCCTGAAGTACCTCCTTAGATAGCCTATCCTCTCAGGCTGACTGGGAAAATGGGCTCTCCTACTAATGGAGTATGACATTACCTACGTCCCAAGAAAAGTAATCAAATGACAGGGCATGGCTGAATTCTTGGTAGCCCATCCAGTACCGGACGGCTCACCTCTCAACACGGAGATCCTTGACGAGGAGTCTCTCGCTGTCCAGTCGCAACAACCGATTGAACAGACTGGAGATGTCTTGCATTACCAGCAGCAAGGCGCTCTCACAGCCAATGTACCTTGCTGGGAGCTCTACTTCGATGGTGTTATGTTAGATGGACGCAGTCTATCTCCACTGAGAGTAGATCTAGAGGGGGGTGAATAGATCTAATGGCTAATTTAAAACACAGTTGAACTATAATGTGGAATTTAAAACAAACAACTGTTGAGCAATAGAAAGAACACTATGAGGAGTGTCGACACATGCAGCCACACAGCATATCACAAGCAAACTCACAAACACAAGACACCCAAGATTTTTAGGTGGTTCGGTCAGAGACCTACGTCCACCCCACACTCAACCGAGTATGGCTTACTGCTGCGCAGTACAGCTTGCCTCTGCTGGGCAATATAGCTTGGCCTACAAACCGCTGAGCAACACAGCTTGTTGTCCGAGACAAGTCTCGCCTGCTGAGGATTACAGCTTCACCTGTCCAGTGGAGACCTCCACTGCAACCACTGGGGTTTACAGCTTACCCGTCCAGAGGCAGCACCTCAGCTAACAGCTGACTCACAGCTTGAAGAAACAATTTCGGAAATAAAAGACAGAAGCAAACGAAAATAGAAAACCCAATTGGGAATGTAGCTCGGAATGAGCAAAGCTCAGCTCTGGTATCTGAACCAAGAGTCTGAGATACAATCAGAAAAGCTCTCAAACAAAACTCTCTCAATCTTCTCTTTTCTCTTTTTCTTCTTCTCTATTTTTCTTCTCTCTGTGGATCGGCGGCTCTCTGCTGCTTCAGACTTCCAGACTCACTGTATAGACTTTGCCACTTCTTCGATCTGCCTCCTCCTGAAGAAGAAGACTCCTATATATACCAGCAGCAGAGTGGATAAGGGCGCGTGGCTTCCACATTTCCTGCCCAAAGAATTTGCCAGATCCGAGGCAATTTCATCCACATGGCAGTATCCTGTGATGGGCTGTAATACCCCGATTATTTATTAAGTTTTATTGAGCTTTTATCAATTAAAAATTGAATTAAAATGAATTAATGTTTGAATTTCAAAATATTAATATTTAATTCATTAGAAAATAGAACCTATAAAATTCGACTACCTTAGAAAAATCTGTAAAAATAGTAATTGGGTAAAAGACCATTTTTATAGAAATTTTTTCTTCTGGACTTGACCCAATTTAATTACGTAACCTTGTCTAATTAGAGGATTAATCCCGAATTTGACTTTTACCTAACTTTTACCTAACCGAAACTTAAAACATGAAATTCGACCTTGTTACTCAACCAAATGATCTGAAATCAAGGGCAAATGGAAGGCCACGAGGTAAGGAATATTTACCCTCAATCAATTTGAGGTAAACCTAGCCCTAAAACGTGCTGCCGACATAGCTTTGGTCAAGTCAAGGATTCCGGCGCCGTTTCTAACACGTAACTTGCAGCGCCAAATACTCCCAACTCCGAAGGCTCCATAAGCCCCATGACCTATAGAAACGTAGCTCTTCGACTCTAGTTTCATTTGGTAGCTGGGTCAGTCGACGAGGAGTCCAGATCTGGGAGTATTCGTCGTTTTGGTGGAAGGTGTTGGTAGTTCGTTGTTCTTCATCTCCATCCCTTTAATCCGTCGATTAAGGTAGGTACCATTAACCAAATGAGACTTGTGAATATAGTATCTTGATCAGCTCGACAAGATCTTTCCAATGAGAGTAATAGCCCCAATTTTTATTGGGTATTCAGGGAGATTTAGAGGCATCTTTGGAGGGTATTTCTGGATCGGGTTTATTTCTAGCTTCGATCTTCAATCTTCAATTCAGGTAGGTGATAATGGACCCAACCTAATTGCCATATATCAATGAAATCTGCATCATGTTAGCTTCATTTTGACGTTGGAAGCCCTAATTATTATTGATCATGCTCATAGAATTCCTGAGTTTTCATAAGAGTGTCCTGTCGATGTTCCAGCAGCATTAACTTGACTTATCTCACGATTTTGAGTGACCAAATGAAATATTCATATGGCATATCTTACATGGTTGGAATCCCTATCCTGTCAGCTTTCCGTTGATATATAGATCTCTAAATTTCATTAAGTATAGTAGGAGAATTTTGAGTTTTAGTCACTGCCTGTCCAAAACTAGGGTTTCGGTGTTCCAGTAGTTATAAATCCTAATTATAGCAAGTAATCATGCAATTGACACTTCTGTTAGATAGTATTCCCTGCTTTCCATTGATACCAAAAGCCCCTTAATTGGAGTCCAATTGCCTTAGTTATTAGCATTTTTGTGTAACCCTAGCAAGCCCCCATCTTCCCGGCGTTCACCGGCCGCGGAAGGGACGACCGGAGACACCCAGGGATGGGCGGTCTTACGATAGACCGTCCAACTCCAGCCCACACCCGACCCTGGCTTAGTCAGGAGTTAAACGATTCCAGACTGACCACACAACTAGTTGGACGGTCAGAAACTGACCACATATCCACCCCAGCAGGATAAACGGTTCATTCTGGACCACATAACTTGTGCGGCCCTGCCCCTGGCCGCACATCTGGATGGGCGGCCCTGCCCTGGCCGCACATCCCTGGGATGGGCGGCCCTGCCCAGACCGCCCAAGCACATGGGCGGTCCAGACAAGACCGCCCAAGACCATGGGCGGCCCTCAGGGAGCCGCCCAACTCCCAGCACCCCGTTCAGCCCCGTTTCAGTCCCGTTTCAGCCGATAGATATGCGGTCCACCCAGAACCGTTTATCTACCCTGTAAATGACTTAGTAATGGTTCTAATGCATTCATTTTCATGTCATTAGTGGTAATTAGTAAAATAGAAACTCATATAATTATTGGCTAATTATGCAACTAAATTTCTGTTAATTACTTGTTATTCGTGCCTACGCGACTTACGCGATCACGTTCATTAGCTTATCATCTTGAATCATTCCTTTTGGCATTTTAACTTAATATATAACCTAATTCTTATTAATTTGGCTTGAAATTAGGATTAAATATGTTGATTCAACTTGCTAGTTAGCTACTGTACTACAGTAACATAGCACGATTACTTTCCCAACTTCAAGTAGTCGCTAAGGCGTTAAATAGCATGTTACCTCCGGAAAACTTGATCCGGCGGGATTACCATTAATTCACATGTTTAATATCCCTGTTTAGAAATCCATTGATTAAGTGGTAATCTATTCCAGCAAAGTTATATATGTAACTCTTATTGTGATTTGGTTATCGATCTTCTTGATGATTGTGCTTACCTTGAAATTCTGAAATGAATCTTCTTCCTACTTGGAAGTGTTATTGCTACATAGCTTAAACCTTGGAATTCTGGCCATAAATTGTAGAAGTCTAGATTCGTGGGATCTTTGATCCAAAGAAATCAATGCTTGGAAAATAATTAAGGACTCGGTCTAGTCCTGGGAGGAGCGCCCGAACACTACGTGTACCCCCGGAGAGGTGAATGACTAGGTGTGGCATTTGGCACCAGTACTATGACATGTGTTAAATCTAGGACTGTCCACTACTCTCTACTACTCCCTACTACTTTTTGCTTTCCACTCGTTACTGTTCTATACTCTACTTGTTGTTACTTGGATGTGGAAATGAAATTACATACGTGCTTGGCATGACTTGAATCGTCTTGATATGGCCAACTCTTTATCGTTATCTCCTGTAGTAAATTCTTGTCCTTGTTATTCCTTTTAAGTATTACCATTCTGTTCATTTATATTTCTTGACCTTGCAAGATCTTTAAACTTTGTTTTACTATATCATCATTATCCTTTTATTGCATTATCCTTTGTAGCATGATATTTTGAAAATGTAATTAAATTGTTAACCACTTATATCTATCTGTTATCTCCTACTGAGCGTTAGCTCACACCCCGTTGTTTCCCCCTTTCCAGGCTATACAGGTGACGACACCCACACCGATGGGGAGGGACAAGAGTGATTACACCTGAGTGTACCAGTTAATAGATGGAGTCGTCTTGTTATTGCTTCTAGTTATGTTTTGGAGTTGTACTAGTTGTACTAGATTTCATCAGAAGTTATGTTTGAGAGTGTCTTAGTAGTTTGATGAATGTTGTAATAGATTGGGATTTTCCATGTTTAATAAATTTGTTCTTTTCCATTGCCTTGTGTTAATCATCTAGTTTAGTAATTCAACTTTATTTCAGCTAGCTCGCCTCTAACTGTACGTCCCGATATTTTCGCCTTGTTCGGGGCGTGACAGTTTAGTTGGTATCAGAGCCCTAGGTTTCACATTCCTAGGTTTTTCTAAGTCATAGGTTTTGCCTTGCATCCCAATAATCGGTATATCAAAAGGTGTTGTCCGAACGTTAGGCTACGCCTATCGGGAAGGTCGCACACTTGCGCGAGTGGTGTTCGGATCGGTTATCTCCGCCAAGTACCGAGTTTTGGTCAAGACTAGGTGCATTAGACCCCTAACCTTGTTAAAGTCTAGAAACTGACCTGGTGAGATTGGGTAGAAACTTGGGTTGAGCAATACCTCAATTGTTGTATTATCTATCTTAATAACCCTAAATGAGTTACTCTACTTGTAGGTAATTGAAATGGCAGCCGAACGTGCTGAATGGAGGAACCTGCAGCGCACGGTTCAAGGCCTGACTCAGGCGTTACATCAGGTAGCTCAAGCTGGAGCAGCGGGTCATGGCACCGGTGACTTATACCGGAACTTTCGAGGAATGAACCCGCCAAGATTTGCTGGTTCGACTAACCCCGACGAGGCCGAGAATTGGCTCAATGAAATGGGGAGAATTTTTGAAGTCATGCAATGCACCGACCAAGAGCGTGTCCTTCTTTCTACCTTCCAATTGGAGCGGGATGCGCGTACTTGGTGGGATTCCGTCAAGGCAACTCTAGGCGATCAACAAGTCACATGGGAAGAGTTCGAGGAATTCTTCAACGATAAATATTTTTCTGATCGTATACAAGAGAAGAAGGCGGCGGAGTTCGCGGCTCTAAAGTAGCGAAGCTTATCGGTGGCCGAATATGAAGCACAGTTCTCTCGGCTTTCGCGCTATGCTACTCACCTTATCTCCACCGAAAAGATGAAAGCTAAGCGATTTCTCAACGGGTTGAAGCTTCACTACATCAATCAACTGGCGCCGATGGAGATCCCTACTTATTCTGAGATGGTGAGAAAGGCACAAGTTCTAGAAGATACCCTAGAGATGACGGAGAGGATCTGTGGGAATGGCATGAGGAAGGAACAACCAACTCCTAAACCCGGACTTGGCACTAGCAAGAAGAGGCCCATGAGTGGGTCTAGTTCATGGATCGGATCGGGAACGTGGAAAGGTAAGATGCCGAGAAATGAAGAGATGAAACCCGGCCCTATTGTTCCATTCAAGGGCAAGTGCAGGTATTGTGATCGTCCAGGTCACAAGATGGAGGAATGCTGGTGCAAGCTAGGCGCGTGTTTACGATGTGGGAGTAGGGAGCACCGTATCCCCGACTGCCCTCTTCTGTCGGAACAGGCTACACCGGCAAAACCTCAAGTTATCAAGAAGCCGCAAGGAAGGCTTCAAGCTTTGCATGCAGATGAAACTGGGATTTCTGATGATGGCGGACTTGTCGAAGGTACTCTTACTATAATTGACAAGCCTGCATTTATTCTCTTTGACACTGGTGCAACGCATTCTTTTATTTCTCGGAGATTTGCGAAGTCATTATCTGTGGAACCTATTATGATGAATACTCCATTAGCTATATCAACTCCTATTGGTTCTGGAGCGGCTATTCAATATTACTACCCTTCTAGTAAGGTTATTATTGATGAACGGAACTTTCCAGCCGACTTAGTTTGCATGGATATGAAGGATTATGATGTAATCCTTGGAGCAGATTGGTTGGCCAAGTATGAGGCCAGTGTTCACTGCAGTTCTAGCTCAGTAACTTTTACTGGACATTCTAGTTTGTCTTTTATGGGAATTAAGCACCATAACGCCTTACCACTCATCTCGGCTCTTCGAGCCGACAAGCTGTTGAAGCGAGGTTGCGAGGCTTTTCTAGCCTTTGTCCATGCTACACCAGAGCAGCAAGTTGAGATAAAGGACACTCCTATTGTCCGAGAATTCTCCGATGTCTTTCCAGAGGAACTACCAGGACTTCCGCCTGAGCGAGAAGTTATCTTCTCCATTGATATCGTTCCTGGCACGTCTCCTGTTTCTAGAGCTCCTTACCGTATGTCCCCTGCGGAGCTACGGGAACTAAAGCAACAGCTAATGGAATTGCTCGAGAAAGGCTTTATTCGTCCGAGTACTTCACCTTGGGGAGCTCCTGTATTATTCGTCAGGAAGAAGGATGGTTCGATGAGGTTATGCATCAATTATCGGCAACTGAACCAGCTTACTATCAAAAATAAATACCCATTGCCGAGGATCGATGAATTATTCGACCAGATAGCGGGAGCACATTATTTCTCTAAGATCGACCTTCGATCAGGATATCATCAGCTGAGGATCAAGGAAGATGATATATATAAAACGGCTTTCCGCAGTAGGTATGGTCATTTTGAGTTTGTCGTTATGCCTTTTGGTCTAACGAATGCACCAGCAGCTTTCATGCAGTTAATGAATAATGCATTCCGGCCTTATCTTGATCAATGGGTCGTGGTATTCATTGACGACATATTGATTTATTCCAAGACTGAAGAAGAGCATGCCGAACATCTGAGGATGGCATTGCAGATATTGAGAGATCATCAACTATATGCCAAATTCAGTAAATGTGATTTCTGGCTGCAAGAAGTGTCCTTCTTAGGACATATCATCACCAAAGAAGGTATTTCAGTTGATCCTTCGAAAGTGGAGGCAGTAAAGAATTGGGATCAGCCTACTACAGTGACCAAGGTGAGAAGCTTCCTAGGCCTGGCAGGCTATTATCGGAGATTTATTCAAGACTTCTCCAAAATTGCAATACCTCTCACTCGATTGACCCGAAAAGATAATAAGTTTGAATGGTCCGAAGAATGTCAGCGGAGCTTTCAAACATTGAAGGATTGCCTCACTACTGCACCCGTATTGGCTTTACCTTCTGGCGACGGAGGTTTCATGGTCTATACCGATGCTTCTGGTATTGGCTTGGGATGTGTACTCATGCAGCATGGGAAGGTGATTGCCTATTCTTCTAGGCAGCTGAGAAAGCATGAAGAAAATTACTCCGTTCATGACTTGGAACTTGCAGCAGTTGTTTTCGCTCTGAAGATTTGGAGGCATTACTTGTATGGTGAAACATTCACAGTATTTTCAGATCATAAGAGTCTGAAGTATTTATTTTCTCAGAAGGAACTCAACATGAGGCAAAGAAGATGGTTGGAATATTTGAAGGACTTCAACTTCTCTATCGAGTATCATCTGGGTAAAGGTAATGTCGTGGCAGATGCATTAAGTCGAAAGCCTATGGCTAAATTGGCCAGTCTCATGCTACAAGAATGGAGGCTACTAGAACAATTAGCTAGCCTGGATCTTAATGTAGAAAATGATCGGGTGATGATTGCACAAATCCAACTTAAGCATGATTTGATGATAGAAATTAAATCCTTGCAAGACAATGACCCTGAGTTGGTGGAAATCAAAGGAAACTTGAGCAACAGACCAGATTTCATGATGGCTGATGATGGACGATTGTTATTCCGAGGGCGAACTTGTGTACCTGATGTAGCCGAACTCAAGAACAAGATTCTTGAAGAAGCTCACAGATCCCGATACACGATTCATCCTGGAGGCACCAAGATGTTCAAGGATTTGAAAAGATCCTTCTGGTGGCCAAACATGAAAAAGGAAGTGGCAGATTTTATGAGCAGATGCTTAGTGTGTCAGCAGGTCAAGGCTGAGCATCTCAGACCGGCAGGGAAGTTGAAACCACTTGATATACCCCAGTGGAAATGGGAAAGCATCGGCATGGATTTCATTATGAGTCTACCTAGGACTCGTGGTGGATTTGACGGGATATGGGTGATTGTCGACCGATTGACAAAGTCGGCCCACTTCTTATCTATTAAATCCAAATGGACAGTCGATGTTTTGGCAGCATTGTATATGAAGGAAGTAGTTCGACTTCATGGCATTCCAGTTAGCATTGTGTCAGACAGAGACCCTAGATTCACCTCACATTTCTGGAAGGGACTGCAAGAGTCCTTGGGCACACGTCTGAATTTCAGTACGGCCTTTCATCCACAGACTGATGGACAGACGGAGAGGACTAATCAGATAGTGGAGGATATGCTGAGAGCCTGCATGATTGATTTCGGAGGCAGTTGGAATGATCATTTAGCATTGATTGAATTCGCCTACAATAATAGCTATCAGTCCAGTATACAAATGGCTCCATTTGAAGCTTTGTATGGAAGAAGCTGTCGTTCCCTGTTGTGTTGGGACGAGGTGGTCGAGAAGCAATGGCTTGGACCGGATCTTATTTCGGAGTCGTCACAGAATATCTGTATCATCCGAGACCGGTTACAAGTGGCACAATCAAGACAGAAAAGCTATACTGACAACCGAAGAAAGGCATTAGAGTTCCAAGTGGGTGAGCATGTATTTCTGAAGGTCTCTCCTACGAGAGGGATTCGTAGATTCCGCATTCGCGGCAAGCTAAGCCCGCGGTATATTGGCCCGTTCGAGATTCTGGATAGAGTGGGCGAGGTGGCTTATCGATTGGCGTTACCGCCTCAATTGTCTGGCGTGCACAACGTCTTCCATATTTCTATGTTGCGGAAGTATGTGTACGACCCCACTCATGTTATTCAGCATGTGGATTTCGAGCTGAAGGAGGATCTGACCTACGAGGAAAGACCGATAAAGATTCTGGACCGGAAGCAACAACAACTCCGGAATCGCTCTATATCGATGGTCAAGATTCAGTGGAGTCGGCGTGGGACCGAAGAGGCTACTTGGGAGTTGGAGGATACTATGCGGAAGCGGTATCCCGACCTATTCTAGGTGATCTATCTTTTCCCTACTTTCCATATATAGTGCAGTGAATTTGGAGGACCAAATTCTTTAAGTAGGGGAGGGTGTAATACCCCGATTATTTATTAAGTTTTATTGATCTTTTATCAATTAAAAATTGAATTAAAATGAATTAATGTTTGAATTTAGAAATATTAATATTTAATTCATTAGAAAATAGAACCTATAAAATTTGACTACCTTAGAAAAATCTGTAAAAATAGTAATTGGGTAAAAGACCATTTTTATAGCAATTTTATCTTCTGGACTTGACCCAAATTAATTACGTAACCTTGTCTAATTAGAGGATTAATCCCGAATTTGACTTTTACCTAACTTTTACCTAACCGAAACTTAAAACATGAAATTCGACCTTGTTACTCAACCAAATGATCTGAAATCAAGGGAAAATAGAAGGCCACGAGGTAAGGAACATTTACCCTCAATCAATTTGAGGTAAACCTAGCCTTAAAACGTGCTGCCGACATAGCTTTGGTCGAGTCAAGGATTCCGGCGCCGTTTCTAACACGTAACTTGCAGCGCCAAATACTCCCAACTCCGAAGGCTCCAGAAGCCCCATGACCTATAGAAACGTAGCTCTTCGACTCTAGTTTCATTTGGTAGCTGGGTCAGCCGACGAGGAGTCCAGATCTGGGAGTATTCGTCGTTTTGGTGGAAGGTGTTGGTAGTTCGTTGTTCTTCATCTCCAGCCCTTTAATCCGTCGATTAAGGTAGGTACCCTTAACCAAATGAGACTTGTGAATATAGTATCCTGATCAGCTCGACGAGATCTTTCCAATGATAGTAAAAGCCCCAATTGTTATTGGGTATTCAGGGAGATTTAGAGGCATCTTTGGAGGGTATTTCTGGATCGGGTTTATTTCTAGCTTCGATCTTCAATCTTCAATTCAGGTAGGTGATAATGGACCCAACCTAATTGCCATATATCAATGAAATCTACATCATGTTAGCTTCATTTTGACGTTGGAAGCCCTAATTATTATTGATCATGCTCATAGAATTCCTGAGTTTTCATAAGAGTGTCATGTCGATGTTCCAGCAGCATTAACTCGACTTATCTCACGATTTTGAGTGACCAAATGAAATATTCATATGGCATATCTTACATGGTTGGAATCCTTATCCTGTCAGCTTTCCGTTGATATATAGATCTCTAAATTTCATTAAGTATAGTAGGAGAATTTTGAGTTTTAGTCACTGTCTGTCCAAAACTAGGGTTTCGGTGTTCCAGTAGTTATAAATCCTAATTACAGCAAGTAATCATGCAATTGACACTTCTGTTAGATAGTATTCCCTGTTAGCTTTCCATTGATACCAAAAGCCCATTAATTGGAGTCCAATTGCCTTAGTTATTAGCATTTTTGTGTAACCCTAGCAAGCCCCCATCTTCCCGGCGTTCACCGGCCGCGGAAGGGACGACCGGAGACACCCAGGGATGGGCGGTCTTACGATAGACCGTCCAACTCCAGCCCACACCCGACCCTGGCTTAGTCAGGAGTTAAACGGTTCCAAACTGACCACACAACTAGTTGGACGGTCAGAAACTGATCACATATCCACCCCAGCAGGATAAACGGTCCATTCTGGACCACATAACTTGTGCGGCCCTGCCCCTGGCCGCACATCTGGATGGGCGGCCCTGCCCTGGCCGCACATCCCTGGGATGGGCGGCGCTGCCCAGACCGCCCAAGCACATGGGCGGTCCAGACAAGACCGCCCAAGACCATGGGCGGCCCTCAGGGAGCCGCCCAACTCCCAGCACCCCGTTCAGCCCCGTTTCAGTCCCGTTTCAGCCGATAGATATGCGGTCCACCCAGAACCATTTATCTACCCAGTAAATGACTTAGTAATGGTTCTAATGCATTCATTTTCATGTCATTAGTGGTAATTAGTAAAATAGAAACTCATATAATTATTGTCTAATTATGCAACTAAATTTCTGTTAATTACTTGTTATTCGTGCCTACGCGACTTACGCGATCACGTTCATTAGCTTATCATCTTGAATCATTCCTTTTGGCATTTTAACTTAATATATAACCTAATTCTTATTACTTTGGCTTGAAATTAGGATTAAATATGTTGATTCAACTTGCTAGTTAGCTGCTGTACTATAGTAACATAGCACGATTACTTTCCCAACTTCAAGTAGTCGCTAAGGCGTTAAATAGCATGTTACCTCCGGAAAACTTGATCCGATGGGATTACCATTAATTCACATGTTTAATATCCCTGTTTAGAAATCCATTGATTAAGTGGTAATCTATTCCAGCAAAGTTATATATGAAACTCTTATTGTGATTTGGTTATCGATCTTCTTGATGATTGTGCTTACCTTGAAATTCTGAAATGAATCTTCTTCCTACTTGGAATTGTTATTGATACATAGCTTAAACCTTTGAATTCTGGCCATAAATTGTGGAAGTCTAGATTCGTGGGATCTTTGATCCAAAGAAATCAATGCCTGGCAAACAATTAAGGACTCGGTCTAGTCCTGGGAGGAGCGCCCGAACACTATGTGTACCCCCGGGGAGGTGAATGACTAGGTGTGGCATTTGGCACCAGTACTATGACATGTGTTAAATCTAGGACTGTCCACTACTCTCTACTACTCCCTACTACTTTTTGCTTTCCACTCGTTACTGTTCTATACTCTACTTGTTGTTACTTGGATGTGGAAATAAAATTACATACGTGCTTGACATGACTTGAATCGTCTTGATATGGCCAACTCTTTATCGTTATCTCCTGTAGTAAATTCTTGTCCTTGTTATTCCTTTTAAGTATTACCATTCTGTTCATTTATATTTCTTGACCTTGCAAGATCTTTAAACTTTGTTTTACTATATCATCATTATCCTTTTATTGCATTATCCTTTGTAGCATGATATTTTGAAAATGTAATTAAACTGTTAACCACTTATATCTATCTGTTATCTCCTACTGAGCATTAGCTCACACCCCGTTGTTTCTCCCTTTCCAGGCTATACAGGTGACGACACCCACACCGATGGGGAGGGACAAGAGTGATTACACCTGAGTGTACCAGTTAATAGATGGAGTCGTCTTGTTATTGCTTCTAGTTATGTTTTGGAGTTGTACTAGTTGTACTAGATTTCATCAGAAGTTATGTTTGAGAGTGTCTTAGTAGTTTGATGAATGTTGTAATAGATTGGGATTTTACATGTTTAATAAATTTTTTCTTTTCCATTGCCTTGTGTTAATCATCTAGTTTAGTAATTCAACTTTATTTCAGCTAGCTCGCCTCTAACTGTACGTCCCGATATTTCCACCTTGTTCGGGGCGTGACATGGGCTGCTTCCACGTGTCACCATCTGATCACCTCGTCCTTCCTTGGATCACGAGCCAAGTCATCAATCCCTGCAAAGAATCCCTGTCAGACAGACGAAACAGAATTGTCAGTTTAAGTATAAACCCTGTACAGACTTTGTGGGATGCAATGCATTGTATAGACTTCACTGTATAGACTTTGTGAACTCGAATGCATTATATAGACTTTGTGAACGTGAATGCAATGTACATACTCTAGAATGTATAGACTTCATATATGCAGTGCTGTGCGAAGTACAGACTTCCTATATGAAGGCAATCGCTGTACAGACTTGCTGAAGTGTAATGCAATGTGCAGACTTTGAAGAACATTCAGCAGCCAATGTATAGACTAGGCAATGTAAAGACATGCCAGTGTATAGGCTTGATGAGCGTGCAGCAATGTGCAGACTTCAATGCATGAAGAAGCACTATGAAGACTTAGACAGACACAACGTGCAACAATGTATAGACTTGAAACACTAGATGCACGATGTACATGTTTCAACTAAAATGATGCATAATGTGTAGACTTGAATGCTGTGCGATGTACAGACTTCATGTTATGCATGAGACTCTAAGTAAGACAAACGATGTGCAGACTTAGCCAGCATTCAACTCGATGTATAGACTTCATGAATGATGCATGCAATGCACTGGACAATGTATGGACTTAGCCGATGCAGACTAGTCCGATGTACAGACTTGCTCATTGTTCAGATTTCATGAACGATGTACAGACTTGCCAAAGGAAAGGCTGTACAGACTTGATGCAATGCAAGACAATCGAGTGTATAGACTTCACAATGTCAAGACTTGTTAAAGATAACTGGACGATGTACAGACTTGAGCAAAGCAAAGTCTGTACAGACTAGAAGGTTCACAATGTAAAGACTTTGGCAAAATAGCAATGTACAGACTTGCACAGTTCTGGGATGTATAGACTTTATCTAAAAGCCCAATGTACAGACTTGCAAGACTGAACGTAGGTAAAGATCCCAATGTATAGACTTCGAAGTTCAACTGGTGAATGTACAGACTTTGAAGGTTCAACTGATGAATGTACAGACTTCACCAATGTATAGACTTGGAAGTTCACTGATGGATGTACAGACTTCACCTCGAGCACGCAATAGTGCAGTGTATGGACTTTGAAGAATGATGCATGACGCTGTATAGACTTGACTAATGTTTGGACTTAGCCTGTGCGAACAATGCAGCAATGTATAGACATTATCGTGCAGACAATACCTCACATGCATTAGTGTATTGATTGTATGCCTGATGGATGCACTGATGCAGTATATACACAGAGGAAGCAATGCACCGATGCAATGCATGCACATAGCAGGTATTGAACTGAAGCAATGGCTGTATAGACTTGTGATGCACTGATGCAGTACATGCACAGAGGAAGCAATGCACCGATGCAATGTATAGACTTACTAGTTAAGTGAGCTGCAATGTATAGACTTCGCCCAATGCACAAAGACGCTAAGTCATACAGATAGTGTACAGACTTAGTTAATGCATGAGACACTAAGAAGATGGACAGTGTATAGACTTGGATGTTCTGAGGGAGTCGACCCATCTAAGAAGGAGGTCAACCCACTACTGTCCAGATTGTGCATGGATGTATAGACTTACGTTCTCAACAATGCACAACACAACACAATGTATAGACTATGCTGAGTGTATAGACTTGTGTGTGTGTGCAATGTGTAGACTTGTGAAATTCATAGAACACACAGACAATCTGATAAAAGCAATCTCATCAAAACATATAAACAGTTGCCAATCAATCAAAACAAGGTGTTACCAATGAAGTAAAGCATATTGTCAACATCATCAACACAGAGGAGTCACAACAATCTCCCCCTTTTTGATGATGGCAACCACCTATCATATAGAATAGCAACAACCTATCATACAGATGAATTTTTGATGAAAGACATGAATTGTTATTCAGATTTGTCATGTAGATGCTATGAATGCATGCTACGAAATAAAGACTAACTCCCTGCTAACAAAATCTCTCCCTTTGTCATAACATGATGCATACACTTCCCCTGGAATGAATTCAGAATTCATCAAACAGACAATATTCTCCCCCTTTGCCATCAACAAAGAGGAGGGAAAGTGATTACAAGGGAAGGAACAAGAGAGATCATCTGACTGGCATTCTGAACAAGTAGTTCAGGAATAAGCATTCTAAAGTACAGAGTCTTCAGTCATATGAATTTAGAAACTACTTTCAGATAGAATTCTGGTTTAAAGACTATAAAATTTTGAGTTCATGCACTACAATCAATGGATAAGTTTTCTGTGCATGATAAAACAATAAACCAGAATCACATTTGCATGAGAGATTCAGTTTCAAAATATCTTACTTTCACAGACTCAGTAAAAAATGTTAAGAGTTACCAGGTCATGTATTGAAATTAAATAAATTGACATCCATGAAATTTCTTTTGAAGGAACAGCATTTTCAATATTAGTTCATTAAGGGCATTCAGGTACCATTTATCTTTTTGCGTAAGGGTATACGTTTATCAGACGCCAATACCCCTAGATACTCAACATTATGGAACATTCTGCCTATGATCAAACTCAATAGAACTGATTTACATCTTTTTGTGTGAGGATACACGTTTATCAGACGCCAGTTACCCCCAGGTACGTAGTGAAACCACCCTACTGTTTTGATCATTTTATACAGAGATAACTGATACACCTCATGACTTAAGTATTGTCCATTTCTTTGATGGATCACTTAGTTTCTCAGTATTTTACCAGTCATTGCTCTGCCAATGTTATTTTCAATTAATTTTTAATATTTTTTAATATCTTTCTTAGCTGTCCTTTATATGTTTCAGAATGATTTGATTAAGGACAATACACATACTTAGCTTCTCTAACATAATGTCAGATGAGTTTTCAGATTTCAGATATGATTAGCTTTGTCTGATATGAAATAAGATAAGGGTTGAGAGCTTTATCAATTTTCAGCTTTCTTATGTACTGATTACAATCTTTAAACTCTAAAAATTATAAAATTCAAACCATTAAGTCAGTCTATAAGCAATTAAAATTCTTATAAGAGAAGAAGTCTATTTTCTATTGCTTAGGAATTAGAATTGACTAACAAATTGCCATATTGTCAGACTCAATCATTCAGAGTCAAAGGATGAATGAACAGGGTCGACGTTGGGAGTTCAAGGCGTCCATGCATCAGTTGAGGAGGCAACAATATAAAACACTGAGATAATATCAGTGTGTCGACTCCACGCTATTGTAGCGTCAACTCATCAGAATAAGGAGCAGAGGCATTCACAGATCTAGTTCATTGCGTCAACGCCACGGTAGAGCAGCGTCGACGCAGCAGTTAAAAAAGGCAGAGTTAATGGTTCTCTGGAATACCCCAGTGCGTCAACGCTACAGCGTGATAGCGTCGATGCAGCAGTTCACCCTGAATTTCTGACAAGACTCCCCCAATCTATATGCATGCAGTTTTGCAAAGGAATGGCAAGAACTAAATGAGAGAGAGCTTCGACATAGGTCATGGATGAATGATATGCAATGAAAACTATGTCATAAAAAATTATGAATGATATGCATGTGGTTTTAGACACATTCATGACTAAATGATATGCAGTGATGATCATGAGTGTAAAAAAATTATGAGTTTCATGCATGATCATGAGTCTGTTGCTACATTCAACATTCACACATTTTATTCAAGCCATCAGAGAATTTATTCATTATGCTGAAATTTACACAAGCCAAGTTCTCTTCTAAGAAATTTAAACCTTTCATTCCCAAGAGGCTTAGTAAAGATATCAGTAATTTGTTTTTCAGTTTCAATGAAGTTCATTTCAATTTCCTTTTTATTTACAACATCTCTAAGAAAATGGTGTTTTATCTCTATATGCTTAGTCCTAGAATGATGAACAGGATTTTTAGCAAGGCATATATCACTAGTATTATCACACAAGATTGGAATACATTCCAATTTTATCTGATAATCATCTAGTTGGTACTTGATCCAAAGTACTTGGGCAGCACAATTACCTGCTGCAACATATTCAGCCTCAGCTGTAGACAAGGCTACAGTGTGTTGTTTCTTAGATGCCGAAGATACTAGACAGCCGCCAAGGAATTGACAATAGCCACTAGTACTTTTTCTATCTACTCGACACCCAGCATAGTCTGCATCAGTGTAGGCTAGAAGTTCTAATTCACACTTAGTAGGATACCATAGACCTAGCTCTTGGGTGCCTAGTAAATACCTAAAAATCATTTTCACAGCCTTAAGATGTGTTTCTTTAGGACTAGCCTGAAATCTAGAGCATAAATACACTGAAAATTGAATGTCAGGCCTAGATGCTGTAAGATATAGAAGGGATCCGATCATACCTCTATATAGCCTTTGGTCCACTGGTTTACCTTGAGGATCTTCATCCAAACTGGTTGAGGTACCCATTGGAGCAACTATTTCCTTGAGGTTGTCCATTTTGTACTTCTTCAATAGATCCCTTATTTACTTGGACTGAGAGATGAAAGTACCATCCTTTGATTGTGTAACATGCAGTCCAAGAAATAGTTTGAGCTCACCCATTGAGCTCATTTCAAACTCATTAGTCATAATTTGAGAGAATTCCTCACACAATTTGGGGTTAGTTGACCCAAAGACAATGTCATCCACATAAATTTGAATGATAAAAATATCTGAATGACTCACCTTGGTGAACAATGTTTGATCAACTACACCTCTTGTGAAGTTCTTTTCAGTGAGGAATTTACTCAACCTGTCATACCAAGCTCTAGGAGCTTGCTTTAAACCATAGAGAGCCTTTTTGAGTTTATAGACATGATTAGAGAAATCCAAGTATTCAAATCTAGGAGGCTGTCTCACATAGACATCCTCACTGATTTCCCCATTCAGAAATGCAGATTTTACATCCATCTGCTGAAGATTTATTCCTAGGGAACATGCATAAGCCAATAATATTCTGATTGCTTCTAACCTGGCTACATGGGCAAAAGACTCTTCAAAGTCTATTCCAAATTCTTGATTATACCCCTGAGCTATAAGTCTGGCCTTATTTTTAATGACATTCCTTGATTCATCAGTTTTATTTTTGAACACCCATTTAGTCCCTATGACTGTTTCATGATCAGGAGGTGGAACCAAATGCCACACCTTATTCCTGTCAAATTGATTGAGCTCCTCATGTATGGCATTAATCCAATTCACATCTTTGAGAGCACAGTCAATGGACTTGGGTTCTACATTTGAAACAAACGCATATGCATTTAATTCATTTTGAATTCTTAAGTGACCTTTAGTCCTAGGGGGATCATGCAGATTTTCAATCACATTATCTACTGGATGATATTTAAGATATCTAATGTTAACAATTGGATTGTCATGATTTTCATTAACCTCCCCCTGAGCTGTAGGCTCTTCTTCATTAGGCTCTTCATTTCCTTTCTCATTTTCGGATTGGTCTGCAGGATTTCCTTCTTTCAGAATTTCACCAATGTCTTCAATCCTGCATTGACCAATGTTAGTCTTTAATATGGATTCATCAAACACTATGTGTGGAGATTCTTCAACAGTTTTGGAATTCAGATTGTACACTCTATATGCTCGGGTGTTTTCAGAATAACCAAGAAAAATTCCTGGTTCACCTTTAGGTTCAAATTTATCAAGGTCTCTTTTATCATTTATATGAATGAAACATTTACAACCAAAAACCTTGAAATGAGCAATAGAAGGTTTCTTACCCTTTAAGATCTCATATGGTGTTTTCTGAGTAGAAGGTCTTACCATTGCTATATTAATTACATAACATGTAGTATTTACTGCTTCAGCCCAAAACTTCCTTGGTAGACCACCTTCAACCAAGAGTGTACGACCCATCTCCACTAGGGTTCTGTTCCTTCTCTCTACAACTCCATTCTGCTCAGGTGTCCTTGGTGAGGAGAACCTGTGGTTAATTCCATTTGACCTGTAGAATTCATCAAACTGTGAGTTTTCAAACTCACCTCCATGATCAGTCAAAATATTTTCAATTTTCTGGTTTTTCTTAAGATAGAACTCCTGAAATTCTGAGAATGCATCACTTTTATGTGATAAGAAATATACCCAAGTATACCTAGAGAAGTCATCTACCATGACAAACCCATACTTTCTCCCTGATAAGCTGACAGACCTGGTTGGCCCAAAAAGGTCCATGTGTATCAGCTCATAGGGTTTAGAAGACAGATTTTCTGTTCTAGATTTAAATGACTTTCTATTTAACTTTGATTGAGTGCATGCATCACAGATTTTATTTTCTTTCTTAAAGGAAACTTCAGGAAGTCCTCTAACCATGCTATGCTTATTCAGTTTATGCAAAACAGTGTAACTAGCATGGTCTAACCTACGATGCCATAAAAATGCTAAGTCTTCTCTACTAGCAGTAAGGCATAGGTTAGAATGTTGAATATCATCTAGATCTATCATGTAAGTGTTATTTATCCTCTTACCAGAAAAATTAACAGTTTCGGAATCAGGTTCAAAAACTTTGCAACATTGAGAGTCAAAAAGCACTTTGCATCCTTTATCACATAGCTGGCTGATGTTAAGTAAGTTATAAGCTAATCCTTCAACCAGCATGACATCTTCAATGCAACAAGTAGTACACTTACCTACCTTACCTGTTCCAACAATCTTACCCTTTGTGTTGCTACCAAAGGTGACAAGGCCTCCTTGTTTCTCTATCAGCATGCAGAACTTGGCCTTATCCCCTATCATATGCCTGGAGCAGCCGCTATCCAAGTACCACAAGTTGTTCTTGGCTGCCAGGCATACCTGCATACACAATTAGGTAGAGAAGTTTGGAACCCAAGACTGATTGGGCTCCAGAGAAGATAAAAAGTAATTAAAACAAGAAAGCAGACTTTTTGGAATCCACATTTGTTTGAAACAGTTCTGTTCAGTGGATTTTCCTGATTTTTTTTATTTTGCTTTTTCTTATTGACACTAGCATGATTATTTACATATTGTTTATTTCTGTGCCAGTGCCTTGGCCAGGATGTATTCACGAAATTTTGGCCATAATAATCATTAGGCTGGCTGTAGAAATGTTGGTTCCTTGGTGTCCAATTGCCATACCCACTAACCCAATTTCTGGTGTAAGGTCTATAAGACTGTGTAGCCTGATGTCCATGACCTGTAAACTTTCCTTGAGTCCTAGTCCATCCTGACCTATTTAGATAGGTTGACTGTGCAAAGAAGTGGGACTGGGCTCTAGGTTGTGAGAAATGTTTGGGTTGAGATCTAAAAGCATTCTGCCTCCCCTGCACCTTGGACCCTGCTGACCTATTCATAGGTGTGTATTGGGTCTTCTTCAGAGGTGGTGGTGATGGTGGAGACTTGGTGACCTTAACATGGGGTTTATAAGACTGTTTAGATTGACCCCTAACCTGAGACTGGCTTTGGGATTTTGCATGGATGTACTAGCTCTACTAGGCTCACTCAGTTTTTGTTTGTGCTTCTCCTCAGCACTGGGCTTTTTCAGATTAGCAGTTTTGTTCATTGACATGTTTAAATTCATGCTAATTAGAGGTCCTTTTTCTTTTTGTGCAATAAATGAAATAGTTTTCATTCCAAAGGTTTTTGTTGCACTAGAATTAAATCCGAGGCCCTCTTTTCTGAAGTTGACCTTTGACCCTAACAAAGCATTTAGATTATCTGTACCTTGGGTCATTTTCTCAATGGTTTTAAGCTTGTCCTCATTATCCTTTTGAATGTCTTCAATGGATTTTTTTTAGTTCTGTATTCACACTTAGGACAGCTTGATATTTTTCATTCACAATTTTTATCTCACTTTCATATTTCTGGATTTTCAGCTTCCATTCATCAGCTTCTTTTTCTAACCTCTCATTATCTTCTTTAGAGGCTTTTAACTCATTCTTGATTTCATCTAATTTAGAACATGTGAGTTTCAAATTTTTATTCTCAGATTCTAGACATGCAATTTTATCAGTTAGAGTTGTATCATTTTGCATGGAGTTAATTTTTCTTTCTAGATGCCTATTTTCCTTTCTAATATCATCAGCTCTATCAGCTATCTCATGGTAGGCATTTACCCAATCAGCAATAGTGAAATTTTTGAATCTAGTGATTACCTCATCTGAGTCCTCCTCTCTATCTTCAGAGCTTGTTGCCATAAGGCAAATGGGCTTTTCAGATTCGGCTTCACTGTCTGAAGTATTGCTCAGGGAGCCTTCATCTTTATCACTCCAGGTGCTAACCATAGCTTTCCCTTTTGTGTTCTTCTTCTTTGACTTGTCCTTGTATTTCTGATTCTCTGGACAGTCAGCTTTCATATGGCCTGCCTTCCTGCATTGATAACAAGTATTAGATTCAATTTTCTTTACAGGGTTATGTTTATACCTTTTATCCCTTCGGCCGCCGCTGTACTTCTTTTGGCTGAATCGTCCTGCTCCTTTCCTGAGGAACCGCCTGAACTCTCTGGTAATCGTTGCCATCTCAGTACGAGTTATATCTTCTTCATTCAGGCTTTCCTCGGATGATGAACTGCTAGAGCTGGATTTACTGGATTTGCTGGATTTGCTGGCACCAGCTTTCAGAGCGATTGGCTTCTTCTTCCTCTCAGCTTCTTCTATCCTTGGCATATTAATCTCATATGCCATCAGCGAGCCAATTAGCTCATCAGTCCTCGTATTTCGCAAATCCCTTGACTCCTCCATCACTGTAGCTTTAGTATGCCAAGCATGAGTCAGGGAGTGCAATATCTTCCTCACTACATCATATTCTGTATGAGCCTTCCCGAGACCTCTAAGACCATTAGTAATGGTTGTCAATCGAGCATACATCTCCTTGATGGTCTCGTTGGGCTTCATCTTGAAGGCTTCATATTCGGACACAAGGAAATTGGCCTTCGTCTCTCTAACTTGAGAAGTCCCTTCATGAATGACTTCCAGTGCATCCCACATCTCCTTAGCTGAACTGCAGGCTGATACGCAGGAGAATTCCGTAGGGTGTATAGAGCACTGAATGGCATTTATGGCACTCCAATTTAGTGTAGACCTCCTGATCTCCTCCTTGGTCCAAACTTGCTCATTAGGGGATAGCTCATAAGGTCCCTTGCTGACTACCTTCCAGATCTCGTAATCCTTAGCCCTCAGAAATACTTGCATACGATTCTTCCAGTATGCATAGTTAGATCCATCAAAGAATGTGGGCTTTGTGGTTGAGTGTCCTTCAGCTATCATCCCTCGAGCATCCATCTTGGCCTTTCCTCTTCGGGCGATGAGTCCCTATAGAAGAGTATGGCTCGGATACCAAGTGTTATGTTAGATGGATGCAGTCTATCTCCACTGAGAGTGGATCTAGAGGGGGGTGAATAGATCTAATGGCTAATTTAAAATACAGTTGAACTATAATGCGGAATTTAAAACAAACAACTGTTGAGCGATAGAAAGAACACTATGAGGAGTGTCGACACATGCAACCACACAGCATATCACAAGCAAACTCACAAACACAAGACACCCAAGATTTTTAGGTGGTTCGATCAGAGACCTACGTCCACCCCACACTCAACTGAGTATGGCTTACTGCTGCGCAGTACAGCTTGCGTCTGCTGGGCAATACAGCTTGGCCTACAAACCACTGAGCAACACAGCTTACTGTCCGAGACAAGTCTCGCCTGCTGAGGATTACAGCTTCACCTGTCCAGTGGAGACCTCCACTGCAACCGCTGGGGTTTACAGCTTACCCGTCCAGAGGCAGCACCTCTGCTAACAGCTGACTCACAGCTTGAAGAAATAATTTCGGAAATAAAAGACAGAAGCAAACGAAAATAGAAAACCCAACTGGGAATGTAGCTCGGAATGAGCAAAGTTCAGCTCTAGTATCTGAACCAAGAGTCTGAGATACAATCAGAAAAGCTCTCAAACAAAACTCTCTCAATCTTCTCTTCTCTCTTTTTCTTCTTCTCTATTTTTCTTCTCTCTGTGGGTCGGTGGCTCTCTGCTGCTTCAGACTTTCAGACTCACTGTATGGACTTTGCCACTTCTTCGATCTGCCTCCTCCTGAAGAAGAAGACTCTTATATATACCAGCAGTAGATTGGATAAGGGCGCGTGGCTTCCACATTTCCCGCCCAAAGAATTCGCCAGATCTGAGGCAATTTCATCCACATGGCAGCATCCTGTGATGGGCTGCTTCCACGTGTCACCATCTGATCACCTCGTCCTTCCTTGGATCACGAGCCAAGTCATCAATCCCTACAAAGAATCCCTGTCAGATAGACGAAATAGAATTATCAGTTTAAGTATAAACCATGTACAGACTTTGTGGGATGCAATGCATTGTATAGACTTCACTGTATAGACTTTGTGAACTCGAATGCATTGTATAGACTTTGCTGTATAGACTTTGTGAACATGAATGCAATGTACAGACTCTGGAATGTATAGACTTCATATATGCAGTGATGTGCGATGTACATACTTCTTATATGAAGGCAATCGCTGTACAGACTTGCTGAAGTGTAATGCAATGTGCAGACTTTGAAGAACATTCAGCAGCCAATGTATAGACTAGGCAATGTAAAGACATGCCAGTGTATGGGCTTGATGAGCGTGCAGCAATGTGCAGACTTCAATGCATGAAGAAGCACTGTGAAGACTTAGACAGACACAACGTGCAACAATGTATAGACTTGAAACACTAGATGCACGATGTACATGCTTCAACTAAAATGATGCACAATGTGTAGACTTGAATGTTGTGCGATGTACAGACTTCATGTTATGCATGAGACTCTAAGTAAGACAGACGATGTGCAGACTTAGCCAGCATTCAACTCGATGTATAAACTTCATGAATGATGCTTGCAATGCACTGGATAATGTATGGACTTAGCTGATGCAGACTAGTCCGATGTACAGACTTGCTCATTGTTCAGACTTCATGAACGATGTACAGACTTGCCAAAGGAAAGGCTGTACAGACTTGATGCAATGCAAGACAATCGAGTGTATAGACTTCACGATGTGAAGACTTTTCAAAGATAACTGGACGATGTACAGACTTGAGCGAAGCAAAGTCTGTACAGACTAGAAGGTTCATAATGTAAAGACTTTGGCAAAATAGCAATGTACAGACTTGCACAGTTCTGGGATGTATAGACTTTATCTGAAAGCCCAATGTACAGACTTGCAAGACTGAACGTAGGTAAAGATCCCAATGTATAGACTTCAAAGTTCAACTGGTGAATGTATAGACTTTGAAGGTTCAACTGGTGAATGTACAGACTTCACTAATGTATAGACTTGGAAGTTCACTGATGGATGTACAGACTTCACCTCGAGCAAGCAACAGTGCAGTGTATGGACTTTGAAGAATGATGCATGTCGCTGTACAGACTTGACTAATGTATGGACTTAGCCTGTGCGAACAATGCAGCAATGTATAGACATTATCGTGCAGACAGCACCTCACATGCATTAGTGTATTAACTGTATGCCTGATGGATGCACTGATGAAGTATATACATAGAGGAAGCAATGCACCGATGCAATGCATGCACATAGTAGGTATTGAACTGAAGCAATGGCTGTATAGACTTGTGATGCACTGATGCAGTACATGCACAGAGGAAGCAATGCACCGGTGCAATGTATAGACTTACTATTTAAGTGAGCTGCAATGTATGGACTTCACCCAATGCACAAAGACGCTAAGTCATACGGACAGTGTACAGACTTAGTTAATGCATGAGACACTAAGAAGATGGACAGTGTATAGACTTGGATGTTCTGAGGGAGTCGACCCATCTAAGAAGGAGGTCGACCCACTACTGTCCAGACTGTGCATGGATGTATAGACTTACGTTCTCAACAATGCACAACACAACAGAATGTATAGACTATGTTGAGTGTGTAGACTTGTGTGTGTGTGTGTAATGTGTAGACTTGTGAAATGCATAGAACACACAGACAATCTGATAAAAGTAATCTCATTAAAACATATAAACAGTTGCCAATCAATCAAAACAAGGTGTTGCCAATGAAGTAAAGCATATTGTCAACATCATCAACACAGAGGAGTCACAACAGATGGTGCTTCCTGAGGGATTACCAGGAATAATCAGAATCCAACTGTCATGGCAGGTGTCGGCATCATTTTTCTGACCCCTCAGGGTGGAGTTTTATACAATTCTTGTGCCCTCATGAAATCCCTGACCAACAATGAAGCTTAGTATGAAGCTCTAATCATTGGGCTTCAGATGGCTCTCAACATGGGCATCAAGTGCCTCAAAGCTTACGGGGACTCCCAGCTGATAGTCTGGCAAGTCCTCGACATTTATGACGTCCAAAAGTAGGAGTTAGTCTCATACCATACCTCCGTCACTAGACTAATCCAGAAGTTTTATTTCTTTGAAATAGATCATGTTCCCAGAAACGACAATGCCCAGGCAGACGCCCTAGCAAAATTGGCTACGGCCATCAAGCTTCTGCCCGAAGGTGAAGTCGACATCACTATCAAGCACAGAAGACTGATGCCGACTACACTTGAAGGTGAATCCGGTCTCACTGCTTATGAGGTCCACAGCCTCTACAAGACCACTCCTCTAGAAGAAGAAGATTGGCGTGAGCCTATCATCAAATTCAAGCGAGGGTGCCTCCCTCCTGACCGAGCTCAAAGCCAATTACTTCACGGGGCAACGTCATATCAGTTGATCGGCGACTCTCTGTATAGACTTCTCCATGAAAAGGACAAGTCGATTCTTCTGAGATACATCTCCCCAGTCGAAGCTCGAGCCATCATGCATGAAGTCCATTCAGGACTATACGACGCTCACCAGGCCGGAGACAAGAAGAACAACATCAAGCTCAAAGGCTTCTATTGGACAACCATGTACACGGATTGCACTCAGTATGCATGCACGTGTCATCATTGCCAAGCCTTTGGCCTAGTACCCAGAAGACCTCCAAACTCATTGCGTCCCACGGACCCCACGTGGCTGTTCACTGAGTGGGGAATGGACATCGCGGGACCCTTCCTGCCATCCTCCAAGGGCCATAAATACATTCTGGCCGCCACCGACTACTTCTCCCGATGGGCTGAGACCCTTCCCCTGCGGGTGGTCACCGGTGAAGTGGTGGCCCGATTCGTTCAGCACCACATTATCTACCGATTTGGTACTCCTAGCCGCATAGTGTCAGACAACGGCGCACCATTCAATAATAGGGTTGTATACCAACTAGCGTCCAAATTACACATCGACTAGAGAACCTCTTCGGTCTACAACCCTCAAGCTAACGGCCTGGTAGAGGCCTTCAATAAAACCCTCTGCAAGCTTCTAGCTAAAACGGTTAGCCACTGGAAGCGAGATTGGGGTGAAAGGGTGTTCGAGGCATTATGGGCCTTCCGAACAATCTACAAGACCCCTACGGGATGCTCACCATTCTCTCTCGTCTACGGAGCAGAAGCCGTCATCCCCATCGAAATCCAGTTAGCCTCTTACCGCGTAGCGGTTCACATCGGCGTTGCCAGCTCAGACGCAGATGAATACCAGGGGAGGCTACAGGAGCTCGCCAATTTAGAAGGCAAACGGCTCGAAGCCTACAAACACCTGCAAGTATACCAGGCCCGCATGGCGCGTGCCTATGTTAAGCTTGTCAAACAACGAGACTTCAAGTAAGGTGACCTTGTCATGATTAAAGAAAAAGAAGTCATGGCGGGGCGCTCCAGTGAAAAATTACAACTTAATTGGCGAGGTCCATACATCATCTGTGATGTCTACGAGGGTGGGGCCTACACGGTTGTAGACTTCAAGGGTAGCAAGCCATTCCCACCTCTCAACGGTAAACACAAGAAGTTATACCATGCCCCAGAGCACAAGTTCGCACGCCACCCAGACTAAGGCGCACACCTCAGCCGTCATCAGTGACACCAACCCTCCCACCCCCCATGGGTGGGCCCAGCCACCTTTCCCGGTCTTTCCTCCAAGTAAAGCGGCAGGGCCAGCCAGGCCCTCCCAGCACCACCCCTACGAACTTGTAGAGGTTGCCCCCACCCCAACTCCGTTCTCGCGATCGCAAAAGCGGGAACGCCCAGCACCAGCAATGATTTAGCCACAAGGCTCCCAGGTAAGCAAAAAAAAATAGGGTTAAAAATAGAGATACCCCGGTGGACCCAGTCGCCCCCTCCACGAGGAGGTGACTGGGGGCAAAAAGGCCAACAACCCGGCTGAGGTGAAAACCTGAAAAGGCGCCTCAGGTAAAATTGGGGAATCTCTCGACGTGAAAACCAGCAAGGGTGCGTCACAAAAAGCTAAAGGGGACCGGCTCTGGCGATAACCCGAAAGGGCGGTAGAGCCGGTAATGAGAAAAAAAATCTCTCCACCAGTCAGGGTGACTATCCACCCACCTCTCAACAAATCATAGGCCTCTCCAGTCAAAACACGCCAGTCCCTGACCGACACGCATCTCCAACCCATTAACCCTGCTCTTCCTAGTTGGTTCTATATTACCCTGGTTGGCTTGTCCTATCTTCGGCCACCGCTCCGTTGTAGCGAGCCCACATACCCCAGTATCCACACGTTTTTCCTATCATTTATCCTAGCAAACCTCAGTCCCAGCCAACTCTCAGAAATCCTTGATTCCACGATCATACACCTTAAATACCTTCAATCCAGAAGCTCCAGTCGCCAGTTCATCATGGTTCACCACCATGACCCCAGTCACCATTTCAATGTCTACCGATTCCCTGACCCACCAGTCATAACTCCAGTCACACTCCACCAAGATACAATGACCCTTAGGGGCCATGACTCAGTACCCTGCAAAAGTCCTAACCAGGGCCACATAAATATCAACTCTTCAAACAACACAAGCCTCAGGCCACGTCCCCAGACAGCAGTACGCTACGGACGATACTGTAGTGCCCCAGAATTTATATAAATATTTTTTTATTATAAATGGAATTTCCTAGAATTTATTAGGAATTTATAAGGGCTAAATAGATTAATAAATGAATATTGAATTTATAAATGGGTTATAAGGCCCAATGGTGTTAAATAATTAGCCTAGCCTATTCAATTTAGACCCAAAAGGTTTAAGGACCAAGTCCATTAAGTTTAGCCCATATTCTAGAAGGTTATTTAGGATATTCACGAATTTTAAGGATAAATACTATTTTTATAGATAATTATATAGATAAAATGAATAAAAGAGTTTTATTAAATTGAAACTCTGCACACGTTGAATGTAACGGTCTATCGGGTGACCGCTACAGTGGTGTAACGCACCTAGACATGACCGTTACATCTTGTTGATTCCGTAAGTTGAAGAACTTACGAAAAGATTGGATCTTTGGGATCCTATCTGCAAGAGACCTAATTAGGAGAACATGTAAGGTTACTAGGGACTCTTAGGGATCATGTTTTGGCCAACTAAGGGCTCTAGAGTCGATCTAAATCCTTGATCCCTAGCCAAATCTCTATAAATAGGACCTAGTTCTGAACTGAGCGACCATTACTTTTGGCTCGTGAAGAATCAAGGTAAGGAGATAGAATTTTAGGTAAGTCCTTTGAAACTTTTTTTTTATAATACTAAGGTCTAACAACTCTCAAAATTTCATGTTAGGAGATCAAGTAACCAAGGAGATAAGGGCTTCTAAAGTCACTGATTCAATCATAGCAACCCAGGATTCAGAGTAAAGGACCACTGAAGATCAAGGAATTAGGACGCCTAAGCGAGGTAATTAGAGTTCGGTGTTTTAAAACTTTTTTCCCCTTAGATTAATCTTCTTACCCTCAAAATTTCACCTCTTTAGGTCAAGGTATTAGAGAGTTAGGGCAACATGAAGTTGCTGAAAAACTACAGGAAGAAGAGAACTAGGGCGTGTCTTGAAGACCCAAATTGGAAGTATAAAGCCCAAGGAAAAGGAAGGTCATCTCATGAACTGCAAAAAGATCTCGTTAGGGATAAAAGCTCTCTGATTTGACTTGATTTCATGCATTATAGATTGTGAATTTCATGTTTTAGCAAGTTCATGCATACATGCATACCTTTAGCCTAACCAAAGATAAAAGATATCATCTTGTTTATTCACTGCGATCTATGCATATACCTGGCCTTTACTTCGTTTATCATGGCTAGACTAGCTAGTGATTATGATTCTTCTTGCATGGACATAGTTCCTTATCTTTACTGTCAGCAGAAGCTTTGACGAATGAGGGTAGAACCGTCACATTATTGTAACGGCCCTACGATAAGCCGTCAAACTCTCTGTTGTATTTAAATTGATCGGTTGTCTCTGACGCACCATAGCAGGAGCGTTACCATACTGTAACGGCCCCTCGACAAATCGTCACACGGACTGTAACGCGCCTATGCTAGACCGTTAGAACACTATTTTCTGTCAACTCGAGAGGAATGGAAATTAGTCAAGTCTACTAATAAAGAAGCCTAGTTATCTAAGTTTTGACCTGATATCATGACTTTGAGTTTATTTATTGATTCATGATAGGAATTGCATGATTACAAGCATTTTAAGTTATTTTGAGTTATGTTAATTTAATTGGCTAAAACTTTATAGTTTGTATTTAAATTATGATTTCAAATGATGTATTGACGGAGTTTTATCATGGTTTTACATCGTTTCACAGTCTTTTCTATCTATAGAGTTATTTTTCTTAAGTACATGGCATATATTCCGGTATATGGCCATTAATTCACACTTTGCACTATAGGAACATTATCTTGAACATGAGGACCTCTCTATTGGATATTCTTTCTAATGGACTAGGAAATCTTATTTCAAGGCCTCTGTAATTCTCCGCGAGCCTGAGATTCCCACTAGGACGCCGAGTTGGTTGTACCATGAAAGCCCAATCATTAGAAAACACTATCGATGGTTTCTGGTTTTTGGAGATGTAACGGATCAATGTTGGACCGTCAGGTGATAGGATCGGTGCGATGGATTCAGAGGGGGGGTGAATGAATCCCACCCTTAAAAACTTTTCGCTCAATAAAAAATCTAGAACGCTAACAAGGCAAGATAGACAAACTGAATATCAAATCAAATACTCTTTTGAACCAAAGAACAAATATGTATCGCGCGCCTAAACAATCAACTAGCGGAAGCAGAAGAAAGTAATCAACCCACTGCACAGATAGAAACAAGAATGCTCAAGGCAACCTGTGAAGGAGGTAGAAGACAAGGAGCAAACGCACAAACCCAACCACACTGCACAGAAGATTTTTTAGGTGGTTCGGTCACCAAGACCTACGTCCACCCCTCATTCCAAATCGCAGTGAGGCTTCCACTAGCTAATGCTAGAACCGCAGACTCAGTCTGCAACAGGTGCTGCCTAACAGCTTGACCAGGGGAACAACCTCCCCTCTTCCTCCAAACCGGAGGGAACCACTAGTGACACCCAGTCACTAGCAAACTAGAGACCGAAGTCTCTCTTCCTCCAGACCAGGAGGGAACACCTGGACTTCCAACCCACAAGACCAGAACTGGAGACGAATCTCCCTTCCTCCAAACCGGAGGGGAAACCACAAGTGACACCCAGCCACTTGCAAACCAGAGGTCACAGACCTCTCTTCCTCCACACCATAGGGAAACATTGATGACTCCCAGTCACCAGCAAAATCGAAGAACAAATCTCCCTTCTCCTGAGACCACAGGAGGAACCCCGATCCCAAACAAGGGAAACAGAAACCACTGAATGTATGAAAGGAACAAACAAAAAATAAAACAAGAAAATCAAAAACAATATAGCTCCGAAGAGCACAATGACTGTGGATTTGATCCACGAGTCAATCCATGATCAGACCTTCAGGATGGACTGGCTGCACACTCTTTCTCCTTCTCACGATTTTTCTTCTCCCTCACTTAGGCTCTCAGCTTCTCTTTCTTTTTCTCTCGTTCGCAGGCTCTCTCTGTCTCTTCTTTTCTATTTTTCTTCTCCTTCTGCTTCTCTGCTGCTCTCACCTTCTTCTATCACTCTCTACTGCTCACTTCTTCTATCTCGTTCAATGCTCTCTTGCTCGATCGCTTCTATTTATATCAGCAGCAGATGTAGGGCGTGTGCAGGGCTTGTACCCTCTCCGTCCAGATAACCTAGGATCACGTGTCAGGTGCCAACCTCAGATGACGTGCCCATTCATCAGCCTGTATAATGACAAAGTTACTTCAGTCGATCAATAATGAATGTATAGACTTAATGAAATAATATATGAACAAACTTGTATGAAGAACAGGCTGTACAGACTTCACTCGTTGTATAGACTTAGTGTCTCATGCAACCAGTCAAGTGAATGCACATGCAATGTACAGATTTAGTGCAAATGGGATGTATAGACTTGAAGTAATGCACTGGCTGTATACACTTGAAGTAATGCATGAGCGATGTATAGACTTGGAATAATGCACTGGCTGTACACACTTGAAGTAATGCATGAGCGATGTATAGACTTGGAATGATGATGTACAGTGCACGCAATGTACATACTTGCTTTGCGAACACAGGCTGTACATACTTGAGAAATGATGCATGAACAGTGCGGTGATGTATAGACTAAACCGATGCAAACACAGGCTGTACACACTTTGATTACATGCATGAGAAAGTAGTGCACAGACTTGCTGTGAAGAACAATGCCCAAATGTAGTGTATGGACTTAGAATGCATGAGACAGCAACATGAGAGTCTCAATGTATAGACTTTGCATGAGACGCTCGATGTATAGACTTGACGAATGAGACGCCCGATGTATATAGACTTGACGAATGCAGCGATGTATAGACTTGGATAGGTGAGACGCTGAATGAGGCGGTCGGATGTATAGACTTTGTAATATGCCTTGGACAGACACACCGATGTACAGACTTTGCCAATGTGCAGACTTTGCCTACTTGGTCTTACAATGCATAGACTTGAAAGATGATGCATGAGACTATGTAATGTATAGACTTGGTCTTACAATGCATAGACTTGGAAGGCGATGCGTGAGACGAATGACGATGTACAGACTTGATCAATTATCACTTAATGGATGTATAGACTTAGGCAAACGCTGTACAGAAGGAGACGATGCATGCTGTACAGACTTAACATGAAATGTTGCATTCTATCCAAAACGCTGTACAGACTTTGGATGCTTATGTATGCATGAGGGCAATGCTTTGTATAGACTTAGCGATGCAATGGACAACAATGTATAGACTTCAATGCAAAGGCTGGAGTGTGACGGATGTATAGACTTCACCTAAGCACGGGTTGTACAGACATTGGAATGTACATACTTGTAAGACGATGCATGCACAAGACGCTAAGTGAGACTGACCGAAGTACAGACTTTATGATATGAATGTAGGTAAAGATGACAATGTATAGACTTTGGAAGATGCCGACTGGGCAATGTACAGACTTGGTCGAATGAACCAATGAAGGTGATGTGCAGACTTGGCCAATGTACAGACTTGAAGTAAGAAGACGATGTGTAGGCTTGGTCAATGTATAGACTTGCCAGTAGCATGAGACGAAATGCATTGGCTTTGGTTGTATAGACTTTGATGCCCAAATGCAATGTGCAGACTTCGCATGCATGTGAATGTATAGACTTTGCAGACTTGCTAGCATGCGTGCACAAGACGCTAAGGAATGTACAGACTTTGCGAGCTCTGTACAGACTTGATCTGAATGCATGGATTATGCCCTTGAAGAATGTACAGACTTCGAAGAAGGCATGCACTTACTATGTTATGCTTGGGATGTACAGACTTCGTGGAAGGCATGTGGAGTGATGTATAGACTTGTTAAAGTAATGCATGTAGACTTGCTGTGCATGAATGTATAGACTTTAATGTATATGCAATGCAAGGGCTGTACAGACTTCAATGTAAAGACTTGCGAGTGCAGCAGCCAAGGATGTGTAGACTATGCAGTGATGTGCAGACTATGCAGCAACGAATGTGCAGACTTTGTGCAGTCTACAGGCAATGTGCAGACTCTGTTACATGAATGCATCGACCAGATGTCATACAGATATAATGGAATGTCATTCACAAGCACACATTCACAAATACATGAACACATATGAATGCGCTTAAATGAATCAGCAAGGTCTTTCATGCACACATATATATGGTGACTTATAGTGTTTTCTATCATCAAAACCACAGGGGCACAACAATCTCCCCCTTTTTGATGATGGCAACACTATGAGTCACACTGACTCAAGTCAAAAACATTCTCCCCCTTTGACTTCAGCAAAAAGACATTAGTTAGAGAGAGTAAAATTAAGCAGGTATGAAAAGATTGATATAACATTTCTCCCTTTAACTACATGAAAGCACATTCTTCCCCAAAGAGCAATATGACTCATACCAATTTCTCCCCCTTCATTTTTTTAAAAAAAACCATGGGAGAGGTATGAATGCAGAGATGCAGATGCAACAAGAAATGCAAGAGCTCCCCCTAAATTTATGAATGCAAGACAATTCTCCTCCTTTAAGAATTTCTATGCAGCATGATTCATATGACAAGGAAGCTCCCCCTCAATAAATGGAACCTTATGAAATGAATGAGAAGGAGATCACAGGGGCAATCAAGGATAAGTTCAGGTCATGATGAATCAAGGACAGTGAGAAAAAGAATTTCAAATAGACTCCAATCATAAGAAATTCAACAAGATTTTCAAGGAGATATCAATCTCATAAATCTAAAACATAAGTTTTCAAAGTCTTCCATTATAAGGGCTTATGAATGAACTTTATTGATCAGCAGGGTTTAAACATGATGTATGCTAAGTTTGTCAATAAAATTCTGTATTTATATCTAAAGTCACGGTTTAATAATAATGAACCAAGCCCTCATATTTATGTCTTGATTAATCTCCCTTTCTCTTACACAATCAAATTTATTGACTTCTTTTGGAATTACATGCACTAGTATTGAGATCAAGCAATTATGAAGTCATATGATTTTGTCTAGGGTTGTAGCAATTTGATTTTTGCATCAATATTCAAATATTGTAATGTTTTCAATAAATTTTCATGCTACAAATTTTACGAGCACTCTAGTTCAGTGTACACCTTGTAACTAGAGGATATACGTTGATCAGACGTCAATATCCCTAAGCACTTAGTGTAACTAACGGCCATGCTTTATATGAACAGAGATAGCATTTACACATCATGACACACTACAAATCATTTCTTTGATGAGTAAGATGTATTTCTTAGTGTGCATGCCATTGCTCTGTCTGATTATCAATCATTCTTAAGTAGAGTTAACTATGGCACCTCATGACACAATCCTTTGGACATGGTTTCTCAGTGACCAAAGTCATTGCTCTGACAATTTACCCTTTAGACATTTCAGAAAAACTCATTTGCTTTAAATCAATACTAATTTCAAGTACTTAACCAAATAAAGTCATGTATTCAATAATGCAGATTTCAGAAGTTTTTACAAGACACAGCATGAAACAGTTGGTTAAAGTTTACTAAACATGATTCAGATATTTTTTAAGAGATTTTAAAGTCAAACTCAATGAATACATTAAACTTAAACCACCTGAGTTATTTCAGACATTCATAAAATCGTATAATAGAATATTCCTAGTTCAAGTGTTTTCAGATTTATGATCAAGATAGCCCCATTGAAATCTTCATGAAAGACTGATAGAAGAGATTTTTAAGCCCAGTGTTTTCAGATATGATCAAGATTTGTCAATTAAAATCAATGAAGAGGATATGTACACCAAGCAAAATAACAGGAGGTCAGGCATGTTTAAGAATCTTCAAGGTTAACATGCAATGAATTCTGACAGAAATGTATGCACTTGACCACCTGCATGCAATGCATTGACTCCCCCTGACAATATGCATTCAGTCAATCGTTTTGGCATTTTCAATGTAATGAAATGCAATGCAATTAACTACATGTATGCAAAGACATGCAAAGACTCAACATTGATTGCTGTGCAAAGACATGCAATTAACTATCTCTGAAAACATGCAATGTGTGCCATGAAAACTGAACATATGTCTTTGTGACTCATGCACATACAGACTGCCCTTTCAAACAATATGACCCATGGTACTAGGCGGAGAACCTGGTCTAAAAGACCATCTCACACGTAGTAAGAACCTCCAGACAGATTTCCCTGCCTTTTAGAAGCTTACTATTTAATATACCATAGTGGTCAATCATGATAATTCAACATGCAATCCTATAAGCAATCCAGATTTTCAATGAGCTATGCAACAGACAGATTTCAAACAACATTCATATGCAGTTCAGATTTTCAGAAATTGTAAGTTTATTCTCATTTCAATATCTAAACAGCCAATTCATATGAGCATTGAGAGACATGAATACTCATAGTGTTCAAAAGATGACAAATATGCAAGAACACATCAAACCAGATATGCTGTTATCCAAGGTTCACAATTTCAAATAACAAAGTTTAAGACAAGTTTTCAGAACTGACCTGAATTTTGCAATCCTAGGGGTTTCATTCTTGAATGCCTTGGTTTATTACCCCTCTTTATTCTTCAGCTTCCAAGGCATACCTGTAACAAATACATCATTTTGATGTAATAGGTACCCAAGAAACCTTGGGTCCTGGTTTACCATTAACACCAGAAGATGGTGTTCTGAACGGTCTTTTGGCAACCTTGTCATCAAACTCCATCAAATAGCAATTATTCATTTAATGACCTATTTGACCATAGTAATGACATGATGCAGCAGATTTCAAATTCTTTTTATGCAAATTACTGTTGTCATGAAATTTATTGGCAGAGAGAGAGTTCTGTTTACTATAATGATAGCAATATGCAGCTGATTTCAGATTTGATTTATGCACATTCTTATTAGCATGAATTCTATGTGCATATGCATGGAAATTTTTGTTAACAGAATTGAAATTCTGTTTCCCAAAACAAGCCACCCAACAGTCAGCAGCTCTATGGCCTGGCTTCCCACAGTTATGGCATGTAAATTTTGCAACATGGGGTTTAGCAGAATTTTTCTGAACATGCCAACAGTCCTTGACTGTATGGCCATTCTTCCCACACTCGAAGCATCTGATATGCTTACCTTTAAAACCATTTCTACCCCGAGTGTCCCATCATTCAATGGCCCTGTGGCCTGTTTTTCCACAATTGAAACATGCAGGATATTTTCTATTGTCAACAACTTTATTCTTATTAAGACCATGTTGGCTTGCAGGGAATTTAGCATGATGTGAAAAAGATATTTTCTTACCATTTGTAAACCAGCATTGTGTAATGATGTGTCCTATTTTGCCACAGTGCAGACATTCAGTTTTCTTTTTCTGAGGTGAAGGATTTTTATCATGAAATTTCTTAGCATTCATTATGCCGGCCCTCATATCATCCTTCTCCATCAATTTACACTCTTGCATCAAATGAACGAATCTATGACAGTAATGACAGATCATTTTCTTTTTAGATGCATGTGAGTGTGTGTGAGGACTGTGATCAACATGCACTGATGAGCCCTTTTTAAGTATTTTCTATTTTCCAATCTTTTTCAGTTTTTTATCCTATTTTTCTGTTTTCTGAACAATGAGCTGTTTGACTTGTGATGTTGTGGCTACATTTGAAGCATTTACAAATGATGTCATTACTTTGTTCTGAAAAACCTTTTTATTTAGATTATTGTAGCCTAACCCTTCCTTTTTGACATTGACTTTTACACCTAGTAGCTTGTCTAGGTTTTCTTGCCCACTCACAAACTTAGACAGAGAACTCTTCAAATCTTGAATTTCATTTTCGAGAGAGGTAATGTGTAACTCATAATTTGCAATCTCTTTCTCACTGTAATTCACACATTCACTTAGCACCTTGTTAGCAGTTTTATATTTCTCAACTTCCTATTCCAGATTGCTCAGTTTATCAGGCTCTTCTATGTAAACAGACTTTCCTCTTTCTAAAGCTAGAAGTCTCTCAGACATAGTGGAGTTCAGCTGTTTTAACTTCTCATTTTCTTCCTTAAGCTTATCATTTTGAATTAACTCATTTATTAGAGTCTGATCTTTTGAGTTAACCTTGCTTTCTCTCCCAGCTTGAAACTCCTTCAATTCTTTTTGTTATTTTTCAAAATCTTTCTGCAATTCCATATTTACAGATTTGATGGCATCAAAATTTTCAATCAGCAAATCATTCTCTCGTTTAAGTTTCTCTAATTTTTCTTCATTTTCTTTGGAGAATTTTCTGAGAGAATCTTTTTCAGACTTCAGCTTGTTTAAATCAGATTTAACACATTCAAAAATTTTCAGCAAATCCTTACTCTAAACAGAATCATAACAAGTTAGGCTAAGTTTCTTCCCAAGTTCAAAGATTTCTTTTACATGATCTTGATTCTCAATCTTCAGCAACGAAATTTGTTTTTTCAACATTTGAATATCAGACATAAAAGCATCATGAGATTGTTTCAACTCTAGACATTTTTCACAAGAGGAGCTTGAACTTTCTAACCTAGTACCCTTTTTCAATTTTTTATACTATTTTCTTAACCTCTCATGTGACTCTAATAAGTCAGCATATGAATTCTCCCAATCATCTAAAGTATAGTTCTCAAAAGGGTTTACCTCCTCATCATTATCGTCTTCATTTTGATTGCTGCCTTGATCGCTGCCACTTTGATTACTTATGTTAGCCATCATGCAACTCGTTTGATTTTCCTTCCCGAGTCTCTTTATCATCTTCAATATATCCCTTGCAGATCTGCAACCAAGGAAACATGAATGAAGAGCTCGATTAGTCGCGGCCTTCATTAACTCCAGTGCTTTCTAATTTTCTGCACACATAGATCGATGCTTGTTAGTCCATTTGGACTGATCTTTTGGTAGTCTATGTGGACCATGTGAAATCACTTTCCACAGGTCTGGATCAACAGATTTAACATGAGCATGGAAAGCACTGTGCCACTGGTTGAAATCAGAACCACTAAAGATGGGTGGATGAGCCATTGAAGCAGATCAAAACTAATTCAAAGCAGTGGATTCAAACCGATAAACCAAATCTAAAAAAAATGCACCGAAGACAGCAGGATCGGATCTGCAGATCGTTGGATCTGGAAAGTCAGAAACCGCTCTGATACCAAATGATAGGATCGGTGCGATGGATTCAGAGCGGGGGTGAATGAATCCCACCCTTAAAAACTTTTCGCTCAATAAAAAATCTAGAACTCTAACAAGGCAAGATAGACAAACTAAATATCTAATCAAATACTCTTTTGAACCAAAGAACAAATATGTATCGCGCGCCTAAACAATAAACTAGCGGAAGCAGAAGAAAGAAATCAACCCACTGCACAGATAGAAACAAGAATGCTCAAGGCAACCTGTGAAGGAGGTAGAAGACAAGGAGCAAACGCACAAACCCAACCACACTGCACAGAAGATTTTTTAGGTGGTTCGGTCACCAAGACCTACGTCCACCCCTCACTCCAAACCGGAGTGAGGCTTCCACTAGCTAACACTAGAACCGCAGACTCAGTTTGCAACAGGTGCTGCCTAACAGCTTGACCAGGGGAACAACCTCCCCTCTTCCTCCAAACCGGAGGGAACCACTAGTGACACCCAGTCACTAGTAAACTAGAGACTAAAGTCTCTCTTCCTCCAGACCAGGAGGGAACACCTGGACTTGCAACACACAAGACCATAACCGGAGACGAATCTCCCTTACTCCAAACCGGAGGGGAACCCACAAGTGACACCCAGCCACTTGAAAATCAGAGGTCACGGACCTCTATTCCTCCACACCAGAGGGAAACACTGATGACTCCCAGTCACCAGCAAAATCGGAGAACAAATCTCCCTTCTCCTGAGACCACAGGAGGAACCCCGATCCCAAACAAGGGAAACAGAAACCACTGAATGTATGAAAGGAACAAACGAAAAACAAAACAAGAAAATCAAAAACAATATAGCTCCGAAGAGCACAATGACTGTGGATTTGATCCACGAGTCAATCCATGATCAGATCTTCAGGATGGACTGGCTGTACACTCTTTCTCCTTCTCACGATTTTTCTTCTCTCTCACTTTGGCTCTCAGCTTCTCTTTCTTTTTCTCTCGTTCGCAGGCTATCTCTGTCTCTTCTTTTCTCTTCTTCTTCTTCTTCTGCTTCTCTGCTGCTCTCACCTTCTTCTATCACTCTCTGCTGCTCACTTCTTCTATCTCGTTCAATGCTCTCTTGCTCGATCGCTTCTATTTATATCAGCAGCAGATGTAGGGCGTGTGCAGGGCTTGTGCCCTCTCCGTCCAGATAACCTAGGATCACGTGCCAAGTGCCAACCTTAGATCACGTGCCCATTCATCAGCCTGTATAATGACAAAGTTACTTCAGTCGATCAATAATGAATGTATAGACTTAATGAAATAATATATGAACAAACTTGTATGAAGAACAGGCTATACAGACTTCACTCGATGTATAGACTTAGTGTCTCATGCAACTAGTCAAGTGAATGCACAAGCAATGTACAGACTTAGTGCAAACGGGATGTATAGACTTGAAGTAATGCACTGGCTGTATACACTTGAAGTAATGCATGAGCGATGTATAGACTTGGAGTAATGCACTGGCTGTACACACTTGAAGTAATACATGAGCGATGTATAGACTTGGAATGATGATGTACAGTGCACGCAATGTACATACTTGCTTTGCGAACACAGGCTGTACATACTTGAGAAATGATGCATGAATAGTGCGGTGATGTATAGACTTAACTGATGCGAACACAGGCTGTACACACTTTGATTACATGCATGAGAAAGTAGTGCACAGACTTGCTGTGAAGAACAATGCCCAAATGTAGTGTATGGACTTAGAATGCATGAGACAGCAACATGAGAGTCTCAATGTACATACTTTGCATGAGACGCTCGATGTATAGACTTGACGAATGAGATGCCCGATGTATAGACTTGACGAATGCAGTGATGTATAGACTTGGATAGGTGAGACGCTGAATGAGACGGTCGGATGTATAGACTTTGTAATATGCCTTGGACAGACACACTGATGTACAGACTTTGCCAATGTGCAGACTTTGCCTACTTGGTCTTACAATGCATAGACTTGAAAGACGATGCATGAGATGATGCAATGTATAGACTTGGTCTTACAATGCATAGACTTGGAAGACGATGCGTGAGACGAATGACGATGTACAGACTTGATCAATTATCACTTAATGGATGTATAGACTTAGGCAAACGCTGTACAGAAGGAGACGATGCATGCTGTACAGACTTAACATGAAATGCTACATTCTAGCCAAAACTCTGTACAGACTTTGGATGCTTGTGTATGCATGAGGGCAATGCTTTGTATAGACTTAGCGATGCAATGGACAGCAATGTATAGACTTCAATGCAAAGGCTGGAGTGTGACGGATGTATAGACTTCACCTAAGCACGGGCTGTACAAACATTGGAATGTACAGACTTGTAAGACGATGCATGCACAAGACGCTAAGTGAGACTGACCGAAGTACAGACTTTATGATATGAACGTAGGTAAAGATGATAATGTATAGACTTTGGAAGATGCAGACTGGGCAATGTACTGACTTGGTCGAATGAACCAATGAAGGCGATGTGCAGACTTGGCCAATGTACGGACTTGAAGTAAGAAGACAATGTGTAGGCTTGGCCAATGTATAGACTTGCCAGTAGCATGAGACGAAATGCATTGGCTTTGGGTGTATAGACTTTGATGCCCAAATGCAATGTGCAGACTTCGCATGCATGTGAATGTATAGACTTTGTAGACTTGCTAGCATGCATGCACAAGATGCTAAGGAATGTACAGACTTTGCGAGCTCTATACAGACTTGATCTGAATGCATGGACTATGCCCTTGAAGAATGTGCAGACTTCGAAGAAGGCATGCACTTACTATGTTATGCTTGGGATGTACATACTTCGTGGAAGGCATGTGCAGTGATGTATAGACTTGTTAAAGTAATGCATGCAGACTTGCTATGCATGAATGTATAGACTTCAATGTATATGCAATGCAAGGGCTGTACAGACTTAAATGTAAAGACTTGCGAGTGCAGCAGCCAAGGATGTGTAGACTATGCATCGATGTGCAGACTACGCAGCAACGAATGTGCAGACTTTGTGCAGTCTACAGGCAATGTGCAGACTCTGTTACATGGATGCATCGACTAGATGTCAGACAGATATAATGGAATGTCATTCACAAGCACACATTCACAAATACATGAACACATATGAATACACTTAAATGAATCAGCAAGGTCTTTCATGCACACATACATATGGTGACTTATAGTGTTTGCTATCATCAAAACTACAGGGGCACAACATCAGGTACGTCTAACGGACCAATCTATGACCGTCACACTAACTGAGTCTAATTTCTTGTTTCGGGATTCAGACTATTGTAACGGCCCAATACTGGAGCGTCAGGTTATGTAACAGCCCAGTATAAGACCGTCACAGTTCTTGAATACATTAACCTAAGGTTTGACCAAAGGGTTGATATTCTAAATATTCTAGATGGATTATTGATGATTTAGGACTTGTCATATTGTCCAAAGAAACTTAATTTAAATTATGAATGATAATAAATGTACCGTTATGCTACCGAATTATTTCTATGACCATAACCTTGTTTTAAGTCATTCTTGACCCCGCATTTCTACATTGTTCATTATTGTTATCATGAACTTATTTACATTCTTTGCCATAATTTTATTGCTTGAAACGTGAAAATAGCTTGATTTATACTTGAAGATGCGATCGAGCACTGATTGTGTTCAAGGGCTCTATGCTAGTCCCCTCGGCTGATTGTCGAAAACATACTATTATAAACCATGGGATATGATGCTACTGGCATCGCATTACGCTGGGCGTACTTTCTCTATAAATAAGTGAAATCCACGATATACGTACACGTTACATGACTTTCTTGATTGTTACATGATATTCCACAGAAATTCACCAAATACTTGCTCATAAGCAAAAGATGTTGGGTGAGGAGTATGTGAACTTGCTAGTACATTTTCGATACATTCTTGTTCATGAAAGGCCATGCTACACTCTTGTTACATTCTTGCTAGTTCATACATGTTCATTCTATCTTACATGATCATCTTGATACTTTGGTTTAATCGCATGATTGATCGCATTCGCATGATTTTACCTAAATTCTTTAGAGCTAAAATGTTAATTACTTAAACATTGCTAATCATGTTGATGTGAAGATACCTACTGGGTAAGTGTGCTCATTGCCTATTTCCAATCTTTTTTAGGAGATGGAAGTGATACGAATTCGGATTCGAGGTATACAAGTAGCGGGTCCGAGAGCGAATGAAATTCATATCAAATTGAGAGTGAAGACTTAGGAAGTCTACAATGTTTAGATTGAGTTTATGTAATTTCTTGTTTCTTGAGTCTAGTGGAATGGAAAAAGGATGAAAAGGTTATTGTACTTGAATACTTGATTATAAATGAAATAAAGTTGGAGTTTGAGTAATTATTATGCGATTGTATTCTTATGTGTGATTGCCTTGCGCTCTGATCGTTCTTGCTTGCAAGAGGCTTACCATGCCGACTGTTCGCGTTCCTCGAGCGAGTCTTTCGCTATAATAAAGGCTCGGGGCGTGACAGTTAAGTTGGTATCAGAGCCTAAGTCTCATGACTTAGGGAGAAGAATCATGTCATAGGATAAGTCCAAGGCTTAAGGACCCCTACCTATGAACTAAGGAAGGAATTCCCATACCCATGCGAGAACTGGGTAGAGCCCGGGATGAAGATAGTTAATTAGCTTTAAGATTAATTTTCTTTCCTCGGCATCAAGTACAAGAAACACCCCACTATCATATCTTCTCTTCACGCTTGCAAACTTATCTCGCAAGGATGTGAAGCTTTTCTTGCTTCTGTCATTGTTACGGAATCCAAGGAAATCATCATAGCAGACATCCCTATTGTAAATGAGTTCCCAGATATTTTCCATCCGAATTACCCAGTTTACCACCCGAGAGGGAAGTGAACTTCACTATTGAACTCATTCCAAGAGCAGCACCTGTTTCTATAGCCCCTTACAGGATGTCCCCCACAGAACTCAAGGAACTAAAGAGGCAGTTGCAGGAACTACTAGACAAGGGTATTATTAGACCTAACACATCCCCTTGGGGTGCGCTAGTTCTTTTTGTCAAGAAGAAGGATGGCTCTCTTAGGCTATGCATCGACTATCGGCGACTGAATCAACTCACAATAAAAAACAAGTATCCGTTGTCACGTATTGATGAGCTCTTCGATCAACTTTCGGGTGCAGAATATTTCTCTAAGATTGATCTCAGATCAGGTTATCATCGGCTTAGAATTAAAGAAGAAGACATCTATAAATCAACTTTTCGGAGTCATTATGGCCACTATGAATTCGTTGTAATGTCGTTCGGGTTAACTAATGCCCCAGCAGCATTTATGTAACTTGTGAACAATATTTTTCAACCATATCTGGACCAATTCATCGTCATCTTCATCGATGACATCTTGATATATTCCAAGATAAAAGAGGAACATGAAGAACATCTGAAGATAGCTTTGCAAACACTTAAGGAACATAAACTTTATGCCAAGCTTAACAAATGTGAATTCTGGCTCAAGGAAGTTTCATTCCTAGGCCACATTATTTCCAAGGAAGGTATCGATGTGGATCCTTCGAAGGTGGAAGCTGTCAGAAATTGGAGCCGACCAACGACTGTATCAGAAGTAAGAAGCTATCTGGGTCTAGCTGGTTATTATAAGAGGTTCATTAGAGACTTCTCAAAGATTGCAGTTCCTTTAACTAGACTCACAAGAAAAGAAAATCATTTTGTTTGGTCAGAGGAATGTGAAAAGAGTTTTCAAACTCTTAAGAATCACTTTACTACAGCTCCTATTCTATCACTACCTATCGAAGGTGGTGGATTCAAAGTATATATGGATGCATCTGGCATTGGCTTGGGATGCGTTCTCATGCAAGATGAAAAGGTAATCTGTTATTCCACAAGATAATTAAAACGTCACGAGGAAAATTATCCCGTGCATGATTTAGAACTAGCAGCTATTAATTTCGCCTTAAAAATTTGGCGTCATTATCTCTATGGAGAAAAGTTCACGGTCTACTCGGACCACAAAAGCTAGAAATACTTATTTTCTTAAAAAGAGTTAAATATGCGGCAGAGGAGATGGTTAGAATATCTCAAGGACTTTGATTTTGCTATTCAATATCATCCTGGCAAGGCTAACGGTGTAGCAGATGCACTCAGTAGAAAACTAATGGGTATGCTATCAAGTCTTATGATTAGTATGACTAACCTTATTCCTCAATTTGCTCAGTTAAACTTAGATATTGACATGAAGGGAGAAGATTGTTTCATAGCTAATATCCGAGCTCAACCTACATTGATAGAGGATATGGCCAAGCTACAAAATGATGATCCTGCGTTACTGGAGATTAAAGCCAATATTGAACAAAGACTGGATTTCTCTGTTTCCAATGACGGAGGATTGCTATTCAAGGGCCGAGTGTGCGTACCAGATCATGAGGATACAAAGAAACTGATCCTAGAAGAAGCACATAATTCCAAGTAGACCATTCACCCAGGTGGTACAAAGATGTATCAAGATCTCAAAAGAAATTTCTGGTGGCCCAATATGAAGTGAGAAATAGCTGACTTCGTGTCTCGCTGTCTCACTTGCCAATAAGTTAAGGCAGAGCATTTTAGACCTGCAGGTAAATTGCATCCCTTGAATATTCCCGAGTGGAAATGGGAGAGCATAAGGATGGATTTCATTATGGGTTTACCTAAGACCATAGGAGGACACGATGGTATATGAGTAATCATAGACCGATTGACAAAGTCTGCACATTTTCTACACATAAAAAGTCGATGGTCTGTGGATGTTCTAGCAGCATTATACATAAAAGAAATTATCAAATTACATGGTGTCTCTGTCACTACTATATCTGATAGAGATCCTCGATTCACGTCACATTTCTAGAAGGGTCTACAAAACTCACTAGGGACTAGATTGAACTTTAGTACAACATTTCACCCACAAACTGATGGTCAGACTGAAAGAACAAATCAGGTGGTAGAAGATATGCTCAGGACTTGTGCTATTGACTTTGGAGGAAGTTGGCCTGATCACTTGTCTCTAGTAGAGTTTTCATACAACAACAGTTATCAGGCAGCATATAGATGGCACCCTTTGAAGCTTTATAAGGAAAATGCTGTAGATCACCAATATGTTGGAATGAAATAGGGGAAAAGCACTTACAAGACCCTGATCTTATAAGGGATTCTTCAGAGAAGATCAAGCTCATTTAAGAAAGATGTCGGGTCCCGTGAGGTGTAAACGGATCTAGAAGGGGGGGTTGAATAGATCCTATCACAAGTTATGGCCTATTTAAAAACTCTTATCTAGCGGAAGCTTAAACCACTCTCATAAAGTGAATGAATCACTTAGGCACAATGCACAGTGGAATTAAGTAGAGTGGCTCAAATGGAAAGATTTGAATTACAAGCTATGAAACGTCCACACTTATTTAAGTGAATTACAAAGTAACACATAGATGAACATGCAATAGCTTGCAACAGCCGTGCGTGTGTGTGTATGCTATGTTGATCACTCAAAGTGCATATGTATGTGAGCAAGATAACCAAGTATGGAAGCACACGAACCTGTGAATGGGGTTAGAAGATATAGAGCAATCACACACAATAAACAACCCACAACACAGGGATTTTTAAGGTGGTTTGGTTGCAACCCCGCAACCTACGTCCACCCCTCACCAAAACCCCGTGAGGCTTCCTTGCTGACACACAGCTAGACCCGGGGACACGCCCCAAATCACAGAATAGAGGAACCCCTCTTTCTATCTTCCTACACACAAAGTCGGCAGGGACGGCTACACCGCAAATCGGAGAAATCCCGATTGCCTTCCTACTAACCACCGGTAGGGACGATTCTCAATTCCAAATGTTTGAATGAAATGAAAAATGAACAAATATGAAATCACTCAAACAAGATATAGAATATGCTTAAGAGAAAAGATCTTGTCTGAGGTTTGTTGGAGCTTGAATCTCTTGAGGATTTGATGAAGAACTTCTTCCCGGAGTACTGTTCACAGCTACAGTAACTCGAACTCCTCTTCCTTAAACACACCCTTGCAGCCTCCTTTGATTTCCCTTGTTAGCCTTGCTTTCTTCTACTCTTCCTTGGAGGTTGCTGGATTGAGATATGAGCTTAAATCACCTTGAGTTGATGGAGAGATTGTTGGATGTAGCTTTGATCTTCTTTGAATCTCCTTGAGTTGATGAAGAGGTGTATGGATGTAGCTTTGATCACCTTTGCAAGCCTTGAATGCTTCTTGCTTGATTGGAGGTTGCTTGGCTTCAGATCTCACCTTGAATCACCTTGGAAGGATTAAGAACTCCTGCCTGAAACACTGTTCACGGAGGTGCTACAGTGCTCTCGAAATGGCCTCCCTTGATTCACTTCATCAACTCCATCAACTAGGGTTTCTAACCCTCTCATGTTGGTTTTATAACCCTTGGAATGGTCCTTGGACACCCTCCAGACCAGATCCACAAATCATGGGAAGTTAGGTAAGGTTTGATTAAACAAATCCATGGAAAAGGGCTGGCCACGAGGTGGATTTCGAAGTCAAACATGGCTGCATCGGGGCTGGCGGTCGACCAGAATTCATGGGCCGGTCGACCGGAACCTGCTGCAGCCAGAACTTTTCGGCTCTGGCAAAACCGGTCGACCGAAATTCATGGGGCGGTCGACCGGAATGTCACAGACCCCGAACCTTTTAGTTCTGGGAAATTCGGTCGACCTAGCTACAGTGCCGCCGGTCGACCTAAAGCTACAGTAAATTCCAGATTAACACAATTCAGCCCCAAATGTCATTGTAACCCTTCCGAACTCTGTGGCATCAAACTCCTTTGATCTTGGGGAATATATATTGAGTGTTTTGGCCTGTAAAATCATATAAAAAGGATTAGAACTTTAGCTCAATAATCCATATAATAAATGTATGAAATACACATATGAAATCTCATGAATTAGTTATATGTGAACACTTTGAATCACAAGTGTTCTGAGCTAAAGATCAAGAAATAAGAGCTCAACCACCCCAAGTAAAATATCCATGAAACACACTCATGGAATTTCAATAACAAGAAGGATAGAAAAGCTCATTCCCAAATTAACCATCCATATCAAAAGAGCAAGTTCATATGACAATGAATTTAAACGAATGGATGATCATCAAGTAACCCAAAGTTTCAAGATTGATGTGAGCATTCAAGAACCACATGTTCCTTGGTATTAATGCAATGTGAGAACATATAAGGCAAGTTGTGAATGAGCATCATGAAACCAAATACATGGAGAGTGATAAACAACAATGACTTATAGTGTTAAGCCATTATCAAAACAAAGAATACCACAGAACTCATATGACTATAGAATGATGTCGAATGACCCAAGAGACCATAGAATGACTCAAATGACCTCAGAGACACAACATTCTCCCCCTTTTTGATGATGACAACTATGAGTCATTCTGAACTATGAGTCATTATAAACTCACAGGGCAACTATGAGTCTGAAGAATAAGAAGAGGAATCTTACCACATTCACCACATGCATTGAGTAATGACTTCACATAATCTTACCTTCTTACCTTACCACATCCTTTATTGAATGACTCACATAATCTTCTCCCCCTTTGACAACATCAAAAGATCCAGAAAAGAGAAAGAGAGACGCACATTAATGACGCACACAAAATGATGTGGAAATACATGCCAATGGATGTACACTTATTAAGATTGACAAAATAACCAAAGAGAACAACCAATTGTGGAAAGCCAGTTATAGGACTGAGACCAAAGAATGATATGGAGGTATCGAACATGGTGGTGTCCCGTGACTTGGCAAAGACAAAGTAAGTGTGAGAGGTGGAGCCACAACAGCATTATTCAATTCCTCAAATAGGAGATGGATAAAGCAGCCAAGGAGCAAATTTTGATTTCAAATTTTGCAGATTTTTAGTGGTTTTCTAGTTTTCAGATTTTTTGGATTTGCTAAGCAATGCATGGAAATGATAGATGCAAGCTACAATTGTATGAAGTCAATACATGCATGCCACTCTATTGCATGAAAACATGATGCCAATAATGCTAGGACTCATGCCATATGCCAATGAATGAGAAAGCAATGTGATATCATTTGACAGAGGACACCAATGATTTTGGAGACAACTTGAAAGGTGCATCAAGATGATACCACTTGTTGGAATATACCACTTGTGTAGTATGGTGATGTAATCATGGCAGCCTGAATGATTTATATAGATATGACAGATGAAGGCAAAATATGTATGCATGGAGAAGTAAAGTGTATAAATGCTATGCATAAACTCTCATCATAAATGAAGGTTCTCTCCCCTTGGATTCTCCCATATCCACAATGCACTCTCCCCCTTTGACAGTGCTCAAAAGCATCAAAAGACAACATCTCCCCCTTTCTCCCAAGTCCATAGCAAGGACTCACAACAAGACATTCTCCCCTTTTGCCAATAGCAAAAAGGAGGGATACGTCACAGTGGTTGACAAAGGTCCTAGAGATCAGAGTGGAATGGTAGTGGAAGAGCAAGCCATTATATGGAAATTAGAAACATGCCGGGAGCAATATATATGGTTCAAAGCTAATGAAAACCAAGATCATCAATAGAGTTTAAAAAGCATCGACATCCATGGTTTAATAGAAATGAACCAGAAGCACATATCTTGACAGTGTTTAACCTTCCCTTGTCTTATACATCCATATTCAATAACCACAAAGGGAATAACAAAAAAACTAGTATTGAGGTTAAACAAGCATGACTAAAGCATGGAATTTTATGAGTTTAACAAATTTGATTTTCAATATCGTTTGAATTTGAAGGCACATGACTCATATGTTACGAGCAATCAAGTCTAGTACATGCCTCCTAGCCGTAAGAATACACGTTGTTTAGACGTTAGTATCCCTAGGTATTTGGCAAGACTGACTGTTATGCTTCAGAATGAACAGAGATAGCAACATCACGTCATGACATATCCAAACTCATTTCTTTGATGAGAAGATATATTTCTCAGCAATTATGCCATTGCTCTACCCAGAGTCCAAATGAATTAAGACAGAGATAACAGAGACACATCATGACATATCATTCGTCACTTGATTTGATGACGGGACATATTTCTCCGTGCAACACTATCATTGCTCTGTAAATTGATTTTCAAGAATTCCAGCTCATCAAGATATTTAGAAACAATACTAAGCTCTAGAGTATCACCAAAGTTGTCAAGACACTTGGATTTTCAGATTTCAGAATAATTATTCAAGGCACAACCTGCAATCTCTAGTTAATGTCTATTAAAACCATAAAATATGGATGATTTCAAAAGATATATCAAAACTTTAAGGAAATCATTAAATCTGAACCATTTTCATTGAATGGACAATCATCAGTTCATATAATAGAAAGCTCTTACACTGTAGTGATGTCTGTCTCTTGAACTTATTATCACATTGGAGGCCATTGAGGTTCAGATGCAAAAAGGACGAATGAACCAAGAAGAACAACACGACTCTCCCTATGAATATGCAATGAAAGCATGCAAGGAGTGATGTTTGCAGTCACATAGAATGACGAATGTCAATGAGAGGTTTACTTGACCCATGCAGGGGTTGACCTGATCAAACATGAAATGCATGAACCAACATAATGCATGATTTTACACTTATGAAATGCAACATAATGAATATGAACCATATGCACGAATGATATGATGTAAAATGATTCAAGCTAGGTTGATGTTGACTCCCCCTGAATACATGCAAGGGTTGGAAATGAACTATGCAGCCTAAGATTTATATGAATGCACAATGCAATTAAGATGCTGCAAAATGATTATGCATTATCATTTATCTTCTAAACATGATGTGCATTAAGGCATGTGTGATTACAAGATGATGCAAACACAAATCATTCACAATTGATTTTGAACTGAATGCAACATGATGATGCCAATTGCTAGACTCCCCCTTTGAACAATGCTAATATGAATAACGAGTTGAAAATGCAACCATGGTTTGCATCATCAAAACCAAAGTCCAAGCATTTCATGTGGCTGATAGCAAGACTTGTGCAACTCATTATCACATCAACTTCATCAGCATAACAAATTTTTCATGAATTAAATAGCTGAAATCAAGCATGGTGTGAACAAGTTATCTAGCTCAAAAGTTCATCTCACACCATGGGGGGTTTTACATTTCAAAGAGACATTCAGTTTGCAGAATCTAATGACATTGGACAGACATATGATGCACTATGTACATGTCAAGACTAAACATGCAAGATGACTGAACTTCAAAAAGGTTTATGTACATACATGTGCCTTGAGCTTTTATTTACCTTATGATCCTTTGTTCAGCTCCAAGGCATCCTGCACCCAAAATTCTCATTTGGAATTTTTAGGTACCCAAGATTGCTTGGGTCCTTGTAGGTTAGCAACATGTTTAGCATCTTGGCCCATCTTTTTCAGGGCAATCACATCATCCTCCCTCATTGTGAGGCAATCATATATCTCATGCCCATTTTTCTCATAATAGAAACAACACACAAAAGATTAATTTTTCTTTTTATGTTCATGTGCGTGTGCATGTGGACTATACTTTTGTGGGCGAGCATAATTTTTACCTTTCATGGTATAAGGGTGATGTCTTTCTTTCAAATACCAGCATTCCTGGTCAGTGTGACCAGTCTTACCACAGTGAAGACAGCAAAGAGCAGCATTTCTTTTAAAGGCCATGGGGAGTGTTGACCTGTCTGGATGGGAATGTCGACACTTCTGATTCTCTATGCGATTCTGTGCATAGTTCTGCTGAGCAAGCCTTCTGCCAGTGTTGACCTGTTTCTTTCCTTGCTCTTTCACTTGATCTCCTGCTCTAAGCTCACCATTTCTCAAAATAAAACAATCATGCACAGTGTGACCATGTTTACCATAATAATAACAATTGACATTCATTTTGTGGAAGGCATGGTATTTAACATTGGACATGTTATGGTGCATGTTTGGATGAGCATGTTGAATTTTATTTTTCTTTCGAGCAGTGTGCCCTTTTTGGTGACCATAGGAAGTGGTGGCTTCCGGTGAACCAGAATCTTGGATTTGGGCAAACATTGACAGGAAATCATTCAAACCTTGAATTTCATTTTCAAGTAAGGAAATGTGCTGTTTAGATTCAACAAGGCCCTCTTCGCATGCTGCCAATTGCTCATTGAGCATAGCATTTACTGCTTTAAGATTTTGATTTTGTTGTTCTAAAGCATGCAAAGTTTCAAAGTGATCATCAATGACAGATTTGCCTTTTTCATGTGCAGCTAGTTTTTCATGCAACTCTTCTTCAGCTTGTTCAAGTTCAATTTTCTTTTCCAACAACTCTCTATTCTCTTCTTTCAGAGAATCAATCAGATTTTGTTGCCATTCAAGATCATCATGAAGACCAACATTTATGTTTCTCAAGAATGAACATTTTTCACATACAAAATTAGCAGAGCATGAAACAGAATTTTTATTTTCTTCAATCAACCACTCATCATGGATTAGCCCATCGGCCATAGTTTGATCATTAGAGATTGACTTAGGTTGGTTTTGAAGTTTTATTACAATTTCTTCCAACCTAGTGATTTCATCATGAAGATTTTCATTTTCTTCCCTTAGACATGCAATGCTTTGTTTATGCGTATCTAGATCAACTGAGAGAGTATTGTTAAGCTCTTTAACAATAGAACACTTTTTACAAAACAAGCTTTCATTTTGGTTGATTTTCTTGAGATCCTTTTTCAAATTTTTATTTTCTGATTTGACCTTTTTGTATTGAGTAATCAACTCACCATAGGCTTCCATAAGCTCTTCAAAAGTGAATTCCTCAGAGTCAGAGTTTACCTGTGATGAAGATGCATTGCTAGACTGTTCTATACGGTCGGCCATGAAGCATTCTTGTTCTTGTTCCTTCCCTTCATGGATTTTAACCAACTTATCCAATACTTGCTTGGCTGTGTTGCAAGAGGACACAAGATGAGTTAGTCTTAGATCAACTGCAGTTGTAATTAAGTTATATGCAAGATGATTATCATTGTGTTTGGTCTCATGTTCGGCTAACCAATCAATTGAATTTGATGGCAGCTCATGAGGACCATTGTATATAAGAGTCCACAATTGTGGATCTATGGAGCTAACATAAATGAACATTCTTCCAACCCATGTTGAAAAATCTGAACCATCATAAATGGGTGGAGAAGCCATCGAAGCAAGTGTAGCATGTGAATCCATCTAAATAAAAAACACTGAGATCTTTCCCTGCAGATCGTTGGATCTGGGAATGACAGAGCCTCGCTCTGATACCACTTGTTGGGTCCCGTGAGGTGTAAACGGATCTAGAAGGGGGGGTTGAATAGATCCTATCACAAGTTATGGCCTATTTAAAAACTCTTATCTAGCGGAAGCTTAAACCACTCTCATAAAGTGAATGAATCACTTAGGCACAATGCACAGCGGAATTAAGTAGAGTGGCTCAAATGGAAAGATTTGAATTACAAGCTATGAAACGTCCACACTTCTTTAAGTGAATTGCAAAGCATAACACATAGAGGAACATGCAATAGCTTGCAACAACCGTGCATGTGTGTGTATGCTATGTTGATCACTCAAAGTGCATATGTATGTGAGCAAGATAACCAAGTATGGAAGCACACGAACCTGTGAATGGGGTTAGAAGATATAGAGCAATCACACACAATAAACAACCCACAACACAGGGATTTTTAAGGTGGTTCGGTTGCAACCACGCAACCTACGTCCACCCCTCACCAAAACCCGGTGAGGCTTCCTTGCTGACACACAGCTTGACCCGGGGACACGCCCCAAACCACAGAACAGAGAAACCCCTCTTTCTGTCTTCCTACACACAAAGCCGGCAGGGACGGCTACACCGTAAATCGGAGAACTCCCGATTGCCTTCCTCCTAACCACCGGTAGGGACGATTCTCAATTCCAAATGTTTGAATGAAATGGAAAACAAACAAATATGAAATCACTCAAACAAGATATAGAATATGCTTAAGAGAAAAGATCTTGTCTGAGGTTTGTTGGAGATTGAATCTCTTGAGGATTTGATGAAGAACTTATTCCCGGAGTACTGTTCACAGCTACAGTAACTCGAACTCCTCTTCCTTGAACACACCCTTGCAGCCTCCTTTGATTTCCCTTGTTAGTCTTGCTTTCTTCTACTCTTCCTTGGAGGTTGCTGGATTGAGATATGAGCTTAAATCACCTTGAGTTGATGGAGAGATTGTTGGATGTAGCTTTGATCTTCTTTGAATCTCCTTGAGTTGATGAAGAGGTGTATGGATGTAGCTTTGATCACCTTTGCAAGCCTTGAATGCTTCTTGCTTGATTGGAGGTTGCTTGGCTTCAGATCTCACCTTGAATCACCTTGGAAGGATTAAGAACTCCTGCCCGAAACACTGTTCACGGAGGTGCTACAGTGCTCTCGAAATGGCCTCCCTTGATTCACTTCATCAACTCCATCAACTAGGGTTTCTAACCCTCTCATGTTGGTTTTATAACCCTTGGAATGGTCCTTGGACACCGTCCAGACCAGATCCACAAATCATGGGAAGTTAGGTAAGGTTTGATTAAACAAATCCATGGAAAAGGGTTGGCCACGAGGTGGATTTTGAAGTCAAACATGGCTGCATCGGGGCTGGCAGTCGACCAGAATTCATGGGCCGGTCGACCGGAACCTGCTGCAGCCAGAACTTTTCGGCTCTGGCAAAACCGGTCGATCGGAATTCATGGGGCGGTCGACCGGAATGTCACAGACCCCGAACCTTTTGGTTCTGGGAAATTCGGTCGACCTAGCTACAGTGCCGCCGGTCGACCTAAAGCTACAGTAAATTCCAGATTAACACAATTCAGCCCCAAATGTCATTGTAACCCTTCCGAACTCTGTGGCATCAAACTCCTTTGATCTTGGGGAATATGTATTGAGTGTTTTGGCCTGCAAAATCATATAAAAAGGATTAGAACTTTAACTCAATAATCCATATAATAAATGTATGAAATACACATATGAAATCTCATGAATTAGTTATATGTGAACACTTTGAATCACAAGTGTTCTGAGCTAAAGATCAAGAAATAAGAGCTCAACCACCCCAAGTAAAATATCCATGAAACACACTCATGGAATTTCAATAACAAGAAGGATAGAAAAGCTCATTCCCAAATTAACCATCCATATCAAAAGAGCAAGTTCATATGACAATGAATTTAAACGAATGGATGATCATCAAGTAACCCAAAGTTTCAAGATTGATGTGAGCATTCAAGAACCACATGTTCCTTGGTATTAATGCAATGTGAGAACATATAAGGCAAGTTGTGAATGAGCATCATGAAACCAAATACATGGAGAGTGATAAACAACAATGACTCATAGTGTTAAGCCATTATCAAAACCAAGAATACCACAGAACTCATATGACTATAGAATGATGTCGAATGACCCAAGAGACCACAGAATAACTCAATTCACCTCAGAGACACAACAAAAGAATGAAGAGGGCGCAAGATAGGCAAAAGTCTTATCCTGATAATCGAAGACGCGACTTGGAGTTTCAGGTTGGAGATCATGTGTATCTAAAGGTTTCTCTGGGTCGTGGTATTCAAAGATTTGGCATCAAAGGAAAGCTAACTCTCAGGTTTATTGGCCCATTTGAAATTCTCGAAAGGGTCGGTGAAGTGGCTTATAGACTGACTTTACCTCTACAATTAGCAGGAGTTCATGACGTATTTAACGTCTCTATGTTGAAAAAGTATGTATATGACCCTGACCATGTTATCACTTATGATAATTTGGAGATTCAGAAAGATATGATGTACGAGCAAACACCAATAAATATTTTGGAACGAGAAGTGCCTCAACTAAGGAATAAAGTTATTCCTATGGTCAAGATACAATGGAAGAAAACATGGCCATATGAAGCAACATGGGAAACCGAAGAAGCTATGCGGAAAAGATTCTCAGAATTATTCAGCTGTAAGTACACCCTCCACAATCCATGTATTGAATTTGGGGACGAAATTCATTTAAGTGGGGGAGGGTGTAGTGCCCCAGAATTTATATAAATAATTTTTGATTATAAATGGAATTTCCTAGAATTTATTAGGAATTTAGAATGGCTAAATAGATTAATAAATGATTATTGAATTTATAAATGGGTTATAAGGCTCAATGGTGTTAAATAATTAGCCTAGTTTATTCAATTTAGACCCAAAAGGTTTAACGACCAAGCCCATTAAGTTTAGCCCATATTCTAGAAGGTTAATTAGACTATTCACGAATTTTAGGATAAATACTGATTTTATAGATAATTATATAGATAAAATGAATAAAAGAGTTTTATTAAATTGAAACCTTGCACACGTTGAATGTAACGGTCTATCGGGCGACCGCTACAGTGGTGTAACGCACCTAGACACGACTGTTACATCCTGCTGATTTCATAAGTTGAAGAACTTACGAAAAATTAGATCTTTGGGATCCTATCTGCAAGAGACCTAATTAGGAGAACATGTAAGGTTACTAGGGACTCTTAGGGATTAGGTTTTGGCCAACTAAGGACTATTGAATCGATCTAAATCCTTGAACCCTAGCCAAATCTCTATAAATAAGACCCAGTTCTGAACTGAGCGACCCTTACTTTTGGCTCGTGAAGAATCAAGGTAAGGAGATAGAATTTCGGGTAAGTCCTTTGAAACTTTTTGTTTATAATACTAAGGTCTAACAACTCTCAAAATTTCATGTTAGGAGATCAAGTAACCAAGGAGATAAGGGCTTCTAAAGTCACTGATTTTGTCATAGCAACCCAAGATTCAGAGCAAAGGATCACTGAAGATCAAGGAATTAGGACGTCTAAATGAGGTAATTAGAGTTCGGTGTTTTAGAACTTTTTGTTCCCCTTAGATAAATCTTCTTACCCTCAAAATTTCCCTTCTTTAGGTCAAGGGATTGGAGAGTTAGGGCAACGTGAAGTTGCTGAAAAACTACAGGAAGAAGAGAACTAGGTCGTGTCTTGAAGACCCAAACTGTAAGTATAAAACCTAGGGAAAAGGTAGGTCATCTCATGAACAGTAAAAAGATCTCGTAAGGGATAAAAGCCCTCTGATTTGACTTGATTTCATGCATTATAGATTGTGAATTTCATGTTTTAGTAAGTTCATGCATACATGAATACCTTTAGCCTAACCAAAGATAAAAGATATTATCTTGTTTATTCATTGCGACCTATGCATATACCTGGCCTTTACTTCGTTTATCATGGCTAGACTAGCTAGTGATTATGATTCTTCTTGCATGGACATAGTTCCTTATCTTTACTGTCTGCAGAAGCTCTGATGGATGAGGGTAGAACCGTCACATGATTGTAACGGCCCTACGATAAGCCGTCACACTCTCTGTTGTATTTAAATTGATCTGTTCTCTCTAACGCACCATAACAGGAGCGTTACCATACTGTAATGGCCCCTCAACAAATCGTCACACGAACTGTAACGCGCCTATGATAGACCGTTAGAACACTATTTTTTGTCAACTCGAGATGGAATGGAAATTAGTCAAGTCTACTTCTAAATAAGACTAGTTATCTAAGTTTTGACCTGATATCATGACTTTGAGTTTATTTATTGATTCATGATAGGAATTGCATGATTACAAGCATTTGAAGTTATTTTGAGTTATGTTAATTTCATTGGAAAAAACTTTATAGTTTATATTTAATTTATGATTTCAAATGATGTATTGACGGTGTTTTATCATGTTTTTACACCGTTTCACAGTCTTTTCTATATATAGAGTCATTTTTCTTAAGTACATGGCATATATTTCGGTATATGGTCATTAGTTCACACTTTGCACTATAGGAACATTATCTTGAACATGAGGACCTCTCTATTAGATATTCCTTCCAATGGACTAGGAAATCTTGTTTCAAGGCCTCTGTAATTCTCCGCGAGCCTGGAATTCCAACTAGGACGCCGAGCTAGTTGTACAATAAAACCCCAATCATTAGAAAACACTATCGATGGTTTCTGGTTTTTGGAGATGTAATAGATCAATGTTGGACCGTCAGGTACGTCTAACGGACCAATCTATGACCGTCACACTAACTGAGTCTAATTTCTTGTTTCGGGATTTAGACTATTGTAATGGCCCAATACTGGAGCGTCACGTTATGTAACGGCCCAGTATAAGACCGTCACAGTTCTTGAATACATTAACTTAAGGTTTGACCAAAGGGTTGATATTCTAAAGATTCTAGATAAATTATTGATGATCTAGGACTTGTCATATTGTCCAAAGAAACTTAATTTAAATTATGAATGATAAAAAATGTACCGTTATGCTACCGAATTATTTCTATGAGCATAACCTTGTTTTAAGTCATTCTTGACCCCGCATTTCTTCATTGAAACGTTCATTGTTGATTATTGTTATCATGAACTTATTTACATTCTTGGCCATAATTTTGTTACTTGAAACGTGGAAATAGCTTGATTTATACTTGAAGATGCGATCGAGCACTGATTGTGTTCAAGGGCTCTATGCTAGTCCCCTCGGCTGATTGCCGGAAACATACTATTATAAACTATGGGATATGATGCTACTAGCGACGCATTGCGTTGGGAGTACTTTCTCTATAAATAAGTGAAATCCACGATATACGTACATGTTACATGACTTTCTTGATTGTTACATGATATTCCACAGAAATTCACCAAATACTTGCTCATAAGTAAAAGATGTTGGGTGAGGAGTATGTGAACTTGCTAGTACATTCTCAATACATTCTTGTTCATGAAAGGTCATGCTACACTATTGTTACATTCTTGCTAGTTCATACTTGTTCATTCTATCTTACAAGATCATCTTGTTACTTTGGTTTAATCGCATGATTGATCGCATTCGCATGATTTTACCTAAATTCTTTAGAGCTAAAATGCTAATTACTTAAACATTGCTAATCATGTTGATGCGAAGATACCTACTAGGCAAGTGTGCTCATTACCTATTTCCAATCTTTTTCAGGAGATGGAAGTGATACGAATTTGGATTCGAGTTATACAAGTAGCGGGTCCGAGAGCGAATGAAAGTCATATCAAATTGAGAGTGAAGACTTAGGAAGTCTACATTGTTTAGATTGAGTTTATGTACTTTCTTGTTTCTTAGTCTAGTGGAATGGAAAAAGGATGAAAAGGTTATTGTACTTGAATACTTGATTATTAATGAAATAAAGTTAGAGTTTGAGTAATTATTATGCGATTGTATTTTTATGTGTGATTGCCTTGCGCTCTGATCGTTCTTGCTTGCAAGAGGCTTACCATGCCGGTTGTTCACGTTCCTCGAGCGAGTCTTCCGCTGTAATAAAGGCTCGGGACGTGACAGTTAAGTTGGTATCAGAGCCTAAGTCTCATGACTTAGGGAGAAGAATCATGTCATAGGATAAGTCCAATGCTTAAGGACCCCTACCTATGAACTAAGGAAGGAATTCTCATACCCATGCGAGAACTGGGTAGTGCCTGGGATGAAGATAGTTAATTAGCTTTAAGATTAATTTTCTTTCCTCGGCATCAAGTACAAGAAACACCCCACTATCATATCTTCTCTTCACGCTTGCAAACTTATCTCGCAAGGATGTGAAGCTTTTCTTGCTTCTGTCATTGTTACGGAATCCAAGGAAATCATCATAGCAGACATCCCTATTGTAAATGAGTTCCCAGATATATTCCCATCCGAATTACCCAGTTTATCACCCGAGAGGGAAGTGAACTTCACTATTGAACTCATTCCAGGAGCAGCACTTATTTCTATAGCCCCTTACAGGATGTCCCCCACAGAACTGAAGGAACTAAAGAGGCAGTTGCAGGAACTACTAGACAAGGGTATTATTAGACCTAGCATATCCCCTTGGGGTGCGCCAGTTCTTTTTGTCAAGAAGAAGGATGGCTCTCTTAGGCTATGCATCGACTACCGGCGACTGAATCAACTCACAATAAAAAACAAGTATCCGTTGTCACGTATTGATGAGCTCTTCGATCAACTTTCGGGAGCAGAATATTTCTCCAAGATTGACCTCAGATCATGTTATCATCAGCTTAGAATTAAAGAAGAAGACATCTATAAATCAGCTTTTCGGAGTCGTTATGGCCACTATAAATTCGTGGTAATGCCGTTCGGGTTAACTAATGCCCCAGCAACATTTATGCAACTTATGAACAATGTTTTTCAACCATATCTGGACCAATTCATCGTCGTCTTCATCGATGACATCTTGATATATTCCAAGACAAAAGAGGAACATGAAGAACATCTGAGGATAGCTTTGCAAACACTTAGGGAACATAAACTTTATGCCAAGCTTAACAAATATGAATTCTGGCTCAAAGAAGTTTCATTCCTAGGCCACATTATTTCCAAGGAAGGTATCGTTGTGGATCCTTCGAAGGTGGAAGCTGTCAGAAATTGGAGCCGACCAATGACTATATCAGAAGTAAGAAGCTTTCTGGGTCTAGCTGGTTATTATAGGAGGTTCATTAGGGACTTCTCAAAGATTACAGTTCCTTTAACTAGAGTCACAAGAAAAGAAAATCCTTTCGTCTGGTCAGAGGAATGTGAAAAGAGTTTTCAAACTCTTAAGAATCACCTTACTACAGCTCCTATTCTATCACTACCTATCGAAGGTGGTGGATTCGAAGTATATACGGATGCATCTAGCATTGGCTTGGGATGCGTTCTCATGCAAGATGAAAATGTAATATGTTATTCCTCAAGACAATTGAAACGTCACGAGAAAAATTATCCCGTGCATGATTTAGAACTAGCAGCTGTTAATTTCGCCTTAAAAATTTAGCGTCATTATCTCTATGGAGAAAAGTTCACGGTCTACTCGGACCACAAAAGCTTGAAATACTTATTTTCTCAAAAAGAGTTAAATATGAGGCAGAGGAGATGGTTAGAATATCTCAAGGACTTTGATTTTACTATTCAATATCATCCTGGCAAGGCTAACGCTGTAGCAGATGCACTCAACAGAAAATCAATGGGTATGCTATCAAGTCTTATGATTAGTATGACTAACCTTATTCCTCAATTTACTTAGTTAAACTTAGATATTGACATGAAGGGAGAAGATTGTTTCATAGCTAATATCCAAGCTAAACCTACATTGATAGAGGATATGGCCAAGCTGTAAAATGATGATCCCGCGTTACTGGAGATTAAAGCCAATATTGAACAAAGATCAGATTTCTCTGTTTCCAATGATGGAGGATTGCTATTCAAGGGCCGAGTGTGTGTACCAGATCATGAGGATACAAAAAAATTGATCCTAGATGAAGCACATAATTCCAAATACACCATTCACTCAGGTGGTACAAAGATGTATCAAGATCTCAAAAGAAATTTTTGGTGGCCCAATATAAAGAGAGAAATAGTTGATTTTGTGTCTCGCTGTCTCACTTGCTAACAAGTTAAGACAGAGCATTTTAGACCCACAGGTAAATTGCATCCCTTGAATATTCTCGAGTGAAAATGGGAGAGCATCGGGATGGATTTCATTATGGGTTTACCTAAAACCAGAGGAGGACACGATGGTATATGAGTAATCATAGACCGATTGACAAAGTCTGCACATTTTCTACCCATAAAAAGTCGATGGTCTGTGGATATTCTAGCAGCATTATACATAAAAGAAATTATCAAATTACATGGTGTCCCTGTCACTATTATATCTGATAGAGATCCTCGATTCACATCACATTTCTGGAAGGGTCTACAAAACTCACTAGGGACTAGATTGAACTTCAGTACAACATTTCACCCACAAACTGATGGTCAGACTGAAAGAACAAATCAGGTGGTAGAAGATATGCTCAGGGCTTGTGCTATTGACTTTGGAGGAAGTTGGCATGATCACTTGCCTCTAGTAGAGTTTGCATACAACAACAGTTATCAGGCCAGCATACAGATGGCACCCTTTGAAGCTTTATATGAAAAAAGCTGTAGATCACCAATATGTTGGAATGAAATAGGGGAAAAGTAATTCCTAGGCCCCGATCTTATAAGGGATTCTTCAGAGAAGATCAAGCTCATTCAAGAAAGAATGAAGAGGTCACAAGATAGGCAAAAGTCTTATGCTGATAATCGAAGGCGCAACTTGGAGTTTCAGGTTGGAGATCATGTGTATCTAAAGGTTTCTCCGGGTTGTGGTATTCAAAGATTTGGCATCAAAGACAAGCTAACTCCCATGTTTATTGACCCATTTGAAATTCTCGAAAGGGTTGGTGAAGTGTCTTATAGACTGACTTTACGTCTACAATTAGCAGGAGTTCATGACGTATTTCACGTCTCTATGCTGAAAAAGTATGTATATGACCCTGACCATGTTATCACTTATGATAATTTGGGGATTCCGAAGGATATAATGTACGAGCAAACACCAATAAAGATTTTGGAACGAGAAGTGCATCAACTAAGGAATAAAGTTATTCCTATGGTCAAGATACAATGGAAGAAAACATGGCCATATGAAGCAACATGGGAAACCGAAGAAGCTATGCGGAAAAGATTCCCATAATTATTCAGTTGTAAGTACACCCTCCACAATCCATGTATTGAATTTGGGGACCAAATTCTTTTAAGTGGGGGAGGGTGTAGTGCCCCAGAATTTATATAAATAATTTTTGATTATAAATGGAATTTCTTAGAATTTATTAGGAATTTATAAGGGCTAAATAGATTAATAAATGATTATTGAATTTATAAATGGGTTATAAGGCCCAGTGGTGTTAAATAATTAGCCTAACCTATTCAATTTAGACCCAATAGGTTTAAGGACCAAGCCCATTAAGTTTAGCCCATATTCTAGAAGGTTACTTAGCCTATTCACGAATTTTAATGATAAATACTATTTTTATAGATATTTATATAGATAAAATGAATAAAAGAGTTTTATTAAATTAAAACTTTGCACACGTTGAATGTAACGGTCTGTCGGGCGACCGCTACAGTGGTGTAACACACTTAGACATGACCGTTACATCCTGCTGATTCCGTAAGTTGAAGAACTTGCGAAAAGATTAGATCTTTGGGATCCTATCTGCAGGAGACCTAATTAGGAGAACATGTAAGGTTACTAGGGACTCTTAGGGATCAGGTTTTGGCCAACTAAGGACTCTAGAATCGATCTAAATCCTTGAACCCTAGCCAAATCTCTATAAATAGGACCAAGTTCTAAACTGAGCGACCCTTACTTTTGGCTCGTGAAGAATCAAGGTAAGGAGATAGAATTTCGGGTAAGTCCTTTGAAACTTTTTGTTTATAATACTAAGATCTAACAACTCTCAAAATTTCATGTTAGGAGATCAAGTAACCAAAAAGATAAGGGCTTCTAAAGTCGCTGATTCTGTCATAGTCACCCAGGATTCAGAGCAAAGGACCACTGAAGATCAATGAATTAGGATGCCTAAACGAGGTAATTAGAGTTCGATGTTTTAGAACTTTTTGTTCCCCTTAGATTAATCTTGTTACCCTCAAAATTTCACCTCTTTAGGTCAAGGGATTGGAGAGTTAGGGCAACGTGAAGTTGCTGAAAAACTACAGGAAGAAGAGAACTAGGGCGTGTCTTGAAGACCCAAATTGTAAGTGTAAAGCCCAGGGAAAAGGTAGGTCATCTCATGAACAACAAAAAGATCTCGTTAGGGATAAAAGCCCTCTGATTTGACTTGATTTCACGCATTCTAGATTGTGAATTTCATATTTTAGTAAGTTCATGCATACATGCATACCTTTAGCCTAACAAAAGATAAAAGATATCATCTTGTTTATTCACTGCGACCTATGCATATACCTGGCTTTTACTTCATTTATCATGGCTTGACTAGCTAGTGATTATGATTCTTCTTGCATGGACATAGTTCCTTATCTTTACTGTCAGCAGAAGCTCTGACGGATGAGGGTAGAACCGTCACATGATTGTAACGGCCCCACGATAAGCCGTCACACTCTCTGTTGTATTTAAATTGTTCTGTTGTCTCTGACGCACCATAGCAGGAGCGTTACCATACTGTAACGACCCCTCGACAAACCGTCACACGGACTGTAACACGCCTATCCTAGACCGTTAGAACATTATTTTCTATCAACTCGAGACGGAAAGGAAATTAGTCAAGTCTACTTATAAATAAGCCTAGTTATCTAAGTTTTGACCTGATATCATGACTTTGAGTTTATTTATTAATTCATGATAAAAATTGCATGATTACAAGCATTTGAAGTTATTTTGAGTTATGTTAATTTCATTGGCTAAAACATTATAGTTTGCATTTAAATTATGATTTCTAATGATGTATTGACGGAGTTTTATCATGGTTTTACACCATTTCACAGTCTTTTCTATCTATAGAGTCATTTTTCTTAAGTACATGGCATATATTCCGATATATGGCCATTAGTTCACACTTTGAACTATAAGAACATTATCTTGAACATGAGGATCTCTCTATTAGATATTCCTTCCAATGGACTAGGAAATCTTATTTCAAGGCCCATAATTCTCCGCGAGCTTGGGATTCCCACTAGGACACTGAGTTGGTTGTACCATGAAAGCCCAATCATTAGAAAAAACTATCGATGGTTTTTATTTTTTGGAGATGTAACAGATCAATGTTGGACCGTCAGGTTCGTCTAACGGACCAATCTATGACTGTCACACTAACTGAGTCCAATTTCTTGTTTCGGGATTCAGACTATTGTAACGGCCCAATACTGGAGCGTCACGTTATGTAACGGCCTAGTATAAGACCGTCACAGTTGTTGAATACATTAACCCAAGGTTTGACCAAAGGGTTGATATTCTAAAGATTCTAGATGGATTATTGATGATCTAGGACTTGTCATATTGTCCAAAGAAACTTAATTTAAATTGTGAATGATAATAAATGTATCGTCATGCTACCGAATTATTTCTATGAGCATAACCTTATTTTAAGTCATTCTTGACCCCGCATTTCTTCATTGAAACGTTCATTGTTGATTATTGTTATCATGAACTTATTTACATTCTTGGCCATAATTTTATTACTTGAAACGTGGAAATAGCTTGATTTATACTTGAAGATGCGATCGAGCACTGATTGTGTTCAAGGAATCTATGCTAGTCCCCTCGGCTGATTGTCGGAAACATACTATTATAAACCATGGGGTATGATGCTACTGGCGTCGCATTGCGCTGTGAGTACTTTCTCTATAAATAAGTGAAATCCACGATATACGTACACGTTACATGACTTTCTTGATGATATTCTACAGAAATTCACCAAATACTTGCTCATAAGCAAAAGATGTTGGGTGAGGAGTATGTGAACTTGCTAGTACATTCTCGATACATTCTTGTTCATGAAAGGCCATGCTACACTATTGTTACATTCTTGCTAGTTCATACTTGTTCATTCTATCTTACATGAGCATCTTGTTGCTTTGGTTTAATCGCATGATTGATCGCATTCGCATGATTTTACCTAAATTCTTTAGAGCTAAAATGCTAATTACTTAAACATTGCTAATCATGTTGATGCGAAGATACCTACTGGGCAAGTGTGCTCTTTACCTATTTCTAATCTTTTTTAGGAGATGGAAGTGATACAAATTCGGATTCGAGTTATACAAGTAGCGGGTATGAGAGTGAATGAAAATCATATCAAATTGAGAGTGAAGACTTAGGAAGTCTACAATGTTTAGATTGAGTTTATGTAATTTCTTGTTTCTTGAGTCTAGTGGAATGGAAAAAGGATGAAAAGGTTATTGTACTTGAATACTTGATTATTAATAAAATAAAGTTAGAGTTTGAGTAATTATTGTGCGATTGCATTCTTATGTGTGATTGCCTTGCGCTCTGATAGTTCTTGCTTGCAAGAGGCTTACCATGCCGGCTGTTCACGTTCCTCGAGCGAGTCTTCCGCTGTAATAAAGGCTAGGGGCGTGACAGATACCATCTAGATTCAAAAAAAAAGAAAAAAAAGAAAATGGGGTTAAAAATAGAGATGCCCTGATGGCCTCAGGTAACTCCCTCCACGGGATTACTGAGGGTAGAAATTGCCACCAACCCAGCTGAGGTGAAAGCCCGAAAGGGAGCCTCAGGTAAAATCGACTAACCCCTCGGTGTGAAAACCCACTTGGGCACACCGGAAAATGCTAAAGGGCGTCAGCTCTGGCGAAAACCTGTAACGGCGGTAGAGCTGGTAAAGAAAAAAAATCCTCTTCCTCTCTACTCCTCACTTATGAAAGCCGTCAACCGCGACATCCCGCTAATGGCAAGCTCAGTATCACTGCACAACAATGGCGGCCACTACGCCCCCGAGGGTCGCTCATCCCCACTTCCAGTCCCAGCATTCGGCTACACACCTCAACGGTCAGCCGACCAGTCCCAGCTTACGGCTACATCGCCTCCGTGATTAGCCGCCCAATTCCAGTCCCAACATTCGGCTACACACCTCAGCGGTCAGCCAACCAGTCAAAGCTTATGGCTACGTCACCTCCGCGATTAGCCGGCCAGCTCCAATCCCAGTTCCAATCCCAGCATTCGGCTACACACCTCAACGGTCAGCCGACCAGTCCCAACTTATGGCCACGTCGCCTCCGCGAGTAGCCGGCCAGCTTCAGTCCCAGTTCCAATCCTAGCATTCAGCTACACACCTCAACAGTCAACCGACCAGTCCCAGCTTATGGCTACGTCACCTCTGTAAGTAGCCGGCTAGCTTCAGTCCCAGTTCCAGTCCCAGCTTACGGATAAGCCGCCTCCGCGATTAACCATCCAGCTCCAGTCCCAGTTCCAGTTCCAGCCTTCGCCTACGTCACCATGGCGGTCAGCCGGCCAGCCCCAGCTCCAACCCCACATACTAAATAATTCCTGTAATATGGGCCAAAACACCCTCACAGGTCGACCCCCAGCCTCCAGTCTCTAGTCATACGGGCCATCACACCCTCACAGGTCGGCCCTCAGCCTCTAGTCTCCAGTCATACATGCCATCACACCTAGATGGGTTAGCTCCCTGCCCCAATTCCTAGCAATATAGGCCAACAGCTCATTCAGGGTTAGCCTCTAGTCTCCAGTACCTAGCACTCAGCCCCCAGTACCCAGTACTCAGCACCTATCCAATGCTTAGTCCCCAGTACCATGTGCTTAGGTCTTCCTCTATGCCAAGTATCTAGCAACCACTAACTAGCACTCAGTCTGCGGTCCAATGCCCGGATTCAACCACCCAGTTCCTTGTCACCAGCACCAGCATATAGTAGAAGAATCAACCATGACTAATAGTACGTGGCCGCCAGTACCTGCATCCAGCATTGTTCCATAAGAAAGAAATGAAGTGGGATGATTCAGGTAATGGCAAAAGAGACCCAGAACTCTGTCATTCCTAGTCTGTAAAAAGAGCCCAAGACATGCCCTTGGGGTGACAAAATACATACAACCTGGCAACATAACAAAAGGGGAAAAGAGGTACAATCAAATCACAGCTCGCTCCCCTCCAGCGCCGCCAGATGATAATCAGCAGCCACAAGCTCTACCTCAAGAGTGGACAAGAGATGAGTACCGGCCTCGACCACGCTCTCAGCCACTTGCCACTCAGCCCTAGCATGCTCTATGGCCGATAACTGCTCCTCCAAGGCCTTCCTCAAGGACTCGGCCCTACTCTCGGCCTTCACCAGCTGAATAGCTCAGCCTCGAGAAAAGGACTCAGCTACCTCTATGTGGCCCTTCTGCTCAGCCAGAGTAGACGAGAGCCGAGCCCGCTGCTCCCACACCTCCCGAATAGCTACCAGCTTTCGGGTCCTCTACTCCCACGTCTGACGAAGCCGCAGGTACTCCGCCGATATCCCGGCCAGCCTGGACATCCAAAGCTCACGTGGGAAGCCGGGGATGTGGTAGCCCAGGGTGCACTCTGTCAAGCGCTGCCTCAAGCCTCCCGGAGACGTGAGGGGGTCGCTTTGGATATAGCCCCGTGCTCGCTGAAGCACGGAGGCACTGTTGACACGTTATATATATATATATATATATATATATATATATATAAGATAAAAAAGAGGAGAAAATATATAATGATAATAGTAGAATAATAATAAAATGATAAGATAATGAGAATATAAATAAAAATACTAATATATTTCATCTTATATTCCTTGTTTTTCAGGGATGAAGGAAGAGACAGAGGAGCACAAAAGGGTCAAGATGGATGAGGTGGGTTACAAGAGCATTTAACGAACAGATTTCGAGAAGAGCCGTTGAAGCCCTTTACCCTGTGAGTACGATGGCCGCCGAGGCCCATAGTCATGCATATGGTGAATGGGCTGCCGAGGCCCACCAATTGCCCATCATCTGAGGACGGCGCCGAGGTCCATGGTCGAAGAGTAGCACGCCGATGTCACAAGGCAGGAAGTGCCAATGAGCAAAAGTCACCCAGTTTGAGTAAGGCATGCCGATGGGTTAAGGGCTTGAAACCTGTGATAAAAGGCCTTCATTCGAGCAGCAGGGTCCCCCGGGCAGAGTTGGTGGTGGCCTGCTGAGCGAGCGAAGAAAAGAGATTTGCGAGAGAAGAAAGAAAAGAAAAAGAAAGAGAGAGAGCCAGTCGGCAAAGAGGAAGAAGAGAAGGGAGAGCTATCTACGAGCAGAGGTAGGGGGTGCCGTTGTTGCTGCCGTTCGACGCCCCTCTGAGCTACAGTCCCCCTCCCCTGTTCTTTCTTTCTTTTCTATTTTCATTCTCTCCTTATGTAATAGCACAGCCCTTTATGGCTTATATTTGTATCTTGGCGATGCCTGATTTTGTATAAATGGAACATCTGTTGATGCATGAGATTTTCTTGTGTTGCTGTAACCAAATCCCTTTGATGTTCGCCCGTATGCTCCCATCATTCTATCTCGAATTTCTATAGCTCCGGTTTACGTTTCTTTCATTTAACCCTGGGCGATGGCCTTATGGCTACTATGACTTTGCAGAGACAGTGGGAGTATTATCCCATCTGTCAATGACATTCACGAAGTCATAGCTACACTCCGGGAATACTGAGTTCTGGTGCTTACTCCCTAAATTCTACCGCGAGTAGTTGAAGTATTTATCTCTGATACGAGATGGGAGCCCGAGAGAGCTTATCTCGTGGTTTTCCTGTCCCCCAAATCATGAGGAAAAGTAAATTTTACCTGGCCTCATTCTCATGTTTGTGTTCTCCTGATGATTTTCTGTTCACTCGGAGGAGCTCAAGCCCGACAACTTCCATGAAATTCTAAACCCCAGAGCCCCCTTTCGGCTAGCCTCGGCGCGCGCTGCTCTCGGCGCTAAACCCACGCCGATTACCAGGCGCGCCGAGACTCTCCTTTTCATTTCCGCGCCGAGTGCTCACTGCCGCCGAGTAACAAGGCCGTCACTCCGCCACATGCATGCATAAAGCATTTAACTTTTGATATACGAGTTCCCTCATTATCCAAACCTCCGTCCACTTCATACACATATGAGTAAGGGCTCATGGCCATCAAATAGAATAAGTGTATATATATATATATATATATATATATATATATATATATATATATATATATATATATATATATATATATATATATACATATATATATGCAAACCCATCCCGTATATGTGAATATATATATGGGCTCATTTATTAATCTCGTGCATACAGCTCGGTTTACCTCATTCTAAAATACCACCTGCTGCCATATACATACATATGAGTATGTGAACCCTTAATGAATGCATAAAACAATTCCCCAAGTTGCATGGGACCCATTACGTGAAAGCCCCTCCTTGGTCCACCCATATTTAAATATCTACAGTGAATGCATACCTTTGCTTATCCTTAAATGACCAACTAACCACCATTAGTCTTTGATACTCACATTGGCCATGCATACATGAATGTGTATACATACAAATATCTATAGGAATAAACGCATGCATTTTTATGGATCAATTCTGTTGGGCCATTTATGTCCAATTCTATGGGAAGCGGGGGAATTACACTAATGGGGTTTTACCCCTACATTTATTTCAATCTGGGTTTCCGATTTCCCTCTTTCATCCCGTCGGGCCATAGAGTTCTGCCACTGCATGTTCTCTGCTGGTTGCCTTAGGGGAATATTAATGAGGCGCCATGATTAGTGGACACTATCCCGCTGAATTTTGATCCTTTTGGATCTCGGGCTATGCCCATCTTTCCTTTGGCTTCCATCTCGGCACTCGTAGATGGATGTCCTATACTCCCCTTTGGCCCAGTCCAAAATAAGGGGAGATGCTGCCGAAAATCATTCACGATCCTTACTTTGTCATATCGTGTAATGTTTTTCGTTTAACTGATGAATCAACCCCTGCTGTGTGGCAGAGGCCTGAGACAGACTATCTCATGGCCCTTTGCCCACTGTACAAGGGGAACATAATCATTATGAGATTTCCCGTTGATTGTCACATGGTCTCCCTAGACCTTCTGTGGATGAATTTATCCTCCCCTTTCAGCTTACCTAAACATCATTGCCAGAGCCCATGAAGCCCTTATTAACCATGAGATTCCCCAAAATCCACAGCCTCAAATCCCTCAAAATCCCTAAAGAATCCCTCTTATCGGCGCCATATAGCCTCCCGGCGCAGCCCTCTCTCGGCGTGAGTTTCGCGCCGAGTGAGGGGCGCACTGAGACACTAGTCGCACCGACCTCACACCATGCCGATTCCCTCCTTTATGCTCACTGTCGTGCCGAAGCTGTCGCGCCGAGGCTCCACCGCACCTGTTTGCCTTCGCGTCGATTCCTATCCGTGCCAGTTCATCTCAGCGCCGATGATTATGCAAACACTCAACTTCCCAGCAACCTTGATGAGCCCTAAACTCAGTCTAAACCCAATGTCCCAACCTCATTAGCCTTCATGCCCAACCTTCATCATATCATGGAGAATCAAGGTTCTTCATCCAAGTCTAAGAGAGCTAAAGTAATGGGGTTTTACCCCCACATTATACCGTTTGACCGCGATGTTTTCTTCTAACCCTGCTGACTCTTGGAGTTCTGCCACTGCATGTCCTCCAATAGTTTTTTTTAAGGGGATATCAATAGATACCATGATAATGGACATTGTCCCGTCGCATCTAGATCCTCTTGGATCTCGGGCTACGCCCATCTTTCTTTTGGCGTCCATCTCGGCACTCCGTGGACGGATGTCCTATATTCCCACTTGACATAGACCAAGATAAGGGGATATGCTGTTGGATTTACTCCGTGTATTAATATATCATATCTTGCATCGCATGATCATCTGCATGCATCTCCTATCCTGCAAATGAATGAGCATACCTATCATATTAGTTTTCCCCCTCGGACTCTTCTACTTTGACGATTCATCAAGGGTTGTCCTTCTTTGGAAGGACGTAATTAACGTCATAGCCTTTATGGTATGACAGACTTCTGGTCCCGACTCAGACTTCACAATCGAGTGTCACTCTGGTGACTGGCACGCCTAATAAACCAACCAATAAATCGATAAATAAATAAAATAAATAATTATTATAAAAAGATCGTTCCACAAAGCTGGCACGCCCAGTGGGACCGAGTCTCCCTTCATCTCTTCGCTAAAGTAGAAGGCCTGGAGGTCTTCCCCAAAGTACTGATCGTTTGCTCATTCTGATTTGTAGAGGTCTCAATGGCTTGCGGACTTGCGACACTTGCTTTCGGCCCCCAAGTGGTCGCTACTCACGCGGAGCACGGGTACCTGGCGGTGCCCACTGCTTTCCAAACTCTGCCACCACTGGTGGGGTTCCCTAACTTTCTTAGGGTCACCTTCACCGCCCTACTTAGGACCGAGGATGAGGAAGCTGACAAGACTGTTGAGGCCAAGGCCGTAACCCCTACAAAGGTGAGCTGTCCACGGAGAACCGCTCCGTCTCGCCATACTATCTCATGTTTTGTCCACCATGTGGACTACCATGTTGTCCCCGCCAGTGACAAGGTGTCCGAGGGGGAGAAGAAGAAGAGTTGTTGCTGTTTCCCGAGGCTGACTCTCGGCTTCTGGGAAGTCTGTTCTAATTGGTGGCGTTCGTGTTTATCTGAACATCCGCCGTGCTGAAGCTTTGCCAGATCATATCATTCCGGCAGTTCCCATTCACAACGCCTTCTAGGCATTAGAAAGCCAGAAGGCCAATCTAAACATGGCTGTCCGGGGGAAGCTAGCTCCCAAGCTACCAAAATTCAAGTAAATTTGGGTCCTCAAGAGGACCCGGGGCCCAGCTTCGACCCCGCAAGATTCAACATCAACTGTCAAGGACCATAGGTGTGGGGGCAATAAAGCTACACCAAAGGAAGAAGAGGTCATGCCAGTAGCCTCTCTGCCTGCTCATAGGGTTTGTGCTGGGCAGACCAATGTTCTTCAACGTTCGACAAGATCGAAGGAGCTACTAGACTATCGCGGCACTCCTACATGCCGTCGATGCAAGACCAACTGTTAATTTCTTCCCTCTCTCCAGGGCATAATCAAGAAGGAATGGCCCAGGTGGTCCGAAATTACTTCTATGGCTTGGAAAGTTCTTCCCTAAGTCGACAGAGGCTACTCCGCGCCATTAGCACCGAAAGAAAAGAAGAAGGCAAAGAAAGAAGAAGAATGGTGTCATTCGTGCACATCAATGAATATGAAGATGGCTTGCAAGCCAAGTACTCTGAAGTTTCTCCACAGCATGAAGAGAATAAAAGGATATCAATGTTTGAAAAGTCAACCTTCCCTAGTCAAGTCAAGAAGACAGTCTGGGGGCAAAGAAAAAGAATCCAAGTCTTCACTTGTAACATGGCAGGGGTGGCTAGCAGATATGGGGCCCTACCCGAAGAGTCGGAAGAGTTGGCCAAGTTAGCTGAAAGGCCCGGGCTAATGACAAGAAGAGGTAAAGCTGCAAGAGAAATGCTTGAAGCCGCCAAAGAGAAGCAAGCTATCAATACTTCGACTGTCGACATGGTGGCTTCTGAAGAAGAAGAGATTACTCTGCCAGCCTCGTTTGAAGATGTTTCGGGCGAAGCATTCAAGGGTACCTCTGCTATGGCAGCGCAAGACCCAACTATCTTAATGATGCTACAAAATTACCAGCAAGACATTGAAGCCTTGAAGAGGCAACTAAATGAAGGAAATGAACAAGCCCCTTTTCCCTGGCAAGAGGACGTACATGCTGAATCATCCTGGGAAGTTCCTAACTCGGTCAATGCTACACCCCAGACTACTTCTCAAACAACGGGCTATGGCAGGGCCACTCTTCAGCCACATTCCCTACAGCCACCCTTGGTGCAACCAGCTCTTCCACCAGTGCAGCAGTTGCCACCAACGGAGCCGTCGGCACCTCATGTCGAAGCTCTACTCACTCCCTCTATAAAGCATCCTGCACATCGCCACCCGGCGCCGGTGAACCCAACCGTGGTAAATAAATCAATGGTGGAACAACTAATTGAAATGAAGCTGGCCGAGAGGACAAATGGTGATATCAGCACTTTTGATGGTTACAAGGTGCCATATCCGCCGCAGTATGCCGCAAAGAGGCTCCCGCCTGGCATCAACAAGCCACCCAAGTTTGAAAGGTTCAACGGGCATGGCTCTCCTAAAGAGCATATTGCTTACTATATGACAGTAATGGGCGATATGGCAACAGATGAAGCCTACCTACTAAAATTCTTCGGGTCCTCACTGACAGGCCCGGGTTTTGAATGGTATTTCAATCTGCCGACCGGCTCTATAAGCGACTGGGCAGCTATGTAACGGAAGTTCCGAGAGTGGTTCCATGTTGCTGAAAGAGAGGTCACACTGGCCGAGCTGTATGCCTCCAGGCAAAGACATGATGAGTCAGCCCTGGAGTACATCAAAAGATGGCAGAATCTCAATATGAGATGCAAGCGGCCGCCACATCCAGAAGATGCGGTGCAAATATGCAAACAGAATCTGAGCCGGGAAATCCTCGGTAGGATGATCGGAATTGAAATACGGTCTTTCGACCGGCTAAATAATGTGGTCGCAGAGATTGAAGCCTTCATCTCCGGCTCTCCCTCTACTCCAACTGCTACAAGCCAAAAGGGCAAGTCTATTGACAAATGGCCATCGCCCAAGGAAGTTCACACACTTGATTTCAAAGCATTCAACCAACAAGAAGAAAAGGAAAAAGGAGTGGCTGACCCTCCTCCCGCTAAGCTAGCTGAGCAGTAAGAAGTCTCATCCTTGCAGGCCAAGATGAAAAAATTCTACTCTTTCCCCAAGGAGAGGACTCGAGTCCTCTTCGAATGGGCTGTCGCAAACAACAAGGTTACTCTACCAGAGCCGAAGAGACCAGAAGATGCTAGAAAGAAGAATCATCCTCGCTTCTGCCCATATCACCAGATGGTTGGGCACCTTATTAAAGATTGTTACGTCTTTAAAGACGCTATTGAAAAGCTAATCAGAAGAAGGGAGCTACAACTGGGCGACTATGCGATTGATCATCCTCACCCGCATGAGCTACCTGCTATGGAAAGAGCAGTCAATACAGTGTCTCTATGCTAGCTGTCGTCTCAAGAGATAACTAGAGTTCACATCAGGCACCAGGTGCCAACTACGAAAAGGCAAGAGAAGAATAAGCCAAGAGACAGAGGGAGAGGCATTGTCCTCTCCTGCAATACCCTATCGGCCTTGCCCAGTGCGAGCTGAGCTGTTGAAGAAGATGACGAAGAAATATGCTACACACTGGTAAGGGTAGGTCAAGCTGTGACATTTATTTCTCACCATCAACCTCAGGAAGGGTGGGGGCATCCTCCACCACCTACTGAAGAAGCATGCTATTATACCCCTCCTCAACATGAGGGCATGAGGGCAAGAACATCCACTCATACAGGACCATATGTGTCCCGTGTCGACAATAAAATGCTACTAGTCCCACCTGGAATCAGCACGGGAAACAGCACTCCCAGCTCCTACCAAGCTAACTCCGCTCTCATGATGGAGCTCTATCAGAAAATACAAGAAGTAGAGACACTAAGAAAAAGATTGACTGAGATGGGCTTACTCCCAGTCACACTCGGGCAGGCAGGACCCTCATCCGAAGCCCTACAAGGTGGCGCTAAATCATTTCAAGCCTCACTGCAACCAGCTATGCCACAGTCAACACAAGGCCACGACAGGAACACCCGCCCACGGCAGCTATACCACGTGGCCCCCGCGTACCCCTCAGCTCTCCAGGCACATCAGGGGGCAGCTTCCACGCCTCATGCAATGCCGCCTCTACAATCAGCTGGCTTACGCTGGAATCCAGCAGTGACAGCCATAACAAACAAGCCAGTAATAGAACAAGCAACTGAGATAAAATCCGTTGAGGAAGAAGTCACCAAAGCAGAGTTATATATGATCCAAAAAAAAGATGATAAGTCTACTTCGGACTACATTCAACGCTGGAAGAATCTCAGTGCGAGATGCAAACATTCGCCAAGCTACAAGGACACTATCCAGCTATGCAAACGTAATCTGAGGAAAGAGATCCTGCAACGGGTAATTGGCCTCGAATTCAAATCCTTCGACCAATTAGAAGATGTGGCAATTGAAATTGAAGCCTTTCTGGCCAAATACTGCCCAGCTTTTACACCTCCAATTCAAGAGCACAAGCTAATTGAAGAACAGCCGGCACCAGAAGGAATAGAAGCAGTTGACTTTGTAGCCTTCGAGCATCAGTGGAGGAAAGCACAAGAGGCAACTGGCTCTTCCTCTACCAAGGTTCCTGAACAAAAACCCCCTTCACTAAGGGCAAGAATGAAAAGACCATACTCATTCTCGCAAGACAAGACCCAGCGTCTATTCGAGTGGGCCCTTGAGTACAACAAGGTCGTCCTCCTGGAGCTTAAGAGACCAAATGACATCAAAAGAAAAGATGACCCTCGATTTCGCCCCTACCATCGGAAGAGGGGACATCTCATCGAGGACTGCTATATGTTCAAAGACATCATGGAAGACTTAGTCCAAAGTGGTGAATTACAACTTGGAGAATATAGGGTGGACCCACCTCGCCCTCACTCGATGCCCATTTTCAAGATGACGGCTAACACAGTTTCCGTACATCAATCGGGACGGTACACCTTCTAAGATGCATCCCGAGGTCCCTCCGTTGTGGCAAAAGGCCGAACAAATGCAATTGTTGCACCGTCTCCGTGGCAACTGCTGAAGACTAAAACAGAAATAAACCCAAGAATAAAAGAGAAGATGATGCTTTACTGCTCGATGTGCTGCCCTCTTTATTCAAGCCATCAGCTCAAGAATGGAGTCCACTCATATCAGGGCCAACTGCAAAATGATAAAGATGCAAGGAAGAATCTCCTTCCAAATGAAACGACCCGGCACAACATAGCCGCTGCTCTATATGCTCCAGCACCCATGGAAGCATGCTTAACCCTTTGAGGGAGATGTACTCCCACCCTCCACCCCCACCTCACTCTGCATAAGAAGGGGCAGCTGAATAAACAACTATCAAATGGGCTAGTTCACCTGAGAGACACCTGACAGCATACTCCTTCTTGGAGCCAATAGAAATTCTATTTCAACACACACTTGACATGGGGGCAAGAATGAAAAGATGCTCAGCTACAATCAAGCTCTGAGGTGCCGCTGGGCACAACAAGACTCTATTCCCCGCTTGGGGGCTGCCAACAAAAGAGAAGAGGGTGGAGTCCAACGGCCGGGTTTCCCTGCTGCTTTCTGCCTACACAATTGTTCATGAAGCGAACAAGCTACTCAATGAAAAGACATGCTTCGAACAACTCACCTTCAGCTATCCACCCCAGCTTGGGGGCATTGAAAGGGAGAATGAACTCTCCAACTACCCACCCCAGCTTGGGGGCATCCAAAGCTAAAAGAAGAGAGAATGGAATTATTCAGGGCACACCGACATCCCACCGTGAACTGGACAACCCACTGCAGATGCTAATTGTTTGACAAGATCGACTGCTAAAGATTTTGAACTCCTCACTTAGAGGACCCATTTTCTGCATTTTATTCAATGTTAGAATGGGATTTCTCCTTCTCTGAGAAGCTACTCTATACAATTTAGCACCATGGAATCAGGGTAAGCCCGGCAATCGCTTCTTCAATTGAAATCACTATAGGCAGTGCAAGGTGTACAGCTATATGAGCTTAAAGCCACCGGTGCCATTTATGGAGTCGAAAAGCCCATGCAACCACAACTGTTGAGGCAGGCATGTCAAGAGACCAGCATACGGCGCAAGCCCTAGAAGCCTATCTTTGCAAGAGCTACAACATTTCGGGCACCCCCGTTGAAGACAATGATACAAGAAGCAACAAGGTGACTTGGCGTGTGGCTATTGCCACCTGCCATCTGTCCCCTGGGGTGATGCCAACTCAGAGCAGCCATGCAACAACCTCCCCGCTATCAAAGGATCCCTGTTGATCCGGTCTAAACACTTGAGCTGACGCACGTCTCGGACTGCATAGCTTGTATCAACTGCCCACTCCTGTCCTTAGATTGGATCCACCAGCTAGGTCACCCAATAAACACTCATCTGCTTTGCCAACTACTTATCCTGTGAAATGCTTCCCATTAGTCCCACTGGGATTGACCCATTACCCCCGGTGTGGAACCCACATTCATAACCAATACATCCTTGCCATCCTTTGGCATTCTACCGCAAACATCTACACAAACACGCTAAGAGATACCAAACTTGCCCCACTGGGCTCATAAAACCTGTCCCTTGGCCTGTGGCATTCTGCCCTCGCCAAGCTCTAGACGTTGCCCATCAGTTCCATTGGACTGGGCTCATAAAACCTGTCCCTTGGCCTGTGGCATTCTGCCCTCGCCAAGCTCTAGACATTGCCCATCAGTTCCATTGGACTGGGCTCATAAAATCTGTCCATTGGCCTGTGGCACTCCGCCCATGCTAAGCTCTATACGTTGCCCATCAGTTCCACTGGACCGGGCTCATAAAATCTATCCCTTGGCCTGTGGCACTCTGCCCTTGCTAAGCTCTAGACGTTGCCCATCGGTTCCATTGGATCGGGCCCATAAAATCTTTCCCTTGGTCTAGTGGCATTCCACCCTGACCGAGCTCTACCTGCCTTAGACTAGTGGCATTCCGCCGTAGCTAAGTCCCACCTACCTTGGTCTAGTGGCATTCCGCCGTGATCGAGCTCTACCTGCCTTAGTCTAGTGGCACTCCGCCCTAGCTAAGTCCCACCTGCCTTAGTCTAGTGGCACCCTGCCCTAGCTAAGTTTCATCTGCCTTAGTTTAGTGGCACTCTGCTTTAGCTAAGTTCTACCGGTCTTAGTCTAGTGGCACTCTGCCCTAGCTAAGTTCTACCTGCCTTAGTCTAGTGGCACCCTACCCCAGCTAAGCTCTACCTACCTTAGTTTAGTGGCACTCTGCCCTAGCTAAGTTTCACCTACCTTGGTCTAGTGGCATTCTGCCCTGGCCAAGCTCTACCCATCCTTGGTCTAGTGATATTCCGCCCTAACCAAGCTATACCTACCTCAATTTAGTGGCATTCTGCCCTAGCTAAGTTCTGCTTGCTCTAGGTCTAGTGGCATTCCGCCCCGACCGAGCTCTAGACCCATCCTTGGCCTAGTGGCACTCCGCCCTGACCAAGCTTTATCCACCTCAGCCTATGAGCTATATCCACCCTGACTAGAGTCTCGCCCGCCTTAGTCTAGTGGCACTCCGCCCTAGCTAAGCTACCTCAAACTTGGTCTAGTGGCACTCTGCCCCGACCGAGCTACCTCCACCCTTGGTCCAGTGGCACTCCGCCCTGACCGAGCTACCTCCACCCTTGGTCCTGTGGCACTCCGCCCTGACCACGCTACCTCCACCCTCGGTCCAATGGCACTCCGCCTTGACCGAGCTACCTCCACCCTTGGTCTAGTGGCGCTCCGCCCTGACCGAGCTACCTCCACCCTTGGTCCAGTGGCACTCCTCCCTGACCAAGCTACCTCCACCCTTGGTCCAGTGGCACTCCGCCCAGACCGAGCTGCCTCCACCCTCGGTCCAGTTGCACTCCACCCTGATCGAGCTACCTTCACCCTTGGTCCAGTGGCACTCCGCCCTGACCGAGCTACCTCAAACTTGGTCCAGTGGCACTCCGCCCTGACTGAGCTACCTCAAACTTGGTCTAGTGGCACTCCACCCTGATCGAGCCACCTTTTACCCTGGGTCCAGTGGCTCTCCACCCTGACCGAGCTACCTCCACCCTTGGTCCAGTGGCACTCCGCCCTGACCGAGCTACCTCAACCCTTGGTCTAGTGGCACTCCGCCCTGACCGAGCTACCTCAAACTTGGTCTAGTGGCACTCCGCCCTGATCGAGCTACACTTACCTCGATCTAGTGGCATTCCGTCCTGATCGAGCTACACTTACCTCGGTCTAGTGGTACTCTGCCCTGTCCAGACTCGCATAATACCTACGACTTTGCCATTACGGGCCTTACGCCTGAATCGGCACAAATCTATCCTTTGCGTTAGCATTACCTTCTTGCTAACGAATAAACCCCTTCTTCTAGCGCAAGACTTCATGTCCCAGCCAACCTTTATACATCCTTGCCATTATGGGCCTTACGCCTGAACCGGCGTAAATCCATCCTTTGCGTCAGCATGGTCTCCTTGCTGACAGAATAAACCCTTCTTCTGGCGCAAGACTTCGTGTCCCAGCCAACCTTTTATACATCTTTGCCATTACGGGCCTTACGCCTGAATTGGCATAAATCCATCCTTTGCGTTAGCATTACCTTCCTGCTAACGAATAAACCCCTTTCTTCTGGCGCAAGACTTCGTGTCCCAGCCAACCTTTATACATCCTTGCCATTACGGGCCTGACGCCCGAACCGGCGTAAATCTATCCTTTGCGTCAGCATGGTCTCCTTGCTGACGAATAAACCCTTCTTCTGGCGCAAGACTTCGTGTCCCATCCAACCTTTATACATCCTTGCCATTACGGGCCTTACGCCTGAACCGGCGAAAATCCATCCTTTGCGTCAGCATGGTCTCCTTGCTGACGAATAAACCCTTCTTCTGGCGCAAGACTTCGTGTCCCAGCCAACCTTTACACATCTTTGCCATTACGAGCCTTACGCCCGAATCGGCATAAATCCATCCTTTGCATTAGCATTACCTTCTTGCGAATGAATAAACCCCTTGTTCGGTGCAAGACTCCGTGTCCTAGCTGACCTTTATACATCTTTACCATTATGGGCCTTACGCTCGAATCGGCATAAATCCATCCTTTGCGTCAGCATGGTCTCCTTGCTGACGAATAAACCCTTCTTCTGGCGCAAGACTTCATGTCCCAGCCAACCTTTATACATCCTTGCCATTACGGGCCTTACGCCTGAACCGGCGTAAATCCATCCTTTGCGTCAGCATGGTCTCCTTGCTGACGAATAAACCCTTCTTCTGGCACAAGACTTCATGTCCCAGCCAACCTTTATACATCTTTGCTATTACGGGCCTTACGCCCGAATCGGCATAAATCCATCCTTTGCGTCAGCATGGTCTCCTTGCTGATGAATAAATCCTACTTCTGGCGCAAGACTTCGTGTCCCAGCCGACCTTTATACATCATTGCCATTGCGGGCCTTACGCCCGAATCGACATAAATACATCCTTTACGTTAGCATTACCTTCTTGCTAACGAATAAACCCCTTGCTCGGCGCAAGACTCCGTGTCCTAGCCGACCTTTATACATCATTGCCATTAGGGGCCCTACGCCCGAATCGGCTCAAATCTATCCTTTGCGATAGCATTACCTTTTTTCTAACGAATAAACCCCTTTGCTTGGCGCAAGACTCCGTGTCCTAGCCGACCTTTATACATCATTGCCATTGCGATTCCTATGCTCGAATCGGCACAGATCTACCCTTGACGTTGGCATTACCTTCTTGCTAACGAATAAACCCCCTTTTTGGCGTGATACTTCATGTTCTAGCCGACCCTCTCAGCATCCTTCTGCTACATGAGTTCAAAACAAAAAAGAAATAAATAGAAATGGGGTTAAAAATAGAGATACCCCGCCGGCCATATTCCTAAACGGGGACGAGAGCAAAAATGGCTATAACCCGGCTGTGGCGAAAACTCGAAAAGGGCGCTTAGGTCAGTAAAGTGGTAATCCAAAAGTTCCTCTTCATCCTCCTCTCAATGAGATTCCCATGGGATAACCATCAGAAGTCCCACTGGAGATCCCCTAACAAACCTGTGTCTGACCCTCGTCATCATCGGCGGGATCAGTCGACCTCCATCCTATAACTTGGACCTTTCGTCCTCGTTAATGAGCATGTCCCTTGCTTCGACATGTAACCCATGTCGACGAACAAACCCGTGTTCGACCCCCGTCATCATCGGCAACATTGGTCGAACTCTACTCCTTTAACTTGGACCTTTCATCCTTGGTAATGAATATATCCTTTGCTTCGACATGTAACCCATGTCGACGAACAGACCCGCGTTCGACCCCCGTCATCATCGGAGAGACCGGTCGACATCTATCCCATAACTCGGACTTTCATCATTGTTAAATGAACATACCTTTGCTTCGACATGTAACCCATGCCGATGAACAAACCCATGTTCAACCCTCGTCATCATCGGCGAGACCGGTCGACCTCTATCCCTTAACTCGGATCTTTCGTCCTTGTCAATAATCATACCTTTGCATCGACATGTAACCCCTGTCGATGAACAAACCCAGGTTCGACCCTCGTCATCATCAGTGAGGTAGGTCGACCTCTGTCCCTTGGCCTGGACCTTTCGTCCCGATCAAGAACCATATAGCCTTTGCTTCGGCATTTAACCAATGTCGACGAACCAAACCAGGATCCGACCCTTGTCATCATCGACAAGGGAGGTCGGCGTCCTAACAAACAAGCTCTCCTGTGTTCCGGATCCTCCGAGGAATTAAAAATAGAGATACCCCGCCGGCTTTGTTCCTAAATGGGGACAAGGGCAAAAATGGCTATAACCCGACTGTGGCGAAAACCCGAAAGGGAGTTGCAGGCAAAATCGGGTGCCCCGCCACGTGAAAACCCGAGAGGGCGCGTGGGCAAAAGTAAAAGCGGGCTGACTCTGGCGAAAACCTGAAAGGGCGCTTGAGTCGGTAATGTGGTTAAAAAAAATGATGAAATGAATGAATAGAAAAAAAAATGATGATAAAAAATGATGATGAAATGAAAAGATGATGTAGTAACGGGTTAATCTTCGTTCGTCATTCCATCCCAAACTACCTTTTCGACCCTTGTCATCATCAGCAAGATCAGTCGCTACCCTTTCTGGTCCTTGTCACCATCGGCAAGACCGTCTACCTTTTCGACCCTTGTCACCATCGGCAAGATCGGTCGCTACCCTTTCCGGTCCTTGTCACCATCGGTAAGACTGTCTACCCTTTTCGATCTTTGTCACCATCGGCAAGATCGTCTACCCGTTTCGGTCCTTGTCACCATCGGCAAGACCGTCTACCCTTTGCGGTCCTTGTCACCATCGGCAAGACCGTCTACCTTTTCGACCCTTGTCACCATCGGCAAGATCGGTCAACCTACTTCTGACCCTTGTCACCATCGGCAAGATCGATCAGCCTCCTTGCGACCCTTGTCATCATCGGCAAGATCGGTCAACCTACTTCTGACCCTTGTCACCATCGGTAAGATCGGTCAGCCTTCTTGCGACCCTTGTCATCATCGGCAAGATCGGTCAACCTACTTCTGACCCTTGTCACCATCGGCAAGATCGGTCAGCCTCCTTGCGACCCTTGTCATCATCGGCAAGATCGGTCAGCCTCCTTGCGACCCTTGTCATCATCGGCAAGATCGGTCAACCTACTTTTGACCCTTGTCACCATCGCAAGATCGGTCAGCCTCCTTGCGACCCTTGTCATCATCGACAAGATCGGTCAACCTACTTTCGACCCTTGTCATCATCGGCAAGATCAGTCAACCTACTTCTGACCCTTGTCACTATCAGCATGATCGGTCAGCCTCCTTGCGACCCTTGTCATCATCGGCAAGATCGGTCAACCTACTTCTGACCCTTGTCACCATCGGCAAGATCGGTCAGCCTCCTTGCGACCCTTGTCATCATCGGCAAGATCGGTCAGCCTCCTTGCGACCCTTGTCATCATCGGCAAGATCGGTCACCCTACTTCTGACCCTTGTCACCATCGGCAAGATCGGTCAGCCTCCTTGCAACCCTTGTCATCATCGGCAAGATTGGTCAACCTACTTTCGACCCTTGTCATCATCGGCAAGATCGGTCAACCTACTTCTGACCCTTGTCACCATCGGTAAGATCGATCAACCTCCTTGCGACCCTTGTTATCATCGGCAAGATCGATCAACCTACTTCTGACCCTTGTCACCATCGATAAGATCGGTCAGCCTCCTTGCGACCCTTGTCATCATCGGCAAGATCGGTCAACCTACTTCTGACCCTTGTCACCATCGGCAAGATCGGTCAGCCTCCTTACGACCCTTGTCATCATCGGCAAGATCGGTCAACCTACTCCTGACCCTTGTCACCATCGACAAGATCAGTCAGCTTCCTTGCGACCCTTGTCATCATCGTCAAGATCGGTCGACCTACTCTGACCCTTGTCACCATCGGCAAGATCGGTCAACCTCCTTGTGACCCTTGTCACCTTCGGCAAGATCAGTCAACCTCCTTGTGACCCTTGTCATCATCGACAGGATCGGTCAACGTACTGCTGACCCTTGTCACCATCGGCAAGATTGGTCAGCCTCCTTGCGACCCTCGTCATCATCGGTAAGGTCGGCCAGCATCTCCTCAAGCCCGGCTTTACCCCGAGAATTGAGTTCAAAAAATGAGGCTTAAAATAGAGGTGCCTCGCCAATCTTGATCATACGGCACTTTGCCTGGGTCAATGCTGGGACTTGTCTGAGATGGACCTTCCATCCATTTCAACAAGACATGTGGACCCTTCGTACACATATATTAGCCAACAGTCATACTTCCGGCACTTCTGGCCAATGAGACTTACACTTGTGCCAATTTGGCAACTCCTAGAATCCCGGCACGCGGTGGCACGAGGTCCCCGTCCTTTTCTTGAAAGGATGGACGCTCTTCTGCAATATAATACGGGTATACTTTCATACAAATTGTCAAAATTGCTACAGCTCAATGACTTCCCTCCCCTTGAAGCATGCTTTCCTACTACCGCTTGGTCTGCATATCCTAATCTCCTTTTATCTCATGGCTTTTATAGCCTGCTTTCCATGCTACCTTTCGGCTGTCATAGCCCGCTCCCCTTGCCAACCGCCGGCTTCCGTAGTCCACTTTCTATATTCGGGTTAGACTCCCTGTCAAACCCGTTGTCCGTTCTTGGCCAAGGCACCCTGTTGAGGCCTACCACTCCATTTTAATCCAGGTTCATCATCTGAATAAAACAGCTCTCATTGGCCAGTACCAACCCTCTTCGTCCCGCCAGGACTCGCTACATAAAGCCATTTTCCATTATTTTGTTATCAATTCTGCTTGCTTTTGAATAACTAACCTGTAGGTATTCGCAACAGGCGCTTGAACAACTAAATGGATATGTAGTGACATATACATATATGCATACATATAAAATAAAAAAAAATTGCATGCTTTCAAATTTTGGATGTTTATTGGCCCTGCTTGCATACTTGCTTATACTATAAAATAATACACCTCCTTCAATTTCCTAGGACCACATCTCCTTGCTAAATAAAGTTGCCCAATTCTAAGCATGTATGCGTCACGGCACACACTAAGGGATGAAAAGCCAATATTGACTGAGTGTATACGTCCAGTGGAAAAGTCATAGCTGTGTCGCTAACGCAACTCGTGAGATACACCCAAAGCAAAACTCTCACACTTTGCACCATAATGTGTTCAGCGGTCTCTTATCATAGGGATGCTAGAAGGTTCATCCTAACACTATATGTGTGCTCGAACTTCTGAACCCACATGAGGGGTAATCGTGAAGAAAAAGCTGCCCTTCCCCCCAGTAAAAAAAAATAAAAAAGAAGAAAAATAAAAAAAGAAGAATGTTAGATAGGATGAATCCTAGTAGCCGGGAATCCCCATTGAGACATATGAGGAGACTCGCGTCGAACGGTGAAGTCCGTAATAAAATTGCTATAAAGGATGAATCCTAGTAGTCGGGAATCCCCAGTGAGACATATGAGGAGACTCGCGCCGAATGGTGAAGTCCACAATAAAATTACTATAAAGGATGAATCCTAGTAGTCGGTAATCCCCATTGAGACATATGAGGAGATTCGCGCCGAACGGTGAAGTCCACAATAAAATCACTACAAAGGATGAATCCTAGTAGCCGGGAATCTCCATTGAGACACATGAGGAGACTCGCGCTAAACGGTGAAGTCCGGAGCTGGGAATAAGTTAAGGGGGTTGGGCGAACCTGCCGAAAATTGAGAACCCCAGCTGTGTATGTAGACGCTAGAGCAATGCTCTAATGTTATCTAGAACATCTACGTATCCCTACGTCGAAGATTTGTTGCTCGCATACTTGCACTATCACACTATAGAGAAGTAGCCTCGGGTGTAGATCGTGGCTTACGCTGTGCACATATTCTGTGCGATGTCCTCTCTGCACATGCACATCTCCCTTAGTTGTGCCTTTTAGCCGCACTCTGCCTATGAGTCACAAGCGCTGTCCTTGTCCTATCCCCGATATAGGGGAGCTATTCTATATATCTAGCTTATGTTTGTTGTTGAATGCCTGCATGCTCGCATGAATAAAAAGACACGCTTTCAAGCGGGCTTCACCCGTAGGCCCTGCTCGCTCATCCCACATTCACGCCACCTACGGGTGGGGGGCGTTTGTTGACACGTAAATATATATATATATAATAATAATAAAAGATAAAAAAGAGGAGAAAAGATATAACGATAATAGTAGAATAATAATAAAATGATAAGATAATGAGAATATAAATAAAAATACTAATATATTTCATCTTATATACCTTCATCTTATATTCCATGTTTTTCAGGGATGAAGGAAGAGATAGAGGAGCACAAAAGGGTCAAGATGGACGAGGTGGGTTACAAGAGCATTCAACGAACATATTTTGAGAAGAGCCGTTGAAGCCCTTTACCCTGTGAGTACAATGGCCGCCGAGGCCCATAGTCATGCATATGGTGAATGGGCTGCCGAGGCCCACCAATTGCCCATCATCTGAGGACGGCGCCGAGGTCCATGGTCGAAGAGTAGCGCGCCGATGTCACTAGGCAGGAGGTGCCAATGGGCAAAAGTCGCCCGCTTTGAGTAAGGCGCACCGATGGGTTAAAGGATTGAAACATGTTATAAAAGGCCTTCATTCGAGGCAGTAGGGTCCCCCGGGCAGAGTTAGTGGCGGCCTGCTGAGCGAGCAAAGAAAAGAGATTTGCGATAGAAGAAAGAAGAGAAAAAGAGAGAGAGAGAGCCAGTCGGCAAAGAGGAAGAAGAGAAGGGAGAGCTATCTGCGAGCAGAGGTAGGGGGCGCCATTGTTGCTGCCGTCTGATGCCCCTCTGGGCTACAGTCCCCCTCCCCTGTTCTTTCTTTCTTTTCTATTTTCGTGCTCTCCTTATGTAATAGCACAACCCTTTATGGCTTATATTTGTATCTTGGCGATACCTGATTTTGTATAAATGGAACATCTGTTGATGCATGAGATTTTCTTGTGTTGCTGTAACCAAATCCCTTTGATGTTCGCCCATGTGCTCCCATCATTCTATCTCAAATTTCTATAGCTCCGGTTTACATTTCTTTCGTTTAACCCTGGGCGATGGCCTTCTGGCTACTATGACTTCGCAGAGACAGTGGGAGTATTATCCCATCTGTCAATGACATTCGCGAAGGCATTGCTACGCTTCGGGAATACTGAGTTCTGGTGCTTACTCCCTGAGTTCTACCGCGAGTAGTCGAAGTATTTATCTCTGATACGAGATGGGAGCCCGAGACAGCTTATCTCTTGGTTTTCCTGTCCCCCAAATCATGAGGAAAAGTAATTTTTGCCTGGCCTCATTCTCGTGTTTGTGTTCTCCTGATGATTTTCTGTTCACTCGGAGGAGCTCAAGCCCGACAACTTCCATGAAATTCTAAACCCCAGAGCCCCCTTTCGGCTAGCCTCGACGCGCGCTGCTCTCGGCGCCAAACCCGCGCCGATTACCAGGCGCATTGAGACTCTCCTTTTCATTTCCGCGCCGAGTGCTCACTGCCGCCGAGTAACAAGGCCGTCACTCCGCCACATGCATGCATAAAGCATTTAACTTCTGATATACGAGTTCCCTCATTATCCAAACCCCCGTCCACTTCATACACATATGAGTAAGGGCTCACGGCCATCAAATAGAATAAGTATATATATATATATATATATATATATATATATATATATATATATATGCAAACCCATCCCGTATATGTGAATATATATAGGGGCTCATTTATTAATCTCATGCATACAGCTCGGTTTACCTCATTCTAAAATACCACCTGCTGCCATATACATACGTATGAGTATGTGAACCCTTGACGAATGCATAAAACAACTCCCCAAGTTGCATGGGACCAATTACGTGAAAGCCCCTCCTTGGTCCACCCATATTTAAATATGTACAGTGAATGCATACCTTTGCTTATCCTTAAATGACCAACTAACCACCATTAGTCTTTGATACTCACATTGGCCATGCATACATGAATGTGTATACGTACACATATCTATAGGAATAAACGCATGCATTTTTATGGATCAATTCTGTTGGGCCATTTATGTCCAATTCTGTGGGAAGCGGGGGAGCTACACTAATGGGGTTTTACCCCTACATTTATTTCAATCTGGGTTTCCGATTTCCCTCTTTCATCCCGTCGGGCCACAGAGTTCTGCCACTGCATGTTCTCTGCTGGTTGCCTTAGGGGAATATTAATGAGGCGCCACGATTAGTGGACGCTGTCCCGCTGAATTTTGATCCTTTTGGATCTCAGGCTACGCCCATCTTTCCTTTGGCTTCCATCTCGACACTCGTAGATGGATGTCCTATACTCCCCTTTGGCATAGTCCAAAATAAGGGGAGATGCTGCCGAAATTCATTCACGATCCTTTCTTTGTCATATCGTGTAATGTTTTTTGTTAAACTGATGAATCAACCCCTACTGTGTGGCAGAGGCATGAGACAGACTATCTCATGGCCCTTTGCCCACTGTACAAGGGGAACATAATCATTATGAGATTTCCCGTTGATTGTCACATGGTCTCCCTAGACCTTCTGTGGATGAATTTATCCTCCCCTTTCAGCTTACCTAAACATCATTGCCAGAGCCCATGAAGCCCTGATTAACCATGAGATTCCCCAAAATCCACAGCCTCAAAGTACTCAAAATCCCTAAAGAATCACTCTTATTAGCGCCATGTGGCCTCCCGGCGCAGCCCTCTCTCGGCGTGAGTTTCCCACCGAGTGAGGGGCACGCCGAGACACTACTCGCGCCGACCTCACACCATGCAATTCCCTCCTTTATGCTCACTGCCGTGCTGAAGCTGTCGCGCCGAGGCTCCACCGCGCATGTTTGCCTTCGCGTCGATTCCTATCCGTGCCGGTTCATCTCAGTGCTGACGATTATGCAAACACTCAACTTCCCAGCAACCTTGATGAGCCATAAACTCAGTCTAAACCCAATGTCCCAACCTCATTAGCCTTCATGCCAACCTTCATCATATCATGGAGAATCATGGTTCTTCATCCAAGTCTAAGAGAGCTAAAGTAATGGGGTTTTACCCCCACATTATACCGTTTGACCGCGATGTTTTCTTCTAACCCTGCTGACTCTTGGAGTTCTGCCACTGCATGTTCTCCAATGGTTTTTTTTAAGGGGATATCAATAGATACCATGATAATGGACATTGTCCCGTCGCATCTAGATCCTCTTGGATCTCGGGCTACGCCCATCTTACTTTTGGCGTCCATCTCGGCACTCCGTGGACGGATGTCCTATATTCCCACTTGACATAGACCAAGATAAGGGGATATGCTGATGGATTTACTCGGTGTATTAATATATCATATCTTGCATCGCATGATCATCTGCATGCATCTCCTATCCTGCAAATGAATGAGCATACCTATCATATTAGTTTTGCCCCTGGGACTCTTCTACTTTGACTATTAATCAAGGGTTGTCCTTCTTTGGAATGACGTAATTAACATCATAGCCTTTATGGTATGACGGACTTCCGGTCCCGACTCGGACTTCACAATCGACTGACTGAGTCAGATCGAGCACACAATAAAACTGTCACTCCGGTGACTGGCACGCCTAATAAACTAACCAATAAATCAATAAATAAATAAAATAAATAATTATTATAAAAAGATCATTCCACAGGCACCCACACTCACGTCCACCAACGGCTCCGACGGTGCGATAGAAGTGGGCCACTCAATCTCCAAACTCAGGGAGGAGTCGCCTGTCCCCGCTAGCACGCCAGTGACGGCTGCCCAGAAACAACAAAAGGGAAAGTGAGAAATACATATGGAACTTTCCATGAATAATAAGTTGAAAAACCTGAGAAAAAGGAGTTCTCATTCCTTACCCAAAGAAAACTCCTTTGTGCCTATGGCTTCACTAGCTGGGGTCGAAGAAGGCAGAGACTCCTCGACAACTCGGGAGCCTTCTCCCACTGTCCTGTCCCCTCCAAAAGCCGCAGGGAAGTCGGGAACCCCCTCCTGACCATCGGCACGAGGAGCTAGCACACGCTCCTCACCTGACTCCAACGCTACACATCATATAGAAGCGTTAGTATTCTGCCGGAAAACACAAACTAGTGCTAAAGAGGGGAACGAAAATCCCCCACGCACCTCCAGAAGTAGCCTCCATCTCAGCCCCCTCGACTGAAGAGGCCCCAGAAGAAGAGGAGTCGGAACTCTCCTCCGTCTCCATAATGAAGCTCCCACTCCCTGAGGAGTTTGAAGATGTAATACCCCGATATTTCAAGAAATTACTTAGAAATTCCTTAATAAATAGAATAAGTTAAAGTTCGACCATTTTATAAAAATCCTGAGAAAATATATTCTTGTAGAGGATAACACGTTTAACAAACTTGTCTTCTATGACCAACCCAAATAAAATCGATAAATTGGTCGAATTTGTGATTAAGCCCAAATTAAACACTTAGTTAACCATACCTTGAAACGCAAAATTGGACCCTAATACTCCATCAAATAAGCCCAAACCAGTGGCAAATGAAAGGCCGGGATGAGAGGATCATTTCTCCTCTCTTAATCTTCTGAAACCCTAACCCTAGGAGATGCAATAGGCGGAGATTGGATCGCGTCAACAATTGCGGCGGCATTCGCATCAACCCAACTTGCGTGGATGAATACTCCGCGCATAGAACCCTCTAGAAGGCGTGTGACCTATAAAAAATGAAGCTCTCTAACCCTAGAATCGTTTAGAACCAGTGGTGGCTGCAGAGGAGCTGGATCGAGGGAGATCTCTAGCGATTAGGGGCTGCGTGTACCATAGCCTTGGGTTTTCTTTCTCCTTCCTTCTTCATCTGATTCAGGTAGGTGATAGCAAGCCGAACCCTACAAATAATATATGGTTGGAAGCATCATCATGTCAACTTTTCATTGATGTAGAAAGCCCTAAATTTTATCAAGTGTTCTGCGAGAGTTTTTGGTTTTAGTGGAAGCATGTCACATCTAGGGTTATAACTCTTCCCTTTCGATTAAGTAGTAATTTCAGGCTGTAACCACAAAATTGATTCATGCATCTTGTAGAGTTTTTCATGCTCTTTCATTTGGTAGTAAAAGCCCCAAATTTAATGCTTTATATCATGCGAATTTTATGTTTTATCCCAACCCTAGCCAACCTCGCTGGAGGCGGGCAAGGCAGAAGGGGCAGCGACCTGTTGAGGTTGCCGGCCTCCCGATAGACAGCCCAACCATCTAGGCGGCCAGTTAAAGACCGTCCAAGGCTTCGATCTCTGATCGTTTCCCTGACCCTCTATTTTTGTTTAGACGGCCTCGCGACAGACCGCGTATCCTTATAAGCGGCCAGATTTCGACCGTTCTACTGTTTTACTGCTGTTACGTCTCCAGAGGCACGCCGCAGATCCCTGACCACTCAACCTAACTGCGGCCAGTCTTCAATCGTTCAACGTCCTCAGTGGCACCCTACTGACCGCCCAACTCCATAAGGCCTTCGGACCTGACAGAAATTGAGCGGCCATAAGTGGACCGCCTATATCATTGAGCGGCCAACCAGAGACCGTTCGCTTCTGGTTATTGCCAATTAACCTTGGTCATTTATCCTTGATCCATCTTCGACCAAACCCCGAATTGATCATCCCAGTAAGCCCTAGGCCGACCAACAGACAGTGGGCTGGACTCTGGTTCAGTTCCACCCTGTCTATGGTAGCCCGGGAGCCCACTTGGGCGAATTTCTAACTTATTGATAGGCCCTGTGTTGCACAGACTATATTGGACTGTCCATATTACAGGCGGCCCATATTGGACCATCCTTCCATTGAGCGGCCCAATGTTGCCCGTATATCTTGTTCTTACCTTCTGGCCCTGTGCGGTTTATTTTTGACGGTCTGTATCTTGCGTGGTCCAGTAGTGCCCATTCAGCGGACTTACGCGGCCCAGTAATTATCGTCCAACTTCTGAGCGGCCCTTAATCATTCGTTAAACCTTGACCTCGTGGAGGCTGATCTCCAGCCTAGTTCTTGAGCGGCTTAGAATTGACCGCCTAGTGCTTGCGTGGCCTAGTAGTGACTGCCTGTCTCCCAGAGACGAGTTTTCTCCGTGTTTTATGGTTTTGAATCCAAGAACGTGATGGTTCTTGATAACTTGAACTCTTGGATAGAAATTCTGGACATTATCTCTTCAACTTAGCCTTGGGATGTTCCGAGGTAAGTTTGTACTTGATTGTAATTGGCCATTTTAACTTCATTAAAGTCTAGACAACTTGGGATCTCAGATCCAATAAATCAATGCCAACGCATCATAGGGGCCTGGTCTGGTCTTGGGGAGAGCGCCCAAAAAGTACGTGTGCCCATGGGAGTTTGTAATGACATGGTGAGGCATTGCACTGAGTGCATGACTAGCGTGATGTCTATGACAATGATCTCTTAATCTCTTACTTCAATCGTGTTCGACTTGGTTATATTCTTGCTTATTGGCCAATCTCCTACAATTTCCTGTTATTTATATTATTCACAAACTTACAATTCTTGTAGTTATATCATCCTACCATATTGTTATTCCATTTCGTTCTTTAGCACTTTCTTTTTATGTTGTTGCATTCGATCGTCATTTCTTTTCTTTCCGCTTCATATAAACATTTAATTAATTGGTTAATTACTTACACTTACCTGTTGTTACCTACTGAGCGTTCGCTCAAATAGTTGGTTCCCCCCTTTCCAGGTAGCTCAGGTGAAGATTCACAGATGGATGGGAATGGGCCAGAGTGATGACTTGGAGTGTATCGGCTAGTAGATATGTTGATATTGTTATAGTTGTTTTACATCTAGCTATGCCTTAGAGCTTGTGTTAGTTATTGTAACGGAGTCAAGTAGAGGTTATGCTTGATTATGTTTAAGTCGGTTTGATGGCTATTGTAATAGATTTGGAGTTATTTATGTTCATGACGTTATGTAAATTCTTAGCTTAGCATGTTATCATTACTAGCGTTTTCTACTGCCAGTCCTGATATTCCGCGTCGGGGCATGACAGTTTGGTGGTATCAGAGCCTAGGTTTTCTAATATTCCTAGGTTATCTAAGTTCTAGGATCCTAAGTGATATCATAGGACCTATAACCTTGTTATAAGTCTAAGGACCCAACCTGGTGAGATTTGGTTAGAAGACTTGGGATGAGTTAGTAATCTAATTACACGATTATCCATTCTTAATTGAACCTAACATAACCTATTCCACGTGTAGGCTTTTGCAATGGCAAGAAAACGCACGGAATGGAGGAACTTGCAGCGTACAGTTCAAGGACTTACTCAGGCTTTGCAACAAGTGGCCCAAGGAGGAGCTGCAAATCATGGCACTGGCGACCTTTATCAGAACTTTCATGGGATGAATCCCCCGTGATTTGGTGGCTCGACTAACTCTGATGAAGCCGAGCACTGGCTTGAAGAGATAGGGAGGATTTTTGAAGTGATGCAATGCAGCGATCAAGAACGTGTCCTCTTGTCGACTTTTCAACTTGGACATGATGCGAGGACATGGTGGGACGCAGTGAAGGCTACCCTTGGTGATAGACAAGTCACATGGGAAGAGTTCGAGGAATTCTTCAATGGTAAATATTTTTCTGATAGAGTACAAGAGAAGAAGGCGACTGAGTTTGCTGCTTTGAAACAACGAAATATATCTATAGCTGAATATGAAGCTCAGTCCTCTCGGCTATCTTGTTATGCTACTCACTTGATATCTACCGAGAAGATGAAGGCTAAGCGCTTTCTTAATGGGCTGAAGCTGCAGTATATCAACCAGTTGGCATCGATGGAAATTTGAACTTATTCTGAGATGGTGAGAAAGGCTCAAGTATTGGAAGATACTTTAGAAATGATGGAGAGAATCCGTGAGAAGAGTGTTAAGAAAGAACAACACCATACTGGTTCAGGGAGTATCAAGCCCGGTCATGGCGGGAAGAGGCCCATTAGCGGGTCTGGTTCATGGAAGGGCAAGATGCTGAAGAATGAAGACAAGAAGCCTGGCCTTATAGTTCTATTCAAGGGCGTATGCAAGTATTGTGACCGTTCAGGTCACAAGATGGAGGAGTGCTGGCGCAAGCTGGGCGCCTGTTTATGTTGTGGCAGTAGGGACCACCGTATTCCCGAGTGTCCTCTTTTATCTGACCAAGCTACTCCGGTGAAATCGTAAGAAATCAAGAAGCAGCAAGGCAAGCTCCAGGCTCTACAAGAAGACGAGACAGGACCCGCCGAGGAGGGTGGACTCGTGGAAGGTACTCTTTTTATACATGATAAATCAGCTTTTGTTCTTTTTGATACTGGTGCCACTCATTCTTTTATTTCTCAGAGATTTGCGAAGTCTTTAGCTGTGAAGCCAGTTTTGATGAATTCTCTGTTAAAGATTTCAACCCCTATTGGTTCCGGATCAGCTATTAAGTATTTCTATCCTTCCAGTAAGGTCATGATCAATGAATAAAACCTGCCAGCTGATTTAGTTTGTATGGACATGAAGGATTATGATGTAATCTTAGGAGCAGATTGGTTGGCTAAGTATGAGGCCAATGTTCAATGCAGATCTAGTTCTGTGTCTTTCACTGGACACCCTGGACTTTCTTTTATAGGAATTAGACACGATAAGTCTGTTCCACTTATTTTGGCTCTTCGAGCTGATAAGCTGATGAGGAGAGGATGTAAGACTTTTCTAGCTTTTGTTTATGTGACCCCTGAGCAGAAGATTGAGATTGAGGACTTTTCTGTCATCCGAGATTTTTCAGATGTCTTTCCTGAGGAACTGCCAGGACTTCCTCCTGAAAGGGAAGTTATCTTTTCTATTGATCTAATTCCTGGTGCAACTCCTATTTAATGCAGGACGAGACCACGGACACGACAAGCTCGTGACTGCCCCTTAACGAGGGAAGCGTCGGACGTGCGCGGTTGAGAAACCGGCAGTGAGCTAGGGTGGTCGGCTCTCACTTGTGCTCGGATCAGGTCACGGGACGGTAACGCTCTCTCTCGCAGCAGCGGTGATATAAATATAAAGCGAGCTAATTGTCCCTACACATGCTCTCTAGCAGCGGCATAAACAAATATATATGAAGTAATCAAAATGCCAAGTAAGGGAGCGAATGCGATACTTCCATGCGCTCGGCGTGGGGAAGATGGACCCGGCCAAAACTCGTACTCCCAGGATAAATATTACACAATGATGACAGCAATGAAATATCGCCCACTCCACGCAGGGAGGTAAAGGGCTACACAAATGGGCTCGGGAGGACCGAATTCGGGTTGACGGGCGGCTTCTCGCGTCTCTTCTGCAGCACCCGAACTTGTGGCTGTGGGGCCCACGCGCTGTCCGGAGGGGCCGTGTGGGATACGGTGGCACCGCTGTGATGGTGGATGCCTGAATGAGCGCTCCCTGGAGTGGAGGCACGCTTGTTCACCGGCCGGAGGCCGGGCGGCTCCGATCGGCACCGGTCGGAACAACCGGCCACGGATCTGCAACTTCTGGTTTTCAGCGCGCGTCCCGGCGAGAACGGACGCTGCGATCAGGCCCGATGTCGGATCGACACAAAACGGGCGCCGTTGGAAAGCTAACTTCAAATACTTCAATCTAGACTTAAAGATCTGGCCTGGATTTGCACGGATCTGGGCTTTAATGAATTGTTGAGTTGCTGTTGTATAGTGATCGGGCTCTCAGATCTGTAGAGAACTTGTCTGAGAACTGCCTTTGACCGATATGTGAACGTCCAAATCTGAAGTTGTGGTATTCATAAAAGTTGTAGGAAATCAAGCTAGAAAAATGGCAAAACTATTTTGGACAAGTGTGGATGTGGCTACGAATTGATAGGATTTTTGAACTGAAAGTGGGTCAGATCTGGAAATGGGCTGAAAGCACTGTAGCTGAGATAGAACATGAATTTTGAAAAATGGATAGAGGGCAGATCAAAAATCAGGAAAAATGGTGAATGTAGGAGACGATGGACAGAACTCCCAGTAAAATTGAGAGGGTTTGTAAAATTCAAAAAGGTGGTCAGAGATGGGAAACTCAGAGCTGTTGTCACTGTAGACAGAGACAAAATAGATCTGGGAATGCAAAATGAACGAAAATGGCAAATTACTAAATGGAGGAGTTTGGACGTGAAAATTTAGGTGGAGGTGGGGATTCAAGGTAAGAACACACCCTCAAAATTTTAAATCCATCTAAGCTCGTGGCTGACAGCGAGAATTCGTGGAAGGCACCTCTGTCTAGCAGGACAGAACCTTGACGATGGCTCCGTGGCGGCTCGTAGGCGGCACGAACGGCGGTGGCGGCGGCACAGATGATCACCGGAGATAGAGGGGAGGGGATAGGAGGTAGAAAACACTCTAGAACTGGAGGTTTGAGGAGAGGAACCAGAGGGGAGGAGCTGGGGGCGCAAGAAGCCTTTGGCCTTTCAACAAATTTTCTGAATTTTCACTGATTTCTAAATGAAAATACAATGTTATATATGACTCCAATCAAATCAATTGTGCACCCTTGGATCTAGGGATGGGGATTGAAGGGCTGAGATAAAGTGTCAACAACACACCAAATACAATTTTTTTAATTTAACTTGACCATTTCTATTCAAACTTAGACTAATTCTATTTCAACTCTACCTAAATCACACCTACCAAGCCTAATAAGATAAGGAAGAGGGCGCCCCCCTTCATGGGCTTCTCATGGGCCTAGGCTGGTCCAAGACCAACCACTCAAGTCCAATAACCTATGTCTAGACTTGGGCCTTCCAAGTCTTGGTGGTCCATGAGAGGAGAAAGCCCACTTGGGCCTTAAGTGGCTATTAAGGTCCAATATGAACTAGGCTTCTAATGGACTCTACTAATGACAACCTAACCATGGACTTTACATTACAAGTGGCCCATTGGCTTGTTATAAGCCTTACAAGGAGCCCAAATGAAAGAAATGAAACAAATACACAAGTATAATCCCATACAAGTCATAACACACAAATACGATCCGCCCGTATAGCTTTTGATGCCCCCATCACTATTTCCAAAGCTCCTTATCATATGTTGATGGAATTGCTTGAGAAAGGGTTCATTCGTCCAAGTACTTCCCCGCGGGGAGCCCCTGTATTATTCGTTAGGAAGAAGGATGGTTCGATGAGGTTGTGCATCGATTATCGACAATTGAACCGATTGACTATCAAGAACAAATATCCATTACCAAGGATTGATGAGTTATTTGATCAGATAGCAGGAGCTCAGTATTTTTCTAAGATCGACCTTCAATCTAGATATCATCAGTTACGAATTAAGGAAGAGGATATCTATAAAATAGCCTTTCGCAGCAGGTATGAGCATTTCGAATTTTTAGTAATAACTTTTGGGCTAACGAATACACCTTCAGCTTTCATGCAGTTGATGAACGATGTGTTTCGACCCTATCTTGATCAATGGGTCGTGGTGTTCATTGATGACATCTTGATTTATTCTAAGAGTGAGGAGGAGCATGCTGAACATTTGAGGATGGCATTGCAACTATTGAGAGATCATCAGTTATATGCCAAGTTTAGTAAGTGTGATTTCTGGCTGCAAGAGGTGTCCTTTCTAGGGCATATCATCATAAAAGAAGGTATTTCTGTTGATCCTTCGAAGGTAGAGGCAGTAAAGAATTGGGATAAGCCTACTAATGTGACTGAAGTGAGAAGTTTCCTAGGCCTAGCAGTTTACTACCGAAGGTTTATTCAAGATTTCTCCAAAATTACGGTACCTCTGACAAGATTAACCTGCAAGGAGATCAAATTTGATTGGTCAGAAGATTACGAGCGAAGCTTTCAGACCTTGAAGGAATGTTTGACTACTGCACCTGTTTTGGCTTTATCTTCTGGAGAAGGAGGTTTTGTTGTATACACTGATGCTTCATGTATTAGTTTAGGGTGTGTACTCATGCAGCATGGGAAAGTGATAGCCTATTATTCTAGGTAGTTGAAGAAGCATAAAGAGAATTGTCATGTTCATGATTTGGAGCTAGCAGCAGTGGTGTTCGCCTTGAAGATATAGAGGCACTACTTGTATGGAGAGGCATTTACGGTGTTTTCAGATCATAAGTGTTTGAAATACTTGTTTTCTCAGAAGGAACTCAATATGAGGCAGCGAAGATGGCTGGAGTATTTGAAGGACTTCGATTTCTTCATTGAATATCATCCTGGAAAAGGTAACGTTGTGGCAGATGCCTTAAGCCGCAAGCCTATAGCTAAGTTGTCAAGCCTCATGTTACAAGAATGGAAATTGTTGGAGCAATTAGCTAGTTTGGATCTTAATGTTGACAAGGATCGGGTTATGATTGCTCAGATTCAACTTAAGCCTGAATTATTGATGGAAATCAAGTCTTTGCAAGATGATGACCCAGAGTTGGTTGGGATCAAGGGAAGCTTGAGTAACAGACCTGACTTCATGATGGCTGATGATGAAAGATTGTTATTTTAGGGAAGAACTTGTGTACCTGATGTAGCTGAGATAAAGAGTAATATCCTCAAGGAAGCTTATAGATCCTGATACACCATTCATCCTGGAGGTACTAAGATGTTTAAGGATTTGAAAAGATCTTTTTGGTGGCCGAATATGAAAAGGGAAGTTACGGACTTCGTAAATAGATGCTTGGTTTGTCAGCAAGTCAAGGCTGACCATTTCAGACCAGCAGGAAAATTGAAACCCTTTGATATATCCCAATGGAAGTGGGAGAGCATTGGCATAGATTTCATTATGGGTCTACCTAGGACTCGTAGTGGATTTGATGCAATATGGGTGATTGTCGACAGATTGACAAAATCTGCTCATTTCTTATCTATTAAGTCTAAATGGATAGTTGATGTCTTGGTTGCTTTATATATGAAGGAAGTGGTAAGACTACATGGTATACCAGTCAGCATTGTGTCTGATAGAGACCCCAGGTTCACTTCTCATTTTTGGAAAGGATTGCAAGAGTCCTTGGGAACTCATCTGAATTTTAGTACTACTTTCCATCCACAAAGAGACAGACTGACTGAAAGGATCAACCAGATAGTGGAAGATATGCTTAGAGCCTACATGATTGACTTTGGAGGTAGTTGGAGTGATCACTTGGCATTGGTTGAATTCGCCTACAACAACAGTTACCAGGTCAGCATTCAGATGGCTCCATTTGAAGCTTTGTATGGTAGAAGCTGTCGATCCCCGTTATGTTGGGACAAGGTAGGTGAGAAGCAATGGCTTGGACCAGATCTTGTTTCCGAATCGTCCAAGAACATCCGTATTATCAGAGATCGGTTGCAAGTAGCACAATCAAGATAGAAGAGTTGTGCCGACACCAGGAGGAGAGCTTTGGAATTTCAGGTTGGTGAGCATGTGTTTTTAAAGGTTTCTCCTATGAGAGGGATTCGAAGGTTTGGTATTCAGGACAAACTGAGTCTATGATACATTGGTCCATTCGAGATTCTGGAAAGAGTAGGGGAGGTTGCTTACCGTTTGGTACTACCACCTCAGTTATCTGGAGTACACAATATTTTCCATGTGTCTATGTTACGGAAATATGTGTATGATCCCACTCACATTATTCAGCATATGGACTTCGAATTGAAGGAAGATCTGACTTATGAAGAAAGACCGATCAAGATTCTGGATCGGAAGCAACAGCAACTCAGGAATCGTTCCATATCGATGGTTAAAGTGTAGTGGAGTCGGCGTGGAACTGAAGAAGCTACTTGGGAGTCAGAAGATACTATGCGGATGCAGCACCCTGACTTATTCTAGGTGAGATATCTCACTCCCTCTTTTTATTATTAAGTGCATTGAATTTGGAGGACCAAATTTCTTAAGTGGGGGAGGGTGTAATACCCCGATATTTCAAGAAATTAATTAGAAATTCCTTAATAAATAGAATAAGTTAAAATTTGACCATTTTATAAAAATCCTAAAAATTTACATTCTTGTAGAGGATAACATGTTTAACAAACTTGTCTTCTATGACCAACCCAAATAACATCTGTAAATAGGCCGAATTTGTGGATTAAGCCCAAATTAAATAGTTAGTTAAGCATACCTTGAAACGTAAAATTCGAGCCCAATACTCCATCAAATAAGCCCAAACCAGTGGCAAATGAAAGGCCAGGATGAGACGATCATTTTCCCTCTCTTAATCTCCCGAAACCCTAACCCTAGGAGATGCAATCAGTGGAGATTGGATCACGTCAATAATTACGGCGCCATTCGCACCAACCCAACTTGCGTGGACGAATACTCCGCGCATAGAGCCCTATAGAAGGCGTGTGACCTATAAAAATGAAGCTCTCTAACCCTAGAATAGTTTAGAACTAGTGGTGGCTACAGAGGAGCTAGATCGAGGGAGATCTCTAGCGATTAGGGGCTGCATGTACCATAGCCTGATAGGGTGCAAGGCCCGGATACAGAGGGGGGGGTGAATGTATCCCTCTTCAAATATTGCCTAATAAAATCTCTAACGCTCAGATATGCGGAATTAAAAAAATTGTTGCAGAAATAAACTGAGAATACTTAGAAGGATCAAAGCAAGACAACAATTCAATTAGCCCTCACACGATCCTAAGCAAGCATCTAATGAGCACAATAATGAAAAGAACACATAAGGAAAATCAAACCACAAGTGAACACCAGGATTTTTTAGGTGGTTCGGTCCATAGACCTACGTCCACCCCTCACTCCAAACCGGAGTGAGGCTTCCACTAGCAAGGCTAGAACAGCAGACTCAGTCTGCAACAATTGCTGCCAAACAGCTTGACAAACCGAGGGAAACAAATCCCTCAACCCAAGCTCTGCAACCCACAGAAGCTTGACACCTGGACTTGCTACCCACAAGACCAGAACCGGAGACGAATCTCCCTTCCTCCAAACCGGAGGGGAACTGCTAGTGACAGCCCGTCACTGGCAAACCAGAGATCACAGATCTCTCTTCCTCTGCGAACCCAGAGGGAACCCGCAAGTGACTCCCAGCCACTTGCAACCCAGAGGTCTCGGACCTCTCTTCCTCTACACCAAAGGGAAACACTGATGACACACAGCCACCAGCAAACCAGAGAAACAACTCTCCCTTCTCCTGAGACCACAAGAGGAACCCCGATCCCAAAATAAGGGAATCGGAAGAACAATGATCAGATGAAAGGAAAAAACAATAAATCAAAACTCAGCAACTAAAAGCTGGAAAATGAAGTGGACAAAAGCTCTCGCAGGAGCAAACTGGATTGGATCTGATCCAAAGTCCAGTGAAGACAATGAAGCTTCTCTTCCTCTTCACGAGCTCTCTACCTCTCTCTTCCTACAAGCTCTCTCTTCCCTTTTTCTTCTTTGGCTTTCACACTCTGCTTTTCTCTTCTTCTTCTTTTCTTTCTTCTGCTCTCTGCTAGCACTTTCTCTTCTGTCTGCTTCTTCGATCACTCTCTTGCTCTCTCATTATTTTTCGATCACTTCTTCTGATGGAGGAAGCATAGTATTTATAGCAGCAACAATTAGGGCGTGTGCAGGGCTTGTGCCCTCTTTATCCTCTGATCACATGCCAGGTGCCAACCTCGGATCACGTGCCCAGACATTTTCCTCTCAAAGGATGTACCTGTGAAGCAGTCATAAGAAGATATTAGATGGATGTACAGACTTGGTTCAGGCTTTTAACAATGTGTGTATAGTCATGATGCAGCATTGAGTGTATATACTTGAAGTGAATGCAATGCAGACACAAGAGTGTATAGACTTGACGTGAATGTGATGCAGATACAAGGAGTGTATAGACTTGAAGCTTGATAACGAGTGTATAGACATGAAACAATGGAGCGTATAGACTTGAATGCTTGAAAGGGATTGTATAGACTTTGTCTTGGTGTTTATGCATGAGTCTGTCAATGAATGTACAGACTTTGTATGCTGCATGCACAAGACGCTAAGAGAGATGCTGTATAGACTTGACAATGCATGGACTATGCACATAGACGCAGCAAGACTCTGTGAGCGCCAAGCCGATGTACAGACTTTGCGAGCGCCAAGTCGATGTACAGACTTTGCGAGCGCCAGGACCATGTACAGGCTGTGCGAGCGCCAGGACTATGTACAGACTTAGTGCAAACGGGATGTGCAGACTTTGTAGCATGCAATGAAGCAATGTATAGACTTAGACGTTTATGTGCATGACAAAGCAATGTACAGACTTGTTGTGAAGAACAATGCCCAAATGCAGTGTATGGACTTAGAATGCATGAGACAACAGTGAAGAGTTGTGAAATGATGCACACGATGTACAGACTTTATTCATGCAAGCAAGACAGCGAGCACGCATCGACTTTCATGAACACACGATGTGCATACTTAGTAGCATGCAATGTACAGACTCGAAGTGAATGCATGAAGAAGCAATGTATAGACTTGGCGTTCAAGTCACTGTATATGCATGAACAATGTATAGACTTTGTCATGATGTAATGTATAGACTTGCATGAGACACTACATGAGACGCTGCATGAGTCGCTGCAATGTATAGACTTTAAAGCTCAAGAGAGACGGTGGATGTATAGACTTTAAGGCTTAACTGAGACGGTGGATGTACAGACTTCCTGTCCAAATGAGACGCTAAGAGAGACGGACGGCTATACAGACTTGAGAGTGCACGATGTACAGACTTGAAGAAATGCATGCTACAGTGGAATGTATAGACTTAGTGCAATGCAAAGGCTGTATAGACTTAGCGTGCGATGCAAAGGCTGTATAGACTTACTCATTGACAATGCACAACGAATGTATAGACTTGCTGTAAGGAATGTGCAGACTTGGTGGAACTGAGCGTAGATGCAAGACTATGGCATGTACAGACTGTGTGTGGCCTTATGCAAAGATAATGTACTGACTTAAGCTCGTGCAATGCAGTGTACAGACTTGATGAATGATGCAACAGACTCTGTACAGACTTAGCAGTACACTATGCAGAACTATGTACAGACTTTGACGAACTATCAATAGATGCATGTATAGACTGTGCAGATAGATGGATGTACAGACTTGGGCTATACAGACTTCGACTGATGCATGCACTGTATGGACTTGCCACCAATGTATAGACTCAATGCAAGTAGATGGATGTACAGACTTGGGCTGTACAGACTTCGACTGATGCATGCACTCTATGGACTTTCCACCAATGTATAGAGTCAATGCAAGCAGCCTTACGATGTATAGACTCTGTTAATGCACTGCAGCACGAACTGTGCACATGAATGAAGACCACTGTGTAGACTTGTGTGTGCATGCTGCAATGAAATGTGTAGACTGTACAGACTTGCCGAATGCAATGTTCACACGACTGGACGATGTACAAACTTGAGCTAAACAATGCATGCAACAATGTATAGACTTAACGATGCAAGCGATGTATAGACTTTTCCAGACGATGTTCAAACTAGACTACAATGTGTAGACTTGGCAAAAGCATGAAGATAACAGCAGAGAGTGTATGGACTTGCTGTATGCATGAACTACCCTCTACAGTTCATATGCCCAAAGCAGAACAGTCATTCAGACACAGATTCATGATATGCTATCATCAAAATCATGGAGATCAAAATCATAGTGTTGCTGTACAGTTCATATGCCCAAAGCATAACAATCATTCAGACACAGATTCATGATATGCTATCATCAAAATCATGGAGATCAAAATCATGTCACAGATGTTTAGATAACTCATAGAGTTTGCTATCATCAAAATCACAGGGGCACAACAATCTCCCCCTTTTTGATGATGGCAACACTATGAGTCACACTGACTCATGTCAAACTATTCTCCCCCTTTGACTTCATCAAAAAGAAAAATAGTTTGAGATGAGAAATACAAGCATACATGATATGAAAAAGAAAATGCTCCCCCTTTGACTCAGTCATTTAGACATGAAAGACACAGAGGCAGTTAAACAATGAAGAACAAATCAAGTCTATGATGCAACTGTATGCTCTCCTATACCAGCCAGATAAAATCATGCACAACATGTGAATGATAGCCAAGAAATGACAAGCAGGTTAATCTCCCCCTTAAAGCCAGAAAAGAGTTGAGGTATGTCTAGAGGTGATAAGCATCTATCACCAAAAACACATGGGCAACACAATATCAGAAGCAATTAAAACAATTCTCCCCCTTAGGCAAACAACTTATGCAGACATGCATATGCAACAAATACTCCCCATTTGACATGGCAGAAGGTAGAGAGCTAATGCAGACAAACAACATAATCAGACACACTTGTCCAGAGAATTCTTCCCTTATGATCCATGATGTAAGAGTAAACTACGAGGATGAACTCTGGTTATCCAAAGGCTGCAAGTTAACATGTTATACTGAGAGTTGTGCCTCACATAAATGAGAACCAATCTCAATCAAAACACAGTTGATGTGAAACAGCCCAAGGATGACTAAGCATGAAATGAGCAACCTAGGACCTAGACCCGCAAGCATACAAGCACTCCAATGATTCTCACAATAGCGTCTTACTCTCACGGCACACGCGATCACCCGGCGGGGCCGGGGGATGATGGCAAGGGTCCGGGGCGAGACCCAATGATTCTAATTGACTTAGTTGGCTTAGGCTGACCTCAAAGGGCCTAGGATTCCCAACTTAGTGGGCGGCTGGCCCGTAGGGCGAGGTTCGGGTGGCACTCTCTCCCGGTCCGCGGTGGACACCTTCAAAGTAGCATACTAGTACGGGCTCTCTTCTCACCGTCCGACGGGCATTCAAAGCAATACTAAACTCGCAGAAATAAGGCAATCAAGGGTAGTATCATAGGCTCACCTGATCGGTGTGAAAACACCGATCCCGCTCGGAGACGAGGGCGCGCCGGGAGGCGAGGGTATATACCCAATCGCCGCGGCGGTGTCGCTTGACCTGAAAGTGAATGAAGTACAACACTACACCTCTCGCAGGAGGGGTGATCTTGGGGTAGGGATTAAGCTTAGTACAACCAAAACTACCTCCACGCAAGGAGGGGCCTTCAGCCGGCCAAGCGGGGTGGGGGAATTAAGCAAAGAAGACCGACTTTCTGAACTCCGCCGGTTCTGCCAAGCTTCAGGCTCACTGGACAGGGTGTTGATGACGACGCTGACACGGACTCCACAGAACTCCAAACTTGATGAAACTGGTGCCAAAAGTTTCCCAACTGACAGAGGATGATGTCTGAAGTTTTGCAGAAGCTCTGGAACGCGGGGCTGATCGGACCAGCGACTGGAGCAGGACAGCAACGCTCTGACACTGACTGATGCAGAACTGATGCAGTAGGTTGCAGAAGGCACTACGGATGCTCCCGAACTCCAAATGGAACGAAACTGGCGGTGGCGCGATCGTGGTCGGAGTAGCTTTGAGCATAAGTTGACGGGGCCACAATCCGAGGTCGGAGAAGAGAGTGGTGACCGGAGAAGTGGGGACTGGTCGAACCTGGACCCACAGGTGGCAGACTGCACACTCCGGCAAAGAAAATGGTAACTGATAGCTCCGGTGGCCGAATGAGGTCCTTCTTCTTGGAGATGAAATCTAACTGGACGTAGTTTCTGCCCTCCAAAAATTGCACTCAGATCCTTCACGAGATGGCCGTGGCAGCTTCTGCTTTCAGCTTCAGGTCTTCAGACAGGGACAGAATGCGCAGTTGGACGAGATCCTCGAATACGAACAGCTCCGGACTCGGATGGATGCGAGACCACCATCGTTGGAAATCTACCTCGCAGACGATTCCAGAAATATAAGCCTTGCCACCTGAATCTTTGAGAGACGGTCATGGCTGCCTCTGCAAGTCGCTGCCACTCTGCTGCCTGAAACAGAGATAGAATGAGGAGAGGAAGAGGGTGTGGGGAAGGGGATGGCCAAGAGAGTAAGAGGTGGGAGGTGTGTCTAATGGCTATGGAGGGGGGATGTGGGGTGTTTAGGGGTTGTGAGAGTTGTAGGGGAATGAAGGTTGGGGGGTGAAATGGCTGGAGAGGACTGTGAGATGAGTGGAGGGAAGGTGGAGCTCTTGGTGGGCAAGGAGAGAGCAAGGGAGAGAGGGGGGCGAACTTGGGCTAGATGGGGAAGGGAGGGGCGACCTTGGGTGGTTAGAGAGGTGGGAAGATGGAAGGGCACTGCCCTAGGGAGAGGGAAATTTGAAATTGGGCTTGGGAAGAGCCACTTCAACCTTGGGGAGAGGAAGGGGTGCTTAGGAAGTGGTGTTGGGTAGGTGGTAGTTGGGTGGTGGGGCTTGGATTGGTGGAACTTCCTTGGGACAAGGAGGGGAGTAAAGAGGGGTTATGGGGAGTGGTGGGGAGTTAGTGGAGGTAGGTGGGGGTTGGGAGTAATTGGGAGGGGGAGGAGAGAGGGAGAAGTTCGCCCCTTTCCTTGTGGGAGAGAGAAAAAGAGATAGAGAGAGAGAGAGAGAAGGGGAGAAATTTAGTGGGGGGGAGAGATGTGGGAGATATTTCTATTCAAATTGATTCATCAAAAGTTGATTACATGGAGAGAGATGGGGCCTATTTATAGGCAACCACTCTTTACATGACCAAAATGACCCTGACATTAAGACAAAAGACCCAACAAGTCCTAGACTCAATCCATTAGGCCCAAACTAAGGTACTAAGGCCCAATTAAACAAAATAAGAGAAATAGACTAGAACAACATGACTCAATAAAAGAAAGTACCTAAGATAGGACTCAATAGAAGGAAAATACATAAGATGAAACCTAGGAAATGAAGATAAGTGTAGATCATAGTCAATCCACATCAAGAGTGTGCAGGCGACCCGAGCCAAAGGGAGTGTCGTGAGATGTCCTCATCAACAGTGATAGAGAGCAATAGGATGAATAGATTCAGCAAATAGTGAAAATTGAGATATAGAACTTTTCAGCATGATACCAACTTCATAAAATAGAATTTAAGTCTTAGATTCCTCCATTATAAAAGCTTATGAATCCTTGATTGTCAGATATGATTTAAGAATGATGTAAACCGAGTTTTTTTTTCAAAAATAAATAGTACTCATATCTGAACCAGCTCTTAATAAAAAGGAACTACAAGCTCATATAAAATTCTAGTTCAACCAACTTCCATCTTACTTAGTTTACTTTCCATGACTGCTTCAAGAGATACATGAGTGAATGCATCTGAATTTTAATTGTTCTTTCAAATTTTGATTTGCACTTGTTCATATTTTTCCCTTTTTTTTAATGAACAATTTTGGTTTATCAACACCTTTTGACGTGGGGAGACACCTTGATCAGAGGCTAGAATCTCCAGTTACTCAGTGTGACAACCGTATTGCTTCTCCCATTTTAGAGAACAGAGGTAGCATTAAAAGTATCTTTGGCATGAGGATACACCTTGATCAGAGGCCAGAATCCCCAGTTACTCAATACAACTATGCCATTGCTCTGCCATATTCTCACAGTAGTTTCCAATCATCTCTTTAAACAGAGTTAACCATGGTACTTCATGACACAATCCTTTGGATAGGTTTGTCAGTAACCACAGTCATTGCTCTGTCCATACTTTTTCTCAGAATGGATTCAGAACAAGTTAGGTGTTTAAGAACAACTACATACACTATATATCTCAGTCAACGTAGACATGGACTTCAACTTTTCAGATTTCAGATAGTCTTACATGAATTTACATGAAGCAGACAGTTAAAGTTTATTAAGAGGTTGAATCAGATATTTTCAAGTTCTTTGAGTCCAAACAAGAGTACATAAGACTTAAACCAATTCCAGTTAACAAATGTTCTTAAGCATGTATAATGGAAGGTTCCTCATTAAAGATGTTTTAACTTTTATGAAGTAGTATTCAGGCTGAAGGTTTACTTCATATCTCGGCTCATTAATTCAAGTGAGCTAACTGATATTTCAACAAACAGCAAGGATTCTGAAAAAATTGCAGCAGGGAGACTGCACTTGAGCAAAGTAGTTCAGAGTTGACAGATGAGGTATAAATTCAGGTTATGAATGCTTCAGAATCTGTCAAGAGAGATCTTTTGATGATGGATTCACTGACACTACAGATATGACAAGTTGAATCAAATAGATGGACAGGAAGAGTTCAGACAAAGACACAACTGAAAAGATTAAGCATGCTCCCCCTGTCTATATGCAGTGAGACACTACCTCCCCCCCCTTTTTTTTTTATTTTTCAAAATAAGTGATATGCTATGCAATGACTCCCCCTAACTAAAAGCACTGAATCATCCTATATGTCATGAAGACAATGCATGAGACTAGATAGACTCCCCCTCATATTGTGCAATGTTTGCAATGAAGGTTGAACATATGATTTTGTGACTCAAGCTCATTCAGATTGCCATATTAAGTGAAATGACCCATTGTACTAGGTGGAGGACTTGGTCTAAAGACCACCTCACACACAGCAAGCACTTCCAGACAGATTTCACATGCCTTTTAGTAGCTTACCATTTAATATACCATAGTGGTCATGCATGACAATGCAATACCAAAAGTTCCAAGTGCATCAGATTTTTCAATGGCTGCAAATGTAAATTCAGACAATCATGTGAAATTCAGATGTTTGCAGAGAATTCTTAATCAGGCAGTGCCCATCAACAGAGTTGAGTGCAAAACATACACTTTAGATGAGGAGAGTTAAGAGAATTCAAATTTGACAATGCAGATGATGAATGGATATGCAAAAATAGATTTAACATGCTATGCAGTAAATCTAAGAACAGGAAGTGCAAGGAATTTACCTGAAGGGTTCAGAAAGGGGTTTTCTTTTGAGTGCCTTGGTTTATTCCCCAACTTTATTCCTCAGTCCCAAGGCACACCTGCAAAACAAGGTTTATTTTGCACAAATAGGTACCCAAGCAGTCTTGGGTCCTGAAATGACAGTGATGTCTTTGAATGGCATTCTCAAGCTTTTCTGGGCAACTAGATCATCGGTTTTCATTACCGAACAATTATTCATAGAATGCCCAAAGCCACCACAATAACGACATGAAACAACATGTTTTGTGTTCTTGATGTGCACATTAGCATAATCATGAAACCTATGTGCTCGTGAATGAAATTCTCTGATGTTTACATGAGCATTTCTTTATCTATTTTGGGTTTGCCAACAATCTCTAGCTCTGTGGCCTAACTTACCACACTCAAAACATGCAAGAGTTTTCCTTTCAAAGACAAATCCATTTGTACCAGAAGTGTTTCTATTGACATGGAATTTAATAGATTCATAGTTAGACTTCCTTCCCTGAGCATGCCAACATTGCCTAGTTGTATGGCCCATCTTGCCACAGTGAAAGCATGAATTAGAATTTCTCCCACTAGCATTCAGCCAGCATTCAAATCTCTTATGACCCAATTTTCCACAATTACAGCATATCATATGCTGGTTTATTGAATCAAACTTGTTCTTGTTAACAGCATGACTGTTTGCATGAAATTTAGCAAGATATGAGTGTGATTTTTTCTTATCATTAACAAACCAACATTGTGTAATCTTGTGTCCTAATTTACCACAATGAAAACATTCAATTCTTTTTTTCTGAAATGAAGGATTTTTATCATGATATTTCCTAGCATTCATATCATCTTTCTCCATCAATTTACACTCATGCATCAGATGACCAAATTTATGACAATAGTGGCATGACATTTTCTTTTTGTGTGTGTGTATTCGTGTCAAGCACAGATTGTACTTTCTCAACATACTTAAAATCAGTCTTTTTCTTGATGTTTTCAATCCCTTTGGATTTCTTAATTTGTTTCTGGGATTTCTACACAATGGGCTGCTTGTTCTGTGATGTGGTAGCTACACTTGAAGCTTTTACAAATGAAGTCATCAACTTGCTCTGAAGCTCTTTATTGTTAACATTATTGTAGCCCAGCCCTTCCTTCCTAGGATTGATTTTTACACCTAGTAGCTTGTCTAGGTTTTTCTGCCCACCTACGAATTTTGAAAAGAATTGTTCAGATCATTTATTTCAGATTGAAGGGAAGAGATCTGATGTTCATAGTTGACTATATCTTCTTCACAGACCAGAATTTGTTGATGCATCACATCATTCAAATTTTTAAGGGTTTCAATTTCTTGTTTCAGTTTGAGCTCATTTTGATTTTCATCAACAAAAGATTTTCCTTTTTCTAAGATGAGAAGTCTTTTTGACATACCAATATTCAACTATTTCAACTCCTCATTTTCCTTTCTCAATTTCTCAGTTTCTACCTTCAAACTAGTGTTCTCCTGCTTAAGTTTATCATCATCAAACAATACATCAGTTAGGAAACTCTAGTTTTCTGGTTCATAGTTTTCAAGGTTTTCCTGAAGCATTAAATTCACAGCACTAACAGCCTCGAACTTTTCATTAATCAATCTGTTTTCACTTTCAAGACTGATTAATCTTTGTTCAGATTCCTGACATTGTTTTCTGAGTTTTCTGTTTTAAGATTTGACATGATCAAGATCAGATTTTATTTCATCTAGTTTCGACACTTGTCTTCTGAATATTTCATTTTCAGTTTTTAGAATTTCAGGATTTTCAACTCTAGAGATAGAATCCCCTAGATTTTTTAGCTTCTTTATCAGACTTTTATTCTTCTTCTCTAGTTTTTCATGGGAATATAACAGATTGGCATAGGCATCTTCCCAGTCATCTAAAGTGTAACTAGAGAAAGGATTGATTACCTCTTCAACATCTTCGAATTCATCTTGATCACTGCTATGGTTGCTCTTGTCAGCCATCATGCAGCTGTCCTCATTTATCCTGTGAGCTAGCTCCAGCTTATCCAGGATATCCTTAGCAGAACTGCAGTCATGAAAGTAAGAATGTAAGGCCTTGTCAGTAGCTACTTTCATTAGATTCATAACTGTCTGATTCTCTTCATGCCTTGATCTGTGACTGTCAATCCATTTCGACTCTTTCCTTGGTAATCTATGAGGACCTTGTGAAATTAGCTTCCACAGATTAGGATTAACTGATATAACATAGTTGCGCAGACTGACAAACAACACATTAAAATTAGAGCCGTTGAAAACTGGTGGATCACTCATGGAAACAGATCAAATTAATGCAACAGAAATAATGATGCACCAAAAGTGAAATCACACCGAAGACTGCAGGATCGGATCTGCAGGTCGCTGGACCTTCTATGCAGACACCCGCTCTGATACCAATTGATAGGGTGCAAGGCCCGGATACAGAGGGGGGGTGAATGTATCCCTCTTCAAATATTGCCTAATAAAATCTCTAACGCTCAGATATGCGGAATTAAAAAAACTGTTGCAGAAATAAATTGAGAATACTTAGAAGGATCAAAGCAAGACAACAATTCAATTAGCCCTCACACGATCCTAAGCAAGCATCTAATGAGCGCAATAATGAAAAGAACACATAAGGAAAATCAAACCACAAGTGAACACTAGGATTTTTTAGGTGGTTCGGTCCACAGACCTACGTCCACACCTCACTCCAAACCGGAGTGAGGCTTCCACTAGCAAGGCTAGAACAGCATACTCAATCTACAACAATTGCTGCCAAACAGCTTGACAAACTGAGGGAAACAAATCCCTCAACCCAAGCTCTGCAACCCACAGAAGCTTGACACCTGGACTTGCTACCCACAAGACCAGAACCGGAGACGAATCTCCCTTCCTCCAAACCGGAGGGGAACTGCTCGTGACAGCCCGTCACTGGCAAACCAGAGATCACAGATCTCTCTTCCTCTGCGAACCCAGAGGGAACCCACAAGTGACTCCCAGCCACTTGCAACCCAGAGGTCTCGGACCTCTCTTCCTCTACACCAGAGGGAAACACTGATGACACACAGTCACCAGCAAATCGGAGAAACAACGCTCCCTTCTCCTGAGACCACAGGAGGAACCCCGATCCTAAAACAAGGGAATCGGAAGAACAGTGATCAGATGAAAGGAAAAAATAGTAAATCAAAACTCAGTGACTGAAAGCTGGAAAATGAAGTGGACAAAAGCTCTCGCAGGAGCAAACTGGATTGGATCTGATCCAAAGTCCAGTGAAGACAACGAAGCTTCTCTTCCTCTTCACGAGCTCTCTACCTCTCTCTTCCTGCAAGCTCTCTCTTCCCTTTCTCTTCTTTAGCTTTCACACTCTGCTTTTCTCTTCTTCTTCTTTTCTTTCTTCTGCTCTCTGCTAGCTCTTTCTCTTCTGTCTGCTTCTTCGATCACTCTCTTGCTCTCTCATTATTTTTCGATCACTTCTTCTGATGGAGGAAGCATCGTATTTATAGCAGCAACAATTAGGGCGTGTGCAGGGCTTGTGCCCTCTTTGTCTTCGGATCACATGCCCAGACATTTTCTTCTCGAAGGATGTACCTGTCAAGCAGTCATAAGAAGATATTAGATGGATGTACAGACTTGGTTCAGGCTTTTAACAAAGTGTGTACATGCATGATGCAGCATTGAGTGTATATACTTGAAGTGAATGCAATGCAGACACAAGAGTGTATAGACTTGACGTGAATGCGATGCAGACACAGGGAGTGTATAGACTTGAAGCTTGATAACGAGTGTATAGACATGAAACAATGGAGTGTATAGACTTGAATGCTTGAAATGGATTGTATAGACTTCGTCTTGGTGTTTATGCATGAGTCTGTCAACGAATGTACAGACTTTCTATGCTACATGCACAAGACGCTAAGAGAGACGCTGTATAGACTTGACAATGCATGGACTATGCACATAGACACAGCAAGACTCTGTGAGCGCCAAGCCGATGTACAGACTTTGCGAGCGCCAAGTCGATGTACAGACTTTGCGAGCGCCAGGACCATGTACAGGCTTTGCAACCACCAGGACTATGTACAGACTTAGTGCAAATGGGATGTGCAGACTTTGTAGCATGCAATGAAGCATTGTATAGACTTAGACGTTTATGTGCATGACAAAGTAATGTACAGACTTGGTGTGAAGAACAATGCCCAAATGTAGTGTATGGACTTAGAATGCATGAGACAGCAGTGAAGAGTTGTGAAATGATGCACACGATGTACAGACTTTATTCATGCAAGCAAGACAGCGAGCATGCATCGACTTTCATGAACACACGATGTGCATACTTAGTAGCATGCAATGTACAGACTCGAAGTGAATGCATGAAGAAGCAATGTATAGACTTGGCGTTCAAGTCACTGTATATGCATGAACAATGTACAGACTTTGTCATGAGGCAATGTATAGACTTGCATGAGACACTGCATGAGACGCTGCATGAGTCACTGTAATGTATAGACTTTAAAGCTCAAGAGAGATGGTGGATGTACAGACTTTAAGGCTTAACTGAGACGGTGGATGTATAGACTTTAAGGCTTAACTGAGACGGTGGATGTACAGACTTTAAGGCTTAACTGAGACGGTGGATGTACAGACTTCATGTCCAAATGAGACGCTAAGAGAGACGGACGGCTGTACAGACTTGAGAGTGCACGATGTACATACTTGAAGAAATGCATGCTACAGTGCAATGTATAGACTTAGTGCAATGCAAAGGCTGTATAGACTTAGCGTGTGATGCAATGGCTGTATAGACTTACTCATGGACAATGGACAACGAATGTATAGACTTGCTGTAAGGAATGTGCAGACTTGGTGGAACTGAGCGTAGATGCAAGACTATGGCATGTACAGACTGTGTGTAGCCTTATGCAAAGACAATGTACTGACTTAAGCTCGTGCAATGCAATGCATAGACTTGATGAACGATGCAACAGACTCTGTACAGACTTAGCAATACACTATGCAGAACTCTGTACAGACTTTGACGAACTATCAATAGATGCATGTATAGACTATGCAGACAGATGGATGTACAGACTTGGGCTGTACAGACTTCGACTGATGCATGCACTGTATGGACTTGCCACCCATGTATAGACTCAATGCAAGCAGATGGATGTACAGACTTGGGCTGTACAGACTTCGACTGATGCATGCACTGTATGGACTTGCCACCAATGTATAGACTCAATGCAAGCAGCCTTACGATGTATAGACTCTGTTAATGCACTGAAGCACGAACTGTGCACATGAATGAAGACCATTGTGTAGACTTGTGTGTGCATGCTACAATGAAATGTGTAGACTGTATAGACTTGCCGAATGCAATGTTCACACGACTGGATGATGTACAAACTTGAGCTAGATGATGCATGCGACAATGTATAGACTTAACGATGCAAGCGATGTATAGACTTTGCCAGACGATGTTCAGACTAGACTGCAATGTGTAGACTTGGCAAAAGCATGAAGATAACAGCAGAGAGTGTATGGACTTGCTGTATACATGAACTACCATGTACAGTTCATATGCCCAAAGCAGAACAATTATTCAGACACAGATTCATGATATGCTATCATCAAAATCATGGAGATCAAAATCATAGTTTTGCTGTACAGTTCATATGCCCAAAGCAGAACAATCATTCAGACATAGATTCATGATATGCTATCATCAAAATCATGGAGATCAAAATTATGTCACAGATGTTCAGATAACTCATAGTGTTTGCTATCATCAAAATCACAGGGGCATAACATAGCCTTGGGTTTTCTTTCTCCTTTCTTCTTCATCTGATTCAGGTAGGTGATAGCAAGCCAAACCCTACAAATAATTTATGGTTGGAAGCATCATCATGTCAGCTTTTCATTGATGTAGAAAGCCTTAAATTTTATCAAGTGTTCTGCGTGAATTTTTGGTTTTAGTGGAAGCATGTCACATCTAGGGTTATAACTGTTCCCTTTCGATTAAGTAGTAATTTCAAGCTGTAAACACAAAATTGATTCATGCATCTTGTAGAGTTTTTCGTGCTCTTTCGTTTGGTAGTAAAACCCCCAAATTTAATGCTTTATATCATGCGAATTTTATGTTTTATCCCAACCCTAGTCAACCTCGCTGGAGGCGGGCAAGGCAGAAGGGGCAGCGACCTATTGAGGTTGCGTGGCCTCCCGATAGACCGCCCAACCATCTAGGTGTCCAGTTAAGGACCGTCCAAGGCTTTGATCTTCGATAATTTCCCTGCCCCCCTATTTTGGTTTAGACGGCCTCGCGACAGACCGCGTATCCTTATAAGCGGCCAGATTTCAGCCATTCTACTGTTTTACTGTTGTTACATCTCCCGAGGCATGCGGCAGATCCCTGACCGCTCAACCTAAGCGCGGCCAGTCTTCAACCGTTCAACGTCCTCAGCGGCACCCTACTGACTGCCCAACTCCATATGGCCTTCGGACCTGACAGTGATTGAGAGGCCATAAGTGGACCACCTATATCGTTGCGCGGCCATAAGTGGACCACCTATATCATTGAGCGGCCAACTAGAGACCGTTCACTTCTGGTTATTTCCAATTAACCTTGGTCGTTTATCCTTGATCCATCTTCGACCAAACCCAAAATTGATCAGCCCAGTAAGCCCTAGGCCGACCAACAGATAGTGAGCTGGATTCTGGTTTAGTTCCACCCTGTCTATGGTAGCCGGGATCCCACTTGGGTGAATTTCCAACTTATTGATAGGCCCTGTGTTGCGCGGACTATATTGGACCATCCATATTACATGCGGCCCATATTGGACCGTCCTTCCATTGAGCGGCCCAATGTTGCCCGTATATCTTGTTCTTACCTTCTGGCCCTACGCGGCTTATTTTTGACCGTCTGTATCTTGCGTGGTCCAGTAGTGCCCGTTCAGCGGACTTGCGCGGCCCAGTAATTATCATCCAACTTCTGAGCAGTCGTTAATTATCCGTTCAACCTTGACCTCATGGAGGCTGATCTCCAGTCCAGTTCTTGAGCGGCTCAGAATTGACCGCTCAATGCTTGCGCTGCCTAGTAGTGACCGCCTATCTCCTAGAGACGAGTTTTCTCCGTGTTTTATGGTTTTGAATCCAAGAACACGATGGTTCTTGATAACTTCAACTCCTAGATAGAAATTCTGGACAGTATCTCTTCAACTTAGCCTTGGGATGTTCTGAGGTAAGTTTGTACTTGATCGTAATTGGCCATTTTAACTTGATTAAAGTCTAGACAACTTGGGATCTTGGATCCAATAAATCAATGCCAACGCATCATAGGGGCCCGGTCTGGTCCTGGGGAGAGTGCCCGAAAAGTACTTGTGCCCATGAGAGTCTGTAATGACATGGTGAGGCATTGCACCGAGTGCATGACTAGCGTGATGTCTATGACAATGATTTTTAATCTCTTACTTGAATCGTGTTCGACTTGGTTATATTCTTGCTTATTGGCCAATCACCTACAATTTCCTGTTATTTATATTGTTCATAAACTTGCAATTCTTGTAGTTCTACCATCTTGTCATATTGTTATTCCATTTCATTCTTTAGCACTTTCTTTTTATGTTGTTTCATTCGATCGTCATTTCTTTTCTTTCTGTTTCATATAAACATGTAATTAATTGGTTAATTACTTACACTTGCCTGTTATTACCTACTGAGCGTTCGCTCATATAGTTGTTTTCCCCCTTTCCAGGCAGCTCAAGTGAAGATTCACAGATGGATGGGAATGGGCCAGAGTGATGACTTGGAGTGTATTAGCTAGTAGATATGTTGAGATTGTTATAGTTGTTTTACATCTAGCTATGCCTTAGAGCTTGTGTTAGTTATTGTAACAGAGTCAAGTAGAGGTTATGCTTGATTATGTTTAAGTCGGTTTGATGGCTATTGTAATAGATTTGGAGTTATTTCTGTTCATGACGTTATGTAAATTCTTAGCTTAGCATGTTATCATTACTAGCATTTTCTACTACTAGTCCTGATATTCCGCGTCGGGGCGTGACAGAAGAGGTCTCCGAAGAACTGCCGGAGGTGGTGGAGCTAGAAGCCCCTGCAGATTAATAAAATAATAGGGTCAGCACACTACCTGACCTCAAATAAAGGAAACTATCCATTTCAGGGCGTTACACAAGGCTCACTAGTCGGGGCGCTCCCCTCGGAGATCCTCTCTATGTCGATGGTCTCCTCCTCTTCTCTAACCGGAGTCGCCGCTCTAGGCTCTCCCCCTATCATTCGAGCCAGGTCACGAGGAATCTCACCCTCCTCCAAGGGGGAGGTGGTACCTGTGATCAACGCCAAAAGAAACTTAGCATTGATGGGCGAAACAAAAAGCCCACCAAAAATGGCTAAGTCCCAGTCATGTACCTGAGGGTCCCATGGTGGAAAACTCCACCAGCCCCACCGTGCAAGCTAAAACCACAGCTGGCAAAGGAGGGGATGGCGTCCCCGCCAACAGCTGTGATAGCAATCCAGACGGGTCTCCAGCAGCAGATGCGGCCAGGCCACCCGTCACTCTTGGCTCGGTCTCAAACGAGGGTCGCTCCACTGACGGTCTAGTGCTTACTAGATCCTGGACCATCTCCAGGAGAGCAGCCGGGTCCTAACTTGGCAAATAAGATCATGAACCAGTCAACGACCATAGTCCACCAGACGCCAGACAAATGGGGAGATGACTCTCCTCGGGATGGCTCGGCACTTACCGGATCCGTCCCTGGTGGCCGTAGGTTCCTGCTCTTCGACACAAGTGGGCGCCTCATCTCTTGCCTCAGGAGGGGCCATGGCCCCTGGCGTCCCTGTCGTCTCTGCACGAGAGATGTGGCTCTGTCAGCCTCCAAAATAAAGCACAACCATAAATAGAACATATCCAGTCCCAGAAGACTCTACCTGGCCAAATGTCCTCAAGACCCTTCCATGACTCAAAGTCAGGGAACGTCTTGGCATTAGGTCCGGCTTCATCCACCATGCGGAGAGCCTCCTCGATGTCGAAGTCACACTCGACCCCATCCTCTGGTAAAGGATTGGCCTCCGGGGGTGGTGAGAAAGCCACCTCTGCTCCAGTCCCCAGCGGAGCTACCAAAGGCCAGACAAGCAACACCAGATTAGTCAACTATAATGGCTAAACTAGCAAAAGATAGAAGGTGAACAAGGTAGTTACTCAAGGCCGGCTCTGCCTCTATACGATCCTCTGCCCTGAGTCCCCGAGAGGACTCTCCAGCCTCCACTGCTCCGGTATCCACTCGAGGTCGCTTCCGCCTAGGCTAAAGGCCTCCGTCTCCACTCCCAGAAGATGCCACTGTCGAAGGCTGATCTTCTCCTACAGGGGCACCTGCCAAAGAAACATATTAACAAATGACGCCTCAGCAAAATAAATAAGGGGCAAAGGTTAAGGCAATACAACAATAAAGTGTCTTACCTAAAGCCTCGAAGGGAGTCAAGGGCAATGGAACCAACTTCTCCGGCTTCAACGCCAACACTCGACCAGCCTTCGCAACCGCCTCCTTAATATCTCACAGCGTGCAGGTGCGCTCGATATGCGATACGTACTCCACCGGCTTGGCGGATCCAATCGCATGAATGATATGGCGCCTCCAGTCGCTGATGGTAGAGTCAGCATAGCTCCCCTCCGGGAGCACCCTGTCCAGAAATCCCCTCTTTCCAAAGCCACAATCAGCTTGGAACTGGGTCCACCAACCCACCGACGTCCATGACCGCGATGTCCCAGCACCACCTCCCGCAGGCGTCGCCTGCGCCGGCACCAAGGGCTTGATAGCCCCACTGTAGCACCGCCCTGACCGCAAAGCAACCTGACTACCTCGGGGCCACCGCTGCTCTAGCCGCTCCACCTCCCGGCGAATCCAAGAAAAGCGAGCCCTCAGGTACTCATCATCAAGAGGAATAGGAGGCTGATCCTCCCCCAGAAGCCGTCCCTCCTTGGCTTTCCGAATCGTCGAGGCCTTCTGTCGGTACAGGTGGCTGTACTCGAACCACCACCTGGCATAGTGGACGTCGAACCTCCCACGGTGGTCCAACTCAGGTCTCAGTAGTCGCTTCGCCTCCCTGCGAAAGAAGAAGTCCCACCAAGCTGCCGCTACTAGGTGGCTGTCCCGGCCCTTGTACAACCTCCCCACCAAAGGAAACTCTTGGTACGGCGGGATCGCCTGATCATACCCAAAATTCCGAGCAAATCGGTGTGGGTAATATGGCTCCAAAACACACACAGCAGACTGGTGTAGCATCAACACGGCCAGTCGGGTGCTAACCACCTACTCTATATACAACGTGGCATCCGGCTCCCACTAATGTGGAAGGGCGCAAGCCGCCCTGTCACTCGACGGTATCAGAATCGGGCGAAAGCCCCTCGTCGCACCATTAAACGGGAGCCCATCCTCCCCTCTGCCAGGCAAGTAAGATAGGGCCCTTTTGGCCCCCTCCAGCTCCATAACGGCATCCCTGTCCGGTTGGCCCGTGAAGCCAAACAGTAAAGGAGCCGTCGGGTTCGCCACCGCTGCCCTCGTCACCACTCCCGGGAAGAGCAAGCCTGCCCACACACTCAGGTAGTGGGTTAGCAGTAGTAGACTCTGCTCCCGTGGCACCGGGTGTACTGCCAGGGCCCCCAACCCGTGGTAAATGTTGGCCAGTGCCGCTGAAGCCAACGCCAATCTCCGTCCCTCCGCCAGCAAACATGTAGGCCACAGCAGCTCCACCTGCAGAAGGCTATCCTCCCTGTGAGGAACTACAAACGTTGCCAACAAGTACGCCAGATACGCGGCCAAGTAGGTCACGTCCGGCAGCCCATGGGGATTCCACCACTCTCGCGGCGCATAAATGTACCAAGAGTAGGTCATGAACCTCAAGTCCACCTCAGTGTACTCCTCCCATGGAGTCTGCTCCTGCTCGAACTCTTGGTAGAAGCAAAAGGGTCAGTTGTAGAAGTGACAGACCCATGCCTTCAAAGGCACTCTCGGAGTATGTGCGGCCTTCTCCTTCCCTGCCAAGGCCAGGTCCCTCTAGGTCTTCAACAAATACCGGTAACTGTGAGGCACCTGATACCGACCCAGGCCGTCAATATGGCTCCGATGGAGGTCGTCCACCACCACCTCCTCAAACCCCTCGCCGCTGATTGACAAGCCAGAAATCTTGTACAGAGACCACAAGTTTAGGGAGGTCTCCCCCTCAACTGTCGCCACTGTGTTCCAATGGCGGTTGAAGCGCTCCGCCAGTGCCTGAAGCAACCCTGTGTAGCAGGGGTACGCGTACAGAGCCGTTGTCTTGGCATACCTGATCTCCGCCCAGTCTAGAAGCACCCTATAGTGGTGCACTATCTCCATCAGCCACTCAGTCACCCCCTGGTGGTATATGTGGGAAGGAATCACCGCCCAGCGGCCGTACCAGCTCATGACCGTCTGTCGAAGGATCCCATCCAAAAGGCTGTGGTCATCATAGCCCTCTCCAGCAAACTGCAGCCCTGATGGCTCCAGTACCAGCCCCACTGTCCCCTCAGTCTCAACCCTATGATGGTCATGTGGGTCCCAGGACGCTGGATCAAGTGCTCCCACACGGACCCCGAACTGGTCCACCCTGTCGAAAAATCCCAGACACTCGGCACTAGGAAACCGTTGCTACCTCCAGAAGTCTACAGAGAAGCTCGAAAAGCTGTAGAAAACAACTCCATGCAGGTTGTCCTTGCCCAGCAATATAGCCTGCTCCAACCGGCGGTGCTCCCCAGCAACACTAGGATCTCCGTCTTCCATGCCACCAGGGAACAAGCTCCTCATAAACTCAAAAAAATGCCGATCGAAAGGAAACTCCATCGGATAGGCCCCAGAATGGTCATAAGTATAGATGCTATCAACCGTAGATAGCCTGGCCAACTCCACGGTGCCCACTCCATTCGCCCCCTCGCCAATGGGGCCCTCAGCCACTAGTAAATGTCCCAGATCAAGCTCGCCAAGGCTTGCCATAGTAACAACCGGAGGGCCCAAAGGAGGCAAGGGCCGCCCAGTCCTCCTCACCCAGTGGCCCTCCTCATGGGCCACATGTCTCGGAACCCGGTCATCCCTACCAAAGCACGCCATAGCTGCAAGACAATTGCACAAAGATGGTCAACATAGATATACAGCAATGCCAACAAAAGTGCGTCTGAAGTGTCAAAGTACAACTACGACGACACACAATAAGGAGCTCACGGGCCGTCCGGCCTCGTCTCCGGCTCTGACGCACGCCCCGTGGGGGGCATTTGTTGTACCCAGACAATTTTCCCAGCAAAATATCAAAAAAATAAGGGCTCGGGAATTTCTGCAAATACCTTCAAGGCGTTGGTCATCTAGCCATTTCTACAACACCCCGGGCCCAATTAAGGGTCCTAACTAGCCCACCGTGACTAATAGCATCTCCAACAATTGATTGGGGCCACCCCCGATCACCCAGTTCGCAGATTTACCAGCCTTCAACCAAGCCCCCCGGGCCAACCCGGGGGTGCCCTGACTACAAGCCCCGCTGCGTGGCACCCATCAACAAGGTCGGGGCCTACCCCCAAGATGCCTTCCTCCAGCCCTCCAAGGTCAAAGGGAGATCTAGCTAAGTCAACCACAGGCTTTGGGGGCCCGCATCATGCATATACGGCCCACGCACGTGTGTCTAGAATTTCCCCGAATCCCTTGCGGGCGCGTATATCCCAGCCACTCTACAACAAACCGTGGGCCAACCCCTGGCTCCAACACACCAGCCAGGTTCTACAACTACCCTCCAGCAAGTCGGAGCGACCCCTGACCCTCAGATATGCGGCGATGAGCCGTGAACTATTTGCTCTGGGGGCAACCCAGGGCTACCCTGTCAACCCGCCTTACAATGCGGCATATACCACCAAGGTAGGGCCCACATGCCCAAAGCGCCTTCTCCAGACTTAGGCAAGCTCCTACCCTTAACCCGAGGCCAATTCTAAGGCCCCTCATCCAGTTACCCAGGCAGTTCGACAACCCGAGGTGTGTCGGGAATTTACCCGAACACCTTGCGAGCAGCAACTACGACGCAACAACGACAAGCCCCCATAGGCTAATCCCAGCATCCTGGAGCATCAAGTCCTTCAAAGGATAGCCCCAAACAACATCGGAAGGCCACCTGGGCCAGCCCTAGAGCCGTAGCTTGCCCCCGGGGGGAGTTCACCACGGCCACGGCTGCGCCCCAGGGAGGGCGAACTCCCTAGGGGGTCGCACCCTCCTCCCAGTCCAAGGGCCCCACGGCCATTTTCCAGCCCCAGTCTCTCCCAGTTTCATGCAAGATCAATTGATGTACCCGTGCGTGGAAGGATTTGTTGTGACTTTGTGGTTTTGATGATTGGTTTTGATGTGAGTCAAACACTGTGAGTCACCATGCAATATTCAGTCATTAACATTTTGTCAGATCATAAAGCATTCATATGTTCAGTCATTCTGTCAGATCATAAAGTCTGCTTGTGGAAGTCCTGCACATTGCATTCTGCATACATAGAGTCTACACATTGCCTTGCTGCATTACACAAGCATTCGAAGTCTATACAATGCATCATCTTTCAAGTCTATACATCGTGTGCTTCGAGCATTCAAGTCTGTACACTGGTGTCGTCGTTTGCATGATCAAGTCTATACAGACTTAGTCCATGCGTAAGCACAGCAACTCTGCACATTGGTTTTGTCATGCACATAAACGTCCAAGTCTATACATTCTCTGATGATATCTTTGTGCATCATTTCACAAGTCTGAACAGTGTCTAGTTGCACGCCACACGACAGAGCAAGTCCATACATTACATTTGGGCATCAAAGTCTATACAGCCAAAGCCAATGCATTTCACGTCTCATGCTACTGTCAAGTCTGTACATTGGCAAAATTTGTACATTCATCAATGGCTGTTGCATGCTCACACACTCGCAAGTCTATACATTGGCCAAGCCTACACATCGTCTTCTTGCTTCAAGTCTGTACATTGGCCAAGTCTACACATCGTCTCCTTGCTTCAAGTCTATACATTGGCCAAGTCTGTGCATCGCCACTTGTTCATGCATATGTGCAAGTCTATACATTGTCTGGTCATCCACACTTAAAGTCTATACATTCCTTATTTTTGCCTATGTTCAGAACACTAAGTCTGTACATCGGTTAAGTCTGCACATGGTTGCTTTGAAGCTGCATCAAGTCTATACATTACATGCTACAAAGTCTGCACATCCCGTTTGCACTAAGTCTGTACATTGCCTGTGCATTCACTTGTCTGATTGCATGCTACAAAGTCTGCACATCCCGTTTGCACTAAGTTTGTACATTGCCTGTGCATTCACTTGTCTGGTTTCATGAGACACTAAGTCTGTACATGGTCGAGGCACTCGCAAAGTCTGTACATGGTCTAGGCGCTCGCAGAGTCTGTACATCGACTTGGCGCTCGCAAAGTCTGTACATCGGCCTGGCGCTCGCAGAGTCTGTACATCGACTTGGCGCTGGCAAAGTCTATACATTCATGAGCCATGGCTGTACATTGTCTACTGCATGCCACTTCAAGTATGTACATGGTCTTGGCATATGCATTCATAAAGTTTATACATCCATCAGTTGATAGTTGGCCAAGTCTATACATTGTAAGACCAAGTCTGTACAATCTTGTGCATGCATCGTCTCATGCATCATCTCTCTCAAAGTCTGTACAGCATTTGCCTACAATGCATCGTCTCTCAAAGTCTGTACAGCCAGCTCTGTCTCACTTAGCGCCTCATCAAGTATGTACATAGTTTGGCTGCATAACACTAAGTCTATACATCGAGTGAAGTCTGTACAGCCTGTTCTTCACACAAGTTTGTTCATGCATTATTTCATTAAGTCTATACATTCATTGTGGCTCGACTGAAGTAACTCTGTCATTGTACAGGCTGATGATTGGGCACGTGATCCGAGGTTGGTACCTGGCACGTGATCCGAGGATAAAGAGGGCACAAGCCCTGCACACGCCCTAGCTGTTGCTGATATAAATACGAAGCTTCTTCCATCTGGAGAGATATAGATCGAGACAGTGATAGAAGAAAAGAAGAGAAGAGAGGCAGAGAGCAGAAGAAGAAAAAGAAAGAAAAAGAGTGAGCCTGAGCAGAAGAGAGATCGAGAGATCCAGCAGAAGAAGAAAAGAGAGAACAGAGTGAGAAGAAAAGAGAGGAGGGGCAGAGAGGCAGAGTGTGAAAGCAGAAGAAGAAAAAGAGAAAGAGAGAGAGTTCATGGAGAAGAAGAAAGAAGACTCTATTGAAGATCTGTCTACTGGACCGTGGATCAAATCCAGGGCAGTCAGCTCTAAGGAAGCCACATCTATGTTATTATCCTTTACAGCTTTCTGATTGCTGTGTATTTCTCATTTCTTGTTTTTTCCTTTTCATTTGATCACCTTGTTCTTCCGATTCTCTGGTTTGAGATCGGGTTCCTCCTGTAGACTCAGGAGAAGGGAGACTTGGTGTCTCTGGTTGCAGGTAGTGGTTGCTACCTGTGGGTTCCCTCCTGGGTGGAGGAAGAGAGACTTCGGTCTCTGGTTGCTAGTGACTGCGTGTCACTAGTGGTTCCCTCCGGTTTGGAGGAAGAGGGGAGGTTGTTCCTCTGGTCAAGCTGTTAGGCAGCACCTGTTGCAGACTGAGTCTACGATTCTAGCGTTAGCTAGTGGAAGCCTCACTCCCGTTTGGAGTGAAGGGTGGATGTAAGTCTGTGGACCGAACCACCTAAAAAATTATCTGTGCCGTGGTTTGGCTTGTGCGTTTGTTCCTTGTCTTCTATCTCCCCTTCACATGTTATGCATGGTTGATTTGTTGTGATTTCCTTGGGAGCTTATATGATTGTGAAGTGTTTGTTCTTTCGCTCAGAGGAATTAGAACTCATTTGTGAGTCTGAGCTTCTCTGTCCACGGTTGTGAGAAGAGAGCAGTTCAGTTGATTTCTAACTAATTGTCTCTGATTGGTTTTAATCTGGGCATTTTTGAAGAGGGATACATTCACCCTCCCTCTGTATCCATCGCACCGATCCTATCATTTGGTATCAGAGCTGGGTTCTGCATAGAAGGTCCAGCGACCCGCAGATTCGTTCCTGCAGTCTTCGGTGCTATCTCGCTTTTCGTGCATCATTATTTCTGTTGCATTAATCTGATCTGTTTCCATGGGTGATCCCCCAATTTTCAACGGCTCTAATTTTAATGTGTGGTTTGTCAGTCTGCGCAAACATATTATATCAGTTAATCCTGATCTGTGGAAGTTAATTTCACAAGGTCCTCGTAGACTACCAAAGAAAGTGTCCAAATGGACCGACAGTCACAGATGAAAGGATGGAGAAAATCAGAAAGCTTGGAATCTGATGAAAGCACTGATAAAGCCTTACACTCTTGCCTTCATGATTGCAGGTCCGCTAAAGACATCCTGGATAAGCTGAAGCTAGCTCACAGGATAAATGAGGACAGCTGCATGATGGCTAACAGAAGTAATCAAAGTGGCAGTGATCAAGGCAGCAATCAGAATGAAGACGATAATGATGAGGAGGTAAACCGTTTTGAGAACTATACTTTAGATGATTGGGAGAATTCATATGCTGACTTATTAGAGTCACATGAGAGGTTAAGAAAATAGTATAAAAAATTGAAAAAGGGTACTGGGTTAGAAAGTTCAAGCTCCTCTTGTGAAAAATGTCTAGAGTTGAAACAATATCATGATGCTTTTATGTCTGATATTCAAATGTTGAAAAATAAATTTCGTTGCTGAAAATTGAAGATCAAGATCATGTAAAAGAAATATCTGAACTAGAGAAGAATCTTAGCCTAACTTATTATGATTCTGTTCAGAGCAAGGATTTGCTAAAAAATTATGAATGTGTTAAGTCTAATTTAAACAAGCTGAAAAGTGAGAATGACTCTCTCCGAAAGTTCTCCAAAGAAAATGAAGAAAGTTTAGAGAAACTTAAAAAGGAGAACACGTTGCTGATTGAAAAATTTGACGCCATCAAATCTGTAAACATGTAGTTACACAAAAATGTTGAAACACTGCAAAGAAAGTTGAAGGAATCTGAAATTGGAAAAATGCATGAAGTGAATTCGGATGATCAGATTCTAATAAATGAATTGATTCATAACGACAAACTTAAGGAGGAGATAGAGAAACTAAAATAGTTGAACACCACCATGTCAAAGAGATTGCTGACATTTGAAAAAGGTAAATGTGTGGTGTCCGATAATTCAGAAGAAGTGGAAAAGCTTAAAACTGAAATAGAAAATCTTAAAAATGTCAATGCCACTTTAAGTGAAACACTCAACAGGAGTGAGGAGGAAAATGCTAACTCTGAATTGCTCATCATTACTCTTGAAAATGAAATCAAGGATCTAAAAGACTCCTTGTCAAAGTTTGTGAGTGGGCAAGAAAACCTAGACAACCTACTAGGTGTAAAAGTCAATGTCAGGAAGGAAGGGTTGGGCTACAATAATCTAAATAAAAAGGCTTTTCAGAACAAAGTAATGACATCATTTGTAAATGCTTCAAATGTAGCCACAACATCACAGGTCAAACAGCCCATTGTTCAGAAAACCCAAAAACAAATTAAAAAATTGAAAAAGAATGATAACATGAAGAAAAAGGCAACACTCAAGTATGTGGAAAAAGTGCATGCTGTTCATCACAAGAACTTTCCTGCCACTAAGAAAAAGAGCATCTCATGTACCAATTGTGGTAAGGTAGGACACAGTGCTGCACAATGTTGGTTTGCAAATGATAAGAAAAATAAGGATAAACATGTCCCTACTTGTGCCTTGAAATCTGCCTCCTCTACTGCATCTGATGGGCTAATGCATACTGCTCATAACTCATTTACTTATTCATATGCATCTGATAAGAGTGTTTCATGCCATTATTGTGGCAAGGTAGGCCATGTAATGGATGATTGCATATTATTGATTGAAGATGGGCATGCAAGTAAAATATTGCATTCTAGAAATTCATTTGGTAGAAATCATGCTACTAGGAAGTCTGATACATCTTGTCATTACTGTGGTAGGCATGGTCATTTCATGGATGCATGTTTCATCATGAAACAAGATGATAAAATGTGTGCTAAGTCTTCTGATCATCATGGCCCCAAAAGAAACATGTTTGCTTCAAATCAGCCCATTATTTGTTTTAACTGTAACAAACGTGGTCACAAAGCCATTGAGTGCTGGTTTGGATCTACTAGGGGCAGAAATAGTTTTAAAAGTGAGCATATTAGATGCTTCGAGTGTGGAAAAAATGGCCATACAGTCAAGGACTGTCGGCATGTTCAGAAGAATTCTGTTAACCCACATGTTGTCAAATTTCCTGCTCCCAATGTTGCTGGTAAGAATAAAGTTCTTAATAAAAGAAAATTTTCTCTATATTTTGAATGTGGAAAGCTAGGTCACAGGGTTGCAACATGTTGGCTGGCAGGATACCAAAGCAAGACTGGTTTTGGTACACAGAATTTTAATTTTGTTAATAAAATTTTTCATGCATATGCACATAGAATTCATGCTAATAAGAATGTGCATAAATCAAATCTGAAACCTGCTGCATCTTGCTATTATTGTGGTACATTTGGTCATTCAATGAATAATTGCTATTTGATGAGATCTGATGACCTTCATGCTAAAAAATTATTTAGAACACCTACCAACGGTGCCACTGTTAATTCAGGACCCAAGACCTCTTCGGTACCTGTTTGTGCAAAGTGAACATTATTTTACAGGTGTGCTTTGGGTCTGAGAAAATAAGAAGGGTAAATAAGCCAAGGCACTCAAAAGCAAACCCCTTTCTGAACTTTTCAGATAAATTATCTGCATTTCCTGTTCTGAAATTCATTGTATATCTTGTTTGATGTGTTCATGCATATTTGTCATCCTTTGCACACTATGAGTATTCATGTCTCTCAATGCCCATACTGAATTGTCTGTTTAGATATTAGAATGAGAATGAACTTGCATTTCTAAAAATCTGAATAGGCCATATGTTCAGTTTTCATGGCAAACATTGCATGTCTTTGCATACATATGGTGCATTCTAGAATTCTCATATATATTGCATAATGTCAGGGGGAGTCTGTCTAGACCTTGCATATCTCTATGCCACATGTCCCTGCATACATGTAGTTAATTACATTGCATTTCATTACATTGAAAATGCGAAAAAGATTGATTGAATGCATATGGTCAGGGGGAGTCAATGCATTGCATGCAGGTTGTCAAATGCATACACTTGTTAGAATTCATTGCATGTTATCCTTGAAAATCCTGAAGCATGCCTGACCTCCTGATATCTTGCTTGGTGTGCATATCCTTTTTCTTCATTGATTTTAATTGACAAACCTTGATCATATCTGAAAACACTGGGCTTCAAAATCACTTTTTCTTGCTGGATCTCTTCTATCAACCATTCATGAAGATTTCAATGGGGCTTGACTCGATCATAAATCTGAAAACACTTGAACTAGGAATCTTCTATTATACGATTTTATGAATGTCTGAAATAACTCAGGTGATCTAAGTTTAATGTATTCATTGAGTTTGACTTTAAAATCTCTTATAAATATCAGAATCATGTTTAATAAACTTTAACCAACTGTTTCATGCTGTGTCTTGTAAAAACTTCTGAAATCTGCACTATTGAATACATGGCTTTATTTGGTTAAGTACATGTAATTAGTATTGATTTGAAGCAAATGAGTTTTCAGAAATGTCTAAATGGTAAATTCTGTCAGAGCAATGATTTTGGTCACTGAGAAACCATGTCCATTGACCAAGAAGTCTAGAGGACTGTGTCATGAGGTGCCATAGTTAACTCTGCTCAAGAATGATTGATAATTTGGCAGAGCAATGGCATGCACACTGAGAAATACATCTCACTCATCAAAGAAATGAGTTGAGGTATGTGATGAGGTGTAAATGTTAACTCTGTTAATATAAAGCATGACTGTTAGTCACACTAAGTACTTAGGGATATTGGCGTCTGATCAACGTATATCCTCTAGTTACAAGGTGTGCACTAAACTAGAGTGCTCGTAAAATTTGTAGCATGAACATTTGTTGAACAAATTGCAATATTTGAACATTGATGCAAAAATCAAATTGCTATAACCCTAGACAAAATCACATGACTTCATAATTGCTTGATCTCAATACTAGTGAATGTAATTCCGAAAGAAGTCAATAAATTTGATTGTGTAAGAGAAAGGGAAGTTAATCAAGATATAAATATGAGGGCTTCGTTCATTTTTATTAAACCGTGATTTTAGATATAAATACAGAATTTTATTGATAAACTTTGCATACATCATGTTTAAACCATGCTGATCAATAAAGTTCATTCATAAGCCCTTATAATGGAAGACTTTGAAAAATTATGTTTTGGATTTATGAGATTGGTATCTCCTTGAAAATCTGGCTGAATTCCATGTGTTTGGAGCTTAGTTGAAATTCTTTTCCTCACTGTCCTTCATTCATCATGACCATAACTTATCCTTAATTGCCACTGTGGTCTCCTTCTCATCCATCTCATAAGACTCTATTTATTCAGGGGGAGCTTCCTTGTCATATGAATCATGCTGCATAGAAATTCTTAAAGGGGGAGAATTGTGTGCTTGCATTCATACATTTAGGGGGAGTTCTTGCATTTATTGTTGCATCTGCATTCATACCTCTCCATGGTTCATCTTGATAATAACAAGGGGGAGAAATTGGCTGAGTCATAATTATGTTTGAACTTCCTTCTCAAACTATTTTCTTTTTTTGATGAAGTCAAAGGGGGAGAATAGTTTGAAGTCATCAGAATGACTCACAGTGTTGCCATCATCAAAAAGGGGGAGATTGTTGTGCCCCTGTGATTTTGATGATTTGTTTTGATGTGAGTCAAACACTGTGAGTCACCATGCAATGTTCAGTCATTAACATTTTGTCAAATCATAAAGCATTCATATGTTCAGTCATTCTGTCAGATCATAAAGTCTGCTTGTGGAAGTCCTGCACATTGCATTCTGCATACATAGAGTCTACACATTACCTTGTTGCATTACACAGGCATTCGAAGTCTATACAATGCATCATCTTTCAAGTCTATACATCGTGTGCTTCGAGCATTCAAGTCTGTACACTGGTGTCGTCGTTTGCATGATCAAGTCTATACAGACTTAGTCCATGAGTAAGCACAGCAACTCTGCACGTTGGTTTTGTCATGCACATAAACGTCCAAGTCTATACATTCTCTGATGATATCTTTGTGCATCATTTCACAAGTCTGAACAGTGTCTAGTTGCACGCCACACGACATAGCAAGTCCAAACATTGCATTTGGACATCAAAGTCTATATAGCCAAAGCCAATGCATTTCACGTCTCATGCTACTGTCAAGTCTGTACATTAGCAAAATCTGTACATTCATCAATGGCTGTTGCATGCTCACACACTCGCAAGTCTATACATTGGCCAAGCCTACAAATCGTCTTCTTGCTTCAAGTCTGTACATTGGCCAAGTCTACACATCGTCTCCTTGCTTCAAGTCTGTACATTGGCCAAGTCTGTACATCGCCACTTGTTCATGCATATGTGCAAGTCTATACATTGTCTGGTCATCCACACTTAAAGTCTATACATTCCTTATTTTTGCCTACGTTCAGAACACTAAGTCTGTAAATCGGTTAAGCCTGCACATGGTTGCTTTGAAGCTGCATCAAGTCTATACATTGCATGCTACAAAGTCTGCATATCCCATTTGCACTAAGTCTGTACATTACATGTGCATTCACTTGTCTAATTGCATGCTACAAAGTCTGCACATCCCGTTTGCACTAAGTCTATACATTGCCTGTGCATTCACTTGTCTGGTTGCATGAGACACTAAGTCTGTACATGGTCCAGGCACTCGCAAAGTCTGTACATGGTCCAGGCGCTCGCAGAGTCTGTACATCGACTTCGCGCTCGCAAAGTCTGTACATCGGCCTGGCGCTCGCAGAGTCTGTACATCGACTTGGCGCTGGCAAAGTCTATACATTCATGAGCCATGGTGGTACATTGTCTGCTGCATGCCACTTCAAGTCTGTACATGGTCTTGGCATATGCATTCATAAAGTCTATACATCCATCAGTTGATAGTTGGCCAAGTCTATACATTGTAAGACCAAGTCTGTACAATCTTGTGCATGCATCGTCTCATGCATCATCTCTCTCAAAGTCTGTACAGCGTTTGCCTACAATGCATAGTCTCTCAAAGTCTGTACAGCCAGCTCTGTCTCACTTAGCGCCTCATCAAGTATGTACATAGTTTGGCTGCATAACACAAAGTCTATACATTGAGTGAAGTCTGTACAGCCTGTTCTTCATACAAGTTTGTTCATGCATTATTTCATTAAGTCTATACATTCATTGTGGCTCGACTGAAGTAACTCTGTCATTGTACATGCTGATGATTGGGCACGTGATCCGAGGTTGGTACCTGGCATGTGATCCGAGGACAAAGAGGGCACAAGCCCTGCACACACCCTAGCTGTTGCTGATATAAATATGAAGCTTCTTCCATCTGGAGAGATATAGATCGAGACAGTGATAGAAGAAAAGAAGAGAAGACAGGCAGAGAGTAGAAGAAGAAAAAGAAAGAAAAAGAGTGAGCCTGAGCAGAAGAGAGATCGAGAGATCCAGCAGAAGAAGAAAAGAGAGAACAGAGTGAGAAGAAAAGAAAGGAGGGGCAGAGAGGCAGAGTGTGAAAGCAGAAGAAGAAAAAGAGAAAGAGAGAGAGTTCGTGGAGAAGAAGAAAGAAGACTCTATTGAAGATCTGTCTACTGGACTGTGGATCAAATCCAGGCCAGTCAGCTCCATGGGAGCCACATCTATGTTATTATCCTTTACAGCTTTCTAATCACTGTGTATTTCTCATTTATTATTTTTTCCTTTTCATTTGATCACCTTGTTCTTCCGATTCTCTGGTTTGAGATCGGGTTCCTCCTGTGGACTCAGGAGAAGGGAGACTTGGTGTCTCCGGTTGCAGGTAGTGGTTGCTACCTGTGGGTTCCCTCCTGGGTGGAGGAAGAGAGACTTCGGTCTCTGGTTGCTAGTGATTGTGTGTCACTAGTGGTTCCCTCCGGTTTGGAGGAAGAGGGGAGGTTGTTCCCCTGGTCAAGCTGTTACGCAGCACCTTTTGCAGACTGAGTCTATGGTTCTAGCATTAGCTAGTGGAAGCCTCACTTCGGTTTGGAGTGAGGGGTGGATGTAAGTTTGTGGACCGAACCACCTAAAAAATTATCTGTGCTGTGGTTTGGCTTGTGCGTTTGCTCCTTGTCTTCTATCTCCCCTTCACAGGTTATGCATGGTTGATTTGTTGTGATTTTCATGGGAGCTTATATGATTATGAAGTGTTTATTCTTTCGCTCAGAAGAATTAGCACTCATTTGTGAGTCTGAGCTTCTCTATCCACGGTTGTGAGAAGAGAGCAGTTCAGTTGATTTCTAACTAATTGTCTCTGATTGGTTTTAATCTAGGCATTTTTGAAGAGGGATACATTCACCCCCCCTTTGTATCCATCGCACCAATCCTATCATTTGGTATCAGAGCTGGTTTCTGCATAGAAGGTCCAGCGACCAGCAGATTCGTTCCTACAGTCTTCGGTGCTATCTCGCTTTTCGTGCATCATTATTTCTGTGTCATTAATCTGATCTGTTTCCATGGGTGATCCACCGGTTTTCAACAGCTCTAATTTTAATGTGTGGTTTGTCAATATACGCAAATATGTTATATCAGTTAATCATGATCTGTGGAAGTTAATTTCACAAGGTCCTCACAGACTACCAAAGAAAGTGTCCAAATGGACCGACAGTCACAGATCAAAGGATGGAGAAAATTAGAAAGCTTGGAATCTGATGAAAGCAGCTACTGACAAAGCCTTACACTCTTGCCTTCATGATTGCAGGTCCGCTAAAGACATCCTAGATAAGCTGAAGCTAGCTCACATGATAAATGAGGACAGCTGCATGATGGCTAACAGAAGTAATCAAAGTGGCAGCGATCAAGGCAGCAATCAGAATGAAGACGATAATGATGAGGAGGTAAACCCTTTTGAGAACTATACTTTAGATGATTGGGAGAATTCATATGCTGACTTATTAGAGTCACATGAGAGGTTAAGAAAATAGTATAAAAAATTGAAAAAGGGTACTGGGTTAGAAAGTTCAAGCTCCTCTTGTGAAAAATGTCTAGAGTTGAAACAATCTCATGATGCTTTTATGTCTGATATTCAAATGTTGAAAAACAAATTTCGTTGCTGAAAATTGAAGATCAAGATCATGTAAAAGAAATCTCTAAACTAGAGAAGAAGCTTAGCCTAACTTGTTATGATTCTGTTCAGAGTAAGGATTTGTTGAAAAATTATGAATGTGCTAAGTCTGATTTAAACAAGCTGAAAAGTGAGAATGACTCTCTCAGAAAGTTCTCCAAAGAAAATGAAGAAACTTTAGAGAAACTTAAAAAGGAGAACACGTTGCTGATTGAAAAATTTGACGCCATCAAATCTGTAAACATGGAGTTACACAAAAACGTTGAAAAGAAAGTTGAAGGAATCTGAAATTGGAAAAATGCATGAAGTGAATCCAGATGATCAGATTCTAATAAATGAATTGATTCATAACGACAAACTTAAGGAGGAGATAGAGAAACTAAAACAGTTGAACACCACCATGTCAAAGAGATTGCTAACATTTGAAAAAGGTAAATGTGTGGTGTCCGATAATTCAGAAGAAGTGGAAAAGCTCAAAACTGAAACAGAAAATCTTAAAAATGTCAATGCCACTTTAAGTGAAACACTCAACAGGAGTGAGGAGGAAAATGCTAACTCTGAATTGCTCATCATTACTCTTGAAAATGAAATCAAGGATCTAAAAGACTCCTTGTCAAAGTTTGTGAGTGGGCAAGAAAATCTAGACAAGCTACTAGGTGTAAAAGTCAATGTCAGGATGGAAGGGTTGGGCTACAATAATCTAAATAAAAAGGCTTTTCAGAACAAAGTAATGACATCATTTGTAAATGCTTCAAATGTAGCCACAACATCACAGGTCAAACAGCCCATTGTTCAGAAAACCCAAAAACAAATTGAAAAATTGAAAAAGAATGATAACATGAAGAAAAAGGCAACACTCAAGTATGTGGAAAAAGTGCATGTTGTTCATCACAAGAACTTTCCTGCCACTAAGAAAAAGAGCATCTCATGTACCAATTGTGGTAAGGTAGGACACAGTGCTGCACAATGTTGGTTTGCAAATGGTAAGAAAAATAAGGATAAACATGTCCCAACTTGTGTCTTGAAATCTGCCTCCTCTACTGCATCTGATGGGTCAATGCATACTGCTCATTACTCATTTACTTATTCATATACATCTGATAAGAGTGTTTCATGCCATTATTGTGGCAAGGTAGGCCATGTAATGGATGATTGCAGATTATTGATTAAAGATGGGCATGCAAGTAAAACATTACATTCTAGAAATTCATTTGGTAGAAATCATGCTACTAGGAAGTCTGATACATCTTGTCATTACTGTGGTAGGCATGGTCATTTCATGGATGCATATTTCATCATGAAACAAGATGATAAAATGTGTGCTAAGTCTTCTGATCATCATGGCCCCAAAAGAAACATGTTTGCTTCAAATCAGCACATTACTTGTTTTAACTGTAACAAACGTGGTTACAAAGCCATTGAGTGCTGGTTTGGATCTACTAGGGGCAGAAATAGTTTTAAAAGTGAGCATATTAGATGCTTCGAGTGTGGGAAAAATGGCCATACAGTCAAGGACTGTTGGCATGTTCAGAAGAATTCTGTTAACCCACATGTTGTCAAATTTCATGCTCCCAATGCTGCTGGTAAGAATAAAGTTCTTAATAAAAGAAAATTTCTCTATATTTTGAATGTGGAAAGCCAGGTCACAGGGCTGCAACCTGTTGGCTGGCAGGATACCAAAGCAAGACTGGTTTTGGTAAACAGAATTTTAATTTTGTTAACAAAAATTTTCATGCATATGCACATAGAATTCATGCTAATAAGAATGTGCATAAATCAAATCTGAAATATGCTACATCTTGCTATTATTGTGGTACATTTGGTCATTCAATGAATAATTATTATTTGATGAGATCTGATGACCTTCATGCTAAAAAATTGTTTAGAACACCTACCAAAGGTGTCACTGTAAATTCAGGACCCAAGACCTCTTCGGTACCTATTTGTGCAAAGTGAACATTATTTTGTAGGTGTGCCTTGGGACTGAGAAAATAAGAGAGGTAAATAAGCCAAGGCACTCAAAAGTAAACCCCTTTCTGAACTTTTTAGGTAAATTATCTGCATTTCCTGTTCTGAAATTCATTGTATATCTTGTTTGATGTGTTCATGCATATTTGTCATCCTTTGCACACTATGAGTATTCATGTCTCTCAATGCTCATACTGAATTGTCTGTTTACATATTAGAATGAGAATGAACTTGCATTTCTAAAAATCTGAATTGACCATATGTTCAGTCTTCATGGCAAACATTGCATGTCTTTGCATACATATGGTGCATTCTAGAATTCTCATATATATTGCATAATGTTAGGGGGAGTCTGTCTAGACCTTGCATATCTCTATGCCACATGTGTCCTTGCATACATGTAGTTAATTACATTGCATTTCATTACATTGAAAATTCCAAAAAGATTGATTGAATGCATATGGTCAGGGGGAGTCAATGCATTGCATGCAGGTTGTCAAATGCATACACTTGTCAGAATTCATTGCACGTTATCCTTGAAAATCCTGAAGCATGCCTGACCTCCTGATATCTTGCTTGGTGTGCATATCCTTTTTCTTCATTGATTTTAATTGACAAACCTTGATCATATCTGAAAACACTGGGCTTCAAAATCACTTTTTCTTGCTGGATCTCTTCTATCAGCCATTCATGAAGATTTCAATGGGGCTTGACTCGATCATAAATCTGAAAACACTTGAACTAGGAATCTTCTATTATACGATTTTATGAATGTCTAAAATAACTCAGGTGGTCTAAGTTTAATGTATTCATTGAGTTTGACTTTAAAATCTCTTATAAATATCTGAATCATGTTTAATAAACTTTAACCAACTATTTCATGCTGTGTCTTGTAAAAACTGCTGAAATCTGCACTATTGAATACATGGCTTTATTTGGTTAAGTACATGTAATTAGTATTGATTTGAAGCAAATGAGTTTTCAGAAATGTCTAAAGGGTAAATTCTGTCAGAGCAATGATTTTGGTCACTGAGAAACCATGTCCATTGACCAAGAAGTCTAGAAGACTGTGTCATGAGGTGTCATAGTTAACTCTGCTTAAGAATGATTGATAATCTGGCAGAGCAATGGCATGCACACTGAGAAATACATCTCACTCATCAAAGAAATGAGTTGAGGTATGTCATGAGGTGTAAATGTTAACTCTGTTAATATAAAGCATGACTGTTAGTCACACTAAATGCTTAGGGATATTGGCGTCTGATCAATGTATATCCTCTAGTTACAAGGTGTGCACTGAACTAGAGTGCTCGTAAAATTTGTAGCATGAACATTTGTTGAACAAATTGCAATATTTGAACATTGATGCAAAAATTAAATTGCTATAACCCTAGACAAAATCACATGACTTCATAATTGCTTGATCTCAATACTAGTGAATGTAATTCCGAAAGAAGTTAATAAATTTGATTGTGTAAGAGAAAGGGAAGTTAATCAAGATATAAATATGAGGGCTTCGTTCATTTTTATTAAACCATGATTTTAGATATAAATACAAAATTTTATTGATAAACTTTGCATACATCATGTTTAAACCATGCTGATCAATAAAGTTCATTCATAAGCCCTTATAATGGAAGACTTTGAAAAATTATGTTTTGGATTTATGAGATTGGTATCTCCTTGAAAATCTTGTTGAATTCCTTGTGTTTGGAGCTTAGTTGAAATTCTTTTCCTCACTGTCCTTCATTCATCATGACCAGAACTTATCCTTGATTGCCACTGTGGTCTCCTTCTCATCCATCTCATAAGACTCCATTTATTCAGGGGGAGCTTCCTTGTCATATGAATCATGCTGCATAGAAATTCTTAAAGGGGGAGAATTATGTGCTTGCATTCATACATTTAGGGGGAGTTCTTGCATTTATTGTTGCATCTGCATTCATACCTCTCCATGGTTCATCTTGATAATAACAAGGGGGAGAAATTGGCTGAGTCATATTTATGTTTGAACTTCCTTCTCAAACTATTTTCTTTTTTTGATGAAGTCAAAGGGGGAGAATAGTTTGAAGTCATCAGAATGACTCACAGTGTTGCCATCATCAAAAAGGGGGAGATTAATGTGCCCCTATGGTTTTGATGATTGGTTTTGATGTGAGTCAAACACTGTGAGTCACCATGCAATGTTCAGTCATTAACATTTTGTCAGATCATAAAGCATTCATATGTTCAGTCATTCTGTCTGATCATAAAGTCTGCTTGTGGAAGTCCTGCACATTGCATTCTGCATACATAGAGTCTACACATTGCCTTGCTGCATTACACAGGCATTCGAAGTCTATACAATGCATCATCTTTCAAGTCTATACATCGTGTGCTTCGAGCATTCAAGTCTGTACACTGGTGTCATCGTTTGCATGATCAAGTCTATACAGACTTAGTCCATGCGTAAGCACAGCAAGCCTGTACATTGGTTTTGTCATGCACATAAACGTCCACGTCTATACATTCTCTGATGATATCTTTGTGCATCATTTCACAAGTTTGAACAGTGTCTAGTTGCACGCCACACGACATAGCAAGTCCATACATTGCATTTGGGCATCAAAGTCTATACAGCCAAAGCCAATGCATTTCACGTCTCATGCTAGTCTGTACATTGGCAAAATCGGTACATTCATCAATGGCTGTTGCATGCTCACACACTCGCAAGTCTATACATTGGCCAAGCCTACACATCATCTTCTTGCTTCAAGTCTGTACATTGGCCAAGTCCACACATCGTCTCCTTGCTTCAAGTCTGTACATTGGCCAAGTCTGTACATCGCCACTTGTTCATGCATATGTGAAAGTCTATACATTGTCTGGTCATCCACACTTAAAGTCTATACATTCCTTATCTTTGCCTACGTTCAGAACACTAAGTCTGTACATCGGTTAAGTCTGCACATGGTTGCTTTGAAGCTGCATCAAGTCTATACATTGCATGCTACAAACATCCCGTTTGCACTAAGTCTATACATTGCCTGTGCATTCACTTGTATAATTGCATGCTACAATGTCTGCACATCCCGTTTGCACTAAGTCTGTACATTGCCTGTGCATTCACTTGTCTGGTTGCATGAGACACTAAGTCTGTACCTGGTCCAGGCACTCGCAAAGTCTGTACATGGTCCAGGCGCTCGCAGAGTCTGTACATTGACTTGGCGCTCGCAAAGTCTGTACATTGGCCTGGCACTCGCAGAGTCTGTACATCGACTTGGCGCTGGCAAAGTCTATACATTCACGAGCCATGGTTGTACATCGTCTGCTGCATGCCACTTCAAGTCTGTACATGGTCTTGGCATATGCATTCATAAAGTTTATACATCCATCAGTTGATAGTTCGCCAAGTCTATACATTGTAAGACCAAGTCTGTACAATCTTGTGCATGCATCGTCTCATGCATCATCTCTCTCAAAGTCTGTACAGCGTTTGCCTACAATGCATCGTCTCTCAAAGTCTGTACAGCCAGCTCTGTCTCACTTAGCGCCTCATCAAGTATGTACATAGTTTGGCTGCATAACACTAAGTCTATACATCGAGTGAAGTCTGTACAGCCTGTTCTTCATACAAGTCTGTTCATGCATTATTTCATTAAGTCTATACATTCATTGTGGCTCGACTGAAGTAACTCTGTCATTGTACAGGCTGCTGATTGGGCACGTGATCTGAGATTCGTACCTGGCACGTGATCCGAGGATAAAGAGGGCACAAACCCTGTACACGACCTAGCTGTTGCTGATATAAATACGAAGCTTCTTCCATATGGAGAGATATAGATCGAGACAGTGATAGAAGAAAAGAAGAGAAGAGAGGCAGAGAGCAGAAGAAGAAAAAGAAAGAAAAAGAGTGAACCTGAGTAGAAGAGAGATCGAGAGATCCAGTAGAAGAAGAAAAGAGAGAACAGAGTGAGAAGAAAAGAAAGGAGGGGCAGAGAGGCAGAGTGTGAAAGTAGAAGAAGAGAAAGAGAAAGAGAGAGAGAGTTCGTGGAGAAGAAGAAAGAAGACTCTATTGAAGATCTGTCTACTGGACCGTGGATCAAATCCAGGCCAGTCAGCTCCATGGAAGCCACATCTATGTTATTATCCTTTACAGCTTTTTGATCGCTGTGTATTTCTCATTTATTGTTTTTTCCTTTTCATTTGATCACCTTGTTCTTCCGATTCTCTGGTTTGAGATCGGGTTCCTCCTGTAGACTCAGGAGAAGGGAGACTTGGTGTCTCCGGTTGCAGGTAGTGGTTGCTACCTGTGGGTTCCCTCCTGGGTGGAGGAAGAGAGACTTCGGTCTCTGGTTGCTAGTGACTGTGTGTCACTAGTGGTTCCCTCCAGTTTGGAGGAAGAGGGGAGGTTGTTCCCCTGGTCAAGCTGTTAGGCAGCACCTGTTGCAGACTGAGTCTGCGGTTCTAGCGTTAGCTAGTGGAAGCCTCACTCCGGTTTGGAGTGAGGGGTGGATGTAAGTCTGTGGACCGAACCACCTAAAAAATTATCTGTGCCGTGGTTTGGCTTGTGCGTTTACTCCTTGTCTTCTATCTCCCCTTCACAGGTTATGCATGGTTGATTTGTTGTGATTTCCTTGGGAGCTTATATGATTGTGAAGTGTTTGTTCTTTCGCTCAAAAGAATTAGAACTCATTTGTGAGTCTGAGCTTCTCTATCCACGGTATTGAGAAGAGAGCAGTTCAATTGATTTCTAACTAATTGTCTCTGATTGGTTTTAATCTGGGCATTTTTGAAGAGGGATACATTCACCCCCCCTCTGTATCCATCGCACAGATCCTATCAGGATTCGTGAAGATGTAGTCTCGGAATCACGCGGAAGTAGGCGGGTCAATCTCTCCTGGATCTACGCACACGGGCGGCCAGCCAACCAGTCAACCTCTGTATCCTCTATCTTCTTGCGGTCACACTCAGTTAAAGTGGGGCCAAAAGAAGTAAAAAATCAATTTTTATAGAGTGGGGACCCTCCCTCTCTCTCTGCCCGTGCGAACCCCCCCTGGGGTGGTTTAGGCGGACCAGGCCAACCTCCTGGGCTGGTCCGCCTAAACCCAGTAAACAACAAAAAAAAAATTTAATGAAAAAACCACCCCCCCAGTCCGTGTAAACCCCCCATGGGTGGGGGTTTAGGCGGACCAGCCTAGACCCCTGGCCTAGTTCACCTAAACCCCCTGGGGGAGGGGTTTAGGCTGACCAGACCATCCCCCTGGGTTGGTCCGCCTAAACCCCCTCCGAAGATTAAAAAAAAATTAAAGGGTTTAGGCGGACCAGAACACCCCTTCAATCCGTTCGGCCTAAACCCCATGACCATTCAACTCCTTGTATAAATTCCACCCCTTGGAAGTTCAAGGGGAATATAGAGAGAGAAGGATATACAACACACCTAGACGCAGGGCACACGGACACCAGCAGGCAGCCAAGGATGAACGCAAGGAGCTATGTGTGCGCGCGTGGTTGGCTTGTTGATCGGCTCACATACGCCAAGGGTATGTGTGGACATCAAAAAAGAGAGAAGAAAAAGAATGTTCCTGTGGCACAGACGTCTCGACATCTCAAGGGCAAGTCGAAGATGAGAAGGCCGAATAAATCCTGTACCTCCTCCAAGCAGGACGAATATATACCCGGTGCTCCGCCACCCAACAAAGAAGCCCCTCGAGCAGAAGAGATAGCCCCGGTTCCCAAGTCGGCGGTGCCGAAGGCCGAATTAAAAGAAACTCGGGAATTCAAACACATGTCGGCATGCGCCGGAAATCACTCAAAGTTTTGAATCGGGATTTAGAGGCCCTTAACTAAACACCCCGAAGGCGGTGCATTACAACTAAAGCAACACGGGAGGACAAGCGTCTGTTCGAATAGTCGCAACTCCGAGATGAAGTCTAAACCGACGCGGCCTGCACTTAAACCGACGCGGCCTGCACTTAAACCGACGCGCCCTTGCTTGGGCCTTAAACCGACGTGCCCCTCCAACAGGCCTTAAACCGGCGCGCCCTCCTTCCTACGGTTATCCGGTGCACTAATTGCAGGTGGGCTAAACTGGCGCGCCCCCTGGCTGCGCCGATTTAACCCAACATCATCACCCCCGCGCTGTTTAACCAAGCTGCCATCCCATCCGCCAACAGGTGCTCTGTTTTGCATCATGTGGTACGCAGAGAACATTTAATGCTCGAAGCTCTGTCTCCACATCCGTTTAACAGTGCAGCGACGAAGGCATGCATCGACGGTGGAAGCAATAGAAGATCTCCCGGCAAACCCGCGAACGTCCCGTCCTCGGATGAATACCAGCGTACTGCACAAATCAACGGACGACACCGCGGCATGTCAACTCTGGATGTCCCAACGAACGAAGAGGAAGATGGCGGGAGTTCCTTCCGTTCAGGAAAGAAAGGGCAACACATTTTATATATACTTTGCATGTTTGACAGAGAAAAAAAGAGAGGCTGGACATTGAAGAAAATAGGGGGGCGATTGAAAAAAGAAGAAGAGAAGAGCAGGCCACCCGAAGAGAAGAAAAGCTTCGTCCCCGTGCCGGAGAGGTGAAGAGAAGAGAGGAGAGTGAGAGTGAGAGGTGAGCCCGGGGGGGAAGAGCTTGTGCTCTATTCCTCCTCTCCCGTTGATGTATCTCCTCCTCTTGCCCCCTAAATGTATTTCCTTCTACCCTAGGGTAGATCCCCCTTCTGTATTTCGATCTTCCCCTTCTTGTGGATGAATAAAAGGAAGTCTGTTGGCAAGCACGGTTCTTGGCTATAGCCCCTGTCCCCCTTTTTCTCCCTGTCTTCTACTCACCTATGGTGCTTCAAAGCCTGCTCCTCCATAGCATGGTCTTCGAACGAAACGTCTGATGGATGAACATTCATAGCCTTTTGTGGCACACATTTGTCCCGCTTTTAGGAATCATTACCCGTGAGTCGTGAGAGCTCTTGAAGGCTAGTCCTCGAGCTTTTCCACACTGACATCTGGGTTATCGGACCATCGTGAGGTTTGCATTTTGAGGTTCACCCCGGAGCAATCCATTTGGTGTTCCTCTATTTTTCTCTGGCAAGCCTCAGTCTGGGGGAGATGCTGCCCAATTTTTGCCAGGGCCAAGAACACTACTAACAAGGAACAAGAACATACAAGAACGAACAAACAAACTATTCTCTGAGGATAAGAACAGCACATGTTTGAAGCCTTTGAAACAAATTGAACCTCCAAGTTCTTGCATAACGAACCTCTCTGAACAAAACACTTGAACCCTCATGCTAATTCACCTTAACAAATAATTAAAATACTTAAACTCCCTCTCTACCAACTTAATTCACCAATTGGATGAACAAACCAATCACCAAATCAACTTGCAGGTGAAAGAAAGAAGAAAAAGAAGCAAAGAGAATGAAATTAAGCTTCTAAGAGTTATCTCGACGCGCTCCTATCTGGCGCGGGCTAACCCGGCACGGTAACCCCCCCCCCGCCCCCCGGTCTGTTTAGCTTCACACTCAAAACCCCCTCCATTTTCCTGGTGTCTATCCGGCACGCCCCTCTTACTCCTTGGCCATTAACCGGCGCGCCCCTCTATCTTCTTGACCATTACCCGGCGCGCCCTTCTTCCTCTTGCCCTCATTAGCCGACGCGCCCCCTGGGATTCCCTTAACCGGCGCGCCCCTTGGCATCCCCTTAACCGGCGCGCCCATTTGCTTCCTTAAACCGGCATGCCTCATAAAAAAAAGCAACAATTAGCTAAACAAAAGAAAAGACCTGAAACTAATGAATAAAACAAGAGAAGAGACCTAAATCGATAAAAAGAAATGAAAGGAGTATGAACCATTCCTATGAGAACAAACCACATAATTTAACAATTGGAACAATGATAATAAAATGCCATAACCACGCGTACCTTGGGACCATGTCTCCCTTTGGACCTCTCCAGCTAGCACACCCCAGGTCGATCCACGTGCGAGGGCGCACGTTGGCGAGTTCGGACTTCACACTTAACAATTCGCTTCCCCGGATTGTGCGTGAAGAGAAAAGCAACGATGCCCTATGGTATCAGACGTGGACCTCAGAATCCCCGACATGGTCATGATCTGGGCACATCTTGGGCCGATAGTTCATCAGCTTGACCCACCTCTACCGGGATCCAATCCTGCACCGACATTAAACTTGCCGTACCTATGGTAGACATTTGTATGGCTTTGTCGTTATCTTCGATGCTTCAAATGCGGACTCTCGTTCGAGCAATGAATGGTCTGTTAGTGACCGACATATATACCGGGATCTAATCCCGCACTTGCATTAAATATGCCGTACTCATGGCAGACATTTATACAGTTCGTCACCGTCTCTTACGCTACAAACGCGAACTTCCGTCCGAACAAGAAATGGCCCGCCAGTGACTGACATGCACGCATACCTTGGGACCTTCGTTTCCCTGGACTGTGTGTGAAGAGAAAATCAATGACGCCCCATGGCATCGGACGTGGACCTCGGGGACCCTGATATGGCCATATTCCACAACTATCTCGGGCCAATAGATCATTAATCTGACCCGCTTCTACTGGGATTCAATCCCGCATCCTCATTAAACTTGTTGTGTCTGCGGCAGACATTTGCATGATTTTACCGTCGTCTTCGATGCTACAAATGCGGACTTTCATCCAAATAAGAAATGGTCCGCAAGTGACCGACATGCATGCATCCATGAACTTTTTCGCCCCAACGCGGGGTCTGTTCAAACGCAATCCGAGGTTTTTTCTCTCGCTTTCATTACTATGAACTCTAGGCCATCGAGCCCCTTTTCCTAGCGATTAATCAAGGGTGTTCCCCTCTCCGAGGGGATGTAAATGATGCCATGACCTTTATGGCGCGGCGGGTTTTGGTCCCGACCCAAACTACACAATTGTCTGATTATTTAGATCGAGCGCACCATGGGCTTCCATGAAGCCCGAACAAATCGTCACTTTGTGACTGGCACACCCACGCACTTAACAAACAAATAAACCCGTCTTAATAGACCAATTAACAAATAACCATAGATCTTAATTAATTAATAAAAAGTGCATCCACAGTTTGTCGTTCGCACTTCCCTCATACGGTGTTTAGCCATCTCATAAAAGCTCACCAACTTCAAATGCACGTAAGGCACTACGACAACGGCAAACACACACGCATCCTGGGTCTTTCCCCGTATGACAACCTACGACGGTCACACATGCGCCATGGTGCCGCACCTACCTTTGTCACGAAACCGCATGCCCATCAGTCGCCCCGAATTGGCCGCCGACTGCTCTGACTGATGACTCGAGTTAGTCAAACCCTGGCCTAGGAGCCACATTCTTGGGACCAGCCTAGACTCCCCAACATGAAGATACTCGCCCCTCAGGACCCGTACCCGACTGCTCATTCTGAACCGCATCCTGCCCTCCTCCAGACAACGACCAGTATCTCTCCCTGCCATCAAGTCTATCCCTCCCTCGCCAAATCGGGCATGTCCCTAGCTTCGAGGAGAGCCTCTGTAAAAACACGTGGATGTCTGCCTTGTCATGCATTAACCCGAGGATCGACCCACATGTCAGAATTGTCCCGTGGCTTGCACCGGTTGTACTTCGGCCTCCTAGGCCCATTTGTAAAGCCCTCATGGCTCCCATAAAGTATAAAACCAGTTGAACACACACACCCATATCCGGGTCTCAGCCTCCTCCCGCAGTACCCAGTGTGTGTCCAGTGTCTCCCACTCTAGTAAATCAAACCTCCCAGTCAAATGCGCCCCCACAGCTGTGGGATGCCGCCGGCCCTCTGTGCACGGCTTTAGACATATACAGACTTCTCTTCAGCACGGAACAAAGGTGTTCGGATTCAATCCGATGTAAATAAACACCGACTGCTTACGGTCGATGGGGAAAGACATCCAATACACGATTAACCATAATTGCTTGCACACTCGCACCCATGGAACCTCTTCTCTCCACTTGTCGCCCGATTGCCTGAGCCCACGTGCCACTTCCTGGCGTCGCTTCCCCAGTCAACCGTCGGTTCCATGGGTGGTTGTCGAGATATCGACTGGCACGCCCGCACCCCTGTCCAGTTAACCAACACCCCCAAAGACTTCTCGTGCCATTCGACCCCTCTCGACTTTCCGTAAAAAAGAGAGTGCTCGGTACCGCCGTGAGAGGTATACGGCCATGAAGGAGGATACCCGAGATACATCAAACTCCCGTATCTTTCCTTCTTTCGCTTTATTCCTTCCCTTATCTCGGTCATCGGTATATAACCCATGCAACAGGTGTCCAATTAAAAAACACTGTGATTTTGTGCGACAATACATCTATAATAAATTTATCAAAAACTCCTGTGCATCATTCACGGACAAAGCATATTGAGATAAGACACCATTTTTTGATGGATCACGTTTGCAAAGGTGATGTGTAAATAAAATTTATTGAAACAAACAGTCAAATTGCCGACATCTTCACAAAACCACTTAATGAAGAGAAGTTCACATCCTTTAGAAGAGAGTTGGGCATCTATAGGTTTGAGAGTCAGTCAGTTTCCTTGCATAATAACTTCATACTCATTTGTACATAACTTGTCTTCTTTAGTTATGCATTAGCACTTTCTTGTTTATATGCATTTGCATCCATAAGCATATGATTTAGTGGTATATTAAATGGTGAGGTGCTGAAAGATGGACTAAGTTCATGTGGAAGCTCTCACTATGTGTTGAGTTCATAACTCCGCCAAGTACCAACAATCAGATTTGCATTAGTTCTATTCCTTTAGGCATGCATTTGCATCAAGTTGCTTGCTATGCATAATTGATTGATTGAATGAAACCATCCTTGCATGGTGTATGCATTTATAGCTTCTTATATATGAACTCACTTGAAATTCCTAAGACTGAATACCTCTTGATAAATAAAGCATACCCGCTACGACATGAGGATGAATTTGAGTCATAGTATGTTGAAAAGGGAGCTTTAGTTGAATATACTTCTCTATGTTTTTGAACTTATCCCCAAACTTGACAAACACTCCATGTTCATGAATTCTTGTTGCAATCTATCATTCAAGCCATTAGGGGCTCAAGCCATATCCCTTGGAACTCAAAAATCATGTTCAAGTTGACTTCTGGTCACTTATAAAAAAAATAGAATGCTTGAAGAGAGGAGTCGACTCATCGAGTCGACTCCTATTTCTTTTGTGGTCGGGGACAGAACATGGGTGCAAACGAGTCGACACCTGGTGTCGACACTTTTCGGGCCGCAGCGCTTCATGCGCGAACCGGTCTGCCATGGGCTCACTTCCATTCGAACCCAGTTGAGCCCCTCTTACAAAAACGCCCTTCTATCCCCCTTGCTCTGTTGTGTCCCTATGATTTTGATGATGTCTCACACTATAAATCATTTCTTTATCTCAAGATAATCTCATGTTTCATCATGTAAGTGAATGGATTACACAGTAAGGGAATGTCCTGTTCAATTGAACAATTTGACCAAATGAATTTTAGTGTTGCCTAAGTCATAATGTCTTGATGGTTTCAACACTATGAACCTTTGTGAACAAAAATGTTTCTCTGTGTTAATGTAAATCCTCGAGCCACTTCAGTTAATTTTGGGAGTTGTTTTCGTGCCACTTGAGCCACACTTCGTGTTGTTTCCCCTCACTAACAAGAAAAGATTTCGTGTCGTCTGAGCTTACAACACTTCGTGTTGATTTCCATGCTTGACAGGAAAACTTGTATGAGGTAATACTTCATGTTGTTCTATCCTTGTCATCTATGTCTTCGAGTCCTAGTCTCGGTTGTTTAACTTCGTGTCGTGTCTTCCTCTGTCTTCGTGTCGTGTTACTGAAGCAGCTCGAATAGTTCTGACGAACTCCGAGTCGCTTCTCTGTGAACCTCGTGTCGTTTCTCTCTGTCCTTTAGTTGCTCATCTCGTGTCATCTTTTATGTCTGCTTGTTTAATTTCGTGTCACTTACTGTTGTTCCTCGAGTCGTTCTTTTTCTTAGTGTCACTGCTTCATCACGTGTCGTGATAGCCGTGTCACTCTTCTGTCTTTGTGCTATTTTTCTCTTTAGACTTCGTGTCCTTCTCGCCTTGACCACACTCCGTGTCAATTCTTGTGTTTCGTCTTCGTGTTGTTTTCAACTCGTGTCGGTTTCTGTTTTCATCTTCGTGTTGTTTTCAACTCGTGACGGTTTCTGTTATTTGTCTTCGTGTCGTGGTCAGCCCGTGTCGCCTCGTCTTCAAGTCGTTCATTCGAGCTATTTTATGCTCGAGTTGTTTTTCTTATGTTTTCAAGTGTTGTTTCACTTCGTGTCGTCTTTTGTTGCCGTTTGTTAGTTCGTGTTGTTTCGTTCTAACCTCGTCCAGGTTTCTTCTAAATCGCGTGTTCTTCTATTGTTTCACTCCGTGATATTTTCTTCTCACCTCGTGCTATCCTGATCTGACCTCGTGTCACCTTCCTTGATTGTGTCAGTCTTGTCCATTGTATCTCGTGTCGTTCTTTTCTTATCTCGTGTAGTAGTCACGTCGTGTTGTTATCATATACCTCATGCAGCTTTAGTTTTAGTGGCCATACAGCGTGTTAATGGTTTTTATCTCCTTACAGGTATGAGGAAGAATATTCCCAAATAAATGGGCTGTACGTGATCCAAGACAAGAGGAACCAACCCAATGAGGACACGTGGCAGGAAGGTTCTGGATCGAGCGTGGGAAGCACACGCATGTTGTGCCCTATCCACCTACTGCCGCTATAAATAGAAACCTTCGCCCACCGATGAAGGTAGATCAGAGCCAAGAAAGAAAAGGCAGAATTACAGAGAGCTCGATCCAGCAGTGAAGAGAAAGAAAAAGAGAGATAGCAGTGAAGAGAAAGAAAAAGAGAGATAGCAGTGAAGAGAGAAAGAGAGTTTGCAGTATCTGGTTTTTGAAATTGCTTCCCAGGAAGCTACATTTGTATTAACTCTCAGTATCGAATGTTTTCTCGATCAGTCTTTAGTTTCTTTTCTGATTTTCTTTATGTGTTCTTCGTCTAATTCTGATCTGTTCCCCTCCGGTATGTGGAGGAAGGGAGTCTAACTCCGGTTTCCCTCTGGGTTGCAGAGGAAGAGAGATCGCTGATCTCTGGTGTTGCTAGTGACGGGTTGTCATTAGCAGGTTCCCTCCGGTGTGTGGAGGAAGGGAGAGGCACTCTCCAGTTCTGTTCGTGCTGGGTGCTAGAACAGGTTTCAAGCTCTGCGGGTGGCAGAACTTGGTTGAGGGATTTGTCTCCCTTGGGTTTTCAAGCTGTTTGGCAGCAAGTTGTTCGCAGACTGAGTCTGCTGTGCTCTAGCAGTGGCTAGTGGAATCCTCACTCTAGTTGGAGTGAGGGGTGGATGTAGATTGCTGACTGTAGTCGAACCACCTAAAAAACCGGTTGTCTTCTCTGTGGTTTACGATCTTTATCAGCGCTCTCTATCTGTTTGTCACTTCGACTATTTGTTTACTCAGCACTTCATCATCATTCTCTTATTCGATCTTGAGTGGTATCTGCATTTGCAATTCTTTGTGTGCTAGTTTAGAAGGGGCATAAGCAGTAGATTTATTTTCTTGCCTAAGTTTTGCAAATTGGGAGTGATCTATTCATCCCCCCCCTTATATATCACTCTTGCTGCGCTAACATTTGGTATCAGAGACAGGTTTACGCCATGTGGACGAACAATCAAGCAAATGGCAGTGGTCCTAGAACCTTCATGGCCGAAGGTCAATCCATTAGTCACCCTTCTTATTTCGATGGTAATAACTATCTGTTTTGGAGGAACAGGATGGAAGTGTTTATCAGGGCTCAGAGTCATAAACTGTGGAGAGTAATCACGGTGGGGCCATATGATCTGCCACCAAACGAGGACGCTTGGACAGATGGCCATGTAAAGCTCTCCTCACTCAACTGGACGGCGCTGAATATCATCCAGTGTGTTGTTCATCCAGAGGAGTATGCCCGTATCTCTGCCTACAAAAATGCCAAGCGAATGTGGGATGAGCTGCAATTGATCTATGAAGGTACAGCTCAAGTGAAAGCCTCGAAGGTAAACCTCTACACTTCTAAGTATGAAATGTTTAAGATGAATGCAGATGAGAATATAACCGAAATGTATGCCAGGTTATCCTTGATCACTAACACTCTTAAAGGGCTAGGGAAGGATCTTGCTGAGGCAGATATAGTCAGGAAAATTCTTAGATCTTTATCCCCGGCATGGCACACTAAGGCCATTGTGATTGAGGAGTCAAAAGATTTGACTGTCTTAACTGTTAATGAACTCATAGGATCCCTGATGACCTATGAGATGAACTTCCAAGGAGGTGGAGAAGGAAGTGAGAGGAAGGGGAAAAATGTAGCTCTAAGAGCTTCCCGCAACAAGGGTAGTAACAGTGGGAGCAGCAGCAGTACCCCCGAGTCTGAGTTCGAGCTTGAAGGTTTATCAGATCTCGACCAGGAGGAGCAGGCTATGCTCACTCGTCAGTTCAGAAAGTTTCTGAGGACAAAGGGAAAGACCTTTAGGAATAAGAACCCACACTCTTTTAACAAGAATGCTGAGTTTACCAATTACAGAGATAGAAATCCTAAGAAACTGACTTGTTTTAACTGTAACAAACAGGGACACATGAAAGGCGAATGCCCAGAACTCCAGAAGAAAGGTCCCTATTTTCAGAAGAAAAACATAAAGGTGCAGAAGAAGAAGAAGCCACAGGCAATGGTCTGCACATGGAGCGAGGAAGAAGAAGACCCAGAAGAAGCTTCCTCACAAGAATATGAAGATGGAATTTGCCTTATGGCAAACAGTGAAGAGGAGGTAATAAACGTTTTTGAAAATTTCTCAATCGATGACTGGGAGGATGCTTATGGTGACTTGCTAGATAAATTTAATTCACTTAGCAAAGAGCACAGAGTTCTGAAAAGAAAATTTAACACAAATATTGAAGAACAAACTCTGGTCTGTGAGGAAAATGCAAAGCTAAAAGAACAACTAGACGAAATGACCTCACAAAGGAAAGAGAATGATAAGCTTAAGGGAGAAATTCAGGAAAGTCAAAAACAGCTCAATGAATTCAAAACTAAAATTGAAGAAAGCATGAGTGAAATCAGAATGAATTTAGAGAAATATGAAGCTGTGAAAAAAGTAAATGCTGAATTCCTAAAGAATTCTGAGTTTCTTCAAAAGGAGCTGGAAGACAAACAGAAAGTCTTAGAAAAGTTTGTCCAAGGAAAGACTAGCCTAGATGCTATACTAGGGACTAGGGTCAATTTCAATAAGGAAGGTCTAGGCTATGACCCAACCAACAAGAGACCCTTGCAATTCAAGACCATCACCTTCTGTCCAGAGAAGGGAAAAGAAAAGCTGGACACACCATCCAGCTCAAACAGCTCTAAGGAAACTCAAAGTCCTAAAGAAAACACAAAAACCAGTACTGGACAACCATTTAAGATTGGAATGAACTTTATGAAAAATAACATTAAGTCCATTCACCAGAACACAAATGGTAGCTGGACCAAGGAAACAAATCAGAATAAAAGCTGGAATTATAACAATCAGATGGGTCCAAAAAAGACCTACTGGAGGAATAACTTTCATGGTCAAAGATATGCCAATCAACAAGCCTACAGGAAATTTCCTAGGAATAGGAAGACCAATGAAAGGAATAGAACTCACTTCTCCAGTTCAGCTGGATTGAACTTTAAAAAACCAGAAAGGAAGGTGCCAGAGAAAACCATGCTGAAACAAATCTGGATACCTAAACACTTGATCAGAGATTTAAACAATGTCCTTGGACCCAACTCATCTTGGGTTCCAAATCACTCTGCTTGATATACTTGTGTAGGTCAGCCTGGCAGCTGAAGACAACAAGTGGTACCTCAACAGTGGCTGCTCCAGGCATATGACAGGAGACCGATCTAAGTTCAGCAAGATAGAGATGAAGCCAGGAGGTCTAGTCAAGTTTGGAGGAAAGAACAAAGGACACCTGAACAGAATGGGATCGTGGAGAGAAGAAATAGAACAGTGGTGGAAATGGCCCGAACCATGTTGATTGAAAGTAAGTTACCTAGAAGGTTTTGGGCAGAAGCGGCCAATACAGCAACCTACATAATCAACAGGGCCATGGTAAGACCCATACACAAGAAAACACCCTATAAGCTTCTAAAAGGTAAGAAACCAAACTTGTTTCATTTCAGAATTTTTGGAGCAAAATATTTTATTCATAACAATGATAAGAAAGACTTAGACAAGTTTGAAGCCAAGAGTTCACCTGGAATATTCTTGGGTTACTCTGAAGTGTCAAGGGCATATAGGGTATTTAATGTATCAGATCAGAAAGTGGAAGAATCTCCACACATTCTTTTTAGTGAAAAGAAAGATGTTTCTAATGTTGAAAATCTTGACAAGGACTCCAATCATGGTGGAGATTTTCTGGAAAACCAACAAGAAGAAGAGAAGACTCAGCAGAATGGAGAAACAAATTCCCCAAATCAGGAAGGTCCAAGAGAAACAGGTGAGTCTTCAACAAATATTAGATTCCTTAAAGACCATCCTTTAGATAATGTCATAGGCAATCCTGAAGAACCTCTTCGGACGAGGTCTCATTTTAGAAATGTGAATAATGATGACTTAATTGCTTTGGTCTCACAAATTGAACCCAAATCATTAGAAGAGGCCTTAGCTGATCAAGCTTGAGTCAATGCTATGAGTGAGGAATTAGGTCAGTTTGAAAGGAATAATGTCTGGGAGCTTGTCCCAAGACCAGATGGTATAAATATTAAAGGAACCAAGTGGGTGTTCAAAAATAAGATGAATGAAGATGGAATCATCTCGAGGAATAAGGCCAGACTAGTAGCCAAAGGCTACTGTCAGGAATTTGGTGTAGACTTTGATGAATCCTATGCACCAGTTGCTAGGATGGAAGCTATAAGATTGTTGCTTGCCTTTGCATGCTCAAAGAACATTAAACTCCAACAAATGGATGTTAAAAGTGCTTTTTTAAATGGAGTTATTAAAGAAGAAGTTTTTGTTGAACAACCTCCTGGATTTCAATTTTCTCCTCAACCTAACCAAGTTTTCAGGTAAAACAAAGCCTTGTATGGTCTAAAGCAGGCTCCAAGAGCTTGGTATGAAAGATTATCTGAATTTTTGATCAGCAAGGGCTACAAAAGAGGTAAAGTTGATCAGACTTTATTTACCAAGGGCATGAATAAAGATCTCATCATAGTTCAGGTATATGTAGATGACATTATATTTGGATCAACTAGGCATGAACTATGTGATGAATTTTCTACCATGATGTCTGCTGAATTTGAAATGAGCTTGGTTGGAGAACTAAAATATTTTCTTGGATTGCAGGTACAGCAGCTAGAAGATGGGTGCTTCATCAACCAAACCAAATACACAATGGAACTGTTCAAAAGGTTTGGCATGGAAAACTTAAAGCACATTACTACACCCATGGGCACCAATACATCATTGGATGCAGATGAGATAGGTAAAGAAGTAAATGCCAAACTTTATAGAGGTATGATTGGATCACTTCTTTACTTGACAGCCTCTAGACCTGATATACAATTCAGTGTAGGAATGTGTGCAAGGTATCAGTCTAGACCCACTGAACTACACTTAGCTGCAGTTAAAAGAATCTTCAGATATTTGTCAGCTAGTCACTCTCTTAGTTTATGGTTTCCTGCATCTCGCACATTGAATCTAGTAGCATACACAGATGCTGACTATGCAGGCTGTAAACTAGACAGGAAAAGCACAAGTGGCCATTGTGAATTCTTGGGTGGGTGTTTAGTATCTTGGGGCTCCAAGAAACAACATTCTGTGGCCCTCTCCACTGCAGAAGCTGAATATGTGGCTGCAGGGAGTTGTGGAACACAAGTTATATGGATTAAACACCAGCTTCAGGACTATCAAGTAGACCTGGGGTGTACACCTATTTACTGTGATAATATAAGTGCCATCAATCTTGCTAAAAATCCTATTTTGCATTCTCGAACCAAACACATAGAGATAAGACATCATTTTATAAGAGATGAGGTGTCTAAGAATAATTTTGAACTGATTCATGTAGGGACAGATAATCAGATTGCTGATATTTTCACAAAACCTCTGGATAATGAAAAATTCACTACATTGAGAAGAGAATTAGGCTTATACAAAGTGTCTTAATTTTGGAGCCTGTTCCTGTTGTGAGGGGGAGTTTTGTCTATCTGTTGTTTAGCCTTCTTACATGCTGGTTTAAGGGGGAGTTCAGAATGCTTACTGGTTAGCTTTCAGGAATGCTCTAAATAAAGGAAAGTCTTGAGATTTTGCTGAAATGTTTTATTGAGGAATGCTATATCTTAGGGGGAGCTGAGTTGTAATGTGAGAAGAGAAGTTGTTTGACAGATTCAAAAGGGCTATCCAGATGAGTACCTTTGCTGGTCTTGCATGACTGATTTAGTGTGGTTCTCTCAGAAAGTAGAGTGTCACTTATCTCTTAAGTCTATAAGTCAGTGACTCTAATCTCCAGGTCAGAATCTTTCCTTTGGTACTCCTTCAGAGATCTGGACTAATTGCATAAAGTATATCTTCCTACATTGTCATTGATTATGGTTCAGGCCAAAAAACATGTATGTCTTGATATCTGACCCAATCAACTTGAAATCTAGACTTCCAGACTCAATTCAAGAAAAGTCCTTTTTGGTATTGTCTTCAATCATTCTATCTCTTTAACTCAAGGGCTTAACTGAACAAACATGTTCTGTTTTGATCACTGAGAAACTGGGAGCTTCATCAATGAAATGAATATTTCTCCCAAGTCATGAGGTGTCAAATGCTTAAAATAAATGAAAAGTCATGACAGAGCAATGGTGGCTTGCTGGTGAGTAACTGGGGACTCTGGCCTCTAATCAAGGTGTTTCCTCATGTCAAAAGCCACAGTTACTAACTCTGTTCCTTAATATAAAAAAAAGGGGAAGGAAGTAATGAAGTACTCACTCTGAGTAACTGGGGATTCAGGCCTCTGATCAAGGTGTCTCCCTAATGTCAAAGGAAGTGAACTACCAACTTACTCATTGATCTTCTTGAATATCATCTCCAACAAAAATTCCTTGTGTTATGCAACTAATGGATTGCTTGTCCTCAATACCTTGAGAACACCTCTCTGATTTAGTCTCTTGCTGTCTAGTGGAATAGTTGAGTGATCAGCTATTTTTGGCCATACTTGTCAACTCCTGCTCTAAATCATCCACTATGTATGCTGATAAACTTGTCTATCATTCCACTTCTCTATTGTGTACTGAAATCTAAAGAATCTTATCTTGAGAATAGAAACTCACTTATTCTCTTAAGACCTACTCATGACTTTTTGCACTATGCAGTTACTGCCCTGAGTCCTCATGTTTCCAGCACTGTCACACATTCTGTATTTTTTTTTGCTGATGTCAAAGGGGGAGAGAAGTTTGCAATGTCTACAATTTTAGTGAGAAGTTCTGCAATGTTCTGCAATATCAGTGAGTCTTGGTTTTGTCTTGAGCTTTGGGGGAGTCATGTTGCTTCATGCTGATATGTTTATGAGTTGTGGGGGAAATGAGAGTGTGTTGTAGGGAATGTTTAATTCATTTGCATGAGCATGCCTTGAATTTAATCTGTTGTTGAAGCTGATATTGATTTCATGTTAAATCTTGATAAACCTTGATATTGCCTGATTCATAGTGTTGCCATCATCAAAAAGGGGGAGATTATTGTGTCCCTATGATTTTGATGATGTCTCACACTATAAATCATTTCTTTATCTCAAGATAATCTCATGTTTCATCATGTAAGTGAATGGATTACACAGTAAGGGAATGTCATGTTCAATTGAACAATTTGACCAAATGAATTTTAGTGTTGCCTGAGTCATAATGTCTTGATGGTTTCAACACTGTGAACCTTTGTGAACAAAAATGTTTCTCTGTGTTAATGTAAATCCTCGAGCCACTTCAGTTAATTTTGGGAGTTGTTTTCGTGCCACTTGAGCCACACTTCGTGTTGTTTCCCCTCACTAACACGAAAAGATTTCGTGTCGTCTGAGCTTACAACACTTCGTGTTGATTTCCATGCTTGACAGGAAAACTTGTATGAGGTAATACTTCGTGTTGTTCTATCCTTGTCATCTATGTCTTCGAGTCCTAGTCTCGGTTGTTTAACTTCGTGTCGTGTCTTCCTCTATCTTCGTGTCGTGTTACTGAAGCAGCTCGAATAGTTCTGACGAACTCCGAGTCGCTTCTCTGTGAACCTCGTGTCGTTTCTCTCTGTCCTTTAGTTGCTCATCTCGTGTCATCTTTTATGTCTGCTTGTTTAATTTCGTGTCACTTACTGTTGTTCCTCGAGTCGTTCTTTTTCTTAGTGTCACTGCTTCATCACGTGTCGTGATAGCCGTGTCACTCTTCTGTCTTTGTGTTGTTTTTCTCTTTAGACTTCGTGTCCTTCTCGCCTTGACCACACTCCGTGTCAATTCCTGTGTTTCGTCTTCGTGTTATTTTCAACTCGTGTCGGTTTCTGTTTTCATCTTCGTGTTGTTTTCAACTCGTGACGGTTTCTGTTATTTGTCTTCGTGTCATGGTCAGCCCGTGTCGCCTCGTCTTCGAGTCGTTCATTCGAGCTATTTTGTGCTCGAGTTATTTTTCTTATGTTTTCAAGTGTTGTTTCACTTCGTGTCGTCTTTTGTTGCCGTTTGTTAGTTCATGTTGTTTCGTTCTAACCTCGTCCAGGTTTCTTCTAAATCGCGTGTTCTTCTATTGTTTCACTCCGTGATATTTTCTTCTCACCTCGTGCTATCCTGATCTGATCTCGTGTCACCTTCCTTGATTGTGTCAGTCTTGTCCATTGTATCTCGTGTCGTTCTTTTCTTATCTCGTGTAGTAGTCACGTCGTGTTGTTATCATATACCTCATGCAGCTTTAGTTTTAGTGGCCATCCAGCGTGTTAATGGTTTTTATCTCTTTACAGGTACGAGGAAGAATATTCCCAAATAAATGGGCTGCACGTGATCCAAGACAAGAGGAACCAACCCAATGAGGACACGTGGCAGGAAGGTTCTGGATCGAGCGTGGGAAGCACACGCATGTTGTGCCCTATCCACCTGCTGCCGCTATAAATAGAAACCTTCGCCCACCGACGAAGGTAGATCAGAGCCAAGAAAGAAAAGGTAGAATTACAGAGAGCTCGATCCAGCAGTGAAGAGAAAGAAAAAGAGAGATAGCAGTGAAGAGAAAGAAAAAGAGAGATAGCAGTGAAGAGAGAAAGAGAGTTTGCAGTATCTGGTTTTTGAAATTGCTTCCCAGGAAGCTACATTTGTATTAACTCTCAGTATCGAATGTTTTCTCGATCAGTCTTTAGTTTCTTTTCTGATTTTCTTTATGTGTTCTTCGTCTAATTCTGATCTGTTCCCCTCCGGTATGTGGAGGAAGGGAGTCTAACTCCGGTTTCCCTCTGGGTTACAGAGGAAGAGAGATCGCTGATCTCTGGTGTTGCTAGTGACGGGTTGTCATTAGCAGGTTCCCTTCGGTGTGTGGAGGAAGGGAGAGGCACTCTCCGGTTCTGTTCGTGTTGGGTGCTAGAACAGGTTTCAAGCTCTGCGGGTGGCAGAACTTGGTTGAGGGATTTGTCTCCCTTGGGTTTTCAAACTGTTTGGCAGCAAGTTGTTCGCAGACTGAGTCTGCTGTGCTCTAGCAGTGGCTAGTGGAATCCTCACTCTAGTTGGAGTGAGGGGTGGATGTAGATTGCTGACTGCAGTCGAACCACCTAAAAAACCGATTGTCTTCTCTGTGGTTTGCGGTCTTTATCAGCGCTCTCTATCTGTTTGTCACTTCGACTATTTGTTTGCTCAGCTCTTCATCATCAGTCTTTTATTCGATCTTGAGTGGTATCTGCATTTGCAATTCTTTGTGTGCTAGTTTAGAAGGGCATAAGCAGTAGATTTATTTTCTTGCCTAAGTTTTGTAAATTGGGAGTGATCTATTCATCCCCCCCTTCTATATCACTCTTGCTGCGCTAACATGCTCACCCCGTGCTGCCATTTCTTCAGCCCTAAAAACCCCTCTTTGCTCATCCCACAACTCCTCTAGCCCTAAATCAGCGGATCTCTGGGCAGCACTCGCGCTCCTCCTTTGTGCGAGCATTCTAGGCAAGCTTCTTCGGCTCTTGTCCACTGGAGATCTTGGGGATTTATGGAGAGAACGTGGATATAAGGTAGGGGCACCTCTGTTGAACAGATCTACCCTCCCTCTATTTCTTTCTTGGTTCTTACTCCAAGTGGGATTCTAAATGGCTCCAAAGAGACAAGCATTGGGTCGCAATCTGGAAGAAGACAATCGCAGGAAGAAGGAAATCTGAACCAAGAACAAGGAACTCTGTGCTCTTAAAGCTAAGGCCACTCCCGCTCAGTTCAAGATGATGGATCGCAAGGTTCTTAGGCCACGAGCAGTCGATTTCGACGATCTGAAAAAGGTACTTCCTGAGTTAGTCCGAATGATTCAAAAGCAACCAAATTTTGTTTCCCTCATGGGTGATTATAAGAAGATTTATCATTCTCCAGTCCTTCAGTTTTATGGCAATATGGTAGTCAAAGATAATGAAGAAATGACAGTGGTAAACGGACAGGTTATTCATCTATCACCACAGTTTATCGGTTCTGCATTTAATCTACCCTATAATATTGGCTATACTTATGCGGATGCCATGTATGATGAAGAAGATGTGTATGAAGTCATGACTGGAAAAAGCATGAATGATAAATCAACCAGTCGGTTGAATGCCAATAATTTTCTTCCTCTGCAACACATACTTCATCATATGATGACTACAATTCTACTTCCAAGAGCAGGGGGGAGAGAAAGGGTCACCGATTCACAGATGTTCCTCTTCTACTACCTTTCGACTCGAGAGAAAATTAATTTTCCTGTCATTATACTTGATCAAATTCTAAGTTACAAGAAACATAGATGGTGCGGACACCAGAGCGATCGAGAGGCACGAACCGGTGAGCCGTCGGTACCGTACGCGGAGCACCACTCGGGCTACAACGGCTTCCGGAGACAATCTGGAGACCCCCCCTTGAGTCTTAGTATTTATCATATTTACTGGGATTTTATTTGTATGTAATGTGTGTTTATTTGGCTTTATTCGGATTGTAATTCGGATTGTAAAATGGGTTTATTTGTAATTTGGGACCACTTGGGTCCTGCGGGCCCCCCATCCCTTCTCTCATTGATCCACCTCAGCTCTTGGGCCCATGTGGGGTCAGTCAACCCTCCAAGGTGGGCTTCTAGAAGGGTTGGACCAAGGGGGGACAAAGGGTAACAAAATTCAAAATTTGGAACACATAAGTCAAGGGGGTGCCCCATGTATAATATAGTTTATTAGGATTGAAATCTTATTTTATTTGTTCCAAACCACATGGGAGAAATAAATTGTGGACTCCCTCTTTTACCCCCCACCAATCCTAGATCTAGGGATAGAACTAGTTTTTTTGTATTTTCTATAAGAACCTTGTATTTTCATTTTGAGTAGAATTAATGCAAAGAAAATATTGGAATTTCTTCCACAAGGCAAGGGCCGCCCCTCTCTCTCTCTCTCCTCTCTCCCCCTTCTACAGCTGGGAAGGCTGTGTTCTTGAGGTGTGAAGCCTCTTCTATCAGGTGTGAGGATCGTCGCCACCACCGCCACCGCCATCGTGCCGCCGTCGCACCACCGCCATCGTCGCCGGAGTTCTGTCCGCCCAGGATAGTCCCTTGATCCCGGAATGTTTGCTCCCAGCCACGAGTTCATATGGAGCCCAAACTTTCAGGGTGAGTTCCAGGGGTCATCACCACGTCCTAGAAAAATTGGTGGAGCTTCTAGTTTTTATTTTCTATTTTCCCATTTTCGTTCTCCACCTCCTCTCAGATCTGCCAGCAGTCTGCCCAGATTTCCAGAACTCTAATAGGTCGTTCATGAAACCACCTTCTCATGACCCAAATGACTTGATATTTTTATTAGAGGTTCTATCCACCTAATACAATATCCCCACATTTTCTTGTGAATTTAGAATCTCGTTCATATTTTCTAAAAATTCACTTCAGATCCCAGCTCAGTTCTGCCTGCCACTGTCCAGATCCGACCACCCAGCAGTATAAAATACTTTTCTCAAACCAAACCTCCACCAAACCCTTCATAAAAATTATCCTAGTTTTTCTCTCTCTCCCCTATGCAACTTTCATGAAGAGCTCATCTTCTGATACGGAGGTCTACATCACAATCAATGCCAACTCTCAGGAAACTTCATTTCTGTCCGGCCAGATCTGAAACAGAGATCAGTCTGGTTCTAAAATTCCCCATCAGAAGCACAGTCCCAAAGAATTTTATGGAGCCCCAGAGGGTCGAAGGATTTCGAGAGAGCTTTCCAACGGTACCTCTTGTGCATCGATCTGACGTCGGTGCTGGTCGCAGCAGCTTCTGTCGCTAGAGTGCGCAGATCTTAAACTGAGTTTTAGATCCGTGGGCAGCAACTCCGACAAGTGCAGATCGGAGCCACCCGGCCTCCAACCGTTGTTCCAGTCCGACCGCCGTCCAGGGGAGCACGCCACCAGGGGTCACCATCCCAGCGGGACCCACCCCGTCAGATCCGGAGGACTGAGTAGCACGTGGGCCCCACGTACCCGCAGATCGCGCCATCCGGATAGCACCAAACGCGGGTTTCGGCACCGACGGAGCGACATCAAGATGCTACCCGTCAACCCAATTCCCGAGACTCCCGGGCCCCACTTATGACCTGTTACCTCCCTGCGTGGAGTGGGTCAAAACTTTGTACTATAGTAAAACTTGTTTAACCACGAGTTCGGATTTGGCCGGGGTTGTCTTCCCCACGCCAGGAGTGTCGAGGTAACGGTCTTACTTCTTGGCATTCATTTGCTAGTTTATTATATGGTCATATGCCGATGTGAGTGCGATAGGAATCTAGCCCGTGAGTTCATGTCACCGCTGTGAGTGAGAGAGTGACCTGTCCCGTGGCTCGATCCGAGCACAGAAGTGAGTCGACCACCCTTGACTCTGCCGATTTCTCAACCGCGTAGATCTGCGTTTCCCCTCACTTGGGACGACGAGTGAGCTTGCATTTCTGTTAACGACGTATAGCCCATAGGAACTCTTAGTGTTGGGTTGATGTGTCTCCATTGTTGTATGTTGCTGGTCGCGTCCGCATTTAGAGTCTGAGGTCCGCATCACTTAGAGTCGATCCCCGTGTCCGTCCCGCATCAGTTTGGTATCAGAGAGAGTCGAGTCTAGGGTAGTCGTTGCATGAGTCTTGCACGGTCTAAGTTGAGTCTAGGATCATCATTATTTTCAAAACAAAAAAAAGGTGTTTTGAAATTGCATTTCATCCCGATAATTTGGTATATTAAAAGGTGTTGTCGAACGTTAGGCTACGCCTATCGGGAAGGCCGCACACTTGCGCGAGGAGATCTTCGGGTCGACCCTCCGCCACGTACCGGACATTCGCTAAGTCTAGGTGCATTAGTCTGTGTCTCCTATCCCGTGTTTCTTTGCATGCCCACCCGTCGAGGCACCTAATACTCGCCACCACCACCTATGGCGGATTCCCGAGCCCGTAGCTCCGATGAGCCCTCAACGGTCGAGATGTTCTGAGCCCTCATGGATCGTCTCGATACGCGTATGGATGGCCTTAGTACGCGTCTAGATGGCGTAGGAACGCATCTAGAAGGGAGGATGAAAGCCCTAAGGGATCAGGCCGAAGCATCAGACCAGTCCATTCAAGGTCTTGTAAGGAGGATTGCTATCCTTGAGAGGGCCCAGTGGCGGCGCAACCCGCGCCAACAAATGGCCAACAAGAGTCGGTTCAGCAACCTGTTGCTCCAGGGGCTCAAGGGGCAGATGTTGGGAGGCAGCAGGTGCACGAGGTGGATGACTATGCATCTAATAATGAACAAGGGGGTTACGGTCGTGATCGTCGAAACCAACGATGCAATCGTGATGATGACAATGACTGTGATGTGACACAACCTAGGACTTACCAAGCAAGCACAATTGGCATTCCAAACGGACAGATAACGGCGACCGCTCACCCGATGCTCACCATGACTCGGGGTAACTTGGCAATGCCAAGTGGAGGATGTGAGGGCTGGGCCCTTTCTGGTAGAGGGCCCGCAAGGCCAAGGTTTGTTTCTCCAAGGGTATGGCTGCCCAATTCAAGGGAGCCGACGTCGTGCCGAGGGCACGGGTTCCACTCTTTTCCCATGGTGATCACTTATAGCAAAGGAACTTAAGGATCGGGCTCTCATTCACAGCCAACGGAGTTTATGAACTAATATTGACTGAAAAAATACTAATTAGAGCAAAGTTTGGAGCACTTACTCGACCAGTTTGAAGAAACCGATCCCGCTCGGAGACGAGGGCGAGCGGGGAGGCGTGGGGTCCCCACACGCCGCGTCGGGGCAGCTTGACCTGTTTAGGAAGTTACAACACTACACCTCTCGCAGGAGGGGGACCTTGGGGTAAGGGTTAATAGATATTACATCCAAAACTACCTCCACACAGGGAGGGGCCTTCAGCCGGCCAAGCGGGGAGGGGTGGAACCGAACTCGCAACCAATAAGGAGACCGATGTCGCCTCTGCCCACTTTCTGTGAGTGCTGACAGAAGGTCAAAGAAGTAGCTACTGTGACTGCTCCTGAATTTTGTTGGGGACGAAACCACCTGGAAATTCTTCGTAGCTGGATCGGGATAATGCTTGAATTTTTTTGATTTCTTTGGGCACCGCTTCTAGTCGGGGTAGGGGCTTGAATAGGGTGGTAGACCCTAGGTTCTGACAGCTTTAAGTTCCCAACAGTAGGAAGAAGAGGGTGCCACGATCGTTCCCAAGCTAAGAATCAGGTGCCGCAGGATTCGTTGGAACCGTTGACGAGTCCTTTTCGACACGAGCTTGACGGGGATGCCAATTGTTGTCGGAGCAGACCGGTAGGCACTGAACACTGAGGAGGGGTCGGTGCAGACTGAGTGGAGGCAGAACCGCGCACTTGGGGGAGAAAATTGATAACTTCCAGATCCGGATGCCAAACCGAGCTCTGATTTCTGAGGATGAAAGAAAACTCAAAGTAGAAGACTTTTGCAGAAGAACCCTCGTTCAGATTTCCAGCAGGATTGCCGCAGTAGATCGTCCACTCAGGTTCTGGTGTCCTGCCAGAGAAGCTTTGCGCAGTCAAGGGAGAACGGCTCTCTCGGGCAACACGGTGCTCCGACGATGACGAAACCACCGTCGTTCCGAAGAGGACAGGCAGATGCTTCCGTGGCTACCTCTTATGTCTTCAGATTCACCAGAATGAGGCCGGGGTCGCCACTGTAATCTATTAGTTCTCTGCAGGTACTCAGCAGCAAGCAGGTTCACCGATGTAGATCTCTAAATGACCTCGAAAGGAGATGACAAACAAGGAAATGGTGAAGGGGAGATGGTGAATGGTGGGAGGGAAGTGTGGGGAAGGTATTGGGGAGGTTAGAAGTGTTGGGGGATAGCTGGAAAAGGGAGGGGGGGCGCAGGAGATTGGGGTTATCTTCAAAGGGTGGAGGGAGGGGTGATGGGGAAGAACAAGGAAGAATGGAGGTGATGAGAGAGGGGGGGGGGGAGACCCTAACCAAGGGGGAGGGGCTTGGGCGACCTAGGGCTGTGGAGGGAAGGGAAAAATTGAATTCAAATGGCCTAGGGAGGTGGAGGGGTGCTTGGGGTAGTGGGAAGGGTGCTTGGGAAAGTGGGAGGGGTAGTTAGGGGTTGGGAGGTGAGATGAGGATTGGTGAAGGGGTCTTGGGAAGGGGTGGAGTATTGAAGAGGGTTGTGGGGAATGGGGAGAGGCTTTAATGGGGTAGGTGGGGAGTGGAGGTGGTTGGGAGGGGAGGAGAGAGAGGGTAGGGCGCAGCCCTCCCTTGTGTGGTGAGAGAGAGAGAGAGAGAGAGAGAGAGAGAGGTAGGTGGGAATCACTCCCAAGAGTTTCTCACCCAACTAATGGAATCTCTCCAATAGGAAATTTGAACTCTCAAATGGCAATTTTCATTCATTGATTCATTAACTTCAAATGGGGGGGAATGGGGTCCTATATATAGGCAACCCACATTTTACAAAAAGTCCCTGACTCTTGCTACAAAGACAAATAACCAAGGGGGTAGGGGGTGCCCTTGGGCCTAGCCCAATGAATTGGGCCCAATAGCTAATCTAATCAACCTAATGACACTCAAACTTAGGGGAATAAATAAAAAAACTAGGAACATGACTCAAATAAAAGGGAAAATACATCAAATGACTCAAATAAAAATTACATAGGACTCAAAATTAAATAACTAGACCATGCCGGATGCAACCGGGGCGAGGAGACGAGCTGTGAACGTGGCCATGGGAGGTGATGTCCCCATCATACTCCCGGGGTGCGGAGAACTTGACTCCGTCGAGTAAGTGTCCTTCCCTCCTCGGAGGGTGTAGAAGTGGTACTGCCCACAAGTCTTCCGAACGAGACCGATCCATCCACCTGCCGAGATAGCGCTCATATACCTTGCTCCTAGTGGTAGTGACCTGTTCATCCAATATTCGTTCAATGCGCTCACGCTGGGCTCTCTTGGCTGCTGGTCTCTCCTCACAGGTGGGTGCTCTCTCAATAGGAGGAATAGGCTCAATATTCTCACTGGGTACCACCGTGGGCCCCTTATATGGCACTAGGTCGGCTACATTGAATGTGGGACTCACTCCATACTCCTCGGAAAGATCTAACTCATAGGCATTAGTGCCAAGGCGTCTCAGAACCTGGAAGGGACCAGCCCCACGAGGCCTCAATTTTGAGATGGCTCCTGGGGAGAGTCTCTATATCCTCACCATCACAAAGTCACCCACGTGGAATTCTTGGTGACGTCGATGAGAGTCGGCCTGCCTTTTATAAGTCTCATTCTTTTTGCTGATGTGCTTGCTAAGGTTTTCATGTAATTTTGTGAATGCTGACATTCTAGGGGTGATGGGTGGACCTGGGCAACCAAAAGTAGACCAATCATGCTTTGATGCCAAGAAGACTTTGATGGAATTAGGAGGGCCGGGGCAACCATATGTGGACTTATCATGTAATGCTGTCATGTAGACTTTGGTGGGCCTAGGTGGGCCGGGACACCTGTAGGTGAACCTATCATGCAAAGTGGTGATGAATGCCGGGGGACTCGGACATCCGTAGTTACTTTTGACATGTGTATGACAAATGTTAAATGAGGGAGGGTCAATACACCCGAATATGAACCAATCATGCATCCTACTTGACATGTGGGTGATATGAACGAGTGGACCCGACTTATGAATCATGCCAAGTGGTGTTGTACGCCAAGACTTATGCACTCTTGTGCCAAAGAGGTCTCCTATGTGTGGGCTTTTGGACTTCCATTGGAATGGATCAAAGGGGTCTAGGAAGGTGGATATCATGAAGTGGGGCACTTCCTTGATCCCTAGGAGTATATTGTCCATAGTCATAGCTCCCATGGTGTAACTCGAGTCTAGGAAGGGGTGGGTTTGATCTATCACGGTGGGTTGGAGTAGGGAAAGGTGGGTGGTGGGTAAGGTGGTTGGGCCACATGGGTATCCGTACTCCCATTGGAAGGGGTCAAAGGGATCATGGTAAGGGCTACTTAGAGAGAGGAACTCCATATCCCCAAAGTCCTCACAAGGTGGTGAGTCATCCTCCTCCCAAGTAGTTGGTCCAAGGTCTCTAGTGGGTTGACCGTTCAAGGTACCTGGGATCTCAAGGGGTGGGGAGTAGATCGGGATGGGTTCTTCCTCCAAGGGGAGAAATAGGAGGATCTCACTAGTACAATGCCCACTTGTGCATAGGGAGGTGATGGAACCGATGGATGGGTGGACAAAGTTGACGGTGCTAGGCTCCAATGGTCCCATGGCTAGTAGGCCGGTTAAGTGGGCTTGCCAATGTAGGCAATCCACAAGGTCTCCCAAGTCTTCCACAGAGTAGAAGTTTTGATAAGTAACATGGGGAGGTCGGGTGGGAACAATTTGGGATTTATATCCCAATGGTGGTGAGATAGGGAGGGTGGGACATTTCTTGAGCCATTGGAGTATGAACTCATCTATGGTGAGGGTGCCATGTGTGACGGTGCATGGCCTTTGAGGATCCGGACCATGAGGGGTGGGGGAAGATTAAGGCTCTTCTTCTTTATTGGTGGGAGCTTGGGCTTCCTCTATGGTGATAAGAGGGTCCATATGGGCATAAATCTTCCTAAGTTCATTTCTCATCTCAACCCAAGAGTCGATGGGCTCTTGCCTTCCAACTTCCCTTAAGCCTACAATGTTTTGCCATTCATTCCTAGCTTGGCTCCAGAGCAAACTTTTGGCATAGTTGACTTGCATAGACCCTGACAGGGTGAACCTCCCAAATTGGTGATCTATAGAGCTTTCCCATTCTAGATATAAACTAGGGTGGGATCCATCAAACACAAAGACGTCTATTGGGTCCAAGCGAGACGAGTAGGCTAAGTAAGAAGTGGCCATGATGATCGGGTGATAAATGCAATGGCCCTAGGACAAGACTTAGTAGAGACAAGTCTAGAACTTGCTCTGATACCAATTGATGTGACACAACCTAGGACTTACCAAACAAGCACAATTGGCATTCCAAACAGACAGATAACGGCGACCGCTCACCCGATGCTCACCATGACTCGGGGTAACTTGGCAATGCCAAGTGGAGGATGTGAGGGCTGGGCCCTTTCTGGTAGAGGGCCCGCAAGGCCAAGGTTTGTTTCTCCAAGGGTATGGCTGCCCAATTCAAGGGAGCCGACGTCGTGCCGAGGGCACGGGTTCCACTCTTTTCCCATGGTGATCACTTATAGCAAAGGAACTTAAGGATCGGGCTCTCATTCACAGCCAACGGAGTTTATGAACTAATATTGACTGAACAAATACTAATTAGAGTAAAGTTTGGAGCACTTACTCGACCAGTTTGAAGAAACCGATCCCGCTCGGAGACGAGGGCGAGCGGGGAGGCGTGGGGTCCCCACACGCCGCGTCGGGGCAGCTTGACCTGTTTAGGAAGTTACAACACTACACCTCTCGCAGGAGGGGGACCTTGGGGTGGGGGTTAATAGATATTACATCCAAAACTACCTCCACACAGGGAGGGGCCTTCAGCCGGCGAAGCGGGGAGGGGTGGAACTGAACTCGCAACCAATAAGGAGACCGATGCCGCCTCTACCCGCTTTCTGTGAGTGCTGACAGAAGGTCGAAGAAGTAGCTGCTGTGACTGCTCCCGAATTTTGTTGGGGACGAAACCACCTGGAAATTCTTTGTAGCTGGATCGGGATAATGCTTGAATTTTTTTGATTTCTTTGGTCACTGCTTCTGGTCGGGGTAGGGGCTTGAACCGGGTAGCAGACCCTTGGTTCTGACAGCTTCAGGTTCCCAGCAGCAGGAAGAAGAGGGTGCCACGATCGCTCCCGAGCTCAGAATCAGGTGCCGCCAAATTCGTTGGAACAGTTGATGAGTCCTTTTGCGACACGAGTGTGACGGGGATGCCAATTGTTGTCGGAGCAGACCGGTAGGCCCTGAATATTGAGGAGGGGTCGATGCAGACTTAGTGGAGGTAGAACCGCGCACCCGGGGGAGAAAATTGATAACTTCCAGATCCGAACGCCAAACTAAGCTCTGCTTTCTGAGGATGAAAGAAAACGCAAAGTAGAAGACTTTGGAAGAAGAACTCTCGTTCAGATTTTCAGTAGGATTGCCGAAGTAGATCGTCCACTCAGGTTCTGGTGTCCTGCCAGAGAAGCTTTGCGTAGTCGAGCGAGAACGGCTCTCCCCGGCAGCACAGTGCTCCGACAATGACGAAACCACTGCCGTTACAAAGAGGATAGGCAGATGCTTCCGTGGGTACCTCTTGTCTCTTTAGATTCGCCAGAATGAGGCCGGAGTCATTGCTGCAATCTACTGGTTCTCTGCAGGTACTCAGCTGCAAGCAGGTTCACCGATGTAGATCTCTAAATGACCTCGAAAGGAGATGACAAACAAGGGAATGGTGAAGGGGAGATGGTGAATGGTGGGAGGGAAGTGTGGGGAAGGTATTGGGGAGGTTAGAAGTGTTGGGGGATAGCTGGAGAAGGGAGGGGGCACAGGAGATTGGGGTTATCTTCAAAGGGTGGAGGGAGGGGTGATGGGGAAGAACAAGGAAGAATGGAGCTGATGAGAGAGGGGGGGGGGGCGACCCTAACCAAGGGGGAGGGGCTTGGGCGACCTAGGGCTGTGGAGGGAAGGGGAAATTTGAATTCAAATGGCTTAGGGAGGTGGAGGGGTGCTTGGGGTAGTGGGAAGGGTGCTTGGGAAAGTGGGAGGGGTAGTTGGGGGTTGGGAGGTGAGATGAGGATTGGTGAAGGGGTCTTGGGAAGGGGTGGAGTATTGAAGAGGGTTGTGGGGAATGAGGAGAGGCTTTAATGGGGTAGGTGGGGAGTGGAGGTGGTTGGGAGGGGAGGAGAGAGATGGTAGGGCGCAGCCCTCCCTTGTGTGGTGAGAGAGAGAGAGAGAGAGGGGGGGTAGGTGGGAATCACTCCCAAGGGTTTCTCACCTAACTAATGGAATCTCTCCAATAGGAAATTTGAACTCTCAAATGGCAATTTTCATTCTTTGATTCATTAACTTCAAATGGGGGGGAATGGGGTCCTATATATAGGCAACCCACATTTTACAAAAAGTCCCTGACTCTTGCTACAAAGACAAATAACCAAGGGGGTAGGGGGTGCCCTTGGGCCTAGCCCAATAAATTGGGCCCAATAACTAATCTAATCAACCTAATGACACTCAAACTTAGGGGAATAAATAAAAAAACTAGGGACATGACTCAAATAAAAGGGAAAATACATCAAATGACTCAAATAAAAATTACATAGGACTCAAAATTAAATAACTAGACCATGCCGGATGCAACCGGGGCGAGGAGACGAGCTGTGAACGTGGCCATGGGAGGTGATGTCCCCATCAGACCGTGTTCTTAGGAGCATGCGTGCGGACCCTCCCATATTTGATGGGTCTTTGGATCCGAAGGTCTATTTAGATTGGGAGACCGGCATGGACCGGTACTTCGAGTGGTTTGAGATGACGGACCACCGAAGAGTTCGGTACGCTAAGATGAAGTTGCATGGGCAGGCCCAAAGTTATTGGATCAATGTGGAGAGCATGTTAGTGCTGTTGTGCCTCTTAGGCACAAGCATGTGCTATGTTGATTTGATGATAGCAATGCTGTTTTGTTTTGATGATAGCAACACAGTGAGTGCTGAGGCACAAGCATGTGCTATGTTGATTTGATGATAGCAATGCTGTTTTATTTTGATGATAGCAACACAGTGAGTGCTTTATGAGATTGTGGTTTGATGATAGCAACATAACTTATTTTGTGGAGAATGCATGTGTATGACTGATATATTGGTTGTGCATGTACGTTACTTTTCTGTCTGCATGTAGTTTGATGACTAGCAAGTCTATACACTGCAGGGTAAAGCATTTCAGAGTCTTTACATCCGTTCATGCATGTGCATAGTCTATACATTGTGCATCTCGTTGTCAAGTCTACACATTCATGAAGTCTGTACAGCCATCCACTTGAAGCATTTCTCAAAGTCCATACAATGCATCTTCTTAGCATCTCATTTAGAGTTTAAGGCATTGTCTATACACTGGACTTAAAGTGTGTACATCGTCTGTCTCTGTTAGCGTCTAAGGCTTTGAGCAAAGTCTATACAGACCCCACCGTCTCATTCAGCGTCTTAGGCTTGCCAAGTCCAAACATCGGACTGTTCATGCTTTCATCGTGAAGTCTGTACATTGCATGACTTCCACCAAGTCTATACATTGGTAGGTGGCAAGTATGTACATTGGCTTCACATTTGCTTCGAAAGTCTGTACATTGAACTAATAGGTAAAGTCTGTACATCGCATTTGACGTTGAGCATCAAAGTCTATACATTGGCAGCACTGGGCAAGTCTATACACTCAAACCTTTCCCTACGTTTTGCTGGCCAAGTCTATACATCGCTGAGTCTGTACATTGCTTACAGCTCACACGTTCAAAGCCTAAAGTCTGTACAGCGTGAAGTCTATACATTGGGCCTTCAAGCTTTTGAAGTCCATACACTGTCTCGCTCACATCTTCAAGGGTGATTGAGCATCGTGAAGTCTGATTGAGCATTTTGAAGTCTGATTGAGCACTGTGAAGTCTATTCAGTGGATGAGCATTGTAATGTCTATACATTGGTTAGGCTCGATCATGCAGCGTCTCTCTTGATCAAGTCTATACACTCATTCACTGTTCATGCATTCACAGTGAAGTCTGTACATCCGTTTGGCTATGCATCACTATCCACCAAGTCTATACATTCGTAGAGTCTGTACATCAGACGTACATGCTCGCCTGTCCCCCCGGATGCTCTCCTGGGACCGAGTATGCCCTCCAATGACTGCTAATGCTTCCCTAACTTTGAGGATGCTCCCCTAGAGCAGCGATTGCTCCCCAGAGACAGCATGTGCTCCACATGCTCCCCTGACGCTGGTGATGCTGTCCAGAGGCCATAGATGCTCCCCTGAGACTTCATATGCTCCCGTGCGAGAACACACTAGTCTCTGGGTATTTAAAAGAATTGTATTACATGCATTCCCTTTCACTAAGTCTGTACAATGCATGCGCTTTCACAAGTCTATACAATGCATTTCATTTTACAAAGTGTCGACACCAAGTTGATAATCTGATACTCTGTCTGACAGGTGCTCTGCTCGTGGAGGCAAATGAAGGGCACGTGATCCGAGGCTGGAAGGGCAGACAAGATCGTGACACGTGTGCTGAAGCTGGTTGAGAGACTGACACGTGGTCCAAGGTTTTTGGGCGGGAGATGTGGAGAGCACACGCCCTAGCTACTTCTGCTGCTATATATGTGAGTATTCATCTTCAGATGAAGAGTGATCGAAGTGGAGAAAGAAAAAGCAGAAGTGCAGAGACTTCGATCCAGCAGAAGAGCAGAAGAAGAAAAAGAAAGAGAAAGAGAGATCGAGAGTTGAGAAGAAGAGATCAGCTGAAGATTGTCTCAACTGGATCGTGGATCAAATCCAGGCCAGTCAGCTCCTGTAGAGAGCCACATTTGTGCTTCATTTCTTTACAGCTTTCCGGTGCTGTTTTGTTCCCCTTTGTGTTTTCCTTTTATACCTTTATTCAAGCTGTTTGTCAGCGGAGCAAGCTGTGAGGCTCAGTGTTTGCAGAGGTGCTGCCTCTGGATGGGTAAGCTGTAATCCCTAGCGGTTGCAGTGGTGGATTCCACTGGACAGCAAGCTGTGTTGCTCAGCGGGCGAGGAGGATTCCTCGGACGGCAAGCTGTGTTGCCCAGCGGATTGTAGGCAAGCTGTGATGCCCAGCGGTTCAAGCTGTGAGTCAGCAGTAAGCCACACTCGGGTTGAGTGTGGGGTGGATGTAGGTCTGGAGGACCGAACCACCTAAAAACCCCTTGTGCATTGTTGTTTATTTTGTCTATTTGTTCTTCCGCTAGATGATTGCATAGGGGCGCTCTAAGTATTTGGTTTCTGGTTGAGCAGAAGAGTTAATCAGTTTTCTTTGAGTGTTTTAATCTGTTCTGAGTGAGCGAAATCTTGTTTGAGCAAAATTTTAATTGGGCGAAAGGTCTTTAAAGGGCATATATTCATTCACCCCCCTCTGAATACATAGCACCGAACCCAACACTTGGTATCAGAGCGGGTCTCTGACTGAACAGATCTAACAATCTGCGGAGGATCCTGCTAATTGTTGGTGCATTTCAGAGTGGGTCTTTTGGAATCATATTTTAATTTACTGTCTTAGTGCTTTACGTTGATCATCTGGTTTAGTGCATTTCTGTTTGGTGCATTTTATAAGTGTGCTTCTTGTGTTCTGTATTAAGTTTCACTGAGTTAGTTCCATGCCTTGCTTATCTGGTTGTGGTGCTTTGTTGTCGATTGCTTCGTGCCTTGAATCTGCTTGTCATCTGTTCTGATGGCTCATCCTCCGATATAAGAGGTGATGACCTTGGCCCATGGCTGGAAAAGTTGCATCGGTATGTAAGCACAACCGATCCTGACTTGTGGAAGGTAATAACTCACGGTCCATATAAACTGTCGAAGGATAAATCCAAATGGACCAAGAAGGATAAGCTGAAAGACTCTGTCAATAATAGAGCTGTAGTTTTATTAAAAGAATCAATTTACAGATCTCTAATTGAATGCATTTCTTCTTGCAGGTCTGCCAAAGACATTTTGGATAAACTGAAGCTAATCAGGAATCACAGCAAGTGCTTAATGGCTGATCGTAGAAATGCTGATGATGAAACTTCATCCGAGGTAAGCTCTGAATCAGAAGGATACTCTTTCGATGAATTGATAGAGATATATGAAAACTTGTTAGAAGTTTCCAAGAAATTGAAATCTGAAAATAAAAAATTGAAAAAGAAATGTGATAGAATAAATCTGAAAGATTCCTGTGAATACTGTCCAAATATGAAAAAGTCTTATGATGCTTGCATGCTAGATGTTCAGAATCTTAAGAAACAAAATGATGCTCTAAAAATTGAAAAACAAACATGGTTGGATAAAATGTCAGAAATAGAGAATCAGTTGAATGATAAGAAAAAGGAGCATCTAAAAGGCATGCAGGAACTCACTGAAGTTAATACTGGAATGGACAAACTGAAATTGGAGAATGAAGATCTTCAAAAGAAAAATAAAACTCTTATGGTCAGAATGAATGAAATCAATGAGGAGGTTTCACAGTCCTCTTCTGCTAAATCAAACTGTAAAATATGCTCAGTTTTAAGAGAACGTAATGAAGATCTCTTTAGTGAGAATGAATGGCTAAATAAACAAATTGCCTCACTTAAAGATGATCACAAAAACCTGCTCGCTGAGAAAATTAAAGCAGAAGAAAGAGAAGATGAACTGATTGAAAAATTGGAGCACATGTCTGGAAGAGAGAGATGTACTAATAATGAAATTCAGGATAAAAATCTTGAGGAAGAAAACACTGAATTAAAAGCTGAAGTTGAGAAACTGAAATGGTTAAATACTGGACTATCTGAAAAACTTCTCACTACCGAAAAGGGAAAAGCTATTTGTAGTGAAGAATCAGAAATGTTGAACAGTCTAGAACAAGAAATTGAGAAGTATAAAACTGCTAACCAAGTTCTAAGCGAATGTGTAAACTGTAGTGAACAGGAGATAGCCAGTTATGAACTTCACATTGCTAGCTTGGAAGATAAAATTCATAATCTGGAAAATTCAGCTATTGAGTCTGCCAAGATTAAAGGAAAAATGAAAATTGTTGGGAAGAGGAAGGATGATAACTCAGAAGGGGGAACAAATTGTTGTTCTGATGTTAAGAAAATCACTAAAAACTAGCTATATACCACTTTTGTCCAAAGCACTGATGTAGCTAGTACTTCAAGGCAATCCCCAAAACAAAATGAAAATCAGAAGTCACCTTCAAAATCTGTCTTTCAGTTTAAAGCTCAGAAAATTGAAAAGCAAACAAAACCTGTTGAGGATAATCAGAAATTGAAAAGAAAGAGTAAAACAAAAAGGGCAAAGAATAATTCTGGTTATACTCTGAAATTTGTTAGCTCTGCTGAATCTGATGGGTCCATGCAAAATGCTCATGCTTCTTGTACTCATTCACATGCATCTGTGAATTCATCTGATAGAAACCATGCCCCTAGGAAATCTGATACTTCTTGCTATTACTGTGGTAAGCATGGGCATATCATGGATGATTGTAGAATATTAAAAGAGGATGAGCATGCAAATAAAACAATGCATTCTAGGAATCTATCTGGAAGAAACCATGCCTTCAGGAAATCTAATGCTTCATGCTATTATTGTGGTAGGCGTGGTCATGTAATGAATGCATGTTTTAAACTGAAAGAAGATAACAATGTGAATCCTAGATCTTTCACACATGCTCATAACCCATATAGATATAGATATATTTCATGCCAGTATATCATTTGTTTCACTTGCAACAAGCCTGGGCATAAGGCTAATGAGTGCTGGTTAGGAAATCATTGGGGTAAAAATGAATCAAGAAGCAAGCATCTTAAATGCTTTGAATGTGGTAAGTATGGGCATGCAGTCAAAGATTGCTGACATGCTCAGAGAAATAGATTAAACTCTAAATCTGTCAAATTCCCTGCTTTCTATGATTCTGCTAGAAATAACTTGAGAGATAAAAAGAAAAACTTTGCATGTTTTGAATGTGGTAAGCTAGGCCACAAAGCTGCCAACTGTCGGCTGGCTGAGCATGGAAAGAAAAATTTTCATGTCAACAAAAGAAATACTCATGCTCATACACATAATTTTCATACTCATATGCATGCACATGGGCATCATGTTTCTGCTAACATGAAGAATAAAAACAAAAATTCTGTGGCTTCATGTCATTATTGTGAAAAAATTGGACATTCAATGTTTGAGTGTAAACTGATGGAATATGATGATCATGTTGCTAAAAGATTGTTTAGAACACCTATTAGTGCTCATACAGGACCCAAGGCAGCTTGGGTTCCTGCAGGATCAAAATAATCCAGTTGTTGAAGGTGTGCCTTGGAAATGAATAAAAGGGGTTAACCAAGGCACTTAACAAGAAAACCCCAGGATACTACAATTCAGGTCAGTTCTGAACTTTGCTTTAAATTCCATTATCTGAAATTGTGAGCATGAAAATTGTGAGTTTCATATTGATTTGCTTGATTGATTGTTGATGATCTCTTCATGTCTAGCTGATCAGTCTGCATTCCAGACTCAGCTACTGAATTTTACTTTGCATATATCTGATGCTCTTCTCTCACTGATTATTGCACTGAATAAATGGGCTGTTAGATGCTCTGCACAATCATTTTTACAATCGATGCTTTATATGAACCTTGTGTCAATGGACTGCATGCTTGTTGTTGAATGCATAACTTGCTGATTGTGAATAGTTCTTCAGTGTATAGAGTCAATGCATGTGTCTTGTGTCAATGCATTGCATGCTTGATTACATACTTGGACTGAGCTTGAATGGGTCAGTTAGTGCATACAGTCAATGCATGTGTCTAGTACTTGCATATATTATCTGCATGATTGTCAATGAAAATGATCAATACATAAAGGACTGATTTGCATGACTGTCATTTGCCTATTGTCGTAGACTGCATGTTTTTCAATGCATAACAGGGCTGCTTTGCACTGCATTATCATTTGCTTAACCCTGGTATATCAAATGGTATGTTACTAAAAGGCAAGGAAATCTGCCCGGAGGTTTTTACCATGTGTGAGATGGTCTTTGAGACCAGGTTCTCCGTCGAGTACCATGGGTCCTGTCTTCATGTAGAACAGTGCACTGCATCATATGTTGAAAAATCTGAAAAAAGATGAAAATGCTTATAACTTGGATGCATAAACCTGAATTGATTGCATACTTGTCTCATGTATCCTTGGTGCATAGTCTGCATGTAGGACAGTATGTTGCATAGCATATCTCTTGCATCATGATGTCAGGGGGAGCTGAGAGTTCTATTCAATTCATTGAATCCTATTCACTTCTCAGTGTTCTCATTCAAATGATTCATACTCTTTGACATCAGTTGCTCATTGAACCATATTGCCAATTGCTATCTTTTCCCCATCATTTTCACTAAACAACAGCTTTGCATCTAGTTTAGTATATTGAATGGTGATTATTGTAATTGTTCACTTATAAGAATCACACTTACAAATTGAAAGGAACTAAAGGTTTAACCTTTATAAATTGGAGAGCTAAGTGTCTGCACTTCAGAATTTGAGATAAAAGAAAACTTTTATAGCTCTTAATCTTTATCTCATGGCTAAAATAGAAAAAAATTTTGTAATGCCTAAATGTGTTGAACTGGATATGTCTAGAACAGGCTAATAAGAGTGTGTACTGATTTTTTAAACAATCACTCTAAAAGAATTAAGGGCAGCAGTAAATAAGACCATTAATGTTAAGAACTGAACACAGTGACAGAGCAATGGCTGATTGCACTGAGAAACTGTGAACTCCTCCAAAGAAGCAGGAGAATTCACATGTCATGAGGTGCTTTAGACTATCTCTGCTCATAGGGTCAAATCTATAGGGGGAGTCTTCACCAAGTAACTGAGGGTATTGGTCTCTAATCAAGGTGTACCCTTAATGTCAAAATTGAAGACTATTCCTTGTAGGTCTTGATTTGAAGTAGATCTTGTAGTTTATGCCTAGTAACTGGGGGTACATGCCTCTTATCAAGGTGTACACCTAATGTCAACAGCATAAATGCCACTGGTCTATTCACTTAGTTCAGGTTCAAAAATTGAAAAATGAAAATCAAACTGCTATAACCCTTTGAAATCAAAAGTCAATGAGTGAAAATTGTTTTTCTCAATACATATTCAAGTTGCCTTTCCTGAAATTCCATGTTTAATCACTAAAGGGTATTATTTTAGACTTATCTATTAATACCATGTGCCCTAGATTCATTGCTATAAATGGAATCTATAAACTCTTTTTCAGGGGTCAGGTGTTTTACTCTAGATTTATCACTTTTAAACCTGAAATTTTGTCAAAACTGTACGTTGCTGATTCTTATACTTTAACAGTTGTTTATAATCATGCTTCCTTTCTAAACCTATGATTCAGCTGTTGTCAAGTGACCCTCCTACCTTCTCTACCTTTGTTTATCTGTTCATATTCCTTCTCAAAGGGGGAGCATTTATTTAGGGGGAGAAATAATTCAGGGGGAGTCATACCTTCAGGGGGAGTTTATTGCTCGAGAAGTCACTTGCATGCATACTGCCATGTTGCACACATGTTCATACTGTTTTCCTCTTTTTGATCATGTCAAAGGGGGAGAAAATTTTGTGTGTGACTCACTGTCACAGTGTGTTGCCATCATCAAAAAGCGGGAGAATGTTGTGCCTCTTAGGCACAAGCATGTGCTATGTTGATTTGATGATAGCAATGCTGTTTTGTTTTGATGATAGCAACACAGTGAGTGCTGAGGCACAAGCATGTGCTATGTTGATTTGATGATAGCAATGCTGTTTTGTTTTGATGATGGCAACACAGTGAGTGCTTTATAAGATTGTGGTTTGATGATAGCAACATAACTTGTTTTGTGGAGAATGCATGTGTATGACTGATATATTGGTTGTGCATGTACGTTCTTTTTCTGTCTACATGTCGTTTGATGACTAGCAAGTCTATACACTGCAGGGTAAAGCATTTCAGAGTCTTTACATCCGTTCATGCATGTGCATAGTCTATACATTGTGCATCTCGTTGTCAAGTCTGCACATTCATGAAGTCTGTACAGCCATCCACTTGAAGCATTTCTCAAAGTCCATACAATGCATCTTCTTAGCATCTCATTTAGAGTCTAAGGCATTGTCTATACACTGGACTTAAAGTGTGTACAGCGTCCGTCTCTGTTAGCGTCTAAGGCTTTGAGCAAAGTCTATACAGACCCCACCGTCTCATTCAGCGTCTTAGGCTTGCCAAGTCCATACATCGGACTATTCATGCTTTCATCATGAAGTCTGTACATTGCATGACTTCCACCAAGTCTATACATTGGTAGGTGGCAAGTCTGTACATTGGCTTCACATTTGCTTCGAACGTTTGTACATTGAACTAATAGGTAAAGTCTGTACATCGCATTTGACGTTGAGCATCAAAGTCTATACATTGGCAGCACTGGGCAAGTCTATACACTCATACCTTTCCCTACGTTTTGCTGGCCAAGTCTATACATCGCTGAGTCTATACATTGCTTATAACTCACACGTTCAAAGCCTAAAGTCTGTACAGCGTGAAGTCTATACATTGGGCCTTCAAGCTTTTGAAGTCCATACACTGTCTCGCTCACATCTTCAAGGGTGATTGAGCATCGTGAAGTCTGATTGAGCATCGTGAAGTCTGATTGAGCACTGTGAAGTCTATTCAGTGGATGAGCATTGTAATGTCTATACATTGGTTAGGCTCGATCATGCAGCATCTCTCTTGATCAAGTCTATACACTCATTCACTGTTCATGCATTCACAGTGAAGTCTGTACATCCGTTTGGCTATGCATCACTATCCACCAAGTCTATACATTGGTAGAGTCTGTACATCAGACGTGCATGCTCGCCTGTCCCCCCGGATGCTCTCCTGGGACTGAGTATGCCCTCCAGTGACTGCTAATGCTTCCCTAACTTTGAGGATGCTCCCCTAGAGCAGCGATTGCTCCCCAGAGACAGCATGTGCTCCACATGCTCCCCTGACGCTGGTGATGCTGTCCAGAGGTCATAGATGCTCCCTTGAGACTTCATATTGATAGGGACATCGCTTACCACTTCCCACTTCTCCACGGGTCCGGATGATTGCCATTATGTTCAGCTTGATTTCCTAAGTTCAGCTATGTATTTTTTATATCTTTCTTGAGTCATTTTGATGTAATTTCCCCTTTGTTTTGAGTCATGTCCCTAGGTCATCATGCTATTTACCTATGTTTGTTAGGCTAGGGGGTCATATGGGCCCAATTAAATGGGCCTGGCCCATGGGCGCCCTCTTCCTTCCCCACCCCCTTGCTTATTTGTTTTTAGCACTTTCTCCAGGGACTTTTTGTAAATGTTGGGATTCCTATAAATAGGACCCCAACTCCAATTGAGTTCAGTAATGAAAGTTTGAATGAATTTTGAGCATTGGTGCACCTCTCTCTCTCTACTTCTCTCTCTCTCTCTAAAGGGGGCGAACCCCATTCTCTCTCCTCCCCACCCCAAATTTGAAATTCACTCTCTCTCCTCCCTATTCACCTCTAATTAAGACCCCTCCCCCTTCCCCATACCTCCCATTTAAGTCCCCTCCAATCCCTAGGTGGAATCCCTTTCTCCTAGGCACCTCTCCCTCCTCCCAAGCAACCTTTCCCCTTCCCCATACAACCTTTCATTTTCCCAAGGGAGAATCCCGTCTCCCAAGCACCCCTTCCTCTACCCAACACAACCCTTCCCCTTCCCAAAGCAACATTAAACCCCATTAACCTCTCATTCAAACCAAAGGTGAGAGATCTCCCTCTCTCTCTCTATCCCAACCCAAATTCGCAGCTCCCCCTTCCTCCACCTGCTAGACCATCTTCTAGCCCCCATTCTGTCCCTCCCACACCTTAGATCACCCTATACCAGACCCCCACACAGCCCAGGGTCGCCCCCCACACACATCCACCCCATCTCACACCCCATCTACCCCATTTTCTATATACTAGTGAGCAGCTGTAGTTCTGCAGAACCGCCCCCCTGTTGCAGCGTCACCCACGACCTCATCCCGGATCTTCTGAGGGCGTGACCTACATCAACGGAAAGCTCTGCCAGTCTGCTTCGCCACCGCGTTGGTCTCGTCCTCATCCGAGCTCCGTGCTGCCCGGGAGATCTAATCTCCCCCAACTGCGCAGAGTTCCTCATACCGAGCTCCTGAACCGGAAGAGAAGCTGTACCCCGAAGAATCGCAGAAGAATCAGGCCAAGAGCTCTTCAACAAAGTTCTTCCTCGCCCAGTCCTCGTTCAGAATCAAAAAGCGGAACTGCGTTCGGCATCCATGGGACAGCGTTACCATTTTTCTCCCTCGGCTACTCTAATCTGCGTCTCACAGTCTACCTCAACCTGTCCTTACTATTCAGAGTCCCCCAGTCGACTCTAACCTCATTCGGCTTCCCCGTCAGTTTTTCTACGAAGAGGGCTTGTCCACGGTTCCAGAAACTCCAGCGGTTCGTGATTTGGAGTCCGGGAGCGGTCGGGGCAACCTCTGCAAGTTGCTGTCAGAAACAGGAAGCTACTGCATCCAGATTCAGTCACTCTGTTCAAAGCTCTTCCCAGACCAGCACCTTCTTCAGAAGAATTCAGCAAAATTCTGAGGCATCCCCGTTCCAGTTACAATGCGTTCGCCACTGGTCTCGTCATCAGAAAAATTCCAGAACGAGATCTACGACCTTGACATCGACTGTCAGTCAGCCATCGCAGACAGCCGGCAGATTCGGCGTCGGCTTCTCCGCCCGCTTTTCGGCGAATCTCCCCTCCCCGCCTGGCCGGCTCACCGCCCCTCCCTGCGTGGAGCTAGTGTTTGCATGTAATACAAATCATCCCCACCCCAAGTCCACCCTCCTGTGTGAGGCGTAGTGAATGTTATTATTAAACAGGGATCAAGCTACACCGGCACAGTGTGCGGGGAACCCACACTTCCCCGCTCGCCCTCGTCTCCGAACGGAGTTGGTTTCTTCAAACCAACCAGGTGAGCTCTAACCTTTGATCCATTTCCTTCTGGTGCTTGTTCATTAAATATCCGTAGAATCCGCTCCGTTGAGCAAGCGAGAGAGTGTCCGACCCCACGTGCTCCACTTACGAGCCGTCACCGTGGAGTGTGTGAGAGAGGGACCTAGTGCTCCAAGTGGCACCCGGCCAGCCCCTTAATTGTGGGCTTCGTACCTTCGGGAGGGCAACCCTAGCCTTGCTGGCACTCTACCAGCAAGGGTCTTGATCCATCACCTCCCCTTAGCATCATTTAGTCACCCCGGGCTCGTGTGTGTGCGACGGCGAATTGGCCCGATCTACCAACTGAATTGCTATGTGGTTGTGATTGCGGAATAGGTCCTAAGTTTCTGTTTGCTTGCTGCATACCCCGTGGTCATTTCACATCAGTTGGTATCAGAGCAAGTTCTAGACTTGTCTCTACTAAGTCTTGTCCTAGGGCACATTGCATTGAGGTCATCCGAGCATCCAAACCATGTATCTCACCAGGCACCCCGATGACTACTTCATTATCGGGCCGGAGTTGCCCCGCTTCGATGGGTCCCGAAACCCTCACACATATAGGAAATGGGAGACATCCATGGATAGATACTTCCACCACTACTACATGACCGAGGAAAGAAAAGTGCGCATCGCCAAGATGACCCTTGGTCCCTTCGGCGAGACAGAATGGAGAAAGCTTGAGATTCGAAAGGGGATTGAGAGACAAGAGCCCATTCACTCATGGGAAGAGATCAAGGTAGAACTTAGGAAGATCCTCATTCCAAAACCTTCCCACTCTTCCAACTCAAGCACCCATAGCCCAATGAGCACTCCCACTCCCCCTTTCCCTCCCCGTCAACCCAAAACCTCTATTAGGACCCAAACCCCACCACCCAAAGGACCCCTAGATTTATTGGAAGAGATAAGGATTGAGATCAGGAAGATCTTCACTCCCCAACCTTCCTACTCCTACCCTGAGAACCATAACCCGAGGAGCACTCCCACTCCTCCTTTCCCCACCACCCAACCCAAAATTCTCCATCAAACCCACACCCCACAAACTTCCAAAAATCCTTCTTCCACCCCTTTCCAAAAGGAACTTAAAGAGGTAACCAAAGACTATGAGGCTCCACTAGATTGGGAAGAGGAATATGAATCACAGTGTCATGGGTTAGGCCGAGAAGTTCCCCTCCCAGGTGGAAGAAGCATCATGGCTCACTCCACCCTCACCACTCAAACCCACGTGGACCCCATGTCCACCCCTCCACCTAGGCCCGTGACAGCCACCATTCCCCAATCCAAAGTTACTCACCCAACCCACCTTCCACTTCCAACTCCTATCCTACCCAAACCTAGTCCCCCGCTACTTCCACTCCCAACCCCAACCCAAGTTCGACCTCACTCACCACCCCGGGTACACCATGCACCAACCATCATCACCCCACCCCCAATAGACCTTCCCATTCCCTTGAGAGAGGAGACCACAATCATCCACATGGGAGTAGATGCTAGTCCGGAACCCATCCCCATCCTTGAGGAAACCCAAGTTCATATCTATGGTGAGGAAGAATCACAAATGTCCCATTCACATAGCTTGGACCCCCAAGAGCCACAAGCCTTCACAAGTAGCACCGTAATCATAGAGGGGCCCCTAGCTACATGGCTAAAGGAGAGATCACTTCACCCCATCGTGTCCTATGTTTACCCACCCATGGAGCAAAACCTTCCCATTGTACCCTTATCCACCTATCACACCACAATCCAATCATCCTATCAAGTGGAAACATTAGGGGATCTTCTTAAGGGTATAGTTTGGCAAATGGAGCTAATTGGCATGATGTCTACAATAACCGAACGACCTAGGAGCCTTGACCTCCTACACCTATGTGTCGGATCAATCTCCTCCATTTACACTGTTGGTTGCTACACTAGTGACCTTCTTTTACTCCTCCCTACACCCGACGGACCCGATGCTATTCACAAACTAGAGTTGCTTGTCTCAGGTAGAACATCTAGTCCTCCATTCATGGCCGAGCATCCCACCAAAAACTTTGGCCCGATCATATTACATGGGGAGGAGAGTCCGCCATCCAATGGTTATGAGGACCATAAGGACCTAGAGTTTCTCTCCTTAGGTGACCCTTACCATGACCCCTTCGACCCCTTCCTATGCCCCCCCACCTTACTCTCCGCCAACCTTTTCCCACCCCAACCGACCTTATTAGACCAAACCCACTCCATTTTTCTTGACCCCTATGAGTGGAAACTCCCACACCAAGCCATATGCATAGGAGGAACCATTTGGATGAAAATACATGTGCCACTACATTGTGCATCATTTGGTAGGGCTACTAAGCCTAGTCATGTCATACATGTCACGCACACTTTTAGCCCAATGCATGACTGGCTCACATTTGGATGTGCTGGTCCTCCCTCATTCATCATTGATCATATGCACGTTAGGAGCATCTACGGGTGTCCAGGTCCCCCGGCATTCATCACCACCTCATGTAATAGGTTCTCCTACAGATACCAGGGCCCTCCCACCATTGTTATGAAGACTAGGTATGATAGGGCCACTAGTGGATGTCCCGGTCCTCCTAGGTTCATCAAAGTCCACGTGACACCATTGCATGTTAGGTCCACATTTGGTTGTCCGGGCCCTCCCTTCATCGCTAAAGGATCATTCACAACTCTGCATGGTAACATCCGCAAACACACCAACAAAAGCAATAAGGTGTATAAGAAATCGGCCGATTCCCACAGACGCCACCAAGAGTTTCGCGTGGGTGACTTTGTGATGGTGAGAACTGAGAGACCTTTCCCTGGGAATGTCTCAAAACTGAGGTCGCGTGGATCAGGCCCCTTCCAGGTTCTGAGGAGGATCGACACAAATGCCTACGTGTTGGACCTCCCCGAGGAGTACGGAGTAAGTCCCACATTCAATGTGACTGACTTGGTGCCATACAGGGGTCCCACGGTGACACCTAGTGAGAATATTGAGCATGTTCCACTTCTTGAGAGAGTCACCACCCATAAGAGAGTTCCACCAACCCAGAGGGGCCAACGTGAGCAATTGGAGCGGATATTGAATGAACAGGTTACGGCCATCTGGAGCAGAGGGATGGGCACTACCTCGCTTGGTGGAAAGGACCGGCTACCTTTGGTGGACTTGAGAGCAACCTCGCTGTGGCTTCCTCCGCATACGATGGATCTTTACTCGATAGAGTCGAGTTCTCTGCACCCCGGGAGTATGATGGGGACATCGCTTACCACTTCCCACTTCTCCACGGGTCCGGATGATTGCCATTATGTTCAGCTTGATTTCCTAAGTTCAGCTATGTATTTTTTATATCTTTCTTGAGTCATTTTGATGTAATTTCCCCTTTGTTTTGAGTCATGTCCCTAGGTCATCATGCTATTTACCTATGTTTGTTAGGCTAGGGGGTCATATGGGCCCAATTAAATGGGCCTGGCCCATGGGCGCCCTCTTCCTTCCCCACCCCCTTGCTTATTTGTTTTTAGCACTTTCTCCAGGGACTTTTTGTAAATGTTGGGATTCCTATAAATAGGACCCCAACTCCAATTGAGTTCAGTAATGAAAGTTTGAATGAATTTTGAGCATTGGTGCACCTCTCTCTCTCTACTTCTCTCTCTCTCTCTAAAGGGGGCGAACCCCATTCTCTCTCCTCCCCACCCCAAATTTGAAATTCACTCTCTCTCCTCCCTATTCACCTCTAATTAAGACCCCTCCCCCTTCCCCATACCTCCCATTTAAGTCCCCTCCAACCCCTAGGTGGAATCCCTTTCTCCTAGGCACCTCTCCCTCCTCCCAAGCAACCTTTCCCCTTCCCCATACAACCTTTCATTTTCCCAAGGGAGAATCCCTTCTCCCAAGCACCCCTTCCTCTCTCCAACACAACCCTTCCCCTTCCCAAAGCAACATTAAACCCCATTAACCTCTCATTCAAACCAAAGGAGAGAGATCTCCCTCTCTCTCTCTATCCCAACCCAAATTCGCAGCTCCCCCTTCCTCCACCTGCTAGACCATCTTCCAGCCCCCATTCTGCCCCTCCCACACCTTAGATCACCCTATACCAGACCCCCACACAGCCCGGGGTCGCCCCCCACACACATCCACCCCATCTCCCACCCCATCTACCCCATTTTCTATATACTAGTGAGCAGCTGCAGTTCTGCAGAACCGCCCCCCTGTTGCAGCGTCGCCCACGACCTCATCCCGGATCTTCTGAGAGCATGGCCTACATCAACGGAAAGCTCTGCCAGTCTGCTTCGCCACCACGTTGGTCTCGTCCTCATCTGAGGTCCGTGCTGCACGGGAGGTCCAATCTCCCCCAACTGCGCAGAGTTCCTCATACCGAGCTCCTGAACCGGAAGATAAGCTGTACCCCGAAGAATCGCATAAGAATCAGGCCAAGAGCTCTTCAACAAAGTTCTTCCTCGCCCAGTCCTCGTTCAGAATCAAAAAGCGGAACTGCGTTCGGCATCCGTGGGAAAGAGTTACCATTTTTCTCCCTTGGCAACTCTAATCTGCGTCTCACAGTTTGCCTCAACCTGTCCTCACTATTCAGAGTCCCCCAGTCGACTCTGACCTCATTCGGCTTCCCCGTCAGTTTTTATGCGAAGAGGGCTTGTCCACGGTTCCAGAAACTCCAGCGGTTCATGATTTGGAGTCCGGGAGCGGTCGGGGAAACCTCTGCAAGTTGCTGTCAGAAACAGGAAGCTACTGCGTCCAGATTCAGTCACTCTGTTCGAAGCTCTTCCCGGACCAGCACCTTCTTCAGAAGAATTCAGCAAAATTCTGAGGCATCCCCGTTCCAGTTACAGCGCGTTCGCCACTGGTCTCGTCATCATAAAAATTCTAGAACGAGATCTACGACTTTGACATCGACTGTCAGTCAGCCATCGCAGACAGCCGGCAGATTCGGCGTCTGCTTCTCCGCCCGCTTTTCGGCGAATCTCCCCTCCCCGCCTGGCCGGCTCACCGCCCCTCCCTGCCTGGAGGTAGTGTTTGCATGTAATACAAATCATCCCCACCCCAAGTCCACCCTCCTGCATGAGGCGTAGTGAATGTTATTATTAAACAGGGATCAAGCTACACCGGCGAAGTGTGCGGGGAACCCACACTTCCCCGCTCGCCCTCGTCTCCAAATGGGGTTGGTTTCTTCAAACCAACCAGGTGAGCTCTAACCTTTGCTCCATTTCCTTCTGGTGCTTGTTCATTTAATATCCGTAGAATCCGCTCCGTTGAGCAAGCGAGAGAGTGTCCGACCCCACGTGCTCCACTTACGAGCGGTCACCGTGGAGTGTGTGAGAGAGGGACCTAGTGCTCCAAGTGGCACCCGGCCAGCCCCTTAATTGTGGGCTTCGTACCTTCGGGAGGGCAATCCTAGCCTTGCTGGCACTCTACCAGCAAGGGTCTTGATCCATCATTTCCCCTTAGCATCATTTAGTCACCCCGGGCTCGTGTGTGTGCGACGGCGAATTGGCCCAATCTGCCAACTGAATTGCTATGTGGTTGTGATTGCGGAATAGGTCCTAAGTTTCTATTTGCTTGCTGCATACCCCGTGGTCGTTTCACATCACATATGCTCCCGTGCGAGAACGCACTAGTCTCTGGGTATTTAAAAGAATTGTATTACATGCATTCCCTTTCACTAAGTTTGTACAATGTATGCGCTTTCACAAGTCTATACAATGCATTTCATTTTACAAAGTGTTGACACCAAGTTGATAATCCGACACTCTGTCTGACAGGTGCTCTACTCGTGGAGGCAAATGAAGGGCACGTGATCCGAGGCTGGAAGGGCAGACAAGATCGTGACACGTGTGCTGAAGCTGGTTGAGGGACTGACACGTAGTCCAAGGTTTTTGGGCGGGAGATGTGGAGAGCACACTCCCTAGCTGCTGCTGCTGCTGCTATATATATGAGTATTCATCTTCAGATGAAGAGTGATCGAAGTGGAGAAAGAAAAAGCAGAAGTGCAGAGACTTCGATCCAGCAGAAGAGCAGAAGAAGAGTAAAGAGAGCAGAAGTGAAAGAAGAAGAAAAAGAAAGAGAAAGAGAGATCGAGAGTTGAGAAGAAGAGATCAGCTGAAGATTGTCTCAACTGGACCGTGGATCAAATCCAGGCCAGTCAGCTCTTGTAGAGAGACACATTTGTGCTTCATTTCTTTACAGCTTTCCGGTGTTGTTTTGTTCCCCTTTGTGTTTTCCTTTTATACCTTTATTCAAGCTGTTTGTCAGCGGAGCAAGCTGTGAGGCTCAGTGTTTGCAGAGGTGCTGCCTCTGGACGGGTAAGCTGTAATCCCCAGCGGTTGCAGTGGTGGATTCCACTGGACAGCAAGCTGTGTTGCTCAGCGGGCGAGGAGGATTCCTCGGACGGCAAGCTGTGTTGCCCAGCGGATTGTAGGCAAGCTGTGATGCCCAGCGGTTCAAGCTGTGAGTCAGCAGTAAGCCACACTCGGGTTGAGTGTGGGGTGGATGTAGGTCTGGAGGACCGAACCACCTAAAAACCCCTTGTGCATTGTTGTTTGTTTTGTCTATTTGTGCTTCCGCTAGATGATTGCATAGGGGCGCTCTAAGTATTTGGTTTCTGGTTGAGCAGAAGAGTTAATCAGTTTTCTTTGAGTGTTTTAATCTGTTCTGAGTGAGCGAAATCTTGTTTCAGCGAAATTTTAGTTGGGCGAAAGGTCTTTAAAGGGCATATATTCATTCACCCCCCCTCTGAATACATAGCACCGAACCCAACAAGTGCAGCGACATCAACCCCCGATCGGTACTTGGGATGACATGAAAATGAAGTTGAGGCAGAAATACCTTCCTGCCACGTATCGCCAGCATCTCATAGACAAATGGCAAAGTCTCTCCCAAGGGACCCGGTCCGTGACTGAGTACACCGCCGAGTTTGATGAGTGTTATTTGCGGTGTGGAGTTACGGAAGAGAGCACCATGACCATATCGCGCTTTCGAAGAGGTCTGCGGCTGAACTACCAATATGAACTTTTTCGCCGTAATGTGGCCACTTTGGAACAGGCGTATCAGGTTGCTCTCGAATTGGAGCAATTCGAGGCCGAGTTTGAACCTACCCATCGGTTGGGCCCCTTTCTCATTCGTAGTGTCGAGCCCCGTGGCTCTTCAGGCACATAGCTGAGGGCCCCCATGGCTCGACCTTAGGAGCCCACTCGTCCCGAGCCATTCGCTCCTTGCCCTCGCCCTCCACCTCCGAGGGATATGATGGGGACATCGCTTACCACTTCTCACTTCTCCACGGGACCGGATGATTGCCATTATGTTTAGCTTGATTTCCGAAGTCTAGCTATGTATTTTTTATCTTTCCTTGAGTCATTTTGATGTACTTATCTTTATTTTGAGTCATGGTCCTAAGTCGTCACAATATCTATCTAAGTATGTTAGGCTAGGAAGTCGTTTGGGCCCAATTAGATGGGCCTGGCCCATGGGCAACCTCTTCTTTCCTCAACCCCCTTGCTTATTTGCTTTTAGTAGTTTATCCAAGGACTTTTTGTAAATGTTGGGATTCCTATAAATAGGACCCCAACTCCACTTGAGTCCAGTAATGAAGTATTAAGCAAAATTTGAGCCATTGAGTGCATCTTCCCCTCTCTCTCTCTAGCTTCCTCACTCTCTCTCTCTCTCCCTCTCCCCCCCCAAGGGATTTTCGAAATCCACTCTCTCTCCTCCCTTTCCCACACCCTCTCACCTCCCAACCACCTCATTAATCCTCACCACTTCCCCACACCAACCCCATTAACTTCCCCTAGCCCCAAGGCAACCTCTCCTCTTCCCAAGCAAATCTTCCCCTTCCCCAAGCAGCCCTCTCATCTCCCAAGAGGGAATCACATCTCCCCAAGCCCCCTTTTCCCTTCCCCACACACCTCTTCCCATCCCCAACACTAGAAATTAATTCCCTTCTTAAACCCATTTTCAAATGTTCTCCCCTCTCTTCCCCCAACCAAATTCGTAACTCTTCTTCCACCCACTGCAAACACCCCCTTCCAGCCCTTATCCTCCCTCTCCCACACCTTGAAACACCCCCTCCTTGACCTCCTAACACCCAAGGGCCACTCCCATACCCATCCACCCCACAGGTCCCTCCATTACCACTCCCTATCCATACCCCTTGTTCCTTCCCCTTTCTCCCCATTTTCATTATCAGCCTGCAGGTGACAGACCAGGTTGCGGCTTGCAGAAGCTTCCCCAGGGTCACACGGTTTCTTCCTGGAGCGTGGCCTACATCGACGGAAAGGTCTGCGACACCCCTCCGCAGGCGAGGTGGAATCGTCCGGTTTCGACTTCGTGGCCGACCGGGAGGGCGATTCTCCCCCAACTGGTCCAGTCATCCCCTGCAGAGAACCTGAGCTCGGTGGGAAGCTGCTTCACGACCAACGGTGGAGGAATCAGGCTGAAGTATCTTCTTCAAAGTTCTTCCTCCCCCTGTCTACTTCCAGGATCAGAAGGCGGAACTTAATTCGGCGTCCGAGAGCCAGAGTTGCAAACGTTCTTCCTCAGTCGCACGGATCTGTCTCCTGCAGTCGGCAGCGACCAGTACCTACTCTTCAGGGCACACCAACCGCCCACGGCCTTTGATTGCAACCCCGTTGACTCCTTCTGAAAGCCACCTCAACCACGGAGACGACGCCACTGGTTTCGTGTCATTTGGAGCTCGGGAGTGCCCGTGACAGCGTCTGCAACCTGCTGCTACAGAACCTGGACCACGCGGTGCAGCCTCTGCAGAGAATCAGAACCAGCTTGCAAGCTCTGCCACGGCGAACCACAGCGGAATCAGGCTGAGGTTTCTTCTTCAAAGATCTTCCTCCCCCTGTCCCCGACCAGGAGCAAGAAGCGGAAGTTCGTTCGGCATCCGTCACCTCGAGTTCTGATTTTCTTTCTCAGCTCGCGCAAAGCTGCCTTCCCCTGCCTGCTACGACCTGCCAGCACTCAGAGGCGTCCCCCGGGTCACCCTGACCTCCGGCGACCTCCCCGTCAGTTTTTCTGAGAAGAAGGCTTAACCCCGGTTCCAGGACTTCAAACGGATCGAGAATCAGAGTTCGGGAACCCCAGGTACAGCCCCTGCTACTCACTGCATCAATTCTGAAGCTGCCAAGTACAGATCCCTGCGTCCTGTTCAACCCTCCACCGCGACCGACAAACGACGGCAGACGAATTTGCTAAAAATCAGAGAGGCCCCCGTTCCTGTTACGAAGCCACCCCATCAAGTTTCGTCACCTGAAGAATTCTGTAGGAGGAGCTACGACCGCAACAGCGACCGCCTGTCCTCTTGCACAGCAATTGAGTGGATACCCGACGGCTTCCGTACCATCTCCTTTCGGCAAATTTCCCCGCCCGCCTGGCCGGCTTAGCGCCCCTCCCTGCGAGGAGGTAGTGTTTGATGTATATTAAACTCCCCAACCCCTAGTCCAACCCTCCTATGTGAGGTGTAGTTCTTGTAACTCGCAGCTCAAGCTACACCGGCACAGTGTGCGGGATCACACTTCCCCGCTCGCCCACGTCTCCGAACGGGGTTGGTTTCTTCAAACCAGCCGGGTAAGCTCTGAACTTTGCTCCTGCCATGTTAGTGCTTGTTCATTTAATATCCGAAGATATCGCTCCGTTGCGCATGTGAGTGAGTGCTCGTCCCCGACCCCACCTTCAAAGGTGTGGTCACCGTGGTCAAAGTGAGTGAGAGTGACCTAGTGCCCCAATTGGCACCGGCCAGCCCCAAAGGTGTGGGCCACATACCCTCGGGAGGGCAACCCTAGCCCTGCTGGCACTCTACCAGCAAGGGTCTTGATCCATCACCTCTTTCTAGCATCATATAGTCACCCGGGGCTCGCGTGTGTGCGACGGTGTTTCGGTCCCGATTTATCATCTTAATTACTGTGTGTTTGTGAATGCGGATTAGATCTTAAGTTGTTTTGTTTGCTTGCTGCCTACCCCATATTGGTGTCACATCAAATTGGTATCAGAGCAAGTTCTAGACTTGTCTCTACTAAGTCTTGTCCTAGGGCAATTGCATTCATCACCCGATCATCATGCATACCCCTCGTTGGTCACATGGTCCGATTGACCCCCTCCACATGGACTACATTGTAGATGAGGACCTTCATTTTGATGGAAATCCTCATGCCTATCTTAGGTGGGAGAATACCATGGAAAGGGACTTTGAAAGTACTTGGGTATATGGATCCGAGAGAGTCCGCAGGGCCAAGGCACGACTTCGGGGTCTAGCTAAGAAAATGTGGGAACACAAAGAGAGATTCAGAAGGGTTTGGGGGCAGGAGCCCATTTACTCATGGGATGACATGAAGAGGGAACTTAGAAAGGTCTATGCTCCCCGACATTCTCTTACCCACCCGAGAAGCCCTCCCACAAACCCGTTCCCGCCCAGTCCACCTAAACCCTCCACTAGGACCAAAACCCCACCACCCAAAGGACCCCAAGACTCATTAGAAGAACTAAGGATTGAGATTAAGAATATCTTCACCTCCCATAGGGTCCAAACTCCACCACCCCAAATAATTCCAACTTGCACCACTCCATCGCCAAAAGGCCTTCCCATTTCCTTAGAGAGCAAGACCCCTACACCACAAAGGGATGAGATTGAGGTTGAGGAATATGAGGCCTCCCCCGAATGGGAAGAAGAATATGAATCACAAAACCATGGGTTAGGCCAAGAAGTTCCCATCCCAAGAGGAGAAAGCATCATGGCTCACTCCACCCACACCATTCCAACCCATGTGGACCCCATGTCCACTTCCCCTAGGCCCATGATGGCCACCACCCTCCCTCCCAAAACTGATCAACCCAGTCCGTCTCAACCCATCCATCTTCCACTACCAACCCCTATCCAACCCCAACCTAGGCCTCCACTTCTCCCCTTACCGACCCCAAACCAAGTTCCCCTTTACCTCCCACCCCGGGGGTACCACACACCTACCCTCAACACTCCACCTTCAAAGGACCATCCCACCTCCTTGGGAGAGGAACCCATGACTCCCACACCCGACATCATAGTGGTGGACACCCTAGAACCGCTCCACACCTTGGAGGAAACCCTTGCCCAAACCAAGGGAAGAACTTCACCTTTTACACCACCCTCTCTAAATAGGAGTGAACTCGTCATAAGTGAGCCCCTGGCTAAATGGCTAGAGGAAAGTCCGGTTCACCCTATCCTGCCCCATGTCAACCCTCCCATGGAACAACACCTCCCCATACTACCCTTCTCCACCTATCACACTACCATCCAATCCTCTTACCAAGTGGAAACTCTAGGAGACCTCCTAAAAGGCCTCGCATGGCAAGTAGAGTTGACGGCTATGTTGAACCCTATGGTCGACCAACCCATGAGCCTTGGTCTTCTACACCCATGTGTTGGGTCTTTCACTTCGGTCTGCACGGTTGGTTGCTACACCAGCGACCTCCTTCTCTTTCTTCCCACACCCGATGAGCCCGAGGCCATCCTTAAATTGGAGCTCCTCATTTCAGGGAGAAAACCCAATCATCCTTTCAAGGCTAACCCACCCACCAACAACTTTTGCCCAAAAATCTCAATAGAGGTGAATGACCCCCACCCACATGTGGACCTTGAGTTTCTAAGTGACCCATACCATGACACATTCGATCCCTTCCTATACCCACCCACCATACCCAACACCATCATTTTCCTACCACAACCTACCATTTTAAGCCAAGACTACCTCTCCCAAGACCATGAGGACCAAGAGTTCTCTCCCCTAGATGACCCATTCCATCCCTCCCAATGGAAGCCAAAGAACCCATGGGACCTAGTCTCATTACCCACCCCCACCCACCTTTTCCTACCCTCACACACCATGACAAACCTAACCCACCCATTCCAAAACTTAGCCCACACCATAGGAGCCATGACCAAGGGTGACATCCACCTAGGAAGTGCGGAATCTACCCATCCCAAGATGTCCACTTTCTGGGACCCCTTTGATCCCCATGAGTGGAAACCCCCAAATCTCACAGATAGGACCATCTTGATAGGAATCCATGTGTCACAATCTTTTACATCATGTGGTCAGGCTAGTCACCTCATTTGTGTCACTCACGCGCTAGGACTGATGCATGATAGGTTCACATCTGGGTGTCTAGGCCCCCCCTTTGCAGTCAACCATGTTAGGGATCACTCACAAGTCAGAACCCCATTTGAATATCCAGGACCCCCGGCATCGAACACTCCTTTACATGATAGTCTCATCTATGGATGTCCCGGTCCTCCTAGGTCCATCAGAGTCTACATAACACCATTACATGATATGTCCCTATTTGGTTGTCCAGGACCCCCTTTATCCACTAGTGAACCAACATCCACAAGGTTGCAGGAGGAAATCCGCAAACGCATTAACAAAAGCAATGAGGTTTATAAAAAGACGGCCGATTCCCACCGCCGCCGCCAGGAGTTTCACGTAGGTGATTATGTGATGGTAAGAACTGAGAGGCTTTCCCCTGGGAATGTCTCCAAGCTGAGGTCGCGTGGATCAGGCCCCTTCCAGGTCCTAAAGAGGATTGGCACGAACGCTTACGTGTTGGACCTCCCCGAGTAAGTCTCACATTCAATGTGGCTGACTTGGTGCCATATAGGGGTCCCACGGTGACACCTAGTGAGAATGTTGAGCCTGTTCTACTTCTTGAGAGAGCCACTACCCATAAGAGAGTTCCACCCACCCAGAGGGGCCAACGTGAGCAATTGGAGCGGATATTAAATGAACAGGTTACTGCCGTCTGGAGCAAAGGGATGGGCACTACCTTGCTTGGTGGAAAGGACCAGCTACCTTTGGTGGACTTGAGAGCAACCTCGCTATGGCTTCCTCCACATACGATGGATTTTTACTCGACAGAGTCGAGTTCTCTGCAGCCCGGGAGTATGATGGGGACATCGCTTACCACTTCTCACTTCTCCACGGGACCGGATGATTGCCATTATGTTTAGCTTGATTTCCGAAGTCTAGCTATGTATTTTTTATCTTTCCTTGAGTCATTTTGATGTACTTATCTTTATTTTGAGTCATGGTCCTAAGTCGTCACAATATCTATCTAAGTATGTTAGGCTAGGAAGTCGTTTGGGCCCAATTAGATGGGCCTGGCCCATGGGCAACCTCTTCTTTCCTCAACCCCCTTGCTTATTTGCTTTTAGTAGTTTATCCAAGGACTTTTTGTAAATGTTGGGATTCCTATAAATAGGACCCCAACTCCACTTGAGTCCAGTAATGAAGTATTAAGCAAAATTTGAGCCATTGAGTGCATCTTCCCCTCTCTCTCTCTAGCTTCCTCACTCTCTCTCTCTCTCCCTCTCCCCCCCCAAGGGATTTTCGAAATCCACTCTCTCTCCTCCCTTTCCCACACCCTCTCACCTCCCAACCACCTCATTAATCCTCACCACTTCCCCACACCAACCCCATTAACTTCCCCTAGCCCCAAGGCAACCTCTCCTCTTCCCAAGCAAATCTTCCCCTTCCCCAAGCAGCCCTCTCATCTCCCAAGAGGGAATCACATCTCCCCAAGCCCCCTTTTCCCTTCCCCACACACCTCTTCCCATCCCCAACACTAGAAATTAATTCCCTTCTTAAACCCATTTTCAAATGTTCTCCCCTCTCTTCCCCCAACCAAATTCGTAACTCTTCTTCCACCCACTGCAAACACCCCCTTCCAGCCCTTATCCTCCCTCTCCCACACCTTGAAACACCCCCTCCTTGACCTCCTAACACCCAAGGGCCACTCCCATACCCATCCACCCCACAGGTCCCTCCATTACCACTCCCTATCCATACCCCTTGTTCCTTCCCCTTTCTCCCCATTTTCATTATCAGCCTGCAGGTGACAGACCAGGTTGCGGCTTGCAGAAGCTTCCCCAGGGTCACACGGTTTCTTCCTGGAGCGTGGCCTACATCGACGGAAAGGTCTGCGACACCCCTCCGCAGGCGAGGTGGAATCGTCCGGTTTCGACTTCGTGGCCGACCGGGAGGGCGATTCTCCCCCAACTGGTCCAGTCATCCCCTGCAGAGAACCTGAGCTCGGTGGGAAGCTGCTTCACGACCAACGGTGGAGGAATCAGGCTGAAGTATCTTCTTCAAAGTTCTTCCTCCCCCTGTCTACTTCCAGGATCAGAAGGCGGAACTTAATTCGGCGTCCGAGAGCCAGAGTTGCAAACGTTCTTCCTCAGTCGCACGGATCTGTCTCCTGCAGTCGGCAGCGACCAGTACCTACTCTTCAGGGCACACCAACCGCCCACGGCCTTTGATTGCAACCCCGTTGACTCCTTCTGAAAGCCACCTCAACCACGGAGACGACGCCACTGGTTTCGTGTCATTTGGAGCTCGGGAGTGCCCGTGACAGCGTCTGCAACCTGCTGCTACAGAACCTGGACCACGCGGTGCAGCCTCTGCAGAGAATCAGAACCAGCTTGCAAGCTCTGCCACGGCGAACCACAGCGGAATCAGGCTGAGGTTTCTTCTTCAAAGATCTTCCTCCCCCTGTCCCCGACCAGGAGCAAGAAGCGGAAGTTCGTTCGGCATCCGTCACCTCGAGTTCTGATTTTCTTTCTCAGCTCGCGCAAAGCTGCCTTCCCCTGCCTGCTACGACCTGCCAGCACTCAGAGGCGTCCCCCGGGTCACCCTGACCTCCGGCGACCTCCCCGTCAGTTTTTCTGAGAAGAAGGCTTAACCCCGGTTCCAGGACTTCAAACGGATCGAGAATCAGAGTTCGGGAACCCCAGGTACAGCCCCTGCTACTCACTGCATCAATTCTGAAGCTGCCAAGTACAGATCCCTGCGTCCTGTTCAACCCTCCACCGCGACCGACAAACGATGGCAGACGAATTTGCTAAAAATCAGAGAGGCCCCCGTTCCTGTTACGAAGCCACCCCATCAAGTTTCGTCACCTGAAGAATTCTGTAGGAGGAGCTACGACCGCAACAGCGACCGCCTGTCCTCTTGCACAGCAATTGAGTGGATACCCGACGGCTTCCGTACCATCTCCTTTCGGCAAATTTCCCCGCCCGCCTGGCCGGCTTAGCGCCCCTCCCTGCGAGGAGGTAGTGTTTGATGTATATTAAACTCCCCAACCCCTAGTCCAACCCTCCTATGTGAGGTGTAGTTCTTGTAACTCGCAGCTCAAGCTACACCGGCACAGTGTGCGGGATCACACTTCCCCGCTCGCCCACGTCTCCGAACGGGGTTGGTTTCTTCAAACCAGCCGGGTAAGCTCTGAACTTTGCTCCTGCCATGTTAGTGCTTGTTCATTTAATATCCGAAGATATCGCTCCGTTGCGCATGTGAGTGAGTGCTCGTCCCCGACCCCACCTTCAAAGGTGTGGTCACCGTGGTCAAAGTGAGTGAGAGTGACCTAGTGCCCCAATTGGCACCGGCCAGCCCCAAAGGTGTGGGCCACATACCCTCGGGAGGGCAACCCTAGCCCTGCTGGCACTCTACCAGCAAGGGTCTTGATCCATCACCTCTTTCTAGCATCATATAGTCACCCGGGGCTCGCGTGTGTGCGACGGTGTTTCGGTCCCGATTTATCATCTTAATTACTGTGTGTTTGTGAATGCGGATTAGATCTTAAGTTGTTTTGTTTGCTTGCTGCCTACCCCATATTGGTGTCACATCAGGATATCCCTCCTCGTCCCCAACCCACGACACCCACGGTCCGTCCACCGGCACCCACACCCGTTGCTCATCCTTTGTTGCCTACACCTCCTATCCGTCAAGAGGATAAGGGAAAAGGACCCTTGATCAGGGAGCCTAGTGGATCACGGCAGCAGTGTTATCGCTACAATGGGTTTGGCCATTTCGCCAACCAGTGTCCCACTCGCCAGTCTCTTGTCATTGGGGACACACAGGTCGAGGATGCCACATCTTCAGATCTTGTGTTACTCAGCTATGAAGCAGATCAGGAGCAAGCTGACGAATACTATGAGGTTGAAGGTGATGGCCAAGATGCCCAGCATTCGGACGATACCCACTTGGGGGTCGTCAGGTGTATTCTCACCCAGCCACAGGCTAGTGATGACTGGCGTCGGACCACCATCTTTCATACATACTGTAGGCTGGGAGGGCATGTGTGTAAGGTGATTATCGATAGTGGGAGTTGCATCAATGCAATCTCCACGGGCACAGTCTCACGTCTTGGTCTTACTCCCATGGACCATCCTTGCCCCTATCGAGTATCATGGGTGGATTCCACCTCCATTCCTATCAGGTTGCGGTGTTTGGTCCCACTGCAGTTCCATGCCTACCGTGACGAGATCTGGTGTGATGTCCTCCCCATGGAGGTGGGCAATATCATTCTTGGTAGGTCGTGGTTATTTGATCGGGATGCCACACTCCATGGGTGGTCAAACACCTGTACCTTCGACCATGATGGCCGACGGATTTCCCTCCACCCCACTCAGCCCAAGAGCCCATCAGTAAGAGGTCCTACTGGCCCTAGTACTCCGGGGCCTTCCGTCCCCGGGCCCAGTACCCCATCCCCAGCCCGGGCTATGACCGTTACCTCTGGCACAGGCGAGCCCTCGACTAGGAGGTTGATGATGATTAGCTCCCGAGAAATGGAGCGGGAGGCTAGTAGGGGCTGCCCTGTGTTTGCTATTATGGTCCGAGAGGTGGAGCCAAAGTCCGAGGGTGAACTCCCACCCGATGTCATTCCTATTCTACAGGAGTTTGCTGATATCTTTCCCGAGGAGCTTCCCGAGGGACTCCCACCTATGCGGGATATTCAGCATGCTATCGACCTGATTCCGGGCTCTTCATTGCCGAATCTTCCTCATTATCGCATGAGTCCCACGGAACATGCCGAGCTAAAACGGCAGGTCGATGAGTTGATGCAGAGGGGGTCTGTTTGGGATAGCATGAGTCCGTGTGCTGTTCCTGCATTACTCGCCCCAAAGAAGGATGGCACGTGGAGAATGTGCATTGATAGTTGTGCCATCAACAAAATCACCGTGAAGTACAGGTTCCCTATTCCCCGCCTAGATGATATGCTAGACATGATGGCCGATGCCACTATCTTCTCGAAGATCGATCTTAAGAGTGGCTACCACCAGGTGAGGATTAGGCCAGGTGATGAGTGGAAGACCGCATTTAAGACCAAGAATGGTCTATATGAGTGGTTGGTTATGCCCTTTGGGTTGACCAATGCCCCTAGCACCTTCATGCGACTCATGAATCAGGTCCTTCGACCATTCATTGGAGTCTTTGTGGTTGTGTATTTTGATGATATCCTTATATATAGTCACACTAAAGGGGACCACTTGGACCATCTACAGCACGTCTGTCTGCTTTTGAGGCAAGAGCGGTTGTTTACGAACCCACAGAAGTGTGCCTTCATGACACCTCAGCTTACCTTCTTGGGTTTTATTATGTCTAGTACTGGGGTCTCCGTCGATCCGGAGAAGGTCCGGGCCATTGTTGAGTGGCCGGAACCCCATACGGTCCATGATGTCCACAGCTTCTATGGCCTCGCGACGTTCTATCATCGTTTCATCCGCGGATTTAGCTTCGTCACTGCCCCGATCACAGACTGTATTCGGAAGGGCACGTTTGTATGGACGAAGGCCGCAGCTGCTGCCTTCAAGGACATCAAGGAGTCAGATTTCTCAAAGGTGTTTGAGGTCTCTTGTGATGCGTCTGGTGTTGGGATAGGAGGAGTGTTGAGTCAGGAGGCCCACCCGGTAGCATATTTTATTGAGAAGCTGAATGACGTAAAACTGCGATACTCCACTTATGATAAGGAATTCTACGCAGTTGTTTAGGCTCTTAGTCATTGGAGGCACTATCTTTTACATCAGGAGTTTATCTTGTACTCCAATCATGAGGCCTTGAGGTTCCTCCATTCCCAAAAGAAGCTTAATGCGCGTCACAGCCGATGGGTTGAGTATCTCCAGTAGTACACATTTGTGCTTAAACATAAGGTTGGAGTGGAGAACAAGGTAGCTGATGCCTTGAGTCGGCGTGCTTATCTGCTGACCACAATGAGTGCCGAGGTCATAGGGTTAGAGAAGATGAGAGAGGCCTATGGTGACTGTCCTGACTTCGGTCAGATTTATACCACTTGTAGACACGCTATTCCTAACGTCTCCTGAGAAAGTCTCATATCACTATACAACGCCCCGCGACGGCTTACGCGTTTTGAATCACTTGAGTGCTTTCTTTTCTTGAGTCTTCTTCCACCCTTTTCGGCATCCGGAATCGTCTCGTCACGGCATTCGGACGGCATCAACACCAGTCAGACGCATCAGGAGGTTCCGGAACCAAGAAGGGTGTCTACCGGGCAGCCGCCAACGCCTGAACCGAGGACCCGGGTGGGTCTTTATGGGGGCGTCCAGGCCCCTGGACGCCCCCATTCTTTTAATTTCTTTTTCAAAGCCCAAACTCAAATAAAACAATAATATATTAATGGAGGCGTCCAGGCCCCTGGACGCCTCCATAAAAACAAAAATAAAAAAATGCCAGCTTTGGCATAGAAAAACAAAATAAAAATAAAAACAATATATTAATGGAGGCGTCCAGGCCTCTGGACGCCTCCATAAAAACAAATATAAAAAATAAAAAAATGCCAGCTTTGGCATAGAAAAACAAAATAAAAATAAAAATATATTTTATTGGAGGCGTCCAGGACCCTGGACGCCTCCATCAACTCCCTCACGGACGCCGCGCACCGAACGACGGTTTGTCGTGTGTGAAAAAATCCAAATTGTGGAGACGTCCAGGCAGCTGGACGCGCCCATTTCAAAATCACGAGGCGTCGCTCACAAAATCACGCGTTGTGTCAAACCGCGTGCGGCCGTCGGTGGGGTTCGGTGGACCTGTTTGAAGCGTCCGGGGCCCTGGACGCCTCCACAAAAATATTCGGAAAAAATAAATAAAAATAGAATAGAATATTAGTTCGGCCCTGATGGAGGTGTCTAGGGTCCTGGACGCCTCCACCCTCCGGAGCCCTATAAATAGAGGCCCACCCCCTCAGTTCTGGAGGAGCTTCTAAGAGATCCGATAGGCTGCCGGAGCCCAGAGGCTACCGGAGATATTTTTTAACCCGTGGGGTCTTTTGTAGGTGGAGGTTCTGCCGGCTTCTCGGGTGCCCACGCTCGCGAGAGGAAGGTCGTCTTCATCCACCGTGCTTCTACGTCGTCCCTACGCTGCCGGAGCTCCGCCGGATCTCACCCTCAGCTCCTCCAATAAGCCTTTTCTTCCCCTTTTTCTCCATAGTTCTTTACATTCATCATACTGCTCCCCAATGGCCGTTTCAATTCTTGTTATTTAATTTCTGCACTATTCCCGTCCCCCCGAGGTCGCGGCGAGTCACCTCCCTCTATGGCCGTTTAACCCCCATATCTTGCTATATTACATTTGTCCCGCTCGCCCCGCCGGAGCAATCTCCCGTGGTGGCCCCTTCTCTCTTCTCTTATTTTTGTGTTGCAGCAAACAAAAGAGGAGCCCGCGCGCTCCGCGTCCTCTTCGCTCCCCGAACCGCATGACGTCGCTCACAGATTGGCGATCACGGTGGGACCTCTACTGCTTCCTTTCGGCTACCCATGCAAGTTCGGCACCATCCGTGCCTCTCCACCTTGGCGCCCGCGCGCGCCCCCGTTGTGCTCACGGCAGCACTGTCAGTTTTGATTGGTTGTTTGTTTATTATATGTCTGTTATTTCTGTTATTTTCCCACTCCATATCTCTGTCAGCATTTCATTGCATGCATCCATCCCTCTTTTCTATCCTTTCTTCATTTTTTTTAGGATCACCCTTTCCCGGTGAAGGAAGGACTCTCCGTTTGGGAATTCCTCTCAACGGACTAGAATCTCCTACACTGGGACCTCCGTAAGTCCCCGACATCGAAGAATCTCCTCTTCGTTCACTGGGCCGGTTGTACCATTGAAGTTCCCCGGAGTTAGTCATTTCATTCGTGGTGAGACGAGAGACCCTAGCTGACACGGCGGTGAAACAAAAATAAACTAGGGCCCCTATTTTGTGTGAACTTCAGATCTCGCTAAAAACACAAAAAAAATCATCAAAATCAAAACACAAAAAAGGCGTAAAGGCATCCACTTATTTGATAATCTCTGCTACCTGCTTGTTAGTGTATGTTTTTGCGTTCTGGGAAAACTGTGAGCATAGCTCACGAGTCTTTTGAGGAGAACCACCCTAGTCGTGGTTTGTCAGCCGACCCGCGAGTCTATGCGATGGACTCGGGTCCTTCTCATGAGCCCTCACATGAGGTGCAAGTTATTGCCGGGGACACATCCCCACCGTAGGATATCTCTTCCTTACTGGGCGTCCACGCCAACACGGAGCTTACCTCTGAACAGCTCCGGGCCTTCCAGGCCATTCTGAAGAGGAAATCTGTTTCCCCCACGCCCCAGGAATCAACTCCGGCCATCGCACCTCTTCAAGAGTCCGTGCAGGCCATTCCATCTCCTTCATTGGCGCAAGCCATCCAGTCTCCCTCGCTTCAAGGACAAGTGAGCCAACAACCACCCTCATTCCAGTTCCCGTCACAATCTCAAACTCCTGTTGTTCCCCACACATCGCTTCAGCCAGGGCCAACTGTTGGCGGTCCGACAGCTCCCTCTCATTCCGGGTTCCCCCCTTAAGTCTCCGGGAGACAGCTTCTCCCCCAGTGGCAAGTGCCACCTTCACCTCCAGAGGAGCTCGCCCAATCGCTCCTCAATAGGTTCAATCGCATGGACGAGCAGTTTCAAAATCTGAGAAGGATGGTGGACGTGAAAGTCACCCCGGAGGTTGCTTTGCCAATCCTTCCCGTCATTCATCTTCCTCCCTCCGAAATGCCCACGTACCGCAGATACAATGGTACCGGCAACCCCTTCATTCACCTCAAGGATTTCATGTATGAATCCTCCTATTGGCAAAACGATCAGAGGTCCCTGGCATACCTCTTTCGGAGATCATTGGATGGTCCCGCGCTAGAGTGGTTCTATTCTTTGGAGCCCCGCGAGGCCGAGAATTTTGAAATAGTCCAGAGAAGGTTCTTGCATAAATATAGGGATAGGGTCGGTCCCTCACTCTCCATTACCGACCTAGTGGCCGAAAAGATGAAGTCCGACGAAGATTTTGTCCGCTATGCTGATAGATGGAGGTCTCTGGCGGAAAGAATAAGGGATACCCTCTCCGAGCCCGAACAAGTGAAGATGATTGTGTCTAATGCAACCCCACAGTTCAGACACGTCCTGGCCATGAATAAACTTACTACAATGGAGGAACTCTATGAAAGGGCCCGGTACATCCAAACCCAGTTAAAAGACTCCCCCATTATGAACATGTTTGAGTCGCCGAAGCCCAAAGTGGTCAGAAAAATAGGCGCTGGTGTCCCGGGCGGAGCCACAGAAGGGGTCGTGACAAATGAGCAAGTGGGTGCAGTCAACAATGCCAACTATGCAGCCAACCCAAGGCCTCCACAAATGCCCCGACTTCCCCTCCAACCAGGTCCTTTCTCTCTTCGTCCTCCACCCCAAAATAATCCACCCCAGGATAATATGCCTCCATTACGTCAACCCCAGCAACAACAACCACAACCTCAGCACAACCAAGTTCCACCCCCGGGGAACTATGGTCCCCAACAGCAACAAAGGTGGCCGCTCGGTCTCAAGAGAGCCTACTATCCACCATTGCCAGAAACCTTAGCAGACATTTTTAATGCCCTCATGGCATCAAACCAACTCGCCCTACCCAGAGAAAGGCCCGTGTGGCCCCCAAATGTTGATACCTCCAAATACTGCGTCTACCACAGGCAGCCAGGACACACAGTAGATTACTGCTTCCATTTCAAAGATTACATCCATGATATGAATGATGAACATCAAATAGATTGGGATGAAATGAGACGATACGTCGCCGCTCTTAAGGCTAGGAGACCTCCTCATAGGCCACAGCAGCAGTTACAACAGTAGCAGCAGCAGCAACCACAACAACAACAACAGCCTCAGCAGGCCCCACAACAACAACCTGACATGGGCATAATCCAGAATCCATTACCGGAGCACCAACAGCCCAATCATCAGGTTAACCCCATCTCCTCCTTCCCGAAAGTCAGGAGAGAGCAGGCGTGACACCAGGAAAGTACCTCCATTCTTTCTACCGCCAATCCTATCATCACGCAACACCCTTGCCTTGCCCGGGTAGCACCTCTCTCTCATCAACACGCGTCAGTATCGCATTCACCATTTCCACTACCATTACGCCCTCTCATCCGTACCCCGATCCCCTATCAACCGACACTCTCCACTACGCCTTAACACCCTCTCATCTTCTCCCACTCCCCCACTTTACCATCCACCTCTACCACATTTACCCCTATGCCTTCTAAACCCCTTATCATCCGTCAACCATACATAACCCCATCTTTCTCCACCGTATCACCACTAATGCCTTCAAAACCACTCATTACCCATCACCCACCTCAAAATCATTGCCCACTTCAAGCCCTACCCACTTCTACTTCGTCTCCACCTCCGCCTTCCAGACCCCTTATCCTTCATAATCCGCGCGATATCCCCTCTACCTCCACCATGCCTCCACCTAACAAACCCCTCATCAGAATCCCTGCTCCCGTCGTCACCCCTGCTTCATCAACCATTCCTCCACCGCTACCCCTCAAATCCCTGTTAAAACTCACTGCTACCCCCACAGAGGTACAAAAGCCGCAGGCAATGGTGCTCCGAAGTGGAAGGATTTTCCACAGGGTTTTCCCCCACAACAGTCAGAATCCTGAGCAATCTCAGCCAGAGAAGGATGATGGAGAACAACCAGAAAGAGCTATCCCTGAAACACAGTATGATCTATTGAAACACTTGGACAAGACACCTGCTCGGATCTCCATCCTGGAGCTACTTCAAAGATCCACATCCCACCAGGCGGCCTTGATGGAATACCTTCAAAAAGTCATGGTTAATGAGGACCTCCCCGTGGAGAAGATTTCGACCGTCCTGACCCCAACAGACACACAACCGGCCATCATGTTCCACAACTACGAGCTCGCTCCCAAGGAAGCTCGGAAATATGCATTGTGCATTTCAATAAAAATTAATGGGGTATCCATAAACCCGTGTCTTGTGGACACGGGTGCGTCCATAAAAGTGATCTCCATGGACACCCTTCAGTTGTGTGGGGTCAACGAGGAACAAATAAGACCTTCCTCGATCACGGTCACGGCTTATGACAATAGCAAAAGGCCGCCACAGGGGATGATTATTCTGAAGGCAGAACTAGGCCCCATGTCAATTCCCACAGAATTCCATGTCCTCGACATGGACCCCACATTCAAGGCTATACTGGGTCGCCCTTACATCGAAGCCATGGACGCTGTGCCTTCCACCAACCATCAGTGCCTGAAGTTTCCTTACAATGGGAGGATTATTAAAGTGGTCAGTACACCTGTCCTTCACACAGTGGATGCTATCAACACCTCTCTGCCCTCTGTGTGGCCAGCTCATCGGCCCATATTGTCATTACTGGACGTGCGTGATCTATCTCACGTTCCACTAGCACCAAAGGAGCCGGTCAGGACAACCGCAACATCATGTCTCCCTTTTCACTCCAAAGGTTGGGAGATTATGAGGAACATCGGCTATCAACAGGGTAAAGGTCTGGGCGCACAATTACAGGGTATGCTCAAACCGCCAAAGGAAATTAGGCCGAACTGTAGGTTTGGCCTAGGCTTCAAAGGACCGTTCAAGGCGGATTGGAAGCCCCTCACATGGACTCTATCAAACCACTTCAACAGAGGGCACGTTGTTCAGATGGGAGATTACCCATGAGAAGCATATGGGGGATCACATGCTGTATATTTGGCTGAAAAATGTCCGAGGATCACCAAAAGAGGCACGATCAAAGATCCGGAATGCGAGTGGAACAAATGGTTCGACATACGGGACATTCCCGTTGCACTGGAAAGGATGTTCTCATCTCCGCAGCTTGAAGGACCACCATTGATCTCCGGAATATCCGAGAATATTACCACTCTTGCCAAGGTTCCAAACTATCCTCGTCCTCGCCAGAAGGACCCTGTCATCGACGGATCTTCATCCGTCCTCAACATTACCATCGACGGCTCATTAGCTGCCATCTTCTCCATCCACTCGTCTCAGCCTTTGCTGATATCTTCTTCCTGGGCCAGACAGTTGTCTGATGATCTTCCCAGGTCCCCTTCTTTGCTTACATACCTACGCGGGCTTCTTAACCCGCGCCAGGCTTTCAATCATGATATGCTCTACGAGCCTCCCAATCCTCTAGCCATAACCACTTTTCTCTCTCCTCTGATCTCTTTTCGTTGTTTTGTCATAAAAAATGAAAACGAAAAAAAAAACGTCAATTTTCAAACTCCCCAACAACACATCCTCGTTGAGGAAACCTCCTACATCTCCCACGGGTGCGTACCGCCCTGCGGACCACCCGTCCAAGGTCCGATGAGTGACCTTTTCTACCCCTCCTCTGAGGGGTCTTCTCCTGTACCTTCTACACCATCCCCTTCGTCTTCCTCTTCTTCTGTAAATATTGTCAGTCAATCTAGGAATGATGGGCCAAGGGTAGTACCTAGGAAGAAATCCGAGGGTAGGCAGATCCCTCGTCGATTCCTCTTGGATTTAGCCGCGTGTTAGGCCCTTCTTGCCATCCCCCAGTTGTTAGAAAATCCCATCCAGCTACCGGAAATAGAATGTGAGGGCGACTGCGCATTTGATGAAGGGTATGGAGTCTACGAGATCACGGATGAAGAATGCCCCACTGAAGATGAGGGTGAAGAATATGAGGATGCGGCGGGCGCATACGCTAGTGGAATGAGGAGATTCGACGAGCCGTCAACCACCGTAGAAGAATCCACCAAAGAAGTTAACTTGGGAACTGAGGAAGACCCTAGGATCATCCTCATAAGTGACAACCTACCACCCTCTGAAGAAGAGGCATTAATTGAGGTTCTCAAGGAATATAAGGACACGTTTGCATGGAGCTACGAGGATATGCCGGGGCTAGATTCAACCTTGGTCGAACACCGTTTAACCCTAAAACCAGGGTCCATCTCGGTAAAACAAAGGTTAAGGCGTTTCCACCATCAAATGGCTTTGAAAATGAAAGAAGAGGTCAATAAGCTCCACAAAGCCAGGTTCATTAAAGTCGTTCTTTATCCTCAATGGGTGGTGAACATTGTCCCGGTCATGAAGAAAGATGGGAAAGTCAGGATTTGCATCGACTTCCGGGACCTTAACCGCGCGTGTCCAAAGGATGATTTTCCCTTGCCTCACATTGATGTGTTGATCGATAACACAGCAGGATATGAGACCCTCTCATTCATGGATGGATTTTCAGGATATAATCAAATTCGTTTGGTAGAAGAGGATCAGGAAAAGACGTCATTCACTACCCCTTGGGGAACATATTGTTACGTGGTCATGCCGTTCGGATTAAAGAATGCTTGAGCTACTTACCAAAGAGCGATGATGGCCATATTTCATGACATGATGCACATATATCTGGAAGTGTATGTGGATGACTTATTGGTGAAATCAAGGACCAGGATGGAATATCCAGAAGTTTTGGCTAAGGTCTTGCAGAGGTCAAGGGAGTTCCAATTGAAAATGAACCCGAAAAAGTGTGTGTTTGGTGTGTCGTCGGGTAAATTGCTGGGGTTCATTGTGAGTAAGAGAGGGATCGAGATAGATCCCGACAAAGCCAAGGCTATCAGGGATATGCCGCCTCCCAAGAATTTGAGGGAAGTCCGAGGTTTAATCGGGAGGTTACAGTTTATTCGTCAGTTTGTGTCCCAACATAAAGGTGTAGACCTCTCTACGAGTTGACCAAGCCTAGAATTCCACTGGAATTCTAAATGTCAGAAAGTTTTTGAAGGGTTGAAGGAATATCTGGCTAGTCCACCCGTTCTCATTCCACCTAAACCAGAAAAACCTCTTATCCTTTACGTCTCAGTCTTGGATGACTCCGTGGGAGCCGTCCTCGCACAAGCTGATGAAGAAGGCAAGGAACGGGCAACCTATTACTTGTCCAAACTTCTCAATCCCTGTGAGCATAAGTACACCGTCATGGAGAAAACCTGTGCTATCCTCGTTTGGGTAGTGCAGAAATTGAAGCACTACTTCTTGGCTCATGAGGCCCATTTGATTGCTCGAATGAATCCTATCAAATTCCTTCTGGAGAAATCCGTCCTTACGGATAGGTTAGCACGCTGGCAAAGTTTTCTCTCTCAGTTCGACATCACCTACATCCAGTAAAAGGCGATTAAAGGCTATGCCATAGCCGAGCATCTCGCTCACCATCCTCTTCCCAAGTTCGATCCTGTCCAATCAGAGTTTCCAGATGAGGAACTAATGTCCGTCAACCAATCAGAGGAGCCAATGTGGATGCTATATTTTGATGGAGCTCTGAATTCTCAAGGGAGAGGAATCGGCGTCGCCCTCCTGTCGCCTGAAGGCCTCACATTCCCTTTGGCATACCAGCTCAAATTTCCAGTTACCAATAATATAGCCGAATATGAAGATCTTCTAGCTGGCCTAGAACTCGCCCATTCTTTTCGTATCACTGAGTTGTGAGTCGTAGGTGATAGTCAACTCATCCTTCGCCAGGTGCTCACTAAATATCGCACTCGCGATCCCAAACACAAGCCATACCAAGAACTCACTGCTGCCTTTGCCAAATTGTTCACAAAACTGATCTTTGTTCATGTCCCTCGTCATCAAAATATTCTCGCCGATGCCCTCGCCTCGTTGGCATCATCCATAAGGTTCCCTCTAGGAAGATGGTTTAAGTCCATTTCCATCTACAAACTTCACGCCCCTGCAATCGATGATGCTTCCTACGTAAATATCAAACACAGGATAGCAAGAAAGATCCTGCAGGAAGATATCCTTGAGAAAAGGGAGATCATGTTGGCAGAGGCCGAAGAAGGACTGGCTGATGAAGAGAAACCATGGTTCTATGAAATCGTCAAATACTGCCAAGATCAGTCTTATCCTGAAGGGGCCACCACAGAGGACAAGAAAGCCATAAGAAGGGTGGCTCAGAAATATACTTTGGTTGGAGGTCTACTCTATAGGAGGAGCCTTACTGGTGTTCTGTTAAGATGTCTTGGTGACGATGAGGTTTGGAAATGTGTAGAGGAGACGCACTCGGGTGTGTGCGGTGGCCACATGAATAGTCAGATGCTCGCCAAGAAGATCATTCGGCAAGGCTTTTATTGGCCCACTATGGAAGAGGATTGTGCTGTCTATGTCCGTAGGTGTGTCAAGTGTCAACTGCACGCCGATAAAATCTATTCACCATCTTCCTCACTTCATCCAATACCCTCCCCATGGCCTTTCTCCATGTGGGCATTCGACATCATTGGTCCCCTAGGTGATCCCAATTCCCTCACCAAGCAGAAATCTTTCATCCTTACTGGGACGGAATACTTCACCAAATGGGCCGAAGCCGAAGCTTACGCGGAAATCAAGGCGTCAACAGTCTGCAAGTTCATCATGAAGAACATCCTCGCTAGATTCGGCGTCCCAAGCACGATCGTCACCGACAATGGGCCACAGTTCATTTCTCAGGACCTACAGGACCTCTGCAAAAGGTACGCAATTGCATTGCATCATTCATCGCCTTATTACCCACAAGGTAACGGCCAAGCGGAGGCCACCAATAAAACATTGCTCAAAATCATCAAAAAAATCTGCGAGTCTAGTAAGTTTTCAGACTGGCCAGAAAAACTTATCGAAGCCCTATGGGCCTATCGCACTTCAATCCGTACCCCCACCGGACAGACTCCATTTGCCCTTACTTATGGTATGGAAGCGGTAGTCCCGTACGAGACTCTGATCCCTTCTCTCAGGGTACAATTGGACGAGGAATTTCCCCTCGACGATCGTCGTAATTCACTCCTCGCCCAGTTGGAACTCTTGGATGAGAAGCGGCTGGCCGCTGCCGAACACGCGCGTGTGTATCAAAATAGACTCGCTCGCTTTTACCAAAAGAAAGTCGTTGAGAGAAAATTCAAAGTCGGTGAGATGGTCGTAAAAAGAATTTTTGTCAAACCTGGAGGGCCGCATTCTAAGCTCCAACCCAATTGGGAAGGACCATTTGTAATTCAAGCCGTGTACCCTGGCAACGCCTACAAGCTAATCAACGCCGAAGGTACCGAGTTATCCCACCCTTGGAATGGGCTTTATCTTAAGAAATACTACCCTTAGTACAAAATAAAAAAAATGATGAAAAGATAAAAAACATCAAAAATAAAGAAATATTGAAAATCACTAAAAATATGGAAAATTCAAAATGCCGATGCCTGGCAGTCACCATGTAGTTAAGTCCCTGCATCTAACCTTCATGTTAGGATAGGGCCCATTAAGACTTGGTAGGCACCGGGTCTTGATTTGCCAGAACCGTGGAGATCCCTGTCCGGCCACGTCGGCCTATGCTCGCTCGAAGGAAGCTAACATGTGCTCACTTATGTATTTTATTCAAAAAAGTCGGTAGCATCACCTACTGTGGGGCCCCACCTAGAAGATCTCCGGAAGCTGTAATCTTTATTCTTTTCTCTTCGACCAAATGAGACAGTCGGCGCCCTTAAAACGCTGAGCATGAGAAACTGAAACTCAAACCCCAAAGGTAAGAGTAGGATCCATTTCCTCGAGCATCGATCAGAGCACGAGAAGAGGGCAGTGTCCCCGCAGGCATACGAAAAGGGAGCCCACAAATGTCAAACAACTTTATCTCCCTCACAAAAAGAAATACAAAATCAAAATCAAGAGAAAAGCCTGGTCGTGACCATGCCTGTTGCGATAAACGGAACCCCTCAAAGCAAAAGTCTGAATCCACAAAAGGGGCCGTGGAATGTAAATGCTCGAGATTTGGTCCGAAGTTGTCCGAAAGGAAAGAGTTAATGGGCCCTTATTCGCTCGCCGGGTTAACGGTTTTGCCGATCCTCTCAGGAGGTTTATCCCCCACGCGCTTCCTTCTTCCTCTAAAGATGAAGGTTCGATGGAATTTCTGAAGGGTGAAAATTGCCCAGGGTCTGTGACCTTATTTTAATATACACATTTGGTTGCCTACTTTGAAAAGTAAAAGCTATCGCTGCGAAGGAGTCTCCATGTTTCTGGCTGGTCAAGACCCCTGTTTACCACCTTGATGTCTTCTTACTTAACCTTGGGCTTAGGCCAATGCAAGCGCGTCACCTATGGGTGCGACGGTGTCTGATTCCGGGTCAGCGTCGCGCGGTTGGTCATTGGGGTTCCAGGGTGTTCCATCATATACCATCTAGAGTTGTGAGGAAACAAACCCGGGTCGGGCAAATCATTTACCTCAAACATCTTTTGGGTGAATCCCTGTGGTCGGAAGCGACTGGGAGCCTAAGCATGTCATGACGGTATTGTCATCAGGGTAAGTCTTAGCCGGCGGGATCATCATTGGAGGGGTCTAGAGGCCCAAATCAACCTAGATGTGCACTTAGGATACCTGGGAGGTTAGTAAGAAACCCCTGTCTCACGTAGGTTAGGTGCCATTTGGGTGCTTGCCAAGCGTTAGCAAAAAAAAAATTGAAATGATAAAAACAACAAAAAATAGAAAAGAGAAAATGTACATATTTACAAACAAATAATCTTTTTTATGATAAAACAAAAAAAGGCCAAATATAAAAAAAGAAAACAAATCAATTTCGCATGATTGCATTTGCGTGCAGCATCTCACTTTTAATACCGCTTACATTCGTGTGCTTGCCTGTCGCATTTATCATCACCGCAACTTTCCCTTGCCTTCGTTAAATAAAGGCTTGGCCCCTTGACCAGTTATCAAGAACAGTCACAGTGACCATTTGCTTATTGAGCAAGGGGCCAAGTCAGAACAAAAATTCTGATTTGTTTGTTTCAGTGATGTGTGCAGGGATTCAGGTAACAGAAGCAAAGGTGAAAAACAAACAAACTGAACCTCGTATTTTATTCCAAAAAAACCAAAAAAATTACATCAAGTTCCGCCCTCTCTCTCTGCATTACTCGTCCCACTACGCTCCAGGCACAATGCTCTCAAAGGTGCTACCCAACTACGAAAAGCGATACTCCTACCGCTCTGTACTCCCCTTCCTATTCCCACACCCCGGCGTTGATCCACGGAAGCAGTAGAGAAGCTACCAACACGAAAGCCACGCTCTCGTGCTCTTCGGTAGCGCTCCTCACCATCTCTCAGCCACTGTTCAGCATGACCAAGACTGATTCGGAGTTCGAATAGTTGGGCCTCCATGGCCCTTCGTTCCTCCCTTTCAGTCAATCTGTTGGCTCTTTCTCTCTCTGTGTCTCTTTCTTTCTCTGCACGTTCTCTCTCGCGGTCTTCCCTCTCCAACTGGAGAGTGATCCTCAGTTCCACGGCATCCCTAGAGGAGTCGTCATCAGGATGACACCGCAGTTCCCTCCCCAGTTCTGCTATACAGAGCATCCCTTCTGCCTCCGCAGCATGCTGCGTGGCGTGAGCAAGTTGCTCATGAAGCAAGTCGAGTTCTGAGGTGGGATTCCACAAGCTGGAAGAGGCACCACCTACTCCCATCGCTGGGGAAGCCGCGTCAATCTGGGCATGCTACGACCGTGTGAATTAGCAGCCAACTTCTAGAATCTGGAATTTTAATTAGGAACCCATTGTACACCTACCAAGACACTCGTAGCTCCGCGGGCATCGCCCAACTGTTGCTCCATCTCTGCCAAGCGAGTTCGTAAATTCGCTATCATGGCATCATGGACATCCTGCAGCCTTACGAGTCAGCATTTTTACCAGAAAACCAAGAAAAGGAGAAAGAAGAAAAGAGAAAAGGGGAAATTTACCTTCACAAGTCCCCGGGGTTGGAACCACTCTGCGTACCTTGTCTTGTATAGATGCATGTAATCCTCGCTATCCCGTGCTTGCGATTCTACAATCGTGCCACCCCGTTGCCAGTCTTCATACTGTTCGGGGAACCGCACGCGCCAGTCAATGCAGGTCGCGGGTCCTCGCGTCTCTCTCCCAACGCGAGGTGGCGCAGCTGAATCCACCCATTCTTGAGCCAGTCCCAAAGTCCTCATAACCAATCGTAGCCGAAGCGGCTCGATTTCATTCAGGCAGTGCATCCATAATTCCCTTCCAAACCGGGCACGACTTGCTAGAACCCACGGCTGGTCGGCATCGACCATGTCTGAGTAGGGTCTCCAGTTTACCATCGCTGCAGGGAACTCCTGTAGCTCCCGCCTTAGCACCATCAGTTGGTAAGTTAGGGGTGCCGCACTCATGATGGGTTCCCACCGCCTGGCTAGCGGCACCATCGCGGGTCGCCAATGTCGAGCTCTCCCCATGGGGAGGTAATAATAGCTCCACAGCTGCTCGGTGCAGGTCATCAGTACTTTGTAAAAACAACAAAAAAAAATATACAAAACAAGTCAAACCAAAAATACCTGGATGAATGGTGTGAAACCACTCACAGTCATCTCACGGTCCACTTCTTGGAACAAACCTGCAAATAAGTGCGCCAGCATGGCAGCTCCCCAGGCATAGTATCCTACTCTTTCAAGGTCTGACAGCATCTCCAGGAAGCGACATTGGATACCATCCCCTTTCGAGCTCAGTACCAATCTCCCCAAAAGGAAGAGGAGAAATCTCCTCAAATCTATATTGCATCTTTCCCAATTGCTGAAATCTGTGCAGTACACAGCACGACATCCTCTTTCCATCCTTTCCATGAATTCTTCTGAGGATTCATCGTCCCGTCCACGAGTGTCAGTGAGCCCTAATGCATCCATGAGGGACGCCCTAGCTACCGACCTATTTTTCCGACCATCTAGGTCCAAACCCAGTAACTTCTGGGCACCTTCTCGGTAGTCCGCTTGAGTGACTCTGGTCACTGCCTCGCCATCGACCTTGAGGCTCGTAATTCGGACCACATCTTCCAGGCTGGGCACCATGTGCCCCCAAGGCATCAGGAATGCTTGACTCACTGGGTCCCATCTCTCACACAAGGCTTGGATCAGGACCAGGTCGAGCTGGATCGGCTCGATCCGAAGAAAGGTGCGAAATCCCATCACGTCTAGCCTGGCCTTCTGAAAATCCGGGAGACCCCTGTATGCGGCCACTGCTAACTCCCATGAAATGTGTGATTTCATCACGCTCTGTGCGTGCATAAGAACTGGAGAAGGGTGTTGTCAAGAGGAAGGAAGAAAGAATGAGAAAAGGGCAGGAAAGCTCAGCTTACGAGTTGTGATTGGGCCCTTTCGCTGAAGTGCCCTTCGAGGTCCGAAAGCCTCTTGGAATTACTACCACTGGACCTGCTTCTCTTCGAGGAGTGGGAAGATTTGCCCTCCATCCAACTCTCAGAATTTTAAACTCCTCCTCTCCCGTGAGAACTTGTGCTCCTCGAGTTAGCTCTCGATATACCTGGGAGGATAAAAGGGACAAGAATTTATAGAAATGGAAGGAGTGCAGGCCAAGATTACCTCCATCACCTGTTAATGATAGCCCTCGCGATGAGGCACCTGCCATGCGGTCCCGTGTGTCACTTCACCGCTCGCACAAGGTGATTGATTGGATGAAGAATATGACGACTAGCCCCCCTATGTTGTCTAAGGATACCCTATCATGTTTTGGAGGACGACCGCAAAATTTGACACAACATCCAGGAAAAGGGACTAGGGCCGTCATTATTGACTTCGACGATAGATTTCCATGGAAAATGGTCACAACAAGACGCGATTCTCCGCTTGGGGTGGAGTCTCGGCAGACCTATCACATGGGAACAGTGCAAAGGAGAGGAAGTGTAGGGAAGAAAGAATGCACAAGAGAACAAACGAGCAGCAGAAAATCAAATCACTCCATTCATAATTCTACATAAGCTGTCATAAACACTACAATCATAGAGAGGTGGCGGGTCCACTAGCTCGCCAACTCTTGCCATTATCTTCATGCTCGTCCCTTTAGGCATCCCTCTCCTCTCCCCTGAGGTGAGGGTCCCTCAGAAGCCTCCGGGATCCCAGTGCAGTAGCACCCGCCTCACCTCGTGGCGTCGGCTCCACAACAATGACTCGCTGCTCCTCCCCTGGTGTGGCAAAGAAGCCACTAGCGGCAAAGCGACCAGACTGGCGCAGTCGCTCCCCGAACTCTCGCGCTCTCTCGTAGCGCGTCTCCATCCCTCCTAGTCTCTGCACGACGGCCTGAAGGCCCAGCTGGAGCTCCCTCACTTGGGCCTCCAAGGCCCTCTTCTCGGTCTGATCCCGCTGTCGCTCGGACCTTCTCTCAGCTTTCTCTCTCTGCCTCTCTCCTCATCATCTGCAGAAGAACCCTTAACTCCAGGATGTCTGGAGAAGGTCTCTCCTCACCGCGATGTCGCGGCTCTGCTATAGTCGCCACCCAGGCATCACGCTCCTCTTCCGCCCGGGCAGCCCGAGCCACCGCACCAGCAAGTTGCTCCCGGAGGGAGGTAATCTCAATAAAAGGGGCCGAGGAACTGGAAGATGCGCCGCCAGCCACTCCCCCCATCGCTGTCTGCTGGGCACGCTGGAACGAACAAACAACAACCATCAGCTAAAGCTCCACATTTAAAAATAGAAAATGCAGCACTTAGCTTACCAAGAGCGACAGTTCCTGTTGAGTGGCGGCCAGCTGCCGCCTGACCTCGGCTAATTGGGCACGCGACCCGTCAACATCACGCGTATCCCCGGCTTGGGGAAGCCCCGCATAACTCTCTCTCTGCCGCCGCAGGAAGTCGGCACTATCCTACACCAGTACGCTCCCTTGCTGCCCAGGGAGACGTATGCGCCAGTCTTCAAGCTTCGCCTTGCCGCGACTCTCCTTCCTAACGCGGCTCGGCTCGTCTGCACTCGCCCACTCATCGGCCAGGTCTAGGGTCCTCGCCATGTCCTGCACCAAGAAAGAAGGACCTCGCATCATAACAAAGAACGCGTCCCCTGTCTAGGACGCGTCCATCATTTGAGTGCAACACTCGCCGAACCCTTTCCCCCCTCACGCGGCTCGCTTCAAAACTCAAAATGGATCAAAAGAGGAAGAGATCGGAGGACCTACCAGACCGTGTTCACCTCCCTCCGCGACATCGGGCCCCTCGGGTCCCTCGGGGGCCCGAAGCGGCCCTTCCTCCTCCATGAACGCCGTTCCGTGTTCTTGCGTGTCCCTCCTCGGGTGAGGGGTCCCGCGTCCCTCTCCACCTTTGCCGTGGTCTAGACCACCGAACTCCATCAATCAAGAGAGGAAGGAGACGAAAAGTGGGACAAGCGAGTTTCGGCGGAAGGCGGGCTCGTTTGCGGGTAAGGCACGGGAGAAGAAAGGCCACCCGGCGCTTTAAATTTGAATTCAAGGATTAAGACGCGTCCTCGTGCCTGGACGCGCCCAAAAAGGGGAGAAAGGAAATAGAATCCCCCCGTGCAAAGCGTAGTTCCCCGTTGTTCAGGGTAAGGTCTCGTAAAGTGTGCCTCGAAGGACAACTCAGTGCAAAGAAGAAAGTGTGGGAGAGAGAAAAGTACACACAACACAAGAAAGTCATTTTCATTTCATATAATAGCCGAAAGTACATCATACAGTAAGGAGGGTGGAGTGTACAAGCAACTCTCTAACTCTCACCATCACCCTCCTGGTCATCTCTCTCCTCCCTCCTCTGACGGGGATCCCTAGGGGGCCTCTGCGATCTCTGCAAACCCTGAGAAGCAGTGCTCGCCTCTCCAGTTGGCACCATGCCGGCCTCCAAGGTACGGTGACGCTCCTCGGCCGAAGAAACTAGAAAGCTGCCCATAGAAAAGGAACCGGACTGACGAAGTCGCGCCCCGCGCTCCTTCGCCCTCTGATACCGCTCCTCACTCTCCCGAAGTCTCCCCTCCGCCGTGCCAAGACTCAGCTGGAGCTCCGACACCAGGGCCACCAGAGCTCTCCTCTCGTCCCAATCTCGATGTCGCTCTGCCATCCTGTACTCCCTCTCTCTCTCTAGGGTCTCCCTATCCCTCTCCCTCTCTCTCTCTACGGTCTCCCTATCCCTCTCTCTCTCCTCTCTCTCCCTCATCGCCTCTCTCCTCGACAGCTCGAGGGGGATCCGCATATCCACTACGTCGCTAGGAAGCTCCTCAGCCTCCCGTCGCCGCTCCTCTTCTAGCTCCGCAATCCGGGCGTCACGCTCCGCCACCCGAGCATCGCGCTCCTGCTCGGCACGAACAGCACGGGCCAGGGCCTCCCGAATCTCGGCCACCTGTCGAAGCATGCATACACCATGAGAGAACAGTGATAGAAGCAGAGCAGCCAGAAGGAGAGTCGAGGTCAGGCAAACACTCACTCGAGCCTCGCGGTCACGCTCGGCCTCCTCAGCCCGAGCCACCGCATACGCCAGCTGCTCCTGGAGGGCAGAAACCTCCAGAGGAGGGCCCCGCGAACTGGAACCCGCTCCACCAGCCATCCCGGCTGCCGCTGTCTGGTGGGCCCGCTGAAACACAGAGCAAACGACAGTTAGAGGCCAAGTATCAAAAATCCAGGTCACAAAAAATGCATTGCATAGACTCACCAGAATCTCCAACTCCTGTCGGATGGCTACTAACTGCCGCCTGGCGTCTGCTAGCTGGGCCCGCAAGTCAGCAATCATGTTGTCACGAGCATCCTGCATTACACATAAGTTAGTGCCACAAACATATACATATAAAAGGGTGAAGTATTTTCATTTCACTTACCCCTGCCATACCACCAAGGAAGAGGCGGTCCCCGTACGTAGCCCGGTACCGTCTCAGGTAATCAGTACTGTCCTGTACATGGGACACCACTGGGACCCCGCCCTGCTGCCAGTCCTGGTACTATGCTGGGAAGCGCGTATGCCAATCCACAATCTTCACCTTCCCCTTGGTCTTCTGCCCGATGCGGGCCGGCCCAAGACCTGGACGCCTCCTTATTTTTAATTCTATTTTTATTATTTACGTAAATAAATAAATAAAAAAGAAAAAATGTGGAGGCGTCCAGGCCAGTAGACGCCTCCTTCCCTCGCTCACCGGCCCTCACCACATGGCCTCTCGTCTGCCTATCCAGCCTATTAAACCAACAGATTGAAGTTCTGAAGAGCTTACCGGGTCGTGATCGTCCTCTCCCGCGTCGCCAGCATCCATTGCAGCCTCCACGGCCAAAGGAGGAGCCTCCTCCTCTGCGGCAATCTCCTCCGCCACAGCAGCCTCCTCGACATCGTCCCTCCGCCTCCTCGGACGACGAGCCCATCGTTTGCGCTTCTCTCCACCCTGGCTTGGGCCTCCTTGCTCCATTGGGACTAAGAATGGGTCGTCTGGATTGACTGGGTCGTTTGAATGAACAGTAAATGAGCAAAGGGGGGAGGCCCCCCCATATATATAGAATCCACTTTATTTGGGGCGTCCAGGCGCCTGGACGCCCCCACCTTTTTTTTATTTTTTTTTTAAAATTCAAAAACTTAGGGGCGTCCAGGCACCTGGACGCCCCCAAAACAAAAAAACCAAAAAAAATAAAAAATAAAAAAGTAGGGGCGTCCAGGACCCTGGACGCCTCCAAAACAAAAAAAAATATAAAAATTATAAAAAAAAAATTTCAAAAAAAAATATATAATAAAAGAAGAAAAAAAAGATAAGAGTATGTATATAATCCAAACAAAAGAAAAAAACACAAAGAAAAAGAAAAACCACAAAAAGATAATAATAATTAAGGGGACGGGGGTCCAAAACATCCATGCCAGATTTTATTCCATCAGATAAGCAGAATGAGCTACATCAGGGGTTTAGGCACCTTAGGCCTTAACTTCCCCAGTTCGGTTACATAAGCCCTCCACAGCTCGCACTCTTCCCCCACGTGCGCTAAGGCCTTTCCCGCAACACTTGTCTTCCAGGGTGCTTTGACGGCCTTCGCTTCCTTCGCATCAGCTTCAGTGCCCAACTCTCTCTTCTTCAAAGGAACGATGTCAGTCGGTAGTGGGAACGAATGACGTGGAATGCCGATCTGGAGGCAGCACCGATGCGCGTTGTAAAGGACAAACTCGGTCGCACCAATCAGTTGGAGATCAACTTCACAAGAAGGCCTCATGAGGAGATCAAGCGAAAGTAAACATGCCGGTGCGCAAGTAAAGAAGCCTTGTGTCACGGTGCGAAAGTGAGACCGCCAGTCTTCACGTTTCTTCAGCCACGGAACACGGTTCGCTACAGTGCCACCAAAGCCTAACACGTCGGCTATGTGGTGAAGCGGGCTTTGATGGAAAAGCTTCGAAGCCGTCGGCATTCCCTCGCGGTGGTCGAATTTGAAATGCAAATCAAGCCAGCAATTCAAGACAAGTGCGCAGCCTAATGGAGGCTTACGCATGCTCGAGGCAGTAAGACCACTGTAAAGATAGGCAAGGACGGCGGGTCCTACCCTCTTTCCACTCCAGATCCCACGAATGGCACTTAGTTGGTCTTCCTCCACCATGTTGTCGGTATAAGGAAACAAGAGAGCACCCGCCAGACAAATGGTGAACCCCTTCATGATTTCCTCCAAATAGTCATCATCTGGTGACCCTCTCAGGGCGTCCATGACCCACTCCGCGAGCTTTTGGAGATCGATCCCCTTTTGAGTACGGACCTTTCGGGCTGCGTCGGGTGGCATAAAGCTTCCAAGGACGCTTTCGGAAGTCCCCCGTGTCAGCATCCGCATAACCTTCACCTTCCCGTCACTCTTGAATTTCTTCAATCCGAGCAGAAGTTCCACCTCCTCGAGGAGGATGGTCACCTCGAAGGTTGGGAAGATAAAAGTGTGGGTCTGGGGATGCCAGTTCTCCACTAGTGCGCCCATAGCCGCCCAGTCCATACGAATCTTCTCGTAGTGTTTGGCGTGAATAAGGCCTACAGATGCCACTTCGAGAGTATGGCCCTCATGCCGATAGAGATGTTGGAAGTTAGCTTTGAAAGCCATGGTAGTTTGGAAAACTTCCTCGGACCTGAGAAGAGTGGATATGGCTGGAAGAGAAAAGAAAGAAGAAGAAAGGAAGGAAGTAAGAAGAAGGTTCACGTGGAGAAATTTGAAATGAATCAGCTTACCATATGCGACATGATCGTCCCACTCAGATGACCCTCGAGGTCGGAGAGTCGCCTGATCTCGCTGCTAGGCCTGCTCCTCTTCATAACGCGGGAAGACTCTCCTTCCATCCTGAGATCTCTAGATCCCCCTCTCCTTCCTCTTCTGAACTTCCAAAACCCACCTTGGTGCATTTGAATGAACTAGCCTAAGGGGAGTTCTTATAGGAAGGAAAGATCGCTACACGATAAAACATGTCACATCAATGGTCATTGTCAAGATTTTGTCTGGATCTCCTTTGTACTGTGGTGCGATTCTGCTATGATTCTGCTACTTTCTGATGTTGCTAACCTTTGCTAGTCTGTGCAGGTTTTACTAACGGACGTCTTTGTCCTGTCTCCTGTCCCACCTTTCAATGGTTGGTCCCACCATGTCATGCATCATAGTATATGATACCTACGCTACTAGAACATGTCAAGGACCTTGCGGCCCGAACGAATCCGGGATTTGAGTTCCCCTTCAACAAAAACAGTGATGATCCCGAAGAAATTGGGTTGTACGGATAGGCCGTTAACTTGTGGTAGCATGGGGATGACGGTTCCATTCAGTGAGTTGGTGCGCGGAAAAACGGGCCCCAGCCCAGTGTCGGCTCACCGAATCGGTATCCTGACCCGTTCTTAACAAGTTGACAATATTATCCTTGGCTATTTTCTATTTTAGTTTATTTTAAATTTTTCTTTAAGCCCAGCATGCATTCATATAGGACTTTGATTTATTACGGAAGATCATTCAAGTGATTCGATTGCGAAAGCCGTTGTGCTTCAATTCTTACAAATATGAGATATTCCACTCCGAATAAAATACTGAATTTCCTTGAAACGGCCTTACGCTGCTCTTCCAAAGGAGACCCTTATTTGGACAGACCCTCAGATATTCCTTTACTTTTTACCTTGTTTGACCCACCTTGGCCGCAACACTTCCACATTGGCTGGTAACCGCTCCCCAAAGGTGAAACCTCCGGTTTATGACCCAGGTACTTCCACACCGAGAAGTTGGTCTCTTTTGCGTGCCTGAGCGCACATCTCACCCTCCCTTATTTGATCTCCGTCTAAGCAATCGTCAAGATTTGAAAGACCTTCTTCAAGGTCGCCTCATTGAAACTCCAGGAAAAATTCCAGACAGTAACGTCAAAAGCGTGTCTCATCACACCTTGGCATCAACTTATCAGTCCGCTCCCACTTCATTTCACTCCACTTCGAAACCATTCCACTACGTGTCGTCCCTTGCAAAGCAGACGCCAAGGCGGGGCAGCTGTAGACATGCTATTCCTGACATCTCCTGAAAAAGTCTCATATCACTATACAACGCCCCGCGACGGCTTACGCGTTTTGAATCACTTGAGTGCTTTCTTTTCTTGAGTCTTCTTCCGCCCTTTTCGGCATCCGGAATCGTCTCGTCACGGCATTCGGACGACATCAACACCAGTCAGACGCATCAGGAGGTTCCGGAACCAAGAAGGGTGTCTACCGGGCAGCTGCCAACGCCTAAACCAAGGACCCGGGTGGGTCTTCATGGGGGCGTCCAGGCCCCTGGACGCCCCCATTCTTTTAATTTCTTTTTCAAAGCCCAAACTCAAATAAAATAATAATATATTAATGGAGGCGTCCAGGCCCCTGGACGCCTCCATAAAAACAAAAATAAAAAAATGCCAACTTTGGCCTAGAAAAACAAAATAAAAATAAAAATAATATATTAATGGAGGCGTCCAGGCCTCCGGACGCCTCCATAAAAACAAATATAAAAAATAAAAAAATGCCAGCTTTGGCGTAGAAAAATAAAATAAAAATATATTTTATTGGAGGCGTCCAGGACCCTGGACGCCTCCATCAACTCCCTCACGGGCGCCGCGCACCGAACGACGATTTGTCGTGTGTGAAAAAATCCAAATTGTGGAGACGTCCAGGCAGCTGGACGCGCCCATTTCAAAATCACGAGGCGCCGCTCACAAAACCACGCGTTGTGTCAAACCGCGTGCGGCCGTCGGTGGGGTTCGGTGGACCTGTTTGAAGCGTCCGGGGCCCTGGACGCCTCCACAAAAATATTCGAAAAAAATAAATAAATATAGAATAAAATTTTAGTTCGGCCCTGATGGAGGTGTCCAGGGTCCTGGACGCCTCCACCCTCCAGAGCCCTATAAATAGAGGCCCACCCCCTCAGTTCTGGAGGAGCTTCTAAGAGATCCGATAGGCTGCCGGAGCCCAGAGGCTACCAGAGTCATTTTCTAACCCGTGGGGTCTTTTTTAGGTGGAGGTTCTGCCGGCTTCTCGGGTGCCCACGCTCGCGAGAGGAAGGTCGTCTTCATCCACCGCGCTTCTACGTCGTCCCTACGCTGCCGGAGCTCCGCCGGATCTCACCCTCGGCTCCTCCAATAAGTCTTTTCTTCCCATTTTTCTCCATAGTTCTTTACATTCATCATACTGCATCCTCTATCTCCCTACATAAGGGCGCCGTCTCTTGCATACTTCTTGCATTCATCATCGCATTTTCCTCCTACTCGAGTCCGAGAGGGGTTTAAAACCACACCAACCAGGTGTGTGTCAGGTCACGATCTCATTACTTTTATTGCAAGGAATTATTACTACACTGCCATTTTTTAATTCCGTTCGTTTATTATCTACTGTTTTGCAAGGGTAACCAAGGAAAGCCCTCTCCGTCGGCCGGCCGAAGGGGGAGGAAGAAGCAACCCGCCATCTCCCGCTCTTGAGGTAGGCGCGATCACTTTCTTTATTTCGGGGTCTTTTGACCCCTGGCGATCACATCTTGTTCTCGAGGCCGCGGCGAGTCACTTCCCCAATGGCCATTTAACTTACCGTTCTTATATGTTAAATTCTTATCTATTCATGTTCTCGAGGCCGCAGCGAGTCACTTCCCCAATGGCCGTTTAAATTTCCGTTCTTATATGTTATATTCTTATCTATTCATGTTCTCGAGGCCGCGGCGAGTCACTTCCCCAATGGCCGTTTAAATTCCCGCTCTTATATTCTCTTTATATTTTGTTATATTCTTATCTATTCATATTCTCGAGGCCGCGGCGAGTCACTTCCCCAATGGCCGTTTAAATTCCCGCTCTTTATATTCTCTTTATATTATGTTATCTTCTTATCTGCTCATATTCTCGAGGCCACGGCGAGTCACTTCCCCAATGGCCGTTTCAATTCTTGCTATTTAATTTCTACACTATTCCCGTCCCCCCGAGGTCGCGGCGAGTCACTTCCCGCTATGGCCGTTTAACCCCCATATCTTGCTATATTACATTTTTCCCGCTCGCCCCGCCGGAGCAATCTCCCGTGGTGGCCCCTTCTCTCTTCTCTTATTTCTGTGTTGCAGCAAACAAAAGAGGAGCCCGCGCGCTCCGCGTCCTCTTCGCTCCCCGAACCGCGTGACGTCGCTCACACCACTCTCCAGGCCTGACCCTCGAGAGATCATGATGATTATGTGCTCCAGGTGGGTTACCTCTTTCGAGGAGGCAGGCTTTGTGTTTCCCGAACTTCAGTTCGAGACTTCTTAGTCTGGGAGCTACATGCGGGAGGTCTAGCCAGCCACTTTGGTCGGAACAAGACTATCGAGGCTGTTGAGCATAGATTTTATTGGCCGAGCTTGAAGCTTGATGTTGCTCATATAGTGGCTCAGTGCCGTACATGTGCTATGGCCAAAATGAAGAAGCAAAGTCCGGGCTTTTATACGCCTCTTCCCATGCCTGATGCCCCGTGGCATGATGTTAGCATGGATTTTATCTTTGGATTGCCACGTACCTCTAGGAAGCATGTCTCGGTCTATGTGGTAGTTGACTGATTCTCAAAGATGGCCCTTTTCATTCCCTGCTCGAAGACTTCGGATGCTTCGAGGGTAGCCCGCCTATTCCTTACTCATGTGGTGTGCAAGTTCGGGTTGCCTCGTACCATAGTGTCTGACCGTGATGTTAGATTCACCAGTTATTTCTGGAAGACACTGTGGCATATGTTGGGTACTCACCTCAAGTTTTCCACTGCATATCATCCCCAGACAGATGGTCAGACCGAGGTGGTCAATAGGAGTCTGGGTGACCTTTTGAGGTGTCTTGTCAGGGACCGTGTAGGGGATTGGGATCTCATATTACCACTGGCAGAATTTACATATAATGATTCGGTTAACAGGTCTACCAGTATGAGTCCATTCGAGATTGTCATAGGTCATAGACCTAGGAAGCCAATGGATCTTGTTCCCATGCCCATTCATGCACGAGCGTCTGAGTTTGCCGAGTCCTTTTCTAGGCATGTTAGGAGTTTGCATGACGACATCCGTCGTCACATTGAGGCCAGCAATGCACGGTATAAGGAGTTATTCGATGCCCATCGACACCACCGTGAGTTCCAAGAGGGTGAATATGTCATGATCAAGGTAAGACCTGAACGGTTTCCCTCTGGAACCGTAAAGAAATTGCAAGCTCGCGAAGCCGATCCATTTAGAGTGTTGAAACGCATTGGATCCAATGCGTTTGTTGTGGACCTGCCCGAGGAATATGGTATAAGCTCAACTTTTAAAGTGTCGGATATAGTTGCATATAGGGACACAACGGTGATCCCTAGTGAGCCTTTCGAGCCATCTCCCCCCATTGAGAGTGATCCCACACCTGAGTGTCCACCACCAGCCACATTTCCACGACAGCGAGAGCATATAGATCATATACTGGATGAGCAGGTGACAGTTACCAGGAGTGGATCCTACCCGCGCTACCTAGTGCGTTGGAGAGGGCGACCCGCCATCGAGGATACTTGGATCACCCGTGGAGAGTTACAGCGGATAGATCCGGACCTACTGGAGCGCTACTAGAGCAATACTGACCCTTACTCGACAGGGTCGAGTTTTTCCCACCCGGGGAGAATTGGTGCGTACACCAGAGCGATCGAGAGGCACGAACCGGTGAGCCGTCGGTACCGTACGCGGAGCACCGCTCAGGCTATATCGGCTTCCATCTGGCTCGGAGACAGTCTGGAGACTCCCCCTTGAGTCTTAGTATTTATCATATTGACTGGGATTTTATTTGTGTGTAATGTGTGTTTATTTGGCTTTATTCGGATTGTAATTCGGATTGTAAAATGGGTTTATTTGTAATTTGGGACCACTTGGGTCCCGCGGGCCCCCCATCCCTTCTCCCATTGATCCACCTCAGCTCTTGAGCCCACGTGGGGTCAGTCAACCCTCCAAGGTGGGCTTCTAGAAGGGTTGGACCAAGGGGGGACAAAGGGTAACAAAATTTAAAATTTGGAACACATAAGTCAAGGGGGTGCCCCATGTATAATATAGTTTATTAGGATTGAAATCTTATTTTATTTATTCCAAATCACATGGGAGAAATAAATTGTGGACTCCTTCTTTTACCCCCCACCAATCCTAGATCTAGGGATAGAACTAGTCTTTTTGTATTTTCAATCAGAACCTTGTATTTTCATTTTGAGTAGAATTAATGCAAAGAAAATATTGAAATTTCTTCCACAAGGCAAGGGCCGCCCCTCTCTCTCTCTCCTCTCTCCCCCTTCTGCAGCTGGGAAGGCTATGTTCTTGAGGTGTGAAGCCTCTTCTATCAGGTGTGAGGATCGTCGCCACCACCGCCACTGCCATCGTGCCGCCATCGCAGCACCGCCATCGTCGTCGGAGTTCTGTCCACCCAGGACAGTCCACTGATCCCAGAATTTTTGCTCCCAGCCACGGGTTCATCTGGAGCCCAAACTTTCAGGGTGAGTTCCAGGGGTCATCATCACGTCCTAGAAACATTGGTAGAGCTTCTAATTTTTATTTTCCATTTTCCCATTTTCGTTCTCCACCTCCTCTCAGATTTGCCAGCAGTCTGCCCAGATTTCGAGAACTCTAATAGGTCATTCATGAAACCACCTTCTCATGACCCAAATGACTTGATATTTTTATAAGAGGTTTTTCTACCTAATACACCATCCCCAAATTTTCTCGTGAATTTATAATCTCGTTCATATTTTCTAAAAATTCACTTCAAATCCTAGCTCAGTTCTGCCTGTCACTGTCCAGATCCGACCACCCAGCCGTATAAAATACTTTTCCCAAACCAAACCTCCGCCAAACCCTTCATAAAAATTATCCCCGTTTTCCTATCTCTCCCCTCTGCAACTTTCATGAAGATCTCATCTTCTGATTTGGAGGTCTACATCGCCGTCAATGCCAACTCTCAGGAAAGTTCATTTCTGTCCGGCCAGATCTGAAACAAAGATTAGTCCGTTTCTAAAATTCTCCATCAGAAGCACAGTCCCTAAGAATTTTCTAGAGTCCTAGAGGGTCAAAGGATTTCGAGAGAGCTTTCCAATGGTACCTCTTGTTCATTGATCCGACATCGGTGCTGGTTGCAGAAGCTTCTGTCGCTGGAGCACGCAGATCTGAAACTGAGTTTCAGATCCGTGGGCAGCAACTCCGACAAGTGCAGATCGGAGCCACCCGGCCTCCGACTGGTGTTCCAGCCCGACCGCCGTCCAGGGGAGCGCGCCACCAGGGGTCACCATCCTAGTGGGACCCACCCCGTCAGATCCGGAGGACTGAGTAGCACGTGGGCCCCACGTACCCGCAGATCACGCCGTCCGGATAGCACCAAACGCGGATTTCGGCACTGACGGAGCGACATCAAGATGCTGCCCGTCAACCCAATTCCCGAGACTCCCGGGCCCCACTTGTGACCTGTTACCTCCCTGCATGGAGTAGGTCAAAACTTTGTACTGCAGTAAAACTTGTTTAACCGGGAGTTCTCATTTGGCCGAGTTGTCTTCCCCACGCTGGGAGCGTAGAGGTAACGGTCTTACTTCTTGGCATTCATTTGCTAGTTTAGTATATGGTCATATGCCGCTGTGAGTGCGTTAGGAATCTAGCCCGTGAGTTCATGTCACCGCTGTGAGCGAGAGAGTGACCCGTCGCGTGGCTCGATCCGAGCATTAAAGTGAGTCGACCACCCTTGACTCTGTCGGTTTCTCAACCGCGCGGATCCGCATTTCCCCTCGCTTGGGACGACGAGTGAGCTTGCATTTCTATTAGAGACGTATAGCCCATAGGAACTCTTAGTTTCGGGTTGAAGTGTCTCCATTGTTGTATGTTGCTGGTCGCGTCCGCATTTAGAGTCCGAGGTCCGCATCACTTAGAGTCGGTCCCCGTGTCCGTCCCGCATCAATAGACATCGGACTCTACCCTATGTTGCTGCACTTATTGCAATTTTTCGTGCAGTTGATATTCCACTAGAGAGTGAGCCCTCTCAAAATCTACGAGATGGTGACATTTACACAGTTCACTCAATATGTAAACATATGGGGTATGAGTTAAACAGCAACGGCACTCTAATTAGAACATTAAAGAGCATGAAAGCAAAGGCCACCACTGATGATTCAGATAATGATGAAGATGATGAAGGAGCTGAACGTTCACACCCACCGCCAGGCACCCAGTCCACCTCCACAGGAGCTAATGAGATGAACACTAGGATGGTTACCTTGGAGAATGAGGTTGGTCATATCAGGGAGACAGTGGATGTTCTTACCCAAGATGTTGCGGAATTGAAGCTACATCATCACACATATCTCCAGTCTTTTCAGACTATCAACGATTCCCTTGATTCACTCAAGTGTGCCATGGATGCTCAGTCCGCAAAGTTTGATGATGTAGTTCAGTATATTCGCAATCCTCCACCTCCACCATCCTCTGACTATGAATGACTTCTATCTTGTCTAAGTGACAATGCTACTCCTACTCCCTTACCCCCTTATTTTGATGATGCCAAAGGGGGAGATGGCTGCTAGTTGTTATGTATGCTATTGTTATTTGCGCTACTGATTTGTGTGTTGCATGCTTGCATGTCGCATGCTTGTATGAACAACAATGTTGTAAGTTCTTAAGTCATGGCATGGCATGCAAAGCTATTAGTTCTCTTTAGGTGTCAGTCTATGCGTCTTGTTCTAGTATGTTGTGTAATGAAAACATTCCCTAACTACGGATGTCGGTAAACCAAAGTGATGCCCTTTTTTGATCAATCTACATGATTTCTATGTTTTCTGCGATGATGGTGTCGTTTTGTGTGGATGGAAACATTTTGTTGAAACAGGATCTCTTGGTAATTCTTGTAAGTCACTTTGCTTAGATAGTTGTAAATAGCTTTTCCTTGAGATATTTTGAATAACCAGGTTGTAAATAAATTTCTCATGATCATTGTATGTTGATTCAACAGTTCTTTTGGTACATAGCATATTGCATTTTGTCATCATCAAAAAGGAGGATATTGTTGAACCCTGAAGGTTTTGATTTTGGCTTAAACATTTTGATGATGACCAAATGGGTATGATCTTTGACCTTAAGTTCTTAATCTTCTAAATAATTGAGCTATGAATGTCTAATCTTCATGGAAGTGTACATAGTTATTGGAATGATAGAATACATGCAAACTTCTTATTTCAGTTTTGCTCATACATAAAGGAATCAATTGCATGATTTTTTTTACATTACTATTGTGTGCAAAATATGGATCATCTAGTACATGCTTATGCCTTGCAAGTAAGTTGTTGCAGCTAGGAGGGTTCAATCACCATCATTTAACACAAATGCTGCAAATGAGAATGATACAAGGGACAGTCATAGTGGCTATTTTGCAATTCCTAGAGAGGACCTTGTCTTATGTGAACTCATTCTCATACCTTTGTGGAACCTCTCATTCATCAAGTCCAGAACCAGGTCCAAGTGGTTTATAGCAGCAAGGACTATGTTTGTGGTTTGATGCCATTCAAGTTTGCTTCTGATTTCTACCATTAACCTAAACTATCCTTTGTTTAGGTCCACAATAGTAATGTTTTTTTTGGTGAGTTGATGTTCATGATGATTTAAAGGAAATAGATCAATTGAGTGCTTTTGCAGGTTGGAAAGAAATGTTAAATTCCATTTGATCTTGGTAAAACCATGGTGAGTCTTTGTTCTTTTTGCTTATGTGAATTGGGCAATTCAGGTGTGCATGGAAGAAGAGTCGACTCTCCTACTTGGTAGTTCTGGCCCCTTCAACTTGAAAACCCTGCCAAGGAAGAAGAGTCAACTCTCTAGGTCAACTCTATACTTGTTCTATTTTTTTGTGTTGTTCAGAAGAATAGGGAAGAAGAGTCGACTCTTCATTAGCAACGTTCTGTTTTTGTGTTTTAGCTATTCTGCAGGTAGGATGAGTCGACTCTGTGAGTCGACTCTTTCCAGCGCCCGTTTTCCCGCCGGTTCGCTCCGACTCGAAATCCCTAAAACATTCCATTCTTTTTGCTGAATTTTTGTAGGTCCTTGGTAGGATATTCCTTGCCACGCATGGTGGTTTGACCTGGGTATAAAAGGGATAATATTAGGGCGTTCTTTTCCAAGGGGAGAAAAAGGTTTTCATGTCTTATCTGTTCTTTCTGTGTAGGGAGCGCGTGGTTGCGAACTTGCCCGTTCTCCTTTGATTTGAGCACTTGAGATCGATGATTTGAAGTGGAAATCGTCATCCATAAGCTGTTCGTGCTGAGTGCTGCATGTTTTGAGCAAGATGATTTGTGGATAGCCCTCCAACCTACTAGTTCTTCAAGTATTCATCTCCAACTTTGAGAAGGGGAGCTGAAACTCCTTTAGAAGAGTTGAAAGGGGGAGCTAAACCTTTAAAATGCTCTATTTTATTATTTCTACACTTAGATTCATTCATTCTTGAATATCCGTTTGTACATCCAACATTTTAGAGAATACTTAATGTGTGTGGTCGCGAGCTGTGTGACGGTTGTGTGTGTGTGTGTGCCGCCGAATTTGGCTACGTGTGTGTTTGTTCTGTTAACGGCACGTGTGTGTGTATGCCTCACTTCCAGTGTAGCATAAACCTCATGTTGTGAGGGGTGGACGTAGGGGACACGCTTGTGGACCCGAACCACCAAAAAAATTGCATGTTCATTTTTGTGGTTTGCCTTGCCATAACGATCTCGTGTGGGCTCAGCGGGTACACAAGTGAATCCTTCTTGTGCATAGAAACTAATTGATAACTCATTTATAGACTTCATGAGTGTGACTTGCATCGAGGTGAGTGAGAGTTGTTTGATTGTCTGCATCAATCATAAAATTAGTGTTTAAAATTTTGAGGGTTGTGAAGAAATTTTTTTATAGGCAATCAATTCACCCCTCCCCACTTGATTGCCAGTCACCTGGGTACAACAACCTCCTTCACAAATCCCTGCTTATCGCCGTTATGGTGGGGCCAGAGACCCCTTTGTGCACTTAAAGGAGTTTGTTTATGAGTCGTCCCAATTTTGACATGATCAGCGCTTGATGGCCTATTTATTCAGTTTGACACTAGAAGGCCCAGCTCGAGATTGGATCTTTTCCTTTCCACAACATCTGGTTGTGAACTTTCAGATTGTTTAAGACAAATTTATTCAGCAGTATCAGAACCAGGTTGGGCCCAAGTACTCCGTTGTGGATCTGGCCCACGAGAAGATGAAGCCCGACGAGGAATTCTCCACTTTTGCCGATCGCTGGCGTCACCTCACCTCACAAGTCCCAGGGCATATTCTGAAGAAATGCTTATTTCCAATGCAACGCCCGAGTACCGTTTCATCTTAGCTCTGAATGACATTATCACCTGGCAACAATTATATAGTCGAGCCCGCTTCGTTCGTCAACAGCTTCATGATTCCCTTGACCCCAAGTCTTCTCCACATTCCACACCCACATTCACCTCGCCATCCTCATATACCCCTATTGCACCCTCTATGAGTCAGCCTTCCTGTCACGTCCCGAGCACAGAAGATTACCCGTGGCGCGACAGTCCTTTATATAGGACCAAAATGAGCTAGCTATTTGAGGGAATTCTTCCTTTGACAATTAATAGAGTGCGCAATAACTAAGATTTTTTTGCTTGAGATTAATACGAATAATACGAGCTGCCATATATTACAACTATCCAAATGGCAAATGTCATACATTTCCCGAGTCCAACTACTAGGCTTCAAGCCCTTAATACATTTCAAATCAATTGGACTAATACAACTGACATAGTGAACTAATACAACTGACATCTGACATAACTGGATACAACTGACAATATGATAACTCAATGCTAACACTCATCACTCAGTCTCATTCCCTTCCGAGTGTTGGTTGTCATCCAAATCACCTGAAAATGTTAGAAGCAACTGGATGAGCGGATCGCTCAGTAGGATTTACATCTCAAGATTTAACATGCTTTAAGTGGTTTACAAGTTCAATTAATGTACATAAATCTATGCATGTAGACAAGTAGATATCAAGGATTGTAAAATTGACAAGAGCAGTATAGGAATAACAAGTGAGAGTATATAGATTCCAACTTCAATACAGCAGTAGCAAGAGATATCAAGCAAGTAATAACTGGAATTAACAACAATTTTCTAATAAAGTAAGAACTCATGTCAAGTAAGCAATAGTAAGCAACGTAATTTCAAGCATGTATAACCGGAATTGGCTATTTATCAATTTCATTCAAGCAAATACTTTTACCCTTCTACGGGCCTCAAGTCAACCAATCAAGTAATATCACGTGAATCAGTGGAATGTCTAAAGTCTAGCAAGCAAGTACTCCGGTGCAATGCCAAACACCATGGTCAATAAACTCCCATGGGCACAAGTACCTTTGGGTGCTCCTCCCAGGACCAGACCGGGCCCTATATGCACAGCATTGGTCATATTTGTCGACATCCACTCTCATTTATAGCCAATATGGAATTTCAAGGGTTGACCAGGTAGGATATATAAGGTGGAGAAGAATGGAATCCAAGGACATATCGTTGTATAGGGACTAACTAGGAGTAAAAATTAGCGACGTCTGATACACGGAAATACTAGGTGAGATTGGTGCCTTGTAGGCTACCTGACATGTTCAGAAATGACATCCTCACAACGGGGTGCCCTTCCTATGAACTATATAGGGTTTAGGAAACCCAGTCAGGGGTCAAATGCCGCCTCTCAGGCTGCCATTTATCAGTGAATGGCGTCCTGACACCAGGGAGTGTCATTTAGGGGTTTAAGGTCTCAGAAAAACCAAAACTCAGGGTCTATTTAATAGGCACCCAGGTCACAGCCATCTTTCAATAAGAGGTGCCAGGGTACAGGGTGCCTACTTCTGGGACTATCGGACACTAGCTTCTGGAATTGGCACCCAAGGGGCTGCCATCTCCTTGAAATTAGCGCCCACACCCCTGCTATGTCATAAGTGATAGGCGCCCTAGGGTCAGCCACGTTTTACAGGGTTTATAGGGTCAGGTTTAGTAGGTGCCCAGGGGCCTTCCACCAATTAACAATTGGCGCCCCTAGGTCAGACTTCTTTCATTAAATGGCACCCTGAGGGCTGCCATGACTCAGTGATAGGCGCCCAGGGGTCAGGCGCCTATCAAATAGGCAGTGGGTTGAGGGTTAATCGTGCTAAGCTAATGACTGAGTAATGACTGAGGGTTAACTAGTTAAGACATAGTTTTAACTGAACTGGTTAAATAGAGGTTTAACTAATGGAGGCTTACCTAATGGCTGAGGGTGTTAAGCTCTTATTGAGCTAAATGGCTGGGAGTTAACTTAACTGAGTAAGCAACATGACTGAGGGTTAACAAATCAAAACACATGGCTTACTGATTAAGATAAATGATTAACAGGTTAAGGTAGAAGGCACCCTGGGGTCTGTCACCTACTGAAAATTGGCGCCCCAGGGGCTGCCATCTTTCAGTAGAAGGCACCCAGGGTCAAGCCATGATTTATTAGAAGACGTCTCAGGGTCAGCCACGAATTTTTAAGAGAAGTCTCAGGGTCAGCCATGAATTTTTAATAGGAGTCTCATGGTCTGCCACGAATTTTTAATAGGAGTCTCAAGGTCAGCCATGATTTTTTAAGAGAAGTCCCAGGGTCAGCCAGAATTTTTAATATAAGTCTCAGGGTCAGCCACAAATTTTTAAGAAAATTAAGGACAATCAGGGGGTGATTAGGCTAGATAGAAGGCGCCTAGGTGGCAGCCTTTTCTTAAGAAATGGCGCCCCTGCCCTGGGCGCCCTTTTCAAAATGGCGCCCATGGCTGGGTCGCCCTATTACTAGGTTAAAATTTAGGATTTATGAAAATTAATCTCGACCCATTTACTTAAACATGGTCTATATCGAATCTGGTGTAGTTATTTAGCATAAAACATGTCGTTAAAGCATGTAATATGGAGATTTACATTATCATGTGATTACCTTAGGTAAACTAACATGTTCTAATAGGTTGGCTAACAGACTTGGTTACAGATTACTAATACATGATAGATCTATGCAAAATACGATAAAACAAGATGTATAAACACTAATATCGCATGGAGATGAGCCTAAGACCCATGGCATGGACTAATTTCCCTAGATTAGCTACTAGTTTAGTTAAAAATTGAGAACACCTACCTCTGTGAAGTGGCAGAAAGGGTACAGGTGGAAGAAGAAAGGAAGAAGTCAGCTCCTTCTTCCTCTGCAACTCTTCAGAGGTTGTTCCCCGTTCTCTGCAGCAAACCTTAGAACTAACAGAATAGAAAGGGAATAGAGGGATATATTATAGGATTTGGATTTTAGGTAGACAGGATAGGTAGACAGGATCCGCATTTACAGGGTATCATGGCCACCTATTAATGCGATGCCAACTAATACAGGCTGTTGTGATGAAATGATCGCAAAAGTTGTCGGATGGGAAATGGCGCCTATGAGGCTGCCATCTTCTAAGAAATGGCGCCCAAGGGTCAGACTCCTTCTATTAAAGGGCGCCCATGACTCAGTCGTGATTTTTCCTGAGTTTCTTTATATTAAACTTCCCACTTAACTTCAATGATTTTTATCTTTAAAATTTGATGGAATTTGTTTATGAAATTTCATGAGTGAGATCTTTACATTTTTCTCTTATTTTACATATAATTTATTTCATAAAAATCATTTTAAATAAAAAGTAGTACTATTCACATCACAATTCACGTTATATGAAATAGCGACTTAATATGTGTCGTTATTTAAATAACGACCGTCGTCGTTTCTTACTTGGAGCATTTTCCTACCACCCTATAAGGACCAAAATTGTATATATATCCTTCCCATCCTTGTGCAACGACACCTAACATGTCGTTATTTCGTGAGTAACGACTTAACAAACAGTCGTGATTTTGAACGGAGACTTTTCTATTCACTCTACACTAACCAAAAGTGTCTATATACCCTTTCTCACTTCTTAAATTATGTTTATCCTTAAACACTTCATCTATATACCCTTTTTTCTTCAAAACAATGATATAATGTAAAAGTTGAAATATGAAATTTCTAAATTATGAAAATATGATTTGGTATCTTGTAAAATTGATGTTTATCCTTTAAAACCCTATCTATATAACCTATTTCCTATTTCTTTAGAATAGTGTAATAAGATGTATTATTAATTTTCTAAGTGATTGAAAATATAAATTGGTATTTCCTAAAATATAATTTGGCATCTTCTAAAGTATCTATTGGTTTTTGAATTATTAATTAAATGGTTTAAATGGTTAATCAAATAGAATTAGAATATGAGTTCAATAGTTAAATATATATATATTTTTTAAATTCGTACATTTCTATTTTAAAATTCCCGGGCGTTACACCCTCCCCTACTTAAAACAATTGGGTCCCCAAATTCAACTGTATAAGGGTAAGGGTAAATTCAACTGTATAAGGATATTGTCAAAAGTATATGATACTTACAGTCTAAAATAGTTCTGGGTATCTTCTTTTCATAGATTCCTCGGTCTCCCATGTTGCTTCCTGCTCTGAGCATCGATTCCATTGGATTTTCACCATAGGGATCGTCTTGCTCCTTAGAACTCGGACTTCTCGGTTGAGGATCCGCATCGGCCTTTGCTCATAAGTAAGATCCCTTTGAATCACTAAATCAGCATGGTCGATGACGTGAGAAGGGTCGTGCACATATTTCTTCAGCATAGATATATGAAATACATTGTGCACTTCCGAGAGTTGAGGAGGTAAAGCAATACCGTAAGCCACCTCGCCCACTCTTTCCAATACTTCAAATGGACCGATAAACCTTGGTGTAAGCTTGCCTTTGACACCAAATCTTCTAATACCTCGGCCGGGAGATACCTTGATAAATACATGGTCACCAACTTGAAACTCCAAATCTCTCCTTCTGTTGTCAGCATATGATTTTTACCTGCATTGTGCAATCTTGAGTCTCTCTCTGATAAGGTGTACCTTCTCCGTTGAATCTCTAACCATATCTGGGCCTATAATTTATCTTTCACCGACTTCATCCCAGCATATTAGAGATCGACAACTCCTGCCATAAAAGGCCTCGAAAGGTGCCATCTGGATACTAGCTTGATAGCTGTTATTGTAGGCAAATTCGGCTAGGGGTAAGTGGTCATGCCAGCTTCCGTCGAAATCTATAATGCATGCCCTTAACATATCTTCAACAACCTGATTTGTCCTTTCAGTCTAACCATCTATCTGGGGATGAAAAGTAGTGCTAAATTTGAGTTTCGTTCCCAGAGAGTGTTGTAGACCCTTCCAAAAATGAGAAGTAAAGCGTGGGTCTCGATCAGATACTATAGACACATGAATTCCATGCAATCTAGTAACCTCCTTGATATATAAGGTAGCAAGAACATCAACCGACCATTGACTCTTGATAGGTAAGAAATGAGCCGATTTAGTAAGGCGATCGATGATTACCTAAATTCCATCATATCCGCCCCGAGACCTGGGCAAACCCATGATGAAGTCCATGCCGATGTCTTCCCATTTGCACTTGGGGATATCTAGTGGATGCAGTCTTCCAGCGGGTCTCTGATGTTCCGCCTTCACCTGTTGGCATGTCAAGCATCGGGACATGAAGTCTGTTATCTCCCTTTTCATGTTGGGCCACCAGAAGGTTCTTTCTATGTCTTGATACATCTTAGTGGCTCCAGGGTGGATCGTGTACCTCGATCGGTGAGCTTCTTCAAGAATCCTCTTCTTCAGCTCAGGATAGTCTGGTATACATGTCCTTTCATGGAATAATATTCTGTCATCGGGCGACAACTTGAAATCAGGTTTCTCATCTAGCTTCTCTTTCATTTCTATTAGGATAGGATCTTCTTCTTGCAACCTCTTGATTTCAACTAGCAAGTCTGGATGCAAACTTATATGAGATAGAGTAATGCACCCTCCATCCTCATCCATGCTTATATTGAGTTCAGAGAATTTCTCCAGCAGTTTCCATTCTTGAACCATACGGTTGGCTACTAGGGCTCTCGGCTTCCGACTAAGGGCATCTGCTACGGAATTACCCTTACCGAGATGATATTATATAGTGAAGTCGAAATCCTTGAGATACTCGAGCCAATGCCTTTGTCGCATGTTCAGCTCCTTCTGAGAGAATAAGTATTTGAGACTTTTATGATCGGAGTATACTGTGAATTACTCTCCATAGAGATAGTACCTCCAGATCTTTAAAGCCAATACCACTGCGACTCGCTCTAAATCATGCATAGGGTAGTTTTCTTCATGCTTCTTTAATTTCCGGGAAGAGTATGCAATGACTCTTCCATTCTGCATCAATACACATCCGAGGCTGATACCACATGCATCGGTATATACCTTGTATTTCTCTCCTTCAATTGGTAGAGATAAGACTAGAGCAGTAGTCAAGAGATCCTTCAAAGATAGGAAACTCTTCTCACAGTCTTCACTCCACTCATAAGGCACTTCCTTGCGAGTCAATCTGGTAAGAGGAACAGTAATTTTGGAGAACTCCTTAATAAAATGCCGGTAGTAACCAGCTAGACCCAAGAAGCTTCGAATCTTCGTTGTATTTGTTGGTCGTCCCCAATTTTGTACGGCTTCGACCTTTGCAGGATCAACAAAAATTCCATTCTTCGAGATCACATGGCCTAAGAAGGACACTTCCTAAAGTAAGAACTGGCACTTGCTGAATTTGGCATATAATTTATTGTCTCGCAATATTTGCAATGCCTTCTCAAGATGCACTTCATGATCTTCTTCAGTTTTTGAATAGATCAATATATCATCAATAAAGACCATAATAAATTGGTCTAAATAGGGCCTGTAGATGCTGTTCATTAACTACATAAAAGCTGCGGGGGCATTTGTTAGTCCAAAAGGCATAATAGTAAATTCATAATGCCCATACTTGCTTCGAAACGTAGTTTTATAAATGTCTTCTTCTTTAATCCTCAATTGGTGGTAACCAGACCGAAGATCAATTTTGGAGAAGTAATTCGCTCCAGATAATTGGTCGAACATCTCATCAATTCTTGGCAGTGAGTACTTGTTCTTGATTGTAAGATGGTTCAACTGTCGATAATCAATGCATAGCCTCAATGTTCCATCCTTCTTTTTGACAAAGAGCACGGGTGCTCCCTAGTGAGAAGTACTTGGCCTAATTAAACCCTTTTTCAATAAATCCATTAGCTGCTCTTTTAGCTCCTTCAACTCTGCAGGAGACATTCTGTAAGGTGCCTTAGAAATAGGGCCAGCACCAGAAACAGTGTTGATAGTGAACGACACTTCCCTTTCTGGGGGTAAACCAGGTAACTCTTCTGAGAAAACATCAGGAAAGTCCCGAATTACACGGATGTCTTCAATTTCAGTCTTCTCGACTTCCGTGGCAGTCACAAAAGCTATGAAAGCCACACATCCTTTACTCACAAGTTTGCTTGCTCGAAGGGCTAAGATGAGCGGAGATCTATTCCGAGGGCCAACATAAACCAACTCGGGATAATCTGCAAAAGTTACCTTACCGTGTCGATAATCTACCGTTGCTTGGTAGGTGGATAACTAGTCAGCGCCTAGTATGACATCATAATCCTTCATATCAAGGCATATAAGGTCGACCGACAGATTGCTACCTTGAACCATAACCTCACAACTTTGGTAGTGATGCATGATATCAGACTTGTTTCCAAGAGGTGTAGATATTACTAAATCTAACCATTCAGGTTCTTTAGAAAATGAGGTAGTAAATCTCTTGGAAACAAATGAATGAGTTGCTCCAGTATCAAATAGAACTTTAGCAGGTTTAGAGCAAACATTTAATGTACCTTCCACGATTCCTCCTTCCATGGGTTCCGTCCCTTGAAGACCTTGTAGACGGCCTTGTTTCTTTACCAGACACTTCTCGTCTTTGTTGGCTTGTTCCTTCATCAACGGGCAGTCGGGGATTCGATGCTCTCGACTCCCACATCGGAGACACGCTCTCAGTTTCCTCCAGCATTCCTCAGTCTTATGACCAGTCTTATCACAATACTTGCAGATTTCCTTGGAAGGTGCGATGGCAGAGGAAGGCTTATTGCCGATAGTGGAGAAGGGCTTGTTGCTTTTCTGTAACCTCTTCTCTTTGGAAAATTCTCCTCCATTGAAGAATCGCTTCTTGCCAAATGGTGGTTTGAAGTTTCCCAGACTTGTGACGGGTTCCTTCTTATCCTTGCCTCGGATCCTTTCAGAGAATTCAGTGGCATCTTATAGTAATTGAGCACGCCGAACCATTTCCAAATATACTTGGATGTCCATCGGCGCAAGCTGTGTAATATATTGGGGCCGAAGCCCGTTGAGGAATCTCATTGCCTTCATCTTTTCCGTAAACACCAAGTGGGGTGCATATTGGGAAAGTCTTGAGAATTGGGCCTCATATTCGGCCACCTTCAGGCTCCATTGCTTTAATGCGGCAAATTCCGCGGTCTTCTTCTCTTGAACACGGTCAGAAAAATACTTGCTGTTGTAGTGTTCAACAAACTCTGCCCAAGTGACATGGTTGTCGGGCAGTGTTGCTTCTACGGATTCCCACCAGCATCGAGCATCCCGTTCCAGTTGGAACGTAGCCAATAGAACCTTCTCTGCATCCGTGCATTACATTACATGAAAGATCCTCTCAATTTCCTTCGGCCAATTCTCGGCATCATCAGGGTCCACCGAACCCGTGAATCTTGGTGGGTTCATGTTACGAAAATCCCAGTGAAGGTCACCAACTCCACGGTGAGCACCGCCTTGCGCCGCTTGCTGTAGCGCCTGCGTAAGTCCTTGCACAGTGCGCTGCATCTCGCGCCATTATGCTCTTTCAGCGGCCATAATCCTACAAAAGAATTAAGGGGTAATAAATATTGGGTTTTGTTATTATGGGGTCAATTGTCATTGTTAAACTTAACCCATGGCTTTACCCATCTCACCAGGTAAGATCTAAACCTATCCTTAGACAATTCTATCCTTGGACTCGGGTTTTTACCTAGGAAATTATGATCCTAGGCTCTGATACCAAGAAAGAGCTGTCACGTCCCGAGCGTGGAAGATTATCCGTGGCGCGATAGTCCTTTATATAGAACCAAAACGAGCTAGCTATTTGATGGAATTCTTCCTTTGACAATTAATACGGTGCGCAATAACTAAGATTTTTTTGCTTGAGATTAATACGAATAATACGAGCTGACATATATTAGAACTAACCAAATGACAAATTTCATACATTTCTCGAGTCCAACTACTAGGCTTCAAGCCCTTAATACAGTTCTAATCAATTGGACTAATACAACTAACAAAGTGAACTAATACAACTGACATAACTGGATACAACTAACAATATGATAACTCAATGCTAACACTCATCACTCAGTCTCATTCCCTTCCGAGTGTTGGTTGTCATCCAAATCACCTGAAAATGTTAGAAGCAACTGGATGAGTGGATCGCTTAGTAGGATTTACATCTCAAGATTTAACATGCTTTAAGTGGTTTACAAGTTCAATTAATGTACATAAATCTATGCATGTAGACAAGTAGATATCAAGGATTGTAAAATCGACAAGAGTAGTATAGGAATAACAAGTGAGAGTATATAGATTCCAACTTCAATACAGCAGTAGCAAGAGATATCAAGCAAGTAATAACTGGAATTAACAACAATTTTCCAAGAAGGTAAGAACTCATGTCAAGTAAGCAACATAATTTCAAGCATGTATAACTAGAATTGGCTATTTATCAATTTCATTCAAGCAAATACTTTTACCCTTCTGCGGGCCTCAAGTCAACCAATCATGTAATATCACGTGAATGAGTGGAATGTCTAAAGTCTAACAAGTAAGTACTCCGATGTAATGCCAAACACCGTGGTCAATAAACTCCCATGGGCACAAGTACCTTCGGGTGCTCCTCCCAGGACCAGACCGGGCCCTATATGCACAACATTAGTCATGTTTGTCGACATCCACTCTCATTAATAGCCAATATAGAATTTCAAGGGTTGACCAGGTATGATATATAAGGTGGAGTAGAATGGAATCCAAGGACATATCGTTGTATAGGGACTAACTAGGAGTAAAAATCAGCGACGTCTGATACACGGAAATACTAGGTGAGATTGGTGCCTTGTAGGCTACCTGACATGTTCAAAAATGACATCCTCACAATGGGGTGCCCTTCCTGTGAACTATACATGGTTTAAGAAATCTAGTCAGGGGTTAAATGGCACCTCTCAGGCTGCCATTTATCAATGAATGGCGTCCTGACACCAGGGCATGTCATTCAGGGGTTTAAGGTCTCAGAAAAACCAAAACTCAGGGTCTGTTTAATAGGCACCCAAGTCACAACCATCTTTCAATAAGAGGCGCATGGGTACAGGGTGCCTACTTCTGGGACTATCGGACACTGGGTCAGCTTCTGGAATTGGGGCCCAAGGGGCTGCCATCTCCTTGAAATTAGCGCCCACACCACTGCCATGTCTTAAGTGATAGGCGCCCTAGGGTCAGCCACGTTTTACAGGGTTTACAGGGTCAGGTTTAGTAGGCGCCCGGGGCCAGCCACCAATTAACAATTGGCGCCCCTGGGTCAGACTTATTTCATTAAATGCCGCCCTGAGGGCTGCCATGAGTCAGTGATAGGCGCCCAGGGGTCAGATGCTTATCAAACAGGCTGTGGGTTGAGGGTTAATCGTGCTAACCTAATGACTGAGTAATGACTGAGGGTTAACTAGTTAAGACATAGTTTTAACTGAACTGGTTAAATAGAGGTTTAACTAATGGAGGCTTAACTAATGGCTGAGGGTGTTAAGCTCTGATTAAGATAAATGGCTAGGAGTTAACTTAACTGAGTAAGCTACATGACTGAGGGTTAATAGATCAAAACACATGGCTTACTGATTAAGATAAATGATTAATAGGTTAAGGTAGAAGGCGCCCTGGGGTCTATCACCTATTGAAAATTGGCGCCCCTTGGGCTGCCATCATTCAATAGAAGGCGCCCAGGGTCAAGCCATGATTTATTAGAAGAAGTCTCAAGGTTAGCCACGAATTTTTAAGAGAAGTCTCAGGGTCAGCCACGAATTTTTAATAGGAGTCTCAGGGTCAGCCACGAATTTTTAAGAGAAGTCTCAGGGTCAGCCACGAATTTTTAAGAGAAGTCTCAGGGTCAGCCGTGAATTTTTAAGAGAATTACGGATAATTAGGGGGTGATTAGGTTAGATAGAAGGTGCCCAGGTGGCAGCCTTTTCTTAAGAAATGGCGCCCTTGCCTTGGGCGCCCTTTTCAGAATGGTGCCCATGGCTGGGTCGCCCTATTACTAGGTTAAAATTTAGGATTTATGAAAACTAATCTTGATCCATTTACTTAAACATGGTATATATCGAATCTGGTGTAGTTATTTAGCATAAAACAGGTCGTTAAAGCATGTAATATGGAGATTTACATTATCATGTGATTAACTTAGGTAAACTAGCATGTTCTAACAGGTTGGCTAACAGACTTGGTTACAGATTACTAATACATGATAGATCTATGCAAAATACGATAAAACAAGATGTATAAACACTAATATCGCATGGAGATGAGCCTAAGACCCATGGCATGGACTAATTTCCCTAGATTAGCTACTAGTTTAGTTAAAAATTGAGAACACCTACCTCTGTGAAGTGGCAGAAAGGGTACAGATGGAAGAAGAAAGGAAGAAGTCAGCTCCTTCCTCCTCTGCAACTCTTCAGAGGTTGTTCCCCGTTCTCTGCAGCAAACCTTAGAACTAACATGATAGAAAGGGAATAGAGGGATATATTATAGGATTTGGGTTTTAGGTAGACAGGATAGGTAGACAGGATCCGCATTTACATGGTATCATGGTCACCTATTAATGCGATGCCAACTAATACAGGCTGTTGTGATAAAATGTTCGCAAAAGTTATCAGATGGGAAATGGTGCCTATGAGGCTGCCATCTTCTATGAAATGGCGCCCAAGGGTCAGACTCCTTCTATTAAAGGGCGCCCATGACTCAGTCGTGATTTTTCCTGAGTTTCTTTATATTAAACTTCCCACTTAACTTCAATGATTTTTATCTTTAAAATTTGATGGAATTTATTTATGAAATTTCATGAGTGAGATCCTTACATTTGTCTCTTATTTTACATATAATTTGTTTCGTAAAATTCCATTTAAATACAAAGTGGCACTATTCATATCACTATTCACGTTATACGAAATAGCGACTTAATATGTGTCGTTATTTAATGAATAACGACCGTGGTCGTTTCTTACTTGGAGTATTTTCCTACCACCCTATAAGGACCGAAATTGTATATATATCCTTCCCATCCTTGTGCATCTACTTTAATTGAATAACGACACCTAACATGTCATTATTTCGTGAGTAACGACTTAACAAACGGTCGTGATTTTGAACGGAGACTTTTCTATTCACTCTACACTAATCAAAATTGTCTATATACCCTTTCTCACTTCCTAAATTATGTTTATCCTTTAACACTTCATCTATATAACCTTATTTCTTTAAAATAATGATATAATGTAAAAGTTGAAATATGAAATTTTCTAAATTATGAAAATATGATTTGGTATCTTGTAAAATTGATGTTTATCCTTTAAAACCCTATCTATATAACCTATTTCTTATTTCTTTAGAATAGTGTAATAAGATATATTATTAATTTTCTAAGTGATTGAAAATATAAATTAGCATTTCCTAAAATATAATTTGGCATCTTCTAAAGTATCTATTAGTTTTTGAATTATTAATTAAATGGTTTAAATGGTTAATCAAATAGAATTAGAATATGAGTTCAATAGTTAAATATATATATATATTTTAAATTCATACATTTCTATTTTAAAATTCTCGGGCGTTACACTTCTGCCACATATCCCTCCGTGAGTCCATCCTCCACGAGTCAACCTTACGCTCCCACATACCAATCCCCCACTAGTCAACCTTCTGCTTGTCACGTCCCGAGACATGTGTACAGCGGAAGTAATATCGGGGACGCGAACAGCCGGCATAGTAAGGCTCAAGAAAAATAATGATCCATATAGAATGGAATACACAATATTTGACCAAAATTCTAACTTTTATTGATAATAATGATCCATAATTACATAAAATTGACTCTTGATCTACTAGACTCAAGAAAAATAAAAATTACATAGTAAGACTCAATAAAGTATAAATTACATCATGACTCTAAACTCTTGACATTCTAGGTCTTCTCTCGACCATCAATAATCACTCTCGGACCCGTTGCTAGAATACTCCAAATCTGACTCACCTGAACTTCCTGAAAAGATTGGAAAAGTAGGGTAATGAGCACACTTACCCAGTAGGTATCTTCGCATCAACATTGAGGTATGCTTTAAGTAATTACATTTTTGCTCTAGTGAATAAGGTAAAAATGCGATAAAACACACGAACAAAATCCAAGTAACAAGATATGAATAGTAGAGATACGAAGAATATGAATGGATAATAGAACATGATCAAGCAAGATTTATAAGGTAAAATGACCTTTCATTAACAAGAATGTACTTCATAACCATAAAGGCTATGCACTAGAAAGTCATGAACAAGAATGTACTAGCAAGCATGTAAATTATCACAAGTTGCCTCATGGTTTTCACCCGTCTATAAAAAAATAGTCCCGGCATAATGCGACGCCAATATTCATCGTACCCCATGGTTTTCAGCACGTTTCTGGCTATCTACTGAGGGACTAGTGTGGAGCCCTTGGACACTGTCCGTGCCAACTCTTGCATCTTCAAGTTACAGATCAAGCTACTTCCATGAGAATATAATAAAGTTTCGGCCAATAATGTTCAATTCAACAATAGCTCCATGATAATGTAGCCAAGGTAGAGAATGCACAATAAAAAATCATAAGAATTCCAAAGAATGATTTAAGACAAGGTCATGCCACAGCAAGAATCCGGTAGCATAACGGCATATTCTTTAACTTCCATAATTTATTAATAGTTTATTTAACAAGACATTAGGTTCTAGACAATCAATAGACCATCTAGGAACTTTGGAAAACCAACCCTTAGGTCAAACCTTGGGTTAAGAACACTGAAGTCAATTGTGGTCTTGACTGGACCGTTCAATGGAAATAGCGGTCGTATCTGGACCGTTCTATTGACAGAGTCAATGCAGTGAGTGAACTGGAACCATGCAGTCTTGGCAGGGCTGCTAGGTGTCATTGGCGGTCAAGTAAATGGCCGCTACTAGACGCTTGCGGCCTCCAGAGGGCCGCTAAGATCCAGAACACAAAAAACATCGGTAAAGTACTTTCTAGACAATTGGGTTTTGAGGGTACAACCAGCTCGGCGTCCTAGTGGGAATCTCAGGCTCGCAGAGACTTACGGAGGTCTTGAAACAAGATCAACTAGTCCAGTGGAAGGAATATCCAACGGAGAGGATCACACTTCCAAGAGATATGCTTATAAGTGTAAAAGTGTATCTAATGGCCACGCACCGGGGTACGCACCATGTATTTAAGAAAAGACTCTAGATGAGAAGGGATCGTGGCAAAATAGCGATCAAAACATCACAAGTTCCATCAAAATTATGATCATTAGTATAAAGTATATGTTTTGGCATGAAAATAGCATAAGTTTAAAATAAGCATTTAAAACATGCAAAGCATGCAATACATCAAAGGCAATGCACAATATAACCAATTTTGCAAATATGAAGTCAAAACTAGGAATAAAACCTCATTAACTACTCTTATCACATAGTTAATAGGGTCAATCTGCCATCTATTTAGAGTTAACAAAGTGCAGACCACAGAAACCAATTAGCGGTCAGGTGAGGACTGCCTACCAGTGCTTAGCGGTCTGTCGCAAGGCCGCTAAAGACATCTGGCGATCGCAGGAAGACTATTTCTTCTGTCTATAGCAAACAACAGTAACACCGAGGTACATGCTAATCTAGGGCACTAAAGCATATAATACATTCTAGATAGAGAGGGAAAATATTCCTACAATGAAGATAACTCATGGAGATGCATAGGTTGTCATGAATTAAGCTATGATTATCATCTTTGTCATTAAGGGTAGAAATTATGCATGCAGAAATAACCTAGATGCGTCGTGCCAATAAAACCTTAAATACTCTATATAGAAAGCATGAAAATTCATGAAATCAATGGGCTTTTATCCCTAACTTGGTATTTTAGCCATCCACGAGATAACCTACCTCTGGACAAGCTTTAGACCTGGAATTTCTAACTAGAAGATCGTTCAGGTTCCTGCACATCCTATGCCAAACCAACAACTTCCCTCCCCTCTATCTTCTGATTCTCTTGACCTAAAATCGTGAAATTTGGAGGGTAGGTAGAAGATACGAAGGTGATCAAAAAGTTCTAAAGGATCAACTTCTAAATATCTCGATTAGGGCGTCTAATTTATTGATCTTCACTGGACCAGCGCACTGGTTCCTGTGCAGCCTATAGCGAACCAGCGACTTGTAGATGCCCTAATTCTTCAACGGTTGGGTCGTCTAGCATGAAAATTAGAGGGGAGTTAGATAAAACTAAGGAGAACAAATTACTCTAAAGGACTAACCTGAGAAGATGTCTCCTTAACTTTGAAATACGTGAGCCAACATTAGGGTTCGCATGGGTCAAAGTTAGGGTCTATTTATAGGGTTTATCTAGGGTTTGGGGGATTAGATTGAGTGGGAAGTGCTAATGAGGGGTAGAATCGATCCTCAAGAGTCCTAGACATGTTTACATGTCTAGACACTTCGATCCATGATGATTTGGATGCCAAAGATCTAAGCTTTTCACGTTTCTTCCGTTTATGGAATTGGAAGGGTTTAGCGGTCATGGAGGGATTGCTAGGGTGGTTTGGCGGTCGCGCGATAGACCGTCAATTGGCTTTTTTCTGAAATTTTTGGATTTTCACTTTTATCCTCTATTTATCCCTCATTTGTGCTATTTATTCGCCTTTAAATTCCCATAACGTTTCTATAATTGGGCTCGGACCTAAAAGACTTGGATTTAGGTCTTATGGGCATGTTTAGTGGATTTAAACCTAACATAATATATAGGTATTTAAATAATTATTACTTAGATATTTATTCCTTAAATAGCCCATTAAGTCTACTTAAATGCTTAATAATTATATTAAATCTCTAGAAAATTCTCGGGCGTTACACCCTCCCCCACTTAAAAGAATTTGGTCCCCAAATTTAATGCATGGGTTTTATGGAGAGTATACTTATAATCAAATAATTTCGGGAATCTCTTGCGCCTGGCTTCTTCCATTTCCCATGTCGCCTCGTATGGCCAAGATTTGCTCCATTAGATTTTGACCATGGGAATATTTTTATTTCGAAGTTGACGTACTTCTTGCTCAATTATCTTGAGTGGCTTTTGCTTGTATGTCTAGTCTTCCTGTATCTCCAAGTTATCATAAGTGATGACATGGAATGGATCATGGACGTACGTTTTGAGCATTGAGACTTGAAAGACATCATGAACTCCTGCTAGTTGAGGAGGCAAAGCTAGTCGATAAGCAACCTCACCAACCCTTTCAAGAATTTCAAAAGGGCCTATAAATCTTAGAGTAAGTTTGCCTTTGATGCCAAATCTCCGGATACCTCAACTCAGAGAAACTTTGAAGAATACGTGGTCTCCTATTTGGAATTCCAAGCCACGTCTTCGATTATCAGCGTATGACTTTTGCCTATCTTGGGCCACCTTGAGTCTTTCTTGAATGAGCTTGACTTTTTCAGTAGTATCCCGAATGAGTTCCGGGCCTAGAAATTACTTTTCCCCAATCTCACTCCCTCCTTCCATATCGGGCTTCAAATGATGCCATTTTAATGCTAGCTTGATAGCTATTATTGTAGGAGAATTCCACTAGAGGCAAGTGGTCATGCCAGCTTCTACAAAAATCAAGTACACATGCTCGGAGCATATCTTCCACCACCTGATTGGTTCTTTCAGTTTGCCCATCAGTTTGTGGATGGAATGCGATGCTAAAATTCAACTGGGTCCCTAATGAATGTTGTAGACCCTTCTAGAATTGAGATGTAAATCGAGGGCCTCGATCAGATATAATGGTGTCAGGGACTCCATGTAGTTTCACAATTTCTTTTACATATAAGGCAGCTAAGACATCCACCGACCATTGACTCTTAATAGGTAGGAAGTGAGCCGACTTGGTCAAGCGGTCAATGATCACCCAAATTCCGTCATGTCCTCCTCTTGATTTAGATAGACTCATGACAAAATCCATCCCTATACTCTCTCATTTCTACTCGGGAATCGCCAAGGGATGTAGCCTTCCAGCGGGCTTTTGATGCTCTGCCTTAACTTGTTGACAAGTGAGGCAGCGTGATACATAGTCCGCTACTTCTCTTTTCATATTAGGCCACCAATAATTCCTTTTAAGGTCTTGGTACATCTTGGTAGCACCAGGGTGAATGGCATACCTTAATTTGTGTGCTTCGTCCATAACCAGCTTCTTAGTATCAACAAGATCTGGGATACAAATCCGACCTTGGAATAGCAATTTTCCATCAGATGCAATAGAGAATTCTGACTATTGATCTATATTATTCTTGATTTCCATTAGTGTAGGGTCATTTTCTTGCAACTTAACCAGGCCTTCTATTAATGTAGGTTGTGGCTGAATATTGGCAATAAAGCACTTTTCCTTCTCCGCATTTATATCTAGATTTAACTGGGCAAATTTAACAATGAGATTAGTCATACCTTTAATGAGGCTTGATAACATTCCCATTAGTTTCCTGCTGAGCATGTCGGCTACAACATTCGCCTTGCCTGGATGATATTGGATAGCGAAGTCAAAATCCTTAAGATATTCCAGCCATCGTCTTTGCCTCATGTTTAGCTCCTTTTGAGAAAAGAGATATTTAAAACTTTTGTGGTCCGAATATACCGTGAACTTTTCACCATAAAGATAGTGACGCCAGATCTTTAGAGCAATCATAACGGTAGCTAGTTCCAGATCATGAACTGGATAATTTTTCGCGTGCCACTTCAATTGTCTTGAGGCATAGCAAATCACTTTGCCACTTTGCATAAGAACGCACCCGAGGCCAACGCCTGATGCATCTGTGTATATCTCAAATCTGCCGCCTTCGACAGGCAGTGCTAGAATAGGGGTAGTGGTGAGATGTTCCTTGAGAGTCAAGAAACTCTCCTCGCTGTGGGTGTAGAAATGTGGGACACGGCGTCATAAGTCACATGAACAAGCATATGTGCATGAGTGATAACATAATGTGCCAATCAAGTGAACATCATGAACATGTGACTATGTAAACACGGTAGCATGATCATATAGCAATGAAAAGGCAATAAAAGATGTAGAAGAATACCGTGATCGCCACCAAGAAAAGACAATGCGAAAGAATGTGAAAGAAGACTATGTGCATTGTGTACCTTTGAAAAAAGAGATGATCGCGCTCAATATCAAGGATGAGGGGACTATGTGTATTATATCTCCTTGCCCTCCAGCCGGCTAGAAGGTAAGGGCCTCACTTTCCATGCTTTTCTGTGAAACAAAGATAAAACAAGAGGTAAAACACATTAGAAAATGCTAAGTGTAGAAATCTGCCCAAGTGCATAAAGTAGCATGAAAGATTGAGGGCAAATTTATCGGGGGAGGGTTTTTAACCCATGTGGAAGGGTGGAAATAATAGGTGTGTATATTGTGATGAGATTAACATGAAGAGATTGATTTAATATGTCATGATGAACATAGATAAACAAGGTGCAAAAGTGCAAGTCACAAGAAAAACTGTGCAAACCGTGCAAATTGGGTGCAAAGACTGATGCAAAAAGTAAGGCAAACGATGTCCAAATATAGTGAAAATTGGTATGCTAGAAGCCTTGAGTGTTGTGAAGAAGTCGGAACAAGAATAACTCCAAAAGAAGGTCGGGACAGAAAGTTATGATGCTAGAGATTTAGGGAAAAACATAGACTGTGCAGAAAATGCAGAACAGTGCACAAAATGGACTCAAAGAATGATGAATATCTCACAAGATAGAACACCAAAAAAGGAAAGAGAGGATGCTATAGAAAGGTGGGAATATTATGGTGAAACTAGGGCAAAAAGGAGGGTTTAAAACGGGGAAGACAACAGTGAAAAATAGGGTGGAAAACACAAGAAAATAATGGGGTGTAGAACATGACAGAAAAATGACTATGTAAAAACAGAATGAAAGTGCAAAACTCATGGAAAAAAATATGCATGAACATGACGACATAATGAGCCCAAAACCAAGGAAAATAAAGATTATACTTCCCTATAGAGCATGGAGTTGAAATGACAGATCAAGAGTGCCCCATGGCATTGCTCCGGCGACGCAAATATGCCCTCGTCGCAAGAAATCTAGGTTTCAAAAAAGTGCAGAACAGAGTTGTGAAACCTCAAAAGTTGGGGCTTGGAAAAAGGGGGAAAGATAGGAGAAATAAGGCACACATATAATCAAAATGAAGTTAATACTCCCTTCTTCAAGATGGACTCAAAGGAGGACGAAAAAGATGAAGCATGACTCCGCCCCGGCTTGATGAACAGGCCCCCGTCGCGGAGTTGTAGCAGAAAACCAGCAAACTGTGATAATTTTCCAAAAGAAAGGGAGAAGTTCAGTGGGCAAATGTTGATGAAATTGAGAAAATAAGGAACCAAAACGAATTTAATACTTCCCTCTTCAGGCTATGGTCAAAGGAGGATGAAGATAGTTTGGCATAGCTTCGCTGTCACCTTGGAAACGCGCGCCCGTCGCGAGGTTCGCATAGGGCACTTTATATAGAAAATTGCTTAAATCCCCAACTTTCCTCCACGAGTTTAAGAGATAGAGTCCACCAAATCTCGAGATCTATGGATCAATCTCGAGATAATAGTCAAGATAAGATGTAGGAGAAAACGGGACTCTATTTGGATGAAGGGTCTAGTAGATATGGCTTCTGGAAGGGAGCCCCTGAGCTTAATCTGCAGAGTTTATGTTGAACTAGGACGCATAAACCCCCAACTTTCATCCACGTTTCTGAGCAAGATAGCCAATGAAAATTTTAGATCTATGGATCAAATTCAAGATAATATAAAGGAGAAGCCATATGATCAAATGGCGCTCAATTCGGAGTAGAATTCAAGAAGTTATGGGGTCTGCAAGGGGGCTAAGGCGCACAGAAACGGAGCAGAGTCCAGTGCAGGTTGGACTCTCAGTTTGCTTAGCGGTCTATCGGAAGACTGCTAAGGAACCGTTTGCAATAAGAAACGGTCGTTTGCACAATCGTTTGGGCAGACTTCGCGTGACTTCAAAAATCGGATCATATCTTAAAAATGGTGCAAAATTAGTGAAAGTTGTAGAAGAAGAAAGTGTAGATAACTGAAGGATGAACAACTGTGATGAAGAATGAAAAGATGATCAGAAGATGGAGAAAATGGGGCTAGAATTAAGATAAAGAATTCTGGGACACAGGTGAATAGCACGTCGGAAAAATGCGAATAGATTGAAATCGGTGCAGAACTGGCTAATGGCATAAAAGAAGAAATTGTAGAGATTTGAAAGATGAACAACTTTGGTGAAGGACACTTTTTCAATAGAGAAAGAGAATGGGATGAAAAAGGACCATTTTCAAGACTGCACAGCGAAAGAGAGCCGAATGCTTGATGGAAATGGGCCTAAATGGGCCGCAAGTCAACTTGGAAGACCGAAAGTTGATAAGATAAGCTCCAGGGCTATAAGAAATCATGATCTCCAAAGTTCAAAGGCTAGGGAACAATGAAATGGGCTCGAAATCTATCCAAGGAAGGCTCCAAAATAATGGGTAATCTGGGACATCAAAAATGACGAATAAAGAGAAATAACGCGACTTATGGGCTAAAAAGGGTTGTCAACAGATGCCCCTCCTTGATGTCCGCTTTACAAGGGAACGAGCAAAAGCGACGCGGAGGTGGAATAGAAAAGAGATGGAGCGAAAGCGATAGTGACGTGAAGTGGAGATGAAGCAGAGATGAAGCGGAGAGAACTGAAAAGCGAGCATCAAGGTAAAAGACACCCGTTACAACCAACAAGCGACGAGAATTCTCCCGAAATCACCGAACTAACCACCCAGAATGAATGACACGGATGAGACATGCCTGGAGAACTAAACTAAGGGAAAGAAAACACGACCAGCCTCATCGGGGACACAATCCACGGACAATGAGTGGGTCGGCAGGAAACACAGCATAAGAGCTGGAAAGGAGAATAAGATTGAGATAAAATCCAGACAGGAATCACGCTGGCCAACCAGACCAAGCGGGCAGATCAGAGAAATCGTTCAAATTTAGAGTGGAATGAGAATCTCTTTTTCAAGGGAATTGAAGTGCAATTAACCATTGCTGAGGAGAAATCTTGAACAAATCACGAGGCGTGAATGCTCAAAATGACACGATGCATGCTGGGCTAAAATAAAGAAATCATCAAAACGAATGTAAGGAAAGGATAAAATAGAAAGTATCCAAGGATAATATTACTAGACCAAGCCAAGACGGGGTCAAGAGTCGTTCGCAACCACGGTGTGCAAGATAGAGTCCATCGTCCCCCACCCGACTCAACCGAGCGGCATATCCAACGATTAACCGTATACTCCTAGATCATCATCGTTTTTGTTAAAGGGGAATATTAGATCCCAGAACACAGGGCCAACCAGCCGGTCCTTGAGAGACTATAATAAGGTAGATACCATATAGTAATGTAACAGTGAGCAAGGATAGAGAGCCATACCTGACTTACCTACCAAGCAAAACAGCATTTTCTTTGGATTTTTGATTTTCAAATTTTTATGGGATTTTCATCATATAAGACAACCACATGACAATGATGAACATAACATAACAACATGCACGAAGATGAACATAATATAATGAACAAAATATGACATGACAAAGATGAACAAAACACAACACCATAACAAAACATCACAAGAACAAATGGCAAGCATGCATGAGATTGAAGACATGGTGGGGAAAGACGACACACACACACGGTGGGACAGCACACGCGGTGGTATAAGGACATGGTGGGAAAAAGACACATGGGATGACAATACTACGGGGGTAAAAGACAACACATGCAATGACACGGAGGGACATATACGCGCGACAGAGACACGGCGGGACGAAAGACATGACAAATACGCCCTTCAATCAAAGCCCAAGATCAGAATGAAGCAGAACCGCCAGGTTCATAGTCGTGAGGCAAAGTCCTCTCATCAAGATATGATCAAAGTGAGCTAAAGCTAAGCAAAGCATGAGAAGGACACGAGCTTTAGAACAAATCGAGAGACAAGATTAAAGAAACGAGAACAGATCAGAAAATGTGAACAGGATGCAAAACGAGAGATAGAGTAAGGAAAACTTGAAGCACCTGCAACCTGTACATTTAGTAAACGGATTACGTATCTGTCCTTAAAACAAATGCATAAAAATAAAAGACATGTTTTTGGATTTTTGTAATTTTTGTAATTTTTTTTGGTTTTTAAAAATATTTGATTTTTTTTGGATATTTGACATTTTTGATTTTTCTGATTTTTTTTGAAATATTTGATTTTTTTAGTTTTTTTGAAAATTTTGATTTTTTTAATTTTTTTGAAATGTTTGATTTTTTAAGGTTTTTGACATATGTGATCTTTTTTGTAATTTTGAAGTATTTGATTTTTTATTTTTGACATTATTTAATTTTTTAGATTTTTAACAATATCTCATTTTTTAAAATTTTTAAAAATATCTCATTTTTATGAAAGTTTGACAATATCTCTTTTTTTTTTGATTTTTTGAAATAGCAATCTACAGCACCTAAGACGGGCTCAAACTACTGGCTAGGGGTAATCATTCTACCCTTCTCATTAAAGAGATTCCCTTAAGCAGGGCGTGCATGTGAGGGTGGCTCGCCACAACCAACCGCCTCTAAAAATGGTGCCCCTACTAAGATCATACCTGGGATTCAATCCAACCTAAGAGGGAGAAGCAGAAGAAAAATTAGAGACAAACTTTATGCAGGATGGGAGATATCGAGACTTGAATTCCTTCTAGGGCACTACCCCTCAAAGATAGAGTCTGTTGCGACGGGGCTTTGTGTCTTTGATTTTCGGACCCATATTTTTCAGGCATGCATGCGACCGGGCTCATGACATCCCGCGGGGAACTGTACTGCCACTCTTGCCATGCCTTTGATTCCCATAATTTTGCAATGATCAGATCATTAATTTTGAGAGCGCTTATTGGCTAGATTTAGCATGAAAGCTCATTTTTTGAGGGTCAAGACTGCCCTTATTTGAGACCTCTATCGTATTGGGAAGCACCTAGGCTGGTCATCTTACCCATCAATCTCTTGCCCCTGCACTTGGCCGAGCAGGGAAAAGAAAAGACCGTTGTGCATGCCCATAGTATGGCCAAAGCAGCAACGGTGTGCCTCAGAGGACATTCAGCTATGGCTCGCCGTGTAGTGTGTGAAAAACCAATGCTCAATTGTCACCATCAACGATCGGGGAAAGAAACTAGACTCCCAGCACGGAGCTATCACCAGCCTAAGGATGCTGCAGAAGCGAACTTAACTCTTTCGACAAAACTAAGCAAACTTTCTAAAGCCACTGAAACCATGTGAGGAACCAACATTTATCTTAACAATGCGCAGGAATAACAGTGATAATAATAGCATGTTCTTTGCACAAAATAAAGATACCTTGCAAATCTATGGAATGAAAACTAGCACCCTAAAGTAATCTTGATCATCGAGCTTTGCGTAGCACGAGCTTCATATTCCTTGCTTGACAGGATGAAAGGGAGAGAATAGCAAGGATTAAAGATTCCTCTACACGGAGGAGCAGCAGACACCAAACTGGATGAAGAAGGATAAAAGGAAGAGAGATGAGAGCTAGAACTCCCTCGTTAAGGCGCGGAGACCCTGATAACAAGGAACCAGATACATAATAAGCAAAGGTTAGCTGGGATCAAGGTGGGCTAAAGCCTCAAAAATAGCGAGAGAAAGGGTGATGACCCCGAAAGGGTGAAGAGGAGGGAATAGACAAATCTTGAGAAGATTGTGCCAAAGATAAGGGGGAAGAGGAGTGATCATTCTACGTGGTCAGAGAAAAGGAATTAGAATCACCCGACAGGGTCGGGGAAGGAGAAGCATAAACACCCGACAAGGTCGAGGAAGAAGAACGAGAACTCGGGGATACTAGAGGAGAAGGATAAGAAGAAGAAATCCCTAGATCGGGATGAAAGAATGACGTGGGCCGAGGCCTAAGACAGTAAGAATAAGGAGAATCCAGAGAAACCGGATGAGAAGGGTGGGGGTTTGCAGACCCGAGAAGAGAGGAGAAGATCATGGACGTGGGATTAGAATAAGGAAGGTACAGCACACAAGGGTTTGATACCAATTGAAGTCCCACGATCAATGACACCCAAGAGGGGGGTGAATTGGGTGTTTATCAATTTTAAGAAAACTTTTGGCCTTTCCAAAATATGTGATAGAATGCTAGTTAACAGATTCAAATCGATTTGTACACAAAAAAGATTTATCAAACTTAATAGATGATAATATAGATTATGCAAGATATACGTGGATAAATCTGGAATCGCAATTACACTAACACTCACGTAGAATGGAGGTAGAAGAAAAGGACCAAACCACACAATTCAAAACACAATGCACAGCAGTTTTTAAGGTGGTTCGGATGCAACGATAGCAATCCTTCGTCCACCCCTCACCAAACCCGGTGAGGTTTCACTCGGCGATAAATCCCCAAACGGAGACGACGCTCCAACCACACACGCAGGACGACGTCTACCCACACACACGGGGACGCACCCCAACACACATACACACACGGAGACGAGGTCTCCAACACGATCCAACAACCGGTTCAACAAAACACACACATGTTGTGACAGATGCAGCACTCCACACACTAAATCGATCGTATCTAAAAGATCCACACACACACACACATAGATCTAGAAAGATTCACGCACACACGAAAGGAATTCCACGATCACACATGACCATGGATTCAAAACGATCCACACACACACACACGAGTTTGCAGTTTATAAGAAATACAAATCTGAAACTTAAAACACAATAAGGCACAGTTGAGAAAAACTCTTTATTTGGCTCCCCCTGAATGTATGCTGATTGATCTTTGAATGATGCTTGCTTCTTTAGTTCATTGGAAGTTGATGGCTTCAGATGGACCTTGAATCTTCAGCTCATGGATGAAGAGTTGATCCACAAATCACTATTCACGGCTACAGTAACCGTTTCTTCTTCCTTGGACAACTTCCTTGATCTCCTTGATCCTTGCTTGCTTCTTCTCTTCCTTTGAGATTGCTGGCTTCAGATGGAGCTTGAATACCTTCAGATGGATGAAGAGGTTGCTGGACGAAGTACTGTTCACCGAGGGTTGTAGCAGTCTTCTTCTTCCTTTGATAACCTTCCCCTTTGATCTCCCTTGAAGCCCCTTTTGGATCCTTAGGGTTTCTAACCCTCTTGTGTGTATTTTATAGACTTTGAATGGTCCATAGACATCCCCCAGACCAGATCCACAAATCATGGTGTAATTGGGGTCATTGGGATTAAACAAATGGGTAGAAAGACCTCTTCTCGAGCTTGGAAAAAAAGTCAACAAAAGGTATAGATCGGGGCTGGCGGTCGATCGGAGCCAACTAGCGGTCGACCGCTCTGTAAAACCTGCAGACAACAACCTTTCTATTTTTTCCGGTCGACCGAGATTGGATGGGCGATCGACCGCTCTGAGACAGTCCTGTAGAAGATTGCATTCTGTTATTTCCGGTCGACCGCCCCTAGGCTGGCGGTCGACCGAAATCTGGGATTTTCCATATTTCGATCATTCAACCACTAAAACCCATTTGCAGTCCGTGGATTCAAACTCCTTCGACCTTGAAGATTTGTGCTGAGTATATGGACCTACAAACACATGGATAATTGATTAGAACTATAGCTCAAACATCCATATGATGAATGCATGAGCTTCATGCAATCCATTGAGTATGAAATCAAAATTTTGTTCCGGGGGCTCCGCCCCCAGAAACCCCCATAAGGGGCGCTGCCCCCTTGACCTCCGCGACCTGACCGCGCAGGTCGATCCGCGTGCGAGGGTGCACGATGGCGGGTTTTGCAAGAGCTTGAAACCTCATGAACTAGATGCATATGAACACTTTGAAACACGCATGTTCTGAGGTAAGGAACAAGTTCTGGGCTAAGAATCAAGAGATAAAACTCAATCATCCCAAGTAAATTATTCATGAAATAACCTCATGGAACACTCAATAACAAGGAGTGTATAACAGGGTAAGATCCTTACCAATGGTTCTTGACAGTACATGACATATACCTCCTATTTTGGATTGTAGAGGAGCAGGGTGCTTATCCACACGTTTGGTTCATCAGGTGACTGTCATGAGTTTGATCCTGCAAGCAAGATAGTCAGGGTTAATATCATGCTTGTTCACATTAAAGAGGTTATGAAACCTCTTGCCTCTTGTAAAACCAACATATGTAAACCAAGGATCAAGACCATGTAGCCATTTGCCATCTCAACCATACAAAGATAACAAGAGCACGAGCAATCAACCACAAGTTTAGTTATCATCGCTTAATCACACATTAAGTTTAGTTATCATCAAAATCATAGCTTAACAATCACAATAATCATCAAAATCATAACTCAACATAAGGAAGGTACACCACCCAAGGGTAGGAGCTGAGCAGAAGGAAAGATGAATGAACAGACGGGGAAGAGGGAGTGGACCCCTGAGTGCGCAATCGACGGCCCTTGAACTTGCGTCGTCGTCTCTTCTTAGCTGAAATTGGCTTGAAATGGACCTACATGGCGCTGGCTTTGATTCCCATAATTTTGCATTGATCAGATCATTGATTTTGACAGCCCTTATTGGCTAGATTTAGCATGAAAGCTCATTTTTCGAGGGTCAAGACTGTCCCTATTTGAGACCTCTCCCATATTAGGGAGCACCTAGGCTGGTCATCTCATCCATCAATCTCTTGCCCCTGCACTTGGCCGAGCAGGGAAAAGAAAAGACCGTTGTGCATGCCCATAGTATGGCCAAAGCAGCAACGGTGTGCCTTAGAGGACATTCAGCTATGGCTCGCCGTGTAGTGTGTGGAAAACCCATGCTCAATGGTCACCCTCAACGATCGGGGAAAGAAACTAGACTCCCAACACGGAGCTATCACCAGCCTAAGGATGCTGTAGAAGCGAACTTAACTCTTTTGACAAAACTAAGCAAACTATCTAAAGCCACGGAAACCATGTGAGGAACCAACATTTATCTTAACAATGCGTAGGAATAACAGTGATAATAATAGCATGTTATTTGCACAAAATAAAGATACCTTGTAAATCTATGGAACAAAAACTAGCATCCTGAAGTAATCTTGATCATCGAGCTTCGCGTAGCACGAACTTCATATTCCTTGCTTGACATGATGAAAGGGAGAGAATAGCAAGGATTAAAGATTCCTCTACACGGAGGAGCAGCAGACACCAAACTGGATGAAGAAGGATAAAAGGAAGAGAGATGAGAGCTAGAACTCCCTCGTTAAGGCGCGGAGACCCTGATAACAAGGAACCAGATACATAATAAGCAAAGGTTAGCTGGGATCAAGGTGGGCTAAAGCCTTAAAAATAGCGAGAGAAAGGGTGATGACCCCGAAAGGGTGAAGAGGAGGGAATAGACAAATCTTGAGAAGATTGTGCCAAAGATAAGGGGGAAGAGGAGTGATCATTCTACGTGGTCAGAGAAAAGGAATTAGAATCACCCGACAGGGTCGGGGAAAGAGAAGCATAAACACCCGACAAGGTCGGGGAAGAAGAACGAGAACCCGGGGATATTAGAGGAGAAGGATCAGAAGAAGAAATCCCTTGATCGGGATGAAAGAAGGATGTGGGCCGAGGCCTATGACAGTAATAATAAGGAGAATCCAGAGAAACCGGATGAGAAGAGTGGGGGTTTGCAGACCCGAGAAGAGAGGAGAAGATCATGGACGTGGGATTAGAATAAGGAAGGTACAGCACACAAGGGTTTGATACCAATTGAAGTCCCGCGATCAATGACACCCAAGAGGGGGGTGAATTGGGTGTTTATCAATTTTAAGAAAACTTTTGGCCTTTACAAAATATGTGATAGAATGCTAGTTAACAGATTCAAAACTATTTGTATACAAAATGGATTTATCAAACTTAATAGATGATAATATAGATTATGTAAGATATACGTGGATAAATCCGAAATCACAATTACACTAACACTCACGTAGAATGGAGGTAGAAGAAAAGGACCAAACCACACAATTCAAAACATAATGCACAGTGGTTTTTAAGGTGGTTCGGATGCAACGACGGCAATCCTACGTCCACCCCTCACCAAACCCGGTGAGGCTTCACTCGGGGATAAATTCCCAAATTGAGATGACGCTCCAACCACATACGCAGGACGACGTCTGCCCACACACACGAGGATGCACCCCAACACACATACAAACACGGAGATGAGGTCTCCAACACGATCCAACAATAGGATCAACAAAACACACACACGCTGCGATAGATGCAGCACTCCACACACTAAATCGATTGGATCTAAAAGATCCACACACACACACCTAGATCTAAGAAGATCCACGCACACACGAAAGGAATTCCACGATCACACACGACCATGGATTCAAAACGATCCACACACACACACGAGTTTGCAGTTTATAAGAAACACAAATCTGAAACTTAAAACATAATAAGGCACAGTTGAGAAAAACTCTTGATTTGGCTCCCCCTAAATGTATGCTGATTGATCTTTGAATGATGCTTGCTTCTTCAGTTCATTGGAAGTTGATGGCTTCAGATGGACCTTGAATCCTCAGCTCCTGGATGAAGAGTTGATCCATAGATCACTATTCACGGCTACAGTAACCCTTTCTTCTTCCTTGGACAACTTCCTTGATCTCCTTGATCCTTGCTTGCTCTTCTCTTCCTTTGAGATTGCTGGCTTCAGATGGAGCTTGAATACCTTCAGATGGATGAAGAGATTGCTGGATGAAGTACTGTTCACGGAGGGTTGTAGCAGTCTTCTTCTTCCTTTGATAACCTTCCCCTTTGATCTCCCTTGAAGCCCCTTTTGGATCCTTAGGGTTTCTAACCCTCTTGTGTGTATTTTATAGACTTTGAATGGTCCATAGACATCCCCCAGACCAGATCCACAAATCATGGTGTAATTGGGGTCATTGGGATTAAACAAATGGGTAGAAAGACCTCTCCTCGAGCTTGGAACAAAAGTCAACAAAAGGGGCAGATCGGGGCTGGCGGTCGACCGAAGGCAACTGGCGGTCGACCGCTCTGTAAAACCTGCAGACAGCAACCTTTCTATTTTTTCAGGTCGACCGAGATTGGATGGGCGATCGACCGCTCTGAGACAGTCCTGTAGAAGATTGCATTATGTTATTTTCGGTCGACCGCCCCTAGGCTGGCGGTCGACCGAAATCTGGGATTTTCCAGATTTTGAACATTTAACCCCTAAAACCCATTTACAGTTCATGGATTCAAACTCCTTCGACCTTGAAGATTTGTGGTGAGTATATGGACCTGCAAACACATGGATAATTGATTAGAACTATAGCTCAAACATCCATATGATGAATGCATGAGCTTCATGCAAACCATTGAGTATGAAATCAAAATTTTGTTCCGGGGGCTCCGCCCCCAGAAACCCCCGTAAGGGGCGCTGCCCCCTTGACCTCCGCGACCTGACCGCGCAGGTCGATACACGTGCGAGGGTGCACGATGGCGGGTTTTGCAAGGGCTTGAAACCTCATGAACTAGATGCATATGAACACTTTGAAATACACATGTTCTGAGGTAAGGATCAAGTTCTGGGCTAAGAATCAAGAGATAAAACTCAATCATCCCAAGTAAATTATTTATGAAATGACCTCATGGAACACTCAATAACAAGGAGTGTATAACATGGTAAGATCCTTACCAATGGTTCTTGACAGTACATGACATATACCTCTTGTTTTGGATTGTAGAGGAGCAGGGTGCTTATCCACGCGTTTGGTTCACCAGGTGATTGCCATGAGTTTGATCCTGCAAGCAAGATAGTCAGGGTTAATATCAAGCTTGTTCACATTAAAGAGGTTATGAAACCTCTTGCCTCTTGTAAAACCAACATATGTAAACCAAGGATCAAGACCTTGTAACCGTTGCCATTTTCCTTCTCAACCATACATAGATAACAAGAGCATGAGCAATCAACCACAAGTTTAGTTATCATCGCTTAATCACACATTAAGTTTAGTTATCATCAAAATCATAACTTAACAATCACAACAATCATCAAAACCATAACTCAACATAAGGAAGGTACACCACCCAAGGGGGGGAGCTGAGCAGAAGGAAAGATGAATGAATAGACGGGGAAGAGGGAGTGGACCCCTGAGTGCACAATCGACGGCCCTTGAACTTGCATCGCCATCTCTTCTTAGCTGAAATTGGCTTGAAATGGACATGCTTGGTGTGGGCTTGGACCTTCAGGCCTCTTATTTTGCAGTATCTCCTTAAATAACGGGCCCATCTGGCAGAGGACCTGACCCCGCTATGAATATGCAGCTTCATCGGGGCGGTTGCCCCTAGACACCCGGCGCTAACAACAGTAGATGAACATTCTTGAACAACTAACTCCTCATAATGCTGAATATCATAGAACCATGGAGTCTTGTTACTTGGCACAAGTAGCATGAGATTTGGCAGCTCCACTCGATAATAAGACTTGAAGCATAACTCCCTTGCTAGTAGAGAAGGATGAAACTGAGGGAGGGTAATACATGGCGTTGACGTGGCCGGCGTACTGATAAACTGAGAGAGGTTGCATAACAAGTGCAGAATATCCTTCGAAAGTGTAGAAAATACGGCCAACTGCCCCTTGAACATGGAATTCATCATTTCTTTGGCAGCCGTATGAGTTAGCAAAATACGGGTGGAGAACCTTTCTTGGCTACTGAACTGAACAGCAATGGAGTGAGAAGTAACAACAGCATCAATGGTGAACTTTCTGGAGAGCAATGAGATTGCCATCGGTCTCGCTCTTGAAGACATTGGCATTACTGCAAGGGAACTCTTTTTAGCAACCATCTTTGGAAGGGCAGGCTCATCCCCAAAATAGCCAAAGACCAGGACGTGGATTGGCATGCGGTAGATGAAATCTTGAATCTTGAATGGAACAACCGGCACTGAATCGTCCTGACTCGGCTCATTGTCTCCCTGGGGACCAGACTCGAGGGGCACCAAAGAGAGCACACACCTGCTCCGTGGGGTGGAAGTAGGTGGAGGAGAAGTAGAGGTAGAAAGTTTGGATGGCATGGAGGCTTTAACGGGGATGGTGTGTTTAGGTGGAGGCAGAGGGGTTGTGGGTGAAGGCGAAGGCGGAGGTGGAGCTCACTCAAGCTCAGGCGAAGATGATGGTAGAGGTGGTGGAATAGGGGTCTTTGGGAGAGGAGGTGGTGAAGGCGGTGGTGATAGGTTAGGCAATCGGGGTGGTGATAGAGATGGTGACGCGGGTAATGGGGATAGTGGAGATGGAGGTGGAGAGGGTGATTTAGGCAAAGGGGAAGGTCATGGTGCCCACCATCGGCGTACCGGCACGACGCGTCGAGCGGTGTTGGGAGTGGAAGCTGTGGTGGCAATGGAGGAAGCCGAGGCAGGGGAGGCACTAGCCTAAGCAAGAGCTTGGGTTGATAGAGGTGACGGAGACGGTGTAGGAGGTGGCAAAGATGGGGTAGATAACGGAGCAAGCAACAGAGCGGGTGCATCGCTAGATGAGGGATCACAGGGGTGCCCCTGGCCTTGTAGAGACGGAGATAGCTGCTTGGGTGGTGCCTGCTGCAGCTGCTTGTTGTGAAGATCTAAAATAACTTTATGCATGGCGGCCCAATCGATCCTCTTCTGATCCTCCAAGCCATAAACAAACTCCCAGGATTCGGGGCAATCTTCAACCAAATGCCCCTACTGGTGGTGAAAATCACAGAATTGGAGCAAATTCCCGACCGCGGGTCGGCAGGGCACAACTGGAGGGAGCGGCAACGCATGAGTGGCCATCAAAGCCCTGAAAATATCTGTAAAGCACTCCGACAATGGAGAGTGAGGAGCCTGCTTCGGGCTAAGGGGATGCCGAGAGGTATGAGATGAAGTGGAAGGTTGTGGAGACGTAAGTGAAGGTTGCATAGGCAATAATGCTTGGCCGACGGTGGGGGGATTTGGTGAAGGCATATGTGGAGCAGTATGTGGGGGTATATAGACGGCATCCACTTGCTCGGGGTGTGTTGTTCCCTTGACCGGAGGTGGCGGCGGATATGGGTATGAGGAGATGGGAGGCTGACTCATGGAGGGCTGATATGCGGGAGTATATGGATATGTAGAGGCGGGAGGTTGGCTCGTGGAGGGATATGCGGCAGAAGGCTGACTCATGGAAGGATAAGTGGTGGAGGGCTGACTCGTGGAGGGATGACTCATGGGAGCGTAGGGTTGGCACGTGGAGGGTGAAGGTTGATATGTGGAGGTGGATGGTGGAGACTCGGGGCCAAGGGAATCTTTGATTTGTTGGCAAATGAAGCGGGCTCGGCTGTATAATTGTTGCCAGGAGGTAATGTCGTTGAGGGCTAAGATGAACCGATATTCGGGCGTTGCATTAGAAATTAGCATCTTGATTTGCTCTCCCTCTAGAATGTGTCTCGGGACTTACACGGAAAGGCGACGCCAGCTATCAGAGAAAGTGGAGAATTCCTCGTCGGGCTTCATCATCTTGGGGGATAGATCCGCGATAGAATACTTGGGCCCAACCTGGTCTTGAAACTGCTGAAGAAATTTCTCTTGAACGGCTTGAAAATTCACAATCTTCTCTTGTGGCAACGAAAAGAACCAATCCCGAGCCGAGCCTTCCAGTGACAGACCGAATAGGTAAGCCGTCAAGCATTGGTCATGCCAAAATTGGGCAGACTCATAAAGAAACTCATTTAAGTGCACATAGGGGTTACTGACTCCACCATAACGGCGATATGCGAGAATTTGTGAAGATGGCGGAAGTCGAAGACCTTGAAATGCGAATGGAATACTTAAGGAGGATTTGGGATCGATTTGATGTTAGAGTTCATCAAGTTAACGCTTGGTTTGGGCAATCATCTCCTGAGTAGGGAGAGATCGAAAAGAATATGGGCCAACCTGAGCAAGAGGTAGTGAATTTGGACCAGAATGATGATATTGGGCCAGATAAGAGGATCCAGACTGAGAAGTATAAGGGCCCATTCCAGGAGTGGAAGGATATGCAGGCCTGGAAGAGACGTTGGCATATGGGTTGAGTGGGCCAGCAGCAACATGGGCAGAAGAATGAGGCCCATTAGAAATTGGGCCAGCAGCATATGAAGGAGAAGAAAGAGGCCCATGAAGGGAAGAGGGCCCGTTATGGGAAGGAGGTCCATTAAGATGAGATGAAATGAGATGTTGGGCCTAGACCAGGTCCATTTGATGGACAAGGCTTGATAAGCGGGCCATGAGATTAGCCTATTCCTCGGATGGATCAGAGGGACCATGGGAAGATGGGCACGCGTGGGAAGAGGATTCCACGCGGGAATAGCAAGAAGGATGATACAAGGGGTTAGAATAATGCTTCATGAGGGCAAATGTAGACTTAATACAAGGAGATCAAGGACAATACAAGTGGGGAAGCAAGGGCTTAATGGGCTTGAGGACAAGACGGGACTGTCCCACTAATGCAAAGACGAATGGACAACAGACCACGGGACAATAGACTAGACAATAGACACACAAATAGACTGACTTAAGTTGGCCTAACAACAACAAAACATGTGGATGATGAAAGAATGTAACACAAAAATCACTAATGGGCTTGGACAGGCCCAAACAACACAAACAATGCAATGTGAGAGTTTTCACCCAAGTCACACAAGTAGATATGATGGGAAATATTTTAGCAGTTTTAATAAACCTTTTAATGATTTGAATTAAACATAATTCCCTCAAGATAGGAATCCTATGTGAATAAGGTCTAAACTTTGGGTTGACTAAGGTTAACTCCCTCACACATATGCAAATACAAGTCTAAGGGGTGGAAAAGGTACAACCGGCCCGGCGTCCGTGTGGGAATCCATGGCTCGCGGGGACTTACGGAGGTCCCAGATAAGATCACCTAGTCGATCTCAAGGAATGTGAGGGCGAGAGGATCACTTACCAAGGCAGGAAATGCAACTAAGATATGCGATATATGACCCTATGTGCACCGGTGCGCATGTAATTTCTAGCCTAAATCTAGCAAATCAAGATATAATGAACATATGCAAACATAACAATATGGATGCAAACAATGTGAACAATATGAACATGAAATGCTATCTAAATATGGATATACACACCAAAATCGCAGCAAAGCATAAGCAAAGTGATGGGCACTAGAGGTCCCACCGTGATCGCCAAAAAGCTGTGGGTGTAGAAATGTGGGACACGACGTCACAAGTCACATGAACAAGCATATGTGCATGAGTGATAATATAATGTGCCAATCAAGTGAACATCATGAACATGTGACTATGTAAACATGGTAGCATGATCATATAGCAATGAAAAGGCAATAAAAGATGTAGAAGAATACCGCGATCTCCACCAAGGAAAGACAATGCCAAAGAATGTGAAAGAAAACTATGTGCGTTGTGTACCTTGGAAAAAAGAGATGATCGCACTCAATATCAAGGATGCGGGGACTATGTGGATTACCTCTCCTTGCCCTCCAGCCAGCTAGAAGGTAAGGGCCTCACTTTCCATGCTTTCCTACGAAACAAAGACAAAACAAGAGACAAAACCCATTAGAAAATGCTAAGTGTAGAAATCTACCCAAGTGCATAAAGTAGCATGAAAGATTGAGGGTAAACTTACCGGGGGAGGGTTTTTAACCCCTGTGGAAGGTTGGAAATAATAGGTGTGTATATTGTGATGAGATTAACATGAAGAGATTGATTTAATATGCCATGATGAACATAGATAAACAAGGTGCAAAAGTGCAACTCATAAGCAAAAATGTGCAAACAGTGCAAATTGGGTGCAAAGACTGATGCAAACAGTAGGGCAAACGATGTCCAAATATAGTGAAAATTGGTGTGATAGAAGACTTGAGTGTTGTGAAGAAGTAGGAACAAGAATCACTCCAAAAGGAGGTCGGGACAGAACGTTATGATGCCGAAGATTTGGGGAAAAACATAGACTGTGCATAAAATACAGAACAGTGCACAAAATGGACTCAAAGAATGATGAATATCTCACAAGATAGAACATCAAAAAAGAAAGAGAGGATGCTATGAAAATGTGAGAATATTGTGGTGAAACTAGGGTAAAAAGGAGGGTTTAAAACGGGGAAGACAGCCGTGAAAAACGGGGTGGAAAACACAAGAAAATAATGGGGTGTAGAACATGACAGAAAAATGACTATGTAAAAATAGAATGAAAGTGCAAAACTCATGGACAAAAATATGCATGAAGATGACGACATAATGAGCCCCAAACCAAGAAAAACAAAGATTATATTTCCCTCTAGAGCTTGGAGTTGAAAGGACAGATCAAGAGTGCCCCATGGCCTTGCTCCGGTGACGCAAACATGCCCCCGTCGCAAGAAATCTGGGTTTCAAAAAAGTGCAGAACATAGTGGTGAAACCTCAAAAGTTGGGGCTTGGAAAAAGGGGGAAAGATAGGAGAAATAAGGCACACATATAATCAAAACGAAGCTAATACTCCTTTCTTCAAGATGGACTCAAACGAGGACGAACAGGATGAAGCATGATTCCGCCCCGGCTTGATGAACAGGCCCCCGTCGCGGAGTTGTAACAGAAAACCAGCAAACTGTGATGATTTGCCAAAAGAAGCGGCGAAGTTGAGTGAGCAAACGTTGATGAAATTGAGCAAATAAGGAATCAAAATGAAGTTAATACTTCCCTCTTCAAGCTATGGTCGAAGGAGGATGAAGACAGTTTGGCATGGCTTCGCCGTCGCCTTGGAAACGTGCCCCCGTCGCGAGGTTCGCATAGGGCACTTTATATAAAAAACTACTTAAATCCCCTACTTTCCTCCACAAGTTTAGGAGATAGAGTCCACCAAATCCCGAGATCTATGGGTCAATCTTGAGATAATAGTCAAGATAAGATGTAGGAGAAAACGGGACTCTATTTGGATGAAGGATCTAGAAGATATGGCTTCTAGAAGAGAGCCCCGGAGCTTAATCTGCAGAGTTTGTGTTGAACTAGGACGCATAAACCCCCAACTTTTATCCATGTTTCTGAGTAAGATAGCCAATGAAAATCTGAGATCTATGGATCAAATTCAAGATAATATAAAGGAGAAGCCATAGGAACAAACGACGCTCAATTCGGAGTAGAATTCAAGAAGTTATGGGCTCTGCAAGGGGGCCACGGCGCACAGAAACGGAGCAGAGTCCAACGCAGATTGGACTCTCGGTTTGCTTAGCGGTCTATCGTAAGACCACTAAGGAACCGTTTGCAATAAGAAACGGTCATTTACACGACCGTTTGGGCAGACTTCGTGTGACTTCAGAAATCAGATTATATCTCGAAAATGGTGCAGAATTAGTGAAAGTGGTAGAAGAAGAAATTGTAGATAACTGAAAGATGAACAACTTTCATGAAGAGAGTAAGATGAAAAAATAATCAAAAGATGGAGAAAATGGGGCTAGAACAGAGAGAAAGATTTTTGGGACACAGGTGAATAGCACGTCGGAAAAATGCAAATAGATTGAAATCGGTGCAGAACTGGCTAATGGAATAAAAGAAGAAATTGTAGAGCTTTGAAATATGAACAACTTTGGTGAAGAACACTTTTTGAATAGAAAAAGACAATGGGATGAAAAAGGACCATTTTCAAGACTGTGCAGTGAAAGAGAGCCGAATGCTTGATGGAAATGGGCCTAAATGGGCCGCAAGTCAACTTGGAAGACCGGAAGTTGATAAGATAAGCTCCAAGGCTATAAGAAATCATGATCTCCAAAGTTCAAAGGCTAGGGAATAATGAAATGGGCTCAAAATTCGTCCAAGAAAGGCTCCAAAATAATGGATAATTCGGGACATCAAAAATGACGAATAAAGAGAAATAACGCGACTTATGGGCTAAAAATGGGTGTCAACACTCACATTCCAAGGTCCATACAAATGGATTTTCCTCTCTAGTGAGTCTTGTGAGAGGAACGGTGATTTTGGAAAAATCCTTGATGAATCGCCGATAATAACTAGCCAGACGAAGGAAACTTCTAATTTCCTATATAGTTATCAGTCGGCTCCAATTCTTGACAGCTTCTACTTTAGAAGGATCCACGGCAATTCCTTCTTTGGAGATAACATGGCCAAGGAAAGAAACCTCCTTCAGCCAGAACTCACATTTATTTAACTTTGCATATAGTTGGTGTTCCATTAATGTTCGTAAGGTAGTTCTCAGATGTTCCTCATGTTCTTCTTTCGTCTTGGAATAGATAAGGATATCATCAGTAAATACGACCACAAAGCGGTCGAGATATGGCCTGAAGACATTATTCATGAGTTGCATAAATGTTGCGGGGGCGTTCGTTAACCCGTACGGCATAACAACAAACTCATAATGTCCGTATCTACTATGGAAAGTTGTCTTTTGAATATCCTATTTCTTAATCTTCAGCTGATGATAGCCAGACCTGAGGTTAATCTTGGAGAAATACTCCGCACCGGAGATCTAGTCGAATAGTTCATCAATACGCGGCAGTGGGTACTTGTTCTTGATGGTAAGTTGATTCAACTGCCGGTAGTTGATACACAGCCTGAGGGATCCATCCTTCTTCCTAACAAATAGAACCGACGCACCCTAAGGGGATGTGCTAAGTCGAATAACGCCTTTCTCCAACAACTATTGAGGTTGCCTTTTCAATTCCTCGAGCTCCGTGGGGGACATCCTGTAAGGGGCCTTTGACACAGGTGCTGCTCCAGGTATGAGTTCAATGAAAAAATTAACCTCCCTCTCAGGTGGTATACCGGGTAAGTCTAAAGGAAAGACATCCATAAATTCTTTTACAACGAGAATTTCTTCTATAAGGATTTTCTTGGACTCAGTAATGATAAAGGAAGCAAGAAAAGCTTCACACCCTTGTTAGATGAGTTTGCAGGCCTGAAGAGAAGAAATAAGATTTTTATAAGATTTGATCTGCATAGAAGGCCGACCATTGGGCTGTGCAATGAACTTCAACTTCTGCAAGCCCAATTTCAAAATTCTGGTCAGATAATTAAGTTTGCTAGACTCTTGTTTCGCATTACCATATGGAAACTATGGAAGGAAAGATGTGTCAGAATTTTTGAAGACACTACTACCTCCAAATCTGTAATCCTCATTCAAATACTTGAAGATGCAAGAAGTTGCATGGAGTTCCAAGAGAAGAAGAGACTAACTAGAAGGGAAAAAATATCTTCAGTAGATTCATTCTATTTTCTTAATAACCTCTTAGTCTATAGCCTGTGTGGTCTTGAGCACAGTAGCTCTGCTTTGCAGACTTATGATGTAGAGTTACTTTTCCATTTAATAGAAGCTCTATACCATTAACTACCAAAAAAAAGAGTAGGGTGCTTCCTATACTTAATGCCATGGAAAGAAAACTTTGAGAAATCTAGTTTATGAAAAGAAATCTGCCTATTATGACAATTAATGTCGGCATAATGGTCACAAAGCCAATATACTCCTAATATGGCATCATAGCCTTCCATGTCAAGGCATACGTTACAGGGAGATTGTGACCTTCTATGATAACTTCACTATTGGCGAGATAAGTTTTAAGTTTTGTTCCCGAACCTAAGGGTGTACTTATAGTTAAATTTGTATGTAACGGGACAAGTGAAATTGGTAAGGTTTTAGCAAAAGAGGTAGAAATTAAGGAATGAGAAGCACCAGTATCAAATAACACAAATGTAGGATGCAAGTAAATTTGGACGGTACCTTCCATCAGTTCCCCTTTTTGGTAGCTTCTTCGTCCACAACAGCATTGAGACGAGCATGCCGCCTTCGCCTACCATCATTCTTGGAGGGTTGTTCCTTCATGAGGGGACAGTCTGGCATGCGATGCTTTCGACTTTCACATCTTAAGCAAGTGCCAAGACGCTTCCAGCATTCCTCGGCCGCATGGCCAAATTTCTTGCAGAATGTGCAAGCCGCCATGACTTGCTTGTCTTCCTCCTTCGCCTTCTTGTTCATGTGTTAGGCACTACCACCCCCGTTCTGAGATCTCTTCTTACTATCACGGGATTTGTAAGGTTCCGTGATGCTGAACTTCACCTTCTTTCCACGCTAATCCATCTTTCGGCTAGATTCTTCTCCCTGGCCTTTAAGTTTCTCGACCTTCTCTAAGGTCCTTTCATATAGATGGGCTTGTTGGGCCATCTCTGCATATGTTTGAATATTTTGCAAGCCAAGTTGTCGAATAAAGATGGGCCTTAACCCATCCAGAAAATGGTTGGCCTTCAAATGATGTGTGCTTACCAAATGTTCGGCATAAGGGGCCAAACGGGTGAATTGGAGTTCATATTCTGCCACCGACATCATGCCTTGGCGTAAAGAAGCAAATTCTATAGCCTTTCTCTCATTTACGTGCTCGGAGAAGTATTTCGCCTGGAAGAGTGTAAAAAACTCCTTTCATGTAGGCTGGGCATTCTGGGGTTGCACCGAAGTGGTCTTCCACCAAGTACGCGCATCCTTATTAAGTTGAAAAGTGACGAGACGGACCTTCTCTTGATCCGCGCACTGCATAACATTTAAAATTCTTTCAATTTCATCTATCCAATTCTCTACTTCATCTGGATTGGAAGAGCCAGAAAACTGTGGGGGATTTAAGCTTCAGAAATTATGATGTAAGTCACCGGCACCAGCCCTCGCGCCAGCTTGGGCCATATTCTGGAGTGCATGGGTAAGACCTGCAAAAGTCTGTTGCATCCCGTCCCAGTCAACATGTTGTGCCATCGTGAAAATAAGGTACCTGAGAGGATAATCAATTAGTTAATTCCTATGGAATCAATAGAATTAATTTAGAGAAAATTTCTAATTTAACTATCTCAACCCGGCTCTACCCATTCTCACAGGGTTGGAAATTTCTTTCTGGCTCATAGGATTGGGTCCATACCCTTGGACTTAGCCTATGACATGGCATTTTCCTAGGAATAAGTATGTCCTTAGACCTAGGCTCTGATACCAACTAGGGTGGTTTGGCAGTCGCGCGATAGACCACCAATTGGCCTTTTTCTGAAATTTTTGGATTTTCACTTTTATCCCCTATTTATCCCTCATTTATGCTATTTATCCCCCTTTAAATTCCCATTACGTTTCTATAATTGGGCTTGGACCTAAAAGACTTAGATTTAGGTCTTATGGGCCTGTTTAGTGGATTTAAACCTAACATAATATATAGGTCTTTAAATAATTACTTAGACCTTTATTCCTTAAATAGCCCATTAAGTCTGCTTAAATGCTTAATAATTATATTAAATCCCTAGAAAATTCTTAGAAAATTATCGGGCGTTACACTGCCATCCATGATCAGCCCTCCGCATACCCGCATGTGTCTCCACCTCGAATCAAGGAAATACCACACCCCGAGCAACTGGATGTCATCCACTACATACCTCCGCATCCCGCTTATACGCTTTCACCAATTCTCTCCACCAGTCGTCATGCACCATTACCTACGCAACCTCCACGACCCTCTCCTTCATCTCATACCCCTCGACATCCACCATACCCGAAGTGGGCCCATCACCCTCCATTGTCGGAGTCTTTCACCGATATTTTCAGGGATTTGATGGCCACTCACGTGTTGCAGCTTCCTTCGGTTGTGCATTGCCGACCCGCGGCTGGGAATCCACTTCAATTCTGTAAATATCATCTTCAGCAGGGGCATTTAGTCGAGGCTTACCCAAAGTTTCGGGAGTACATTTATGACTTGGAAGCCAAGAAGAGGATTGACTAGCCCGCGATTCATAAAGTTGTTCTATATCTTCACAACAAACAACAGCATCAAGAAGTGTCGCCAAGGCGGCCATCTCCAGCATTGCAACACCAGGGGCACCATTGTGATTCCTTATTTAGCACGGTACCCGCTCTGTTACCTATCCTTGCATCTGCTTCATCACCCATTCCCCCACCTAGTCCACCACCCGATCCATCACCCGTTCCATCGCCTACCCTGTCATCCGCCCCATCACCATCGTCTTTGCCATCCCCTGCTTCACCCTCATCTTTGTCATCTCCTATCCCGTCTCCATCACCCCCACAATCCCAAGCCTCTACTCAGGTTAGTGCCTCCACTTCCTCTACTCCCATTGCTCCCACTGCTTCCACTTCCTCTACTCCCATTGCCACTACTTCCACGCCCAACGCCATATGGCGTGTCATATCGGTACGCCAACGGTGGGCGCCGCGACCTTCCTCTTCACCCTCTCTATCTCCGTTACCACCTTCGTCTTCATCACCCTCATCACCTCCTAACCCCTTACCGTCACCATCCTCACCTCCACCTCCATCATCGCCACTCTCTCCACCTCCTACTCTCCTGACATCACCTAGCCCGTTGCCATTACCTTCACCACCTACCCTTCCTACCCTGCCATCTTCACCATCATCTTCACCTTCTTCACCGTCTTCCTTACCCGAGCCTGAGCAAGCTACGCCTTCATCTTCGCCTTCTCCGACATCACCTACATCCAAGCCCATCGTTGCCACCTTACCTTTGCCGCCTTCACCTTCATCTTCATCCGAGCCTGTCATTACCATCCTGCCACCACTAAAAACCCTCATTGAAGCCTCCACGCCTTCCAAGCCTATTCCCTCCCCTTCTCCATCCACTTCCACCCCACGGAGCGGGTGTGCATTATCTCTGGTGCCCCTTGGGTCTGGTCCCTAGGGTGACGATGAGCCAAGTCAGGGAGATTCAATGTCGGATATGCATTTCAAGCTTCAAGATTTCATCTGCCACATGCCGATTCGGGTCCTGGTTTCTGGCTACTTTGGGACTGATGAGCATGTACTCCAGAAGATGGTTGTCAAGCAGAGTTCCGTTGCACTAGTGCTAGTCTCTTCAAAAGTGAGACCGGTGACAATCTCATTGATCGCCGAAGGTTCTACCATTGATACCATTATCACTCCCCCCTCTGTTGCTATTCAGATGACTGATCAAGGAGGGTTCTCTACCTGCATTGTGCTAACTCATACGATTGCCAAGGGTTTGATGGATTCCATGTTCAAGGGGCAGTTTTCCGTATTTACAACATTTTTGAAGGGCATTCTGCACATGCTATGTAATTTCCCTCGGTTTATCAGCAACCCGGCCACGTCAACACCGCGCATTACTCTCCCTCAGCTTCATCCATCCCAGCTATGCTTCATGCCTAATTGCCGAGTAGAGTTGCCGAATCTTATGCTTATGGTGCCGAGTGACAAAAGTTTGTGGTTTCATGATGCTCATCTGTCCAAGGAGTTGCCTGTTCAAGAATGTACGCATTTTGTTAGCGTCGGGTGTCTCGGGGCAACCGCCCCGATGAGGTTGCATATTCATAACCAGGCCAGGCCGTCTGCCAGATGGGCCCGTTATCTGAGAAGATGTTGCAAGCCAAGAAGCCTAAAGCACTGAGTCCACGCTAGGCGGGTCCGTTATCAAGAGATTTCTGCTAAGAAGAGACGGCGGCGCAAGTTTAAGGGCCGCATGTTGTGCACTCGAGGGTCCACTACTCCTTCTTCTCCTTCTTTTCAATCATCCTTTCTTTTGCTCAGTCCCCACCCCTTGGTGGTGTACCTTCCCTCTTCCAATCCCACATCCATGATCTCCTCCTCTTCCCATCCAGATCTTTCTAGTCCTTCTTCTCTTCATCCTTTTCACCTAGAGCCTCCGGATTCTCCTCGTTCTACTATTTTTAAACCCCCGTCTGATTACTCTCCTCGTCCAGGTCATCCGGATTGTCTTAATCTTGATTTTCCTTCTCATCCTTCCTCTTCTCATCCAGAGCCTCCGAATCTCCTCTACCATCCCAATTTTAGCCTCTTATCTGATCCTTCTACTCCGGAAGTTCTAGGCTCTGTTTTTGGTTCTTCTCTGACCCGGTCGGATGATCACTCTTCTTATTCCTCACTTTCATGGCAATCTGACCATTATTCCTCTATTCTTTCTTTATCACCCTTTCGGGGTTCTCACCCTTTTTCATGCTATTTTGGAGGCTTTAGTCCGCCTTGATCTTAGTTGATCTCTGTTTCTTCTGTATGTTATTCCTTGCTATCCGGATCTCTGTGCCCTAGCGAGGGAGTTCTAGCCCTCACCTCTCTTCCTTTTATCCTTCTTGTGAGCGACGTCATGCAGTTCGGGGAGCGAAGAAGACGCGGAGCGCGCGGGCTCCTTTTGTTTACTGCAACACAGAAATAAGAGAAAAGAGAAGGGGCCACCATGGGAGATTGCTCCGGCGGGGCGAGCGGGACAAATGTAATATATCAAGATATGGGGGTTAAACGGCCATAGCGGGAAGTGACTCGCCGCGGCCTCGGGGGGGACGGGAATGATGCAGAAATCAAATAGCAAGAATTGAAATGGCCATTGGGGAAGTGACTCGCCGCGGCCTCGAGAATATGAGCAGATAAGAATATGACAGAATATAAGGAGAATATAAAGAACGGGAATTTAAACGGCCATTGGGGAAGTGACTCGCCGCGGCCTCGAGAATATGAATAGATAAGAATATAACAAAATATAAAGAGAATATAAGAACGGGAATTTAAACGGCCATTGGGGAAGTGACTCGCCGCGACCTCGAGAATATGAGCAGATAAGAATATAACAGAATATAAAGAGAATATAAGAACGGGAATTTAAACGGCCATTGGGGAAGTGACTCGCCGCGGCCTCGAGAATATAAGCAGATAAGAATATAACAGAATATAAAGAGAATATAAGAACGGGAATTTAAACGGCCATTGGGGAAGTGACTCGCTGCGGCCTCGAGAACAAGATGTGATTGCCAGGGGCCAAAAGACTCCAAAATAAAGAAAGTGATCGCGCCTACCTCAAGAGCGGGAGATGGCGGGTTGCTTCTTCCTCCCCCTTCGGCCGGCCGACGGAGAGGGTTTTCTTTAGTTACCCTTGCAAAACAACAGACAGTAGATAAACAGAATTAGGAAATGGCAGTGCAGTATCAATCCCTTGTGATGAAAATAACGAAATCGCGGCAGGACACACACCTGGTTGGTGTGGTTTTAAACCCCTCTCGGACTCGAGTAGGAGGAAAATGAGAAGATGGATGCAAGAAGTATATAAGAAGAGGCGCCCTTATGAAGGGGGATAGAGGATGCGAGATGATGAATGCAAAAGAACTACGAAGGAAAGGAAAGGATTGGCTTATTGGATGTGCCGATGGTGAAATCCGACGGAGCTCCGGCACCGTAGGGACGACGTGGAAGCGCGGTAGATGAAGACGACCTTCCTCTCGCGAGCGTGGGCACCCGAGAAGCCGGCAGAACCTCCACCTACAAAAGACCCCACGGGTTAGAAATGACTCCGGTAGCCTCTGGGCTCTGGCAGCCTATCGGATCTCTTAGAAGCTCCTCAGAACTGAGGGGGTGGGCCTCTATTTATAGGGCTCCGGAGGGTGGAGGCGTCCAGGACCCTGGACACCTCCATCAGGGCCAAAGTAATATTTTATTCTTATTTTCTTCATTTTTTTCGAATATTTTCATGGAGGCGTCCAGGGTCCCGGACGCCTCAATAAGGTCCATCGAACTCCACCGAAAGTCGCACGCGGTTTGGCACAACGCGTGGTTTTGTGAGCGGCGCCTCGTGATTCGGAAATGGGCGCGTCCAGTTGTCTGGACGCTTTTTTCGCACACGACAAACCGATGATGGGTGGGCGGGGCTCCGTGAGCAAGGTGATGGAGGCGTCCAGGGTCCTGGACGCCTCCATAAATATATTATTTTTATTTCATTTTTGTTTTGTTTTTTATGATTATTGATATTATTTTTATTATTTTTGCATTGATGGAGGCGTCCAGGCAAGTGGACGCCTCCATGATTTTAATTTTTTTTATTTCTTGGTCATTGATGGAGGCGTCCAGGCGCCTGGACACTTCCATGATTTTGATTTTTTTATTTTTTTTGTCATTGATGGAGGTGTCCAGGCGCCTGGACACTTCCATGATTTTTCACGAAAAAATTCAAAAAAATGTAAAAAAATTCATAAAAATAAGAAATCACCAGAGTAATTAAAAATGTGAAGGTTGCCTTGGGGTATCATAGTGTAATATGAGATTTACTCACGGTAACGTCAAGAACGGCATGTCTACAGCTGCCCCGCCTTGGCGTCTGCTTTGCAAGGGAGTGACACGTAATGGAATGGTATCGAAGTGGAGTGAAATGGAGTGGGAATGGACTGATAAGTTAATGCCAAGGTGTGATGAGACACGCTTTTAAAATTACTGTTTGAAATTTTTCCTGGAGTTTCAGTGAGGCGACCTTGAAGAAGGACTTTCAAATTTTGACGATTGCTTGGACAGGGTAAAAATAAGGGAGGGTGAGATGTGCACTCAGGCATGAAAATAAAGGAGACCAACTTCTCGGTGTGGAAGTACTTGGGTCATAAACCTGCAGGTTTCACCTTTGGGGAGCTATTACCAGCCAATGTGGAAGTGTTGCGGCCAAGGTGGGTCAAACAAAGCAAAGGAATATCTGAGGGTCTGTCCAAACAACGTTCTCCTTTGGAAGAGCAGCGTAGGGCCGCTTCAAGGAAACTCAGTATTTCATTCGGAATGGAATATCTCATATTTGTAAGAATTGGAGCACAACGGCTTTCACAATAGAATCACTCGAATGATCTTCCTCAATAAATTCAAAGTCCTATATGAATGCATGCTGGGTTTAAAGAAAAATTTAAAACAAACTAAAATAAAAACTAGCCAAGGATAATATTGTCAACTCGTTAAGAATGGGTCAGGATACGGATTCGGTGAGCTAATACTGGGCTGGGGCCCGTTTATCCGCACACCAACTCACTGAATGGAATCGTCATCCCCATGCTACCACAAGTTAACGGCCTATCCGTACAACCCAAATTTTTCCGGGATCATCACTGTTTTTGTTGAAGGGGAACTCAAATCTCAGATTCGTTCGGGCCGCGAGGTCCTTGACATGTTCTAGTAGCGTAGGTATCATATACTACGATGTATGACATGGTGGGACCAACCATCGAAAGGTGGGACAGGAGATAGGACAAAGACGTCCGTTAGTAAAACCTGCACAGACCAGCATAGGTTAGTAACATCAGAAAGTAGTAGATTTATAACAGAATCACACCATAGTACAAGGGGGTCTAGACAAAACTCTGATGACTGACCACTGTAGCGCCTCTCCTTTCCTACACTTCTTCTCTTGCACCAAGTTGTTTCGAGGCATGCCTTACGAGACTTTTGCCCTGGACAAAAGGGAACTACTTTGCACGGAGGGATTCTGTTGCTTTCTTTTGGGCGCGTCCAGGCGCGAGGACGCGTCTTAACCCTCGAATTCAAATTTAAAACGCCGGGCGGCCTTTCTTCTCCCGTGCCTTACCTGCAAACGAGCCCGCCTTCCGCCTAAACTCGCTCGCCCGTCTTCGTCTTCTTCCCCTCGATCGATGGAGTTCGGTGGGCCGGACCATGGTGAAGGTGGAGAGGGATGAGGGACTCCTCAAGAGCACGGAACGGCGTCCATGGAGGAGGAAGGGCCGCTTCGGGCCCCCGAGGGACCCGAGGGGCCTGATGTCGCGGAGGGAGGTGAACACGGTCTAGTAGGTCCTCCAATCTCTTCCTCTTTGATCCATTTTGAGTTTTGAAGCGAGCCGTGGGGGGAAAAAGGTTTCGGTGAGTGTTGCACTCAAATGATGGATGCGTCCTTGACAGGAGACGCGTTCTTTGTTATGATGCGAGGCCCTTCTTTCTTGGTGCAGGACATGGCGAGGACCCTGGGCCTGGCCGATAAGTGGGCGAGTGCAGACGAGCCAAGCCGCGTCAGGAAGGAGAGTCGCGGCAAGGCAAAGCTTGAAGACTGGCGCATACGTCTCTCTGGATAGCAAGGGAGCGTACTGGTGCAGGATAGTGTCGACTTCCTGCGACAGCAGAGAGAGAGTTACGTGGGTCTTCCCCGAGCCGGGGATACGCGCGACGTCAACGGCTCGCGTGCCCAATTAGCCGAGGTTAGGCGGCAGCTGGCCACCACTCAACAGGAACTGTCGCTCCTGGTAAGCTAAGTGCTACATTTTCTATTTTTAAATGTGGAGCTTAGCTGACGGCTATTGTTTGTTCGTTCCAGCGTGCCCAGTAGACATCGATGGTGGGAGTGGCTGGCGGCGCATCTTCCAGTTCCTCGGCCCCTTTTCTTGAGATTGCCTGCCTCCGGGAGCAACTTGCCGGTGCGGTGGCTCGGGCTGCCCGGGCGGAAGATGAGCGTGATGCCTGGGTGGCGACTGTAGCAGAGCTGCGACATCGCGGTGAGGAGAGACCTTCTCCAGACATCCTGGAGTTAAGGGTTCTTCTGCAGATGATGAGGAGAGAGGTAGAGAGAGAGAAAGCCGAGAGAAGGTCCGAGCGACAGCGGGATCAGACCGAGAGGAGGGCCTTGGAGGCCTAGGTGAGGGAGCTCCAGCTGGGCCTTCAGGTCGCGGTGCAGAGGCTAGGAGCGATGGAGATGCGCTACGAGAGAGTGCGAGAGTTTGGGGAGCGACTCCGCCAGTCTGGTCGCTTTGTCGCTAGTGGCTTCTTCGCCACGCCAGGGGAGGAGCAGGGAGTCATTGCTGTGGAGCCGGCGCCACGAGGCGAGGCGGGTGCTACTGCACGGGGATCCAAGAGGCTTCTGAGGGACCCTCACCTCAGGGGAGAGGAGAGGGACGTCTAGAGGGACGAGCACGAAGATAATGGCACGAGTTGGCAAGCCAGTGGACCCGCCTCATCTCTATGATTGTAGTGTTTATGATAGCTTATGTAGAATTATGAATGGAGTGATTTGATTTTCTGTTGCTTGTTTATTTTCTTGTGCGTTCCTTCTTCCCTACACTTCTTCTCCTTTGCACTGTTCCCATGTGATGGGTCTGCTGAGACTCCACTCCAAGCGGAGAATCGCATCTTGTTGTGACCATTTTCCACGGGAATCTACCGTCGAAGTCAATAATGACGGCCCTAGTCCCTTTTCTCGGATGTTGTGTCAAATTTTGCGGACGTCCTCCAAATCATGATAGGGTATCCCTAGCCAATATAGGGGGCTAGTCATCATATTCTTCGTCCAATCAATCACCCTGTGCGAGCGGTGAAGTGACACACGGGACCGCATGGCAGGTGCCTCATCACGAGGGCTATCATTAAAGGTGATGGAGGCAATCTTGGCCCGCACTCCTTCCATTTCTATAAATGCTTGTCCCTTTTATCCTCCAAGGTATATCGAGGGCTAACTCGAGGAGCACAAGTTCTCACGGGAGAGGAGGAGTTCAAAATTCTGAGAGTTGGATGGAGGGCAAATCTTCCCACTCCTCGAAGAGAAGCAGGTCCAGTGGTAGTAGTTCTAGGAGGCTTTCGGACCTCGAAGGGCACTTCAGCGAAAGGGCCCAATCATAACTCGTAAGCTGAGCTTTCCTGCCCTTTTCTCATTCTTTCTTCCTTCCTCTTGACAACACCCTTCTCCATTTCTTATGCACGCACAAAGTGTGATGAAATCACACATTTCATGGGAGTTAGCAGTGGCCGCATACAGGGGTCTCCTGGATTTTCAGAAGGCCAGGCTAGACGTGATGGGATTTGGTGCCTTTCTTCGGATCGAGCCTATCCAGCTCGACCTGGTCCTGATCCAAGCCTTGTGTGAGAGATGGGACCCAGTGAGCCAGGCATTCTTGATGCCTTGGGGGCACATGGTGCCCAACCTGGAAGATGTGGTCCGAATTACAAGCCTCAAGGTGGATGGCGAGGCAGTGACCGGAGTCACTTACGCGGACTACCGAGAAGGTGCCCAGAAGTTACTGGGTTTGGACCTAGATGGTCGAAAAAATAGGTCGGTAGCTAGGGCGTCCCTCATGGATGCATTAGGACTCACCGACACTCGTCGGGGGGACGACGAATCCTTAGAAGAGTTCATGGAAAGGATGGAAATAGGATGCTGTGCCGTGTACTGCACAGATTTCGGCAACTGGGAAAGATGCAACATAGATTTGAGGAGATTTCTCCTCTTCCTTTTGGGGAGATTGGTACTAAGCTCGAAAAGGGACGGTATCCAATGTCGCTTCCTGGAGCTGCTATCAGACCTTGAAAGAGTAGGATATTATGCCTGGGGGGCTGCCATGCTGGCACACTTGTTTGCAGGCCTGTTCCAAGAAGCGGATCGTGAGATGGTTGTGAGTGGTTTAACACCATTCATCCAGGTATTTTTGGTTTTGCTTGTTTTGTATTTTTTTTATGTTTTTGCAAGGTACTGATGACCTGCACCGAGCAGCTGTGGAGCTATTATTACCTCCCCATGGGGAGGGCTCGGCATTGGCGACCCGCGATGGTGCCGCTAGCCAGGCGGTGGGAACCCATCATGAGTGCGGCACCCCTAACCTACCAACTGATGGTGCTAAGGCGGGAGCTACATGAGTTCCCTGCAGCGATGGTAAACTGGAGACCCTACTCAGACATGGTCGATGCCGACCAGCCGTGGGTTCTAGCAAGTCGTGCCCGGTTCCGACGGGAATTATGGATGCACTGCCTGAATGAAATCGAGCCGCTTCGACTACGATTGGTTATGAGGACTTTGGGACTGGCTCAAGAATGGGTGGATTCAGCTGCGCCACCTCGTGTCGGGAGAAAGACGCGGGGACCGGCGACCAGCATTGACTGGCGTGTGTGATTCTCCGAACAGTACGAAGACTGGCAACGGGATGGCATAATCGTGGAATCGCAAGCACGGGATAGCGAGGATTACCTGCGTCTATACAAGACAAGGTACACAGAGCGGTTCCAACCCCGGGGACTTGCGGAGGTAGGTCTCCCCTTTTTCTCTTTTCTTCTTTCTCCTTTTTTTGGTTTTCTGGTGAAAATGCTGACTCGTATGGCTGCAGGATGTCCGGGATGCCGTGATAGCAAATTTACGAACTCGCTTGACAGAGATGAAGCAACGGTTGGGCGATGCCCGCGGAGCTACGAGCGCCTTGGTAGGTGTACAGTGCGTTCCTAATTAAAATCGCATATTCCAGATGTTGGCTGCTAATTCACGCGATCGTAGCATGCCCAGATTGGCGCGGCTTCCCCAGCGATGGGAGTAGGTGGTGCCTCTTCCAGCTTGTGGATTCCCACCTCAGAACTTCACTTGCTTCATGAGCAACTTGCTCATGCCACACAGAGTGCTGCGGAGGCAGAAGGGATGCTCTGTATACAGGTGAAAGTTTCAGTGTTGAGTTCTCTTTATTTACGCCTTATCGCATATCTGAGATGGTACATCTGGCAGGAAAAGGAGACGGAAGAAGTGCTTGTCCAAGCTACGCAGAGGGCGGCTAGGATAGCAGAGCTGGAGGGGGAACTGCAGCATCATCCAGATGACGACTCTTCCAGGGATGCTATGGAACTGAGGATCACTCTCCAGTTGGAGAGGGAAGACCGTGAGAGAGAACGGGCAGAGAGAGAAAGAGACAACAGATTGACTGAAAGGGAGGAACGAAGGGCCATGGAGGCCCAGTTGTTCGAACTCCGAACCAGCCTTGGTCTTGCTGAACAGTGGCTGAGAGATGGTGAGGAGCGCTATCGAAGAGCATGAGAGCGTGGCTTTCGTGTTGGTAGCTTCTCTGCTGCTTCCGTGGATCAACGTCGAGGTGTGAGAATAGGAAGGGGAGTACAGAGCGGTAGGAGTACCGCTTTTCGTAGTTGGGTAGCACCTTTAAGAGCGTTTTGCCCGGAGAGTAGTGGGACGAGTAATGCAGAGAGAGAGGGCAGAACTTGATGTAATTTTTTTTGGTTTTTGGAATAAAATACAAGGTTCGATTTGTTTGGTTTTCACCTTTGCTTTTGTTGCCTGAATCCCTGCACACATCACTGAAATAAACAAATCAGAATTTCTGTTCTGACTTGGCCCCTTGCTCAATAAGCAAATGGTCACATTGACTGTCCTTGATAACTGGTCAAGGGGCCAAGCCTTTATTTAAGGAAGGCGAGAGAAAGATGCAGTGATGATAAATGCGACAGGCAAGCACACGAATGCAAGCGGTATTAAAAGTAAGATGCTGCACGCAAATGTAATCATGCAAAATTGATTTATTTTCTTTTTATATTTGGCATTTTTTTATTTTATCATAAAAAAGATTTTTTTTGTTTGCAAATATGTACATTTTCTCTTTTCCATTTTTTGTTATTTTTATCATTTCAATTTTTTGTTGCTAACGTTTGGCAAGCACCCAAATGGCACCTAACCTACGTGAGAACAGGAGTTTCTTACTAACCTCCCAGGTATCCTAAGTGCACATCTAGGTTGATTTGGGCCTCTAGACCCCTCGAATGATGATCCCGCCGGCTAAGACTTACCCTGATGACAATACCGTCATGCCATGCTTAGGCTCCCAGTCGCTTCCGACCATAGGGATTCACCCAAAAGATGTTTGAGGTAAATGATTTGCCCGACCCGGGTCTGTTTCCTCATAACTCTAGATGGTATATGATGGAACACCCTGGAACCCCAATGACCAACCGCGCGACGCTGACCCGGAATCAGACGCCGTCGCACCCATAGGTGACGCGCTTGCATTGGCCTAAGCCCGAGGTTAAACAAGAAGACATCAAGGTGGTAAACAGGGGTCTTGACCAGCCAGAAACACGGAGACTCCTTCGCAGCGATAGCTTTTGCTTTTCAAAGTAGGCAACCAAATGTGTATATTAAAATAAGGTCGCAGACCCTGGGCAGTTTTCACCCTTCAGAAACTCCATCGAACCTTCATCTTTAGAGGGAGAAGGAAGAGTGTAGGGGATAAACCTCCTGAGAGGACCGGCAAAACCGTTAACCCGGCGAGCCAATAAGGGTCCATTTAACTCTTTCCTTTCGGACAACTTCGGACCAAATCTTGAGCATTTACATTCCACGGCCCCTTTTGTGGATTCAGACTTTTGCTTTGAGGGGTTCCGTTTATCGCAACAGGCACAGTCACGACCAGGCTTTTCTCTTGATTTTGATTTTATATTTCTTTTTGTGAGGGAGATATAGTCGTTTGACGTTTGTGGGCTCACTTTCATATGCCTGCGGGGACACTACCCTCTTCTCATGCTTTGATCGATGCTCGAGGAAATGGATCCTACTCTTGCCCTTGGGATTTGAGTTTCGGTTTCTCATGCTCAGCGTTTTAAGGGCGCCGACTGTCTCATTTGGTCGAAGAGAAAAGAATAAAGATTACAGCTTCCAGAGATCTTCTGGGTGGGGCCCCACAGTAGGTGATGCTACCGACTTTTTTGAATAAAATACATAAGTGAGCACATGTTAGCTTCCTTCGAGCGAGCATAGGCCGACGTGGCCGGACAGGGATCTCCGCGGTTCTGGCAAATCAAGACCCGGTGCCTACCAAGTCTTAATGGGCCCTATCCTAACATGAAGGTTAGATGCAGGGACTTAACTACATGGTGACCACCAGGTATCGGCATTTTGAATTTTCCATATTTTTAGTGGTTTTTTTAATATTTCTTTGTTTTTCATGTTTTCTATCTTTTCATCATTTTTTTTTGTTTTGTGCTAAGGGTAGTATTTCTTAAGATAAAGCTCATTCCAAGGGTGGGATAACTCGGTCCCTTCGGCGTTGACTAGCTTGTAGGCATTGCCAGGGTACACGGCTTGAATTACAAATGGTCCTTCCCAATTGGGTTGGAGCTTAGAACACGGACCTCCAGGTTTGACAAAAATTCTTTTTACAACCATCTCACCGACTTTGAATTTTCTCTCAACGACTTTCTTTTGGTAAAAGCGAGCGAGTCTATTTTGATACACACGCGCGTGTTCGGCAGCGGCCAGCCACTTCTCATCCAAGAGTTCCAACTGGGCGAGGAGTGAATTACGACGATCGTCGAGGAAAAATTCCTCGTCCAATTGTACCCTGAGAGAAGGGATCAGAGTCTCGTACGGGACTATCACTTCCATACCATAAGTAAGGGCAAATGGAGTCTGCCCGGTGGGGGTACGGATTGAAGTGCGATAGGCCCATAGGGCTTCGACAAGTTTTTCTGGCCAGTCTGAAAACTTACTAGACTCGTAGGTTTTTTTGATGATTTTGAGTAATGTTTTATTGGTGGCCTCCGCTTGGCCGTTACCTTGCGGGTAATAAGGCGATGAATGATGCAATGCAATTGCGTACCTTTTGCAGAGGTCCTGTGGGTCCTAAGAAATGAACTGTGGCCCATTATCGGTGACGATTGTGCTTGGGACGTCGAATCTGGCGAGGATATTCTTCATGATGAACTTGCAGACTGTTGACACCTTGATTTCCGCGTAAGCTTCGGCTTCGGCCCATTTGGTGAAGTATTCCGTCGTAGTAAGGATGAAAGATTTCTGCTTGGTGAGGGAATTGGGATCACCTAGGGGACCAATGATGTCGAATGCCCACATAGAGAAAGGCCACGGGGAGGATATTGGATGAAGTGAGGAAGATGGTGAATGGATTTGATCGACGTGAAGTTGACACTTGACACACCTACGGACATAGACAGCACAATCCTCTTCCATAGTGGGCCAATAAAAGCCTTGGCGAATGATCTTCTTGGCGAGCATCTGACTATTCACGTGGCCACCGCACACACCCGAGTGCGTCTCCTCTACACATTTCCAAACCTCATCGTCACCAAGACATCTTAACAGAATACCAGTAAGGCTCCTCCTATAGAGTAGACCTCCAACCAATGTGTATTTCTGAGCCACCCTTCTTATGGCTTTATTGTCCTCTATGGTGGCCCCTTCAGGATAAGACTGATCTTGGCAGTATTTGACGATTTCATAGAACCATGGTTTCTCTTCATCAGCCAGTTCTTCTTCGGCCTCTGCCAACATGATTTCCCTCTTCTCAAGGATATCTTCCTGCAGGATCTTCCTTACTATCCTGTCTTTGATATTTACGTAGGAAGCATCATCGATTGTAGGGGCGTGAAGTTTGTAGATGGAAATGGACTCAAACCATCTTCCTAGAGGGAACCTTATGGATGATGCCAACGAGGCGAGGGCATCGGTGAGAATATTCTGATGACGAGGGCATGAACAAAGATCAGTTTGGTGAACAGTTTAGCAAAGGCAGTAGTGAGTTCTTGGTATGGCTTGAGTTTGGGATCGCGAGTGCGATATTTAGTAAGCACCTGGTGAAGGATGAGTTGACTATCACCTACGACTCGCAACTCAGTGATACGAAAAGAATGAGCGAGTTCTAGGCCAGCTAGAAGAGCTTCATATTCGGCAATATTGTTGGTAATTGGAAATTTGAGCTGGTATGCCAATGGGAATGTGAGGCCTTCAGGCGACAAGAGGGCGACGCCGATTCCTCTCCCTTGAGAATTCAGAGCTCCATCAAAATATTGCGTCCACATTGGCTCAACAGATTGGTTGACGGACATTAGTTCCTCCTCTAGAAACTCTGATTGGATAGGATCGAACTTGGGAAGAGGATGGTGAGCGAGATGCTCGGCTATGGCATAGCCTTTAATCACCTTTTGCTAGATGTAGGTGATGTCGAACTGAGAGGGAAAGCTTTACCAGTGTGCTAGCCTATCCGTAAGGATGGATTTCTCCAGAAGAAATTTGATAGGATTCATTCGAGCAATCAAGTGGACCTCATGAGTCAAGAAGTAGTGCTTCAATTTCTGCACTACCCAAACGAGGGCAGCACAGGTTTTCTCCATGACGGTGTACTTCTGCTCACAGGGATTGAGAAGTTTGGACAAGTAATAGGTTGCCCGTTCCTTGCCTTCTTCATCAGCTTGTGCGAGGACGGCTCCCACGGAGTCATCCAAGACTGAGACGTAAAGGATCAGAGGTTTTTCTGGTTTGGATGGAATGAGAACGGGTGGACTAGCCAGATATTCCTTCAACCCTTCAAAAGCTTTCTGACATTTAGAATTCCAGTGGAATTCTACTCCTGGCTTGGTCAACTCGTAGAGAGGTCTACACCTTTGTGAATGTTGGGACACAAACCGACGAATAAACTGCAACCTCCCGATTAAACCTCAAACTTCCCTCAAATTCTTGGGAGGCGACATATCCCTGATGGCCTTAGCTTTGTCGAGATCTAACTCGATCCCTCTTTTACTCATAATGAACCCCAACAATTTACCTGATGACACACCAAACACACACTTCTTCGGGTTCATTTTCAATTGGAACTCCCTTGACCTCTGTAAGACCTTAGCCAAAACTTCTAGATGTTCTATCCTGGTCCTTAATTTCACCAACAAGTCATCCACATACACTTCCAGGTATATGTGCATCATGTCATGAAATATGGCCATCATAGCTCTTTGGTAAGTAGCTCCAGTATTCTTTAACCCAACGGCATGACCACGTAACAATATATTCCCCAAGGGGTAGTGAATGACGTCATTTCATGATCCTCTTCTGCCAAACGAATTTGATTGTATCCTGAAAATCCATCCATGAATGAGAGGGTTTCGTAGCCTGCCGTGTTATCAATCAACACATCAATGTGAGGTAAGGGAAAATCATCTTTTGGACACGTGCGGTTAAGGTCCCGGAAGTCGATACAAATCCTGACTTTCCCATCTTTCTTCATGACCGGGACAATGTTCACCACCCATTGAGGATAAAGGACGACTCTAATAAACCTGGCTTTGTGGAGCTTATCGACCTCTTCTTTCATTTTCAAAGCCATCTGAGGGTGGAAACGCCTTAACCTTTGTTTTACCGAGATGGACCCTGGTTTTAGGGTTAAACGGTGTTCGACCAAGGTTGAATCTAGACCCGGCATATCCTCGTAGCTCCATGCAAACCTGTCCTTATATTCCTTGAGAACTTCAATTAATGCCTCTTCTTCAGAGGGTGGTAGGTTGTCACTTATGAGGATGATCCTAGGGTCTTCCTCAGTTCCCAAGTTGACTTCTTTGGTGGATTCTTCTACGGCGGTTGACGGCTCGTCGAATCTCCTCATTCCACTAGCATATGCGCCAGCCGCGTCCTCATATTCCTCACCCTCATCTTCGGTAGGGTATTCTTCATCCGTGATCTCGTAGACTCCGTACCCTTCATCAAATGCACCGTCGCCCTCACATTCTATTTCCGGTAGCTGGATGGGATTTTCTAGCAACTGGGGGATGGCAAGAAGGGCCTGACACCTGGCGGCTAAATCCAGAAGGAATCGACGAGGGATCTGTCTACCTTGGATTTCTTCCTAGGTACTACCCTTGACCTATCATTCCTAGATTGACTGACAATATTTACAGAAGAAGAGGAAGACGAAGAGGATGGTGTAGAATGTACAGGAGAAGACCCCTCAGAGGAGGGGTAGAAAAGGTCGCTCATCGGACCTTGGACGGGTGGTCCGCAGGGCGGGACGCACCCGTGGGAGATGTAGGAGGTTTCCTCAACGAAGATGTGTTGTTGAGGAGTTTGAAAATTGACGTTTTTTTTTCGTTTTCATTTTTGATGACAAAACAGTGAAAAGAGATCGGAGGAGAGAGAAAAGTGGTTATGGCTAGAGGATTGCGAGGCTCATAGAGCAGATCATGGTTGAAGACCTGGCGCGGGTTGAAAAGCCCGCGTAGGTATGTAAGCAAAGAAGGGGACCTGGGAAGATCATCAGACAATTGTCTGGCCCAGGAAGAAGATATCAGCAAAGGCTGAGACGAGTGGATGGAGAAGATGGCGGCTAATGAGCCGTCGACGGCAATGTTGAGGATGGATGAAGATCCGTCGATGACAGGGTCCTTCTGGCGAGGACGAGGATAGTTTGGAACCTTGGCAAGAGTGGTAATACTCTCTGGTATTTCGGAGATCAATGGTGGTCCTTCAAGCTGCGGAGACGAGAACATCCTTTCTAGTGCAACGGAAATGTCCCGTATGTCGAACCATTTGTTCCACTCGCATTCCGGATCTTTGATCTTGCCTCTTTTGGTGATCCTCGGACATTTTTCAGCCAAATATACAGCATGTGATCCCCCATATGCTTCTCGTGGGTAATCTCCCATCTGAACAACGGGCCCTCTGTTGAAGTGGTTTGATAGAGTCCATGTGAGGGGCTTCCAATCCGCCTGAACGGTCCTTTGAAGCCTAGGCCAAACCTGCGGTTCGGCCTAATTTCCTTTGGCGGTTTGAGCCTACCCTGTAACTGTGCGCCCAGACCTTTACCCTGTTGGTAGCCGATGTTCCTCATAATCTCCCAACCTTTGGAGTGAAAAGGGAGATATGATGTTGCGGTTGCCCTGACCGGCTCCTTTGGTGCTAGTGGAACGTGAGATAGATCACGCACGTCCAGCAATGACAATATGGGCCGATGAGATGGCCAAACAGAGGGTAGAGAGGTGTTGATAGCATCCACTGTGTGAAGGACAGGTGTACTGACCACTTTAATAATCCTCCCATTGTAAGAAAACTTCAGGCACTGATGGTTGGTGGAAGGCACAGCGTCCATGGCTTCGATGTAAGGGCGACCCAGTATAGCCTTGAATGTGGGGGTCCATGTCGAGGACATGGAATTCCGTGGGAATTGACATGGGGCCTAGATCTACCTTCAGAATAATCATCCCCTGCGGCGGCCTTTTGCTATTGTCATAAGCCGTGACCGTGATCGAGGAAGGTCTTATTTGTTCCTCGTCGACCCCACACAACTGAAGAGTGCTCATGGAGATCACATTTATGGACGCACCCGTGTCTACAAGGCATGGGTTTATGGATACCCCATTAATTTTTATTGAAATGCACAATGCATATTTTCGAGCTTCCTTGGGAGCGAGCTCGTAGTTGTGGAACATGATAGCCGGTTGTGTATCCGTTGGGGTCAGGACGGTAGAGATCTTTTCTACAGGGAGGTCCTCATTCACCATGACCTTTTGAAGGTACTCCATTAAGGCTGCCTGGTGGGATGTGGATCTTTGAAGTAGCTCCAGGATGGAGATCGAGCAGGCGTCTTGTCCAAGTGTTTCAATAGATCATACTGTGTTCCAGGGATAGCTCTTTCAGGTTGTTCTCATCATCCTTCTCTGGCTGAGATTGCTCAGGATTCTGACTGTTGTGGGGGAAAACCCTGTGGAAAATCCTTCCACTCTGGAGCACCATTGCCTGCGGCTTTTGTACCTCTGTGGGGGTAGCAGTGGGTTTTAACAGGGATTTGAGGGGTAGTGGTGGAGGAATGGTTGATGAAGCAGGGGTGATGACGGGAGCAGGGATTCTGATGAGGGGTTTGTTAGGTGGAGGCATGGTGGAGGTAGAGGGGATATCACACGATTATGAGGATAAGGGGTCTGGAAGGTGGAGGTGGAGACGAAGTAGAAGTGGGTAGGGCTTGAAGCGGGCAATGATTTTGAGGTGGGTGATGGGTAATGAGTGGTTTTGAAGGCATTAGTGGTGATATGGTGGAGAAAGACGGGGTTATGTATGGTTGACGGATGATAAGGGGTTTAGAAGGCGTAGGGGTAAATGTGGTAGAGGTGGATGGTAAAGTGGGGGAGTGAGAGAAGATGAGAGGGTGTGAAGGCGTAGTGGAGAGTGTCGGTTGATAGGAGATCGGGGTGCGGATGAGAGGGCATAATGGTAGTGGAAATGGTGAAGGCGATACTGACGCGGGTTGATGAGAGAGAGGTGCTACCCGGGCAAGGCAAGGGTGTTGCGTGATGATAGGATTGGCGGTAGAAAGAATGGAGGTACTTTCCGGGTGCCACACCTGCTCTCTCCCGACTTCCGGGAAGGAGGAGATGGGGTTAACCTGATGATTGGGCTGTTGGTGCTCCGGTAATGGATTCTGGATTATGCCCATGTTGGGCTGTTGTTGTGGGGCCTGCTGAGGCTGCTGTTGTTGTTGCGTTTGCTGTTGCTGCTGCTGTTGTAACTGATGCTGTTGTAACTGCTGTTGTGGCCTATGAGGAGGTCTCCTAGCCTTGAGAGCGGCGACGTATCGTCTCATTTCATCCCAATCTATTTGATGTTCATCATTCTTATCGTGGATGTAATCTTTGAAATGGAAGCAGAAATCTACTGTGTGTCCTGGCGGCCTGTGGTAGACGCAGTATTTGGAGGTATCAACATTCGGGGGCCACGCGGGCCTTTCCCTGGGTAGCACAAGTATGTTTGAGGCCATGAGGGCGTTGAAAATATCGGCCAGAGTTTCTGGCAACGGTGGATAGTAGGCTCTCATGGGACCGACCGGCCTCCTTTGTTGCTGTTGGGGACCATAATTCCCCTGGGGTGGAACTTGGTTGTACTAAAGCGGTGGTTGTTGTTGCTGAGGTTGTGGTTGTTGTTGCTGGGGTTGACGTAATGGAGGCATATTATCTTGGGGTGGATTATTTTGGGGTGGAGGACGAAGAGGGAAAGGACCTGGTTGGAGGGGAAGTCGGGGCATTTGTGGAGGCCTTGGGTTGACTGCATAGTTGACATTGTTGACCGCACCAACTTGCTCATTTGTCACGACCCCTTCTGTGGCTCCGCCAGGGACACCAGCGCCTGTCTTTCTGACCACTTTGGGCTTCGGCGACTCAAACATGTTCATAATGGGGGAGTCTTTTAACTGGGTTTGGATGTACCGGGCCCTTTCATAGAGTTCCTCCATTGTAGTAAGTTTATTCATGGCCAGGACGTGTCTGAACTGTGGGGTTGCATTAGACACAATCATCTTCACTTGTTCGGGCTCGGAGAGAGTATCCCTTATTCTTTCCGCCAGAGACCTCCATCTATCAGCATAGCGGACAAAATCCTCGTCGGGCTTCATCTTTTCGGCCACTAGGTCGGTAATGGAGAGTGAGGGACCGACCCTATCCGTATATTTCTGCAAGAACCTTCTCTGGACTATTTCAAAATTCTCGGCCTCGCGGGGCTCCAAAGAATAGAACCACTCTAGCGCGGGACCATCCAATGATCTCCGAAAGAGGTATGCCAGGGACCTCTGATCGTTTTGCCAATAGGAGGACTCATACATGAAATCCTTGAGGTGAATGAAGGGGTTGCCGGTACCATTGTATCTGCGGTACGTGGGCATTTCGGAGGGAGGAAGATGAATGACGGGAAGGATTGGCAAAGCAACCTCCGGGGTGGCTTTCACGTCCACCATTCTTCTCAGATTTTGAAACTGCTCGTCCATGCGATTGAACCTATTGAGGAGCGATTGGGCGAGCTCCTCTGGAGGTGAAGGTGGCACTTGCCACTGGGGGAGAAACTGTCTCCCGGAGACTTGAGGGGGGAACCCCGAATGAGAGGGAGCTATCGGACCGCCGACAGTTGGCCCTGGCTGAAGCGGTATGTGGGGAACAACGGGAGTTTGAGATTGTGACGGGAACTGGAATGAGGGTGGTTGTTGGCTCGCTTGTCCTTGAAGCGAGGGAGACTGGATGGCTTGCGCCAATGAAGGAGATGGAATGGCCTGCACGGACTCTTGGAGAGGTGCGATGGCCGGAGTTGATTCCTGGGGCGTGGGGGAAACAGATTTCCCCTTCAGAATGGCCTGGAAGGCCCGAGCTGTTCAGAGGTAAGCTCCGTGTTGGCGAGGACGCCCAGTAAGGAAGAGATATCCTGTGGTGGGGACGTGTCCCCGGCAATAACCTGCACCTCATGCGAGGGCTCATGAGAAGGACCCGAGTCCATAGCATAGACTCGCGGGTCGGCTGACAAACCACGACTAGGGTGGTTCTCCTCAAAAGACTCGTGAGCCATGCTCACAGTTTTCCCAGAACGCAAAAACATACACTAGCAAGCAGGTAGCAGAGATTATCAAACAAGTGGATGCCTTTACGCCTTTTTTTGTGTTTTGATTTTGATGATTTTTTTTGTTTTTAGCGAGATCCGAAGTTCACACAAAATAGGGACCCTAGTTTATTTTTGTTTCACCGCCGTGTCAGCTAGGGTCTCTCGTCTCACCACGAATGGGATGACTAACTCCGGGGAACTTCAATGGTACAACCAGCCCAGTGAACGAAGAGGAGATTCTTCGATGTCGGGGACTTACGGAGGTCCCAGTGGAGGAGATTCTAGTCCGTTGAGAGGAATTCTCAAACGGAGAGTCCTTCCTTCACCGGGAAAGGGTGATCCTTAGAAAAAATGAAAAAGGATATAAAAGAGGGATGGATGTATGCAATGGAATGCTGACAGAGATATAGAGTAAGAAAACAACAGAAATAACAAACATATAATAAACACCCAACCAATCACAACTGACAGTGCTGCCGTGAGCACAACGGGGGCGCGCGAGGGCGCCAAGGTGGAGAGGCACAGACGGTGCCGAACTTGCAAGGGTAGTCAAAAGGAAGCAGACGATGTCCCACCGTGATCGCCAATCTGTGAGCGACGTCACGCTGTTCGGGGAGCGAAGAAGACGCGGAGCACGCGGGCTCCTTTTGTTTGCTGCAACACTGAAATAAGAGAAAAGAGAAGGGGCCACCACGAGAGATTGCTCCGGCGGGGCGAGCGGCACAAATGTATTATAGTAAGATATGGGGGTTAAACGGCCATAGCGGGAAGTGACTCACCGCGGCCTCGGGGGGACGGGAATGATGCAGAAATCAAATAGAAAGAATTGAAACGGCCATTGGGGAAGTGACTCGCCGCGGCCTCGAGAATATGAGCAGATAAGAATATGGACAGAATATAAGGGGAATATAAAGAACGGGAATTTAAACGGCCATTGGGGAAGTGACTCGCCGCGGCCTCGAGAATATGAATAGATAAGAATATAACAAAATATAAAGAGAATATAAGAACGGGAATTTAAACGGCCATTGGGGATGTGACTCGCCGCGGCCTCGAGAATATGAGCAGATAAGAATATAACAGAATATAAAGAGAATATAAGAACGGAAATTTAAACGGCCATTAGGGAAGTGACTCGTCGCGGCCTCGAGAATATAAGCAGATAAGAATATAACAGAATATAAAGAGAATATAAGAATGGAAATTTAAACGGCCATTGGGGAAGTGACTCGCCGCGGCCTCGAGAACAAGATGTGATCGCCAAGGGCCAAAAGACCCCAAAATAAAGAAAGTGATCGCGCCTACCTCAAGAGCGGGAGATGGCAGGTTGCTTCTTCCTCCCCCTTCGGCCGGTCGACGGAGAGGGCTTTCTTTAGTTACCCTTGCAAAACAACAGACAGTAGATAAATAGAATTAGGAAATGGCAGTGTAGTATCAATCTCTTGTGATGAAAATAATGAAATCGCGGCAGGACACACACCTGGTTGGTGTGGTTTTAAACCCCTCTCAGACTCGAGTAGGAGGAAAATGAGATGATGGATGCAAGAAGTATATAAGAAGAGGCGCCCTTATGAAGGGGGATAGATGCGAGATGATGAATGCAAAAGAACTACGAAGGAAAGGAAAGGATTGGCTTATTGGATGTGCCGATGGTGAAATCCGGCGGAGCTCCGGCAGCGTAGGGACGACGTGGAAGCGCGGTGGATGAAGATGACCTTCCTCTCGCGAGCGTGGGCACCCGAGAAGCCGGCGGAACCTCCACCTACAAAAGACCCCACGGGTTAGAAATGACTCCGGTAGCCTCTGGGCTCCGGCAGCCTATCGGATCTCTTAGAAGCTCCTCAGAACTGAGGGGGTGGGCCTCTATTTATAGGGCTCCGGAGGGTGGAGGCGTCTAGGTCCCTGGACACCTCCATCAGGGCCAAAGTAATATTTTATTCTATTTTTCTTCATTTTTTTTGAATATTTTCGTGGAGGCGTCCAGGGTCCCGGACGCCTCAATAAGGTCCACCGAACTCCACCGAAAGTCGCACGCGGTTTGGCACAACGCGTGGTTTTGTGAGCGGCGCCTCGTGATTCGGAAATGGGCGCATCCAGTTATCTGGACGCTTCCACAATTGGCTTTTTTCACACACGACAAACCGACGATCGGGTGATGGAGGCGTCCAGGGTCCTAGACGCCTCCATAAATATATTATTTTTATTTGATTTTTGTTTTATTTTTTATGATTATTGATATTGTTTTTATTGTTTTTGCATTGATGGAGGCATCCAGGCAAGTGGACGCCTCCATGATTTTGATTTTTTTTATTTCTTGGTCATTGATGGAGGCGTCCAGGCGCCTGGACACTTCCATGATTTTGATTTTTTTATTTTTTTTGGTCATTGATGGAGGTGTCCAAGCGTTCTGGACACTTCCATGATTTTTCACAGAAAAATTCAAAAAAATGTAAAAAAATTCATAAAAATAGGAAATCACCAGAGTAATTAAAAATGTTAAGGCCGCCTTGGGGTATCATAGTGTAATATGAGATTTACTCACGGTAACGTCAAAAACGGCGTGTCTACACTTCTTCGTCCAGTGTGGTGTCCACTGCTCTTTCGTGTCAAGGAATCCTTGAACCATTGCTATCCTTTCTTCTCTGTCCTATCAAGCAAGGAATACAAGGCTCACTGATCAAGGTCGCTTCAGGATGCTGCTTCCACTTCATTGATTTGTAAGGTATCTTTATTTTTCATAAGAACATGATATGATTTCTATCATCTCTATTTTTCCTGTGCATCATTATATTGATGGTTCCTTAGCACGTTTGAGTGGTTTAGGAGTTTTGGTCAAGTTTAGTTTAGTCAAAATATCCAGCTCACGTCTGCAGCATTCTTAGGCTGGTGATAGCTCTGCGCTGGGAGTCTAGTTTCTTTCCCCGATTATTGAGGGTCTCCTTTGAGCATAGGTTTTTCACACACTACACAGTGAGCTATAGCCAATCTCTCTAGGACACATCGTTGCTGCTTTGGACATTCTTTTGGTATACACAAAGGTCTTTTCTCTTCTCTGCTCGACCGAGTGCAGGGGCAAGAGATGGATGGATAAGATGCCCAACCTAGGCGCTCCCTAATACGAGAGAGGTCTCAAATAGGGGCAGTCTTGACCCTCAAATATGAGCTTTCATGTAAAAGCTAGCCAATAAGGGCTGTCAAATAAGATCAATGAATATCAAAGTTATAAATCAAAGGCATGGCAAGAGTGGCAGTATAGTTTTTCGTGGGACGTCATGAGCCCGGTTGTATACGTGCCTGAATAATGGGTCCAAAATCAAAGACACAAAGTGTGATGACCCAAGATCCGTATACCGGGAGGAGCCCGATACCATTAGAATCCTGGCCCGCCGCCCACGAGTCGGGAGGGATCGGAAGGGCTAAAAGGAGTGTGGAGGTACAAAGAAATAGGAAATAAGGTAGGATAATTCAACAATTAACAGAAATAAATAAACAACTACTAGAATAGAGTCCAGTCCAACAGAAAGTACAGTCTAAAGTAGTAAAATGTACCACATGCCAAGTGAACACTCGGTCCGGCGAGCTGGCAACTGAGAATCTTCGAACAGTACCCTCGAACCTCGAGGAAGAACCGTTGCACTTGAAAAGCAGGGGTGAGCCTCCTGTCACTGGCTCAGTAGGGATCCCACGGAACCCCAACTGAGAACAATGGCAACACGAAAAGCAGTAACTACAAGAACAACAGTAGCAGTAGGAACAATAACTCGGTGGCCGGCCAAAACTCGACACTACAACTACTCCTACTGTACCGGTCAAGCAGAAAGAGAAATCCCGATCTCACAATTGGGAACCGGACCACACTAACACCACTCACCGAGGCAAAACCTACGGCAACTCCGCTGTAGAGGCATGTCTCCCAGGACAAGGCCAACCTCGACACACTGTCGCAGGTCAAGCCGCGACCACCTCGTCGCAAACAAAACACTAACAAGATGCAACCTCAGTGAAGCTACTAGCACCCTAGCCACTACCTTGGAAACACCAGATGGTCCAGAAAACCACATATCGCAGACGGGAAACGGAACCCGAAAATAGGAGAGTCACGTCTCACGTGACAAGAGTACTTGCCCACCAGAAGCAAAGTCGGAAGTGTTCACTGACGAATTAGACCGCGCCTCAGGTGTCCCCCTCGACCCCTGGTGGAACGGGGACACTGTACTAGTAACCATAGAACAAGTGACTAGTTGGGGTCACGCTCGTCAGCGCGGGTCCAACCGCCACCAACCACGTATGCACACACAGACCGTGCGTCTCTGGTCTGGCCCTCTGATCGGTTTTCCCCTCAGCCGGACTCTGGTTGGTAGACGTGGGGCCCGATGGAAACTAGTCTAAAATCATCTCTCTGGGGTAGCCTCGGCACCACTCCCTGGTGGGACCACTCGCGTGTCGGAAGGCTATGACTAGTGGGGAGTCACTGGTGTGACCACTCTCCAAGGAGAAACTCCAAGAAACACGCACGCACCCTACGCAAAAGTCGAGAAGGACCAAATGGCGACGAGCCACTAGACTCTGGACGTTCCTCTAGACTCACTAAATCTAACGGTCTATGAGTCACGAGACTCGGGGTCAAGATCGTCGTACCCAACAGCACAAGGCCGTCAATCTAGCCTAATCCCTAGGTCTAAAACCATGGTAACATGAATATCGAGGTAGCTCACAAGCCGCCGAGACCATTCCCTCGGGAAGGGAACTGAGAAGCCTTCCAGCCCCAGGATGGACAGGTGGACTCACAGTCCGAGGCCACACTTATGGCCCACGCGGAAAACACAGAAGCATGATTCCCAAAGTAGCTCACAAGCCGCCCCGCCGATTCCCCATCCCAGGGAAGAGTGGAAAACCTCTAGCCTTAGGCCGGATGACCGGACTCGCAGTCCAAGCCCAAACACTTGGCCCACTCGGGAACCATCTTCCGCAGAAACCCACGACATGCGGGGGAACCCCACCGCACTCACACCGATACACGGTGACTCGATCGAGCGTAACACGAAAGCCCGGAACACATGGGGTCACTCGGACCCACCACACCTATGGGCACATTAATCGAGGTAACATGGTACCTCCAGACACCCCAGAAACATGGACACGGAACTCACGTGGTGTCCATAAAACTCACGAGGCCAAAGGTCAACCACTGGGTCACAACCGGGTCGACCGGAGACCAACACAACGCGAACCCAACATCGCAAGCACGGGAATCGCCTGGCGGTCCTCTCTTGGGCCGCCACACGACTCTAGCGGCCAAACCTTAGGCCGCCACATGTACTGTAGTGGTTCAACAATGAGCCGCCACACCCAGGGTTGCGAAAGAACAAGCAGTCCTATATAGGGCCGCCACAGGGAATGTAGCGGGCGTACCTTCGGCCGCCAGACCCTAAAACCTCCAACGGTCAAAAGCCAGCTGTCAAAATGCCTCGAAGGCCACGCCAGCCAACTGGGCTTAGCGGTCGGACCTTCAGCCTCCACCTGGGCTCTGGCGGCTCATCGTGTGGCCGCCAGGCCCAACCCACGCACGGAAAGGTTGAAACGGTTGAACGGGGACCGCCAGAAGGATGTGGCGGTCACTAGAAGGACCGCCACACTTCCGAAAAATTGAGAACGGCGGGAAATGCCCCAAAAATCTGATCCACGCCCCAATCACCCCCGGGTGATGGGGAAACAAAAGGGAATCCATCCCCAAGCCCCTAGGCATGCATCTAAACCCCTGGATCGGCCAAAAATGCCGCGAAACGAGAGATCTGGCTCACTCCCCAAAAACATGGATTTTTCTCAAAAAGCTCAAATAAACCCGCTCGGCTCACCACGACCTACAAAACTCGCGAGAAAGGAAGTGCACGAGCTGGGGGTCCATCTCCCTACCTCCACCGAAGATTTTACGCCCCAAGGTCGCCGATCCGCGAAGAAATGCTGTTTAAACCCTCGCCGGCTCGCGATCGCGCCACCGAGCTTCCACGCGCCTCCATCCCCCAATCCTCGACCCATCCTCGCCGTCCTCCTCGCCTGCGTCGTCCTGCTGCGCCCCCGCCCCGCTCCGTCGGCCGTCGGAGAAGAGAGGGTGAGAAGGGAGAGCGTGACAGAAGAAAGAGGGACAGAGTGAGAAAATGAGAGTGAGGGAGAGAGAGAAAAAGGAGGTTATATATATAGAAATACCCAAAAATTACCGAAATTCAAAAAATTATGAAAAAATACCTCCGCGATCCACAGAAGCAGCACAACGCGTCGGTACTATCTCGGAGTCGGAGAACACCACGGTTTGCCCTGCACAGAGTTCCGAAGACGCATCAGGGAAAAACACGTGTAAAACACAAAATACACTCCGAGACCCACTAAAATGATCCGAAAAATATCCAAAAAATCTGGGGCATTACACAAAGCCCCAGCGCAATAGACTGTATCTTTGAGGGGCAGTGGCCTAGAAGGAGATTGAATCCAGATATTTCCCATCCTGCATTCAGCTTATCTCCATTTTTATTCTGTTTCTCCCTCTTAAACTGGGTTGTATCCCGGGTATGGCCTTAGTAGGGGCACCGTTCTTTACAGGCGGTTGGTTGTGATGCACCACCCTCAAATGCACGCCCATCTCAGGGGAAGTCTTTAATAAGAGGGGAGAAATGACCACTCCTAGCCAATCGTTTGAGCCTGTCTTTGAGTGCTGTAGATAGCTTTGTCAAAACCCAAAAAAAATTAGATATTGTCAAAAGTTTAAAAAAAATCAGATGTTGTCAAAATAAAAAAACAGATATTGTCAAAATCCAAAAAATTAAATATTGTCAACAATCCAAAAAATTAGAAAAAATGTCAAAAAATCCAAAAAAATTTATGTGTTTTTTGTTTTTTATCTCCTGGTTATTTTTTTAGAACAGGTATAATCTGTTTGTTGAGTTTGCAAGTTGCAGGTGTCAAGGCTTCCTTGCTCTTTATCTTCTGCTCTATCTCATGTCCACATCTTGCTGATCTGTTCATCACTTCAATCTTATCTCTCAGTCTATTCTGAAGCTTATGTCCTTCTTAGCCTTTGCTCACCTCACTTTGCTTTATCATATCTTCATGAGAGGGCTTTTGCCTTACGATTTGGAACCTGGCAGTTGTGACGACCCAGACTCCGAATACCGGATAAACCCGATACCACTTGGAACCTGCGAGGCCTCCCAAGAGCGGAAAAGCTCCAAAGGGATAGAAAGGTATGTGTGAGTACATTGAACTTCCATATATAACAGTAAGCAATTAAATTTCAATGATCAAGATTGCTAAAGTAGTAGAAATAAAATTACATTTTCTATAACAAATTAAACTAACAGAGTCCAGTCCAAAGAAAGACAAGTACAGTCCAACAGAAAGGGAAACGTACCCTCAAGTCAGGGGATGCCCGACACTGGCAACGCAGAACAACCGCACACCAGAACTCCCAGCCACGAGGAAGAAAAGCTACACCTGAAAAGTCAGGGGTGAGCCTCGTGTCACTGGCTCAGTAGGGATCCCGCAAAACTATACCGCAAATAACGTAGTAACAACAGTGCTACTGATGGGGACATCTCTTGCCCGTCCACACTTTTTCGAGGCTCCTGATGATCGCCAGTAGTGCTACATCATGTTCGCCACTTAAGTTCAAGTCATAGCATGTAATTTTCATTTTATTTGAGTCTCTTTATATGTAATTTTTCCTTTTTGAGTCACTTAGTCAATTAATGGGTCATTAGAATGGTTAGTGGAGTCAATTGGGCCCAACTAGTGGGCTAGGCCCAGGGGCACCCATCCCTTGGACTTGTTGGTCATTTACTTATTGTCAAGGTCAGTTTGGTCAAGAGGAAAGTTGGGTACCTATAAATAGACCCCAACCCCTCCATTGTAGAACTAATGCTTTGAGAATTAGAAAAAAAATTCACATTAGAGTGAAATCTTCCCCCTCTTCAAGTGGAGTGTGACTCTGCCCTTTCTCCCCCCCCCCTCTCTCTCTCTCTCTCTCTCTCTCTCTCTCTCTCCAAGAGGGGCGCGGCCCTTTCTCTCTCCTCCCCCTCCCACCTACTTTTTCTCTATCCTCCCCTCATTCAATAGTCACCACAACTTCCCAAAACACCTCTGTACTCCACCCCTAGCCCCAAAGGAGAACCCACCAATCTCCAAATCACCCTCCAACCACCAACCACCCACTACCCTTTCCCAAGCACCCTTCCATCTCCCCAAGGCTGAAGGGGTTCAAATCCTAGGCCAAATTTGAATCTCCCTCCCTTGATGGCTGCCCCTCACCCCTCCCCAACACCCCCTTCCTACCCTGGTCACCCTCTCCATTTCCCCTTGCTTCCCTTGGCCATCCCACCCTCATACACACAACCCTACACCATCATCCTATTCCCAGCTTGCAAACAGTAGAGTACCAGTGACTTTCTGAGGCTGCCACATCATCACCAAGAAGCTTAAGAGAGCGTACCAT